>CM054062.1:92606972-93206972 GCA_028641055.1 Alopecurus myosuroides | reverse complement strand
GACAACGACGTCGCCTAGGGGGGGGGGGTGAATAGGCGATTAAAACTTTTCCGGTTAAGGCTTGCTAAATGCGGAAATAAACTAGGTGTTTAAATTAACAAGCATACATCCTAAATATTCTAGGGTCAACAAGATGCACTAACAACTTATCCTAAGCAAGACAAGTAACAAGGTGATAGCAAGATATATAACTTCAAGCGCGAAGGCTCTCACAATGTAAATTGCATAAGTAAAAAGATAAGGTATATAAATAACCGAGGCACACGGAGACGATGATGTATTCCCGAGTTCCTCCCACAAAGGGGAGTACGTCTCGTTGGAGGGGTGTGAGCTCGCCACAAAGGTCTACTCAACGCCACAAAGGCCTCACCCTATTCTCCGATGAACCCCGCCACAAAGGCCTAGTTCACCTTCCACTATTTGCAACCTTCAAACCCGAGGCACGCATCCACAACTCAATTGGAGGCTCTCGGTGTCACCACAATCTTGGGGCACACATCCACAACTCAATTGGAGGCTCCCAAGAACACCACAAGTCGTCTAGGGTCCAAGACCCAAGAGTAACAAGCTCACAATCTTTCACTTCCACGAATCCTCGTGGAGAGAGCAAACCGATGCAACCGATGCAAATGGCAAGAGCACAAGTGCTCAAATCCTCCACTCTAAAATTCCAACGAAGCAACAAATGCTTATGGGGGAATAAGAGAGGAAGAACAATGGAGAAACACCAAGAACTCCAAGATCAAGATCTACTAGGTTTCCCTCACTAAGAAGGAGGATGGATTGGTTGAAATGTAGATCTAGATCTCCTCTAACTTCTCCCTCAAAGATATGCAAGAATCATTGGAGGGATTGAGAGAGGATCAAGCTTTCCAAAGTCAACAATGGTGGAGAGAGAGGAAAAACGGGTTGGGAAAAGCTTAGGGACTTTGGGGAAGAAAACCCCTTAAATAGGGGCTCAAAACTAGTCGTTTTCTGCCCAAAATGCGTCCAGGCCGGATTTGGTCTGGAAAAATCCGGACCCCGGATTCATCCGGACTGATTCCGGATTGCAACAGAGAAATTCACGTTGCACTCGGATTCGTCCAGATTGAATCCGGATTGAAACAGAGAAACTGACACCCGATACGAGAAATGCTATAACTTTTGCATATGGACTCCCTTTTCGATGTTCTTGGGCTCGTTGAAATCGCCACGACGAGCACTACAAGAATATGTAAATAAACATCATTGTCCATAAATGGAAAATAAAACCAAATGGTAAAGGTTTAGACCTCTCAAATAGGAACACCCGGTAAAACCTCCAACACGAAAACACACACAACTTTTGCGGATGGACTCCGAATTAGGTGAAACCAAATGGGTTGGAAAGGTAATAACAAGGACAATCCAAACAAAAAGTAATGGAGAAGTTACCACACATGGAAGGTGTGGAAACATTCTCAAAGCTGAACCGGATATTTTCACCACCGAAATCGCAACAAGTTTTTCTTACCAAAACCGTTTTCGATAAACCTTGGCTTGCCATGAAGATCACGACAAGCACTAAAACCAAAAGGAGACTAAAGCCAAATAAGAACAAAGAAAGATGATATGAAAAGTATGCAAAGGTTTGAGCTCTCCATAACGATTCGATCAAGTTACTCACTTGAGAGCCCCTCTTGATAGTACGACTATCTATCCTATAACCCGGTCTCCCGAAGACACGAGAACGGTAAAATAGAAAACCTATCAAGATTATACCTTTGCCTTGAGCATTCCAGTTGAGCTAGATGATGACGATCTTGACTCTCTCAAGTTGGATCTTCTTTCTTGATTGCGCTTGCTAGCACAAGCTCCGCTTGATGAAGACTTGCAAGTTGCTACCCCATACACCATTATGGGAGAGACTAGCTCCCCCATACACCATTATGGGAGAGACCCTTCTCGGTAAATCTTCACAAGGACACAATCTCCAAAAGGGTGGCAAGCATCAAGCATAGGATATCTTCTAGATGCTTCACTTGAGCTTCCACGTCAAGCTAGATGACGAACACCGCTTGACGACGACAAAGACCATGGGATATATGAAATCTTCCTTTTGGTTCATGCCCATGGAAAGATACCTAACCACACATAGATATGCGACACACACATATCATGGGTTAGTTCACAAAGCTATATTGACCATTGCTTACCATACCATGAGATACACAATCCCACATGGTATATCTTGTAGCTTTGTGTGTTGATCACTTGCTTGATCAACCTTGTATATTTGCTTCTCACTTCAAATGATGATGTCTTGAAGATGATAATGAAAGATCACCTCATCCTTTTCTTCAAGACACACTAGCAATAAGCTCAACTAAAACCATGACCATTCTTCATATAAAACCTTGAATAACACAATGGCCATAAAGGAAACTAATAGAGTTCAACACATGAACTCCATTATTTCCTATGGACAAGATCTACAAGGATAACTCAATGCAAACATTAGTCCATAAGGATTGTCATTAATTACCAAAACCACATATGGGGGAACCATGCACTTTCACATACACAACATTTGAAACAATTGTTTGAAACACTGCAACACAACAACCTATTTGCAAAACTATCAAAGTGCTCATTTGGACAGAAGCAAATAGAATACCTGGGTCATATCATCACTGGACAAGGAGTGGAAACCGACCCACATAAAATAGACAACATACTCAAGTGGCCAATTCCTAGTAATACAACCCAGCTGAGAGGATTTCTTGGTCTCACTGGTTACCACAGAAGATTTGTTAAGAACTATGGACTCATTTGCAGGCCACTGTTTGATGCACTCAAAAAGGACGATTTTGTGTGGGTTGAGGAACAGGAAAAAGCTTTCATAGTACTCAAGAAAACAATGACATCACCCCTGGTGTTAGCCATGCCAGATTTTTCTCTTCCTTTCACACTGGAAGCTGATGCCTCTGATAAGGGCGTTGGGGCTTTACTTATGCAAAAAGGCAAACCTATTTATTTCATGAGCAAGGCCATAGGACCCAGGGCAGCTGGCCTATCAACTTATGACAAAGAAGCCATGGCTATTTTGGAGACATTAAAAAGTGGAAATATTATTTCTCAGCATCTTCTCTAGTGATCAAAACTAACCAGCAGATCCTAAAATATATCCAGGATCAGAAACTTACCCAAGGGACACAAAACAAGCTACTTGTGAAACTGCTTGGCTACAATTACACATTGGAATACAAAAAAGGAAAGGAAAATATTGTAGCCGATGCACTATCCAGAGTCCAGCATACATTACACACTTTATTCACCAACTCTGCCCTGCCAGCTTGGGTGACAGATGTCACAAAGTCCTACACATAGGATGCCAAGTGCAAAGAACTCATCACTCAGCTGACCATTGATCCAGCCGCTCTCACCAATTTCACCTTCTCCAAAGGAATCTTGAGGCATAAGGGAAAGATTTATGTGGGCAGTACTACAACTCTCAGGAACACACTAATTCAGTCCTTACATGACTCAGAATTGGGAGGACACTCAGGAGAAAAGGCTACTTACCAGAGAACCAAATTGCTGTTTCACTGGCCTGGCATGAAACAACAAGTAATTGACTTCATTAAACAGTGTCCAACCTGCCAATTGAACAAAGGAGAGCACTATAAATACCCTGGGCTATTGCAACCTCTTCCAATCCCTGATTTTGCTTGGACACATACCAACATGGAATTTGTGGAAGGTCTACCAGTGTCAGAAAACAAGGATTTAATTCTTGTAGTTGTGGGTAGGTTTACCAAATATGCTCATTTCCTTGCCATGAAACACCCCATTACTGTTAAATCAGTGGCTAAAGCTTTCAAAGAGGGCATTTTCAAACTACATGGCTTACCCTCAGTTATTGTCACCGACAGGTACATGATATTCACCAGTTTCCTGTGGCAAGATCTCTTCAAAGCACTGGGAGTGAAATTACACTTTCGTACTTCCTATCACCCACAAACAGACGGCCAAACAGAAAGGGTAAATCAATGTTTAGAAATTACCTCATGAACATGTCATTTCTCCAGCCCAAGAAGTGGAATCAATGGCTTGCATTAGCTGAGTGGTGGTATAACACATCTTTGCACACCTCACTCAAGATGACACCCTTCCAAGCATTATATGCAAGACCACCACCACTAATAGCTGAATCACTACTTCCTCCGGATGAAGCTAGCACCACTCTATTTCCTACCCCTAACACTGAAGCTATTGCCAAACAGATCAAGGAAAATCTGCTCCATGCCCAAGAAAGGATGACCAAGCAGGCAAACAAGAATAGAACAGAAAGACAATTGAAAATTGGTGATATGGTGTATCTCAAGTTGCAACCTTACATGCTTACCTCCCTGAGAATCCACAGGTGTGTCAAATTACACTCTAAATACTATGGTCCTTTCAGAGTACTAGCTAAAGTGGGAAACACATCATACAAGATCCTCCTACTAGAGGGCTGCCAACTACATCACACTTTCCATGTGAGCCAACTCAAGAAGCACCTAGGGCCCAAAGCTATCCCCACTCCACATCTTCCACTGGTGAATGCAGATGGCACCATCCTTCTAGCTCCTGAAACTGTTCTTGAAAGGAAACTCATCCCTAGAGTCCAAGGATCAATCTCCATTCCAGTGGTCAGGTGGTTGATCAAATGGGAGAACCTACCGGAAGAACAAGCAACCTGGGAAGATGCAGCCTTCATTCAAAAAGCTTTTCCTTCTTTCAACCCTTGAGAACAAGTATGCTGTCGACAAGGGGGAGTTGTCATGACCCAAGACATGTAATAGGCCTTCTTTCAACCATTGATATCTCATCCAATGACTTAGAACCCTCGCAGTGCATTGTTCGGATCACCTTTCCAGCAGAGCACTTGGCGCCAACCACCCTGTCTGTTGTCGTGTAGTCGAACTCCCCTATTTAGTCACCGACCGGCTTGTGATCGAGGCAGAGAAGAATTAGGGTTATATACCCAGCCGCCACTGTTGTGGTTGGTTCATCTGTATCGGAACTCATCTGTTTAATTTCCTTAAATATAAACCTCCGAGTTCATCATCAGTTGTTCTCTGAATTTAGTCTATTGTTCTGCTCATAAACCTCTGATCGTAGTCTAGGCTCATCACAGTGCTCTCGGTCTCCGCATGGCCGCCGCCGCTGAGCTAGTGTTGGTACTCGTGGCGCAACCACTTGTTAGAGCCAACGCCGGTGAAGAGGCCAACGACAAAGAAGAAAGACGCGAGCACACGCTTCATGGCTGAGGGGCCACCGCGAGGCTCGTTGGGGTGCTGGTGGTCTCCGAAGCCGCAACATGAGATCGTCTTAGAGTCCGTCCTAAGGAGGTTGGAGTAGGACGCTTTCACCAGGTCCTCCGGATTATACTTGCTAAAGGCGTGGCCACCGAGGGGAGCTCCCCGCCGCGTATGGCCTCCTCGGCATGGCCGCCGTCTACCACCGTTTGTTGCAACTCGTGCGCTCGCTGTAGATTTGGATACCCGATCGCGTCAAATAAATCGTGAAAATGTTAGAGGCTGGGGATATAGACGTTTTCCTCAGGAGTCACGCCTCGGGAGATAGGAATTTTTCTTTATTTGACTACGCTGGTACCATATCCGCTCCGTTCTTTCAGCTAGTTTAGGCCGGGAGAGGGTAACAGATCTGGTACACATGCGTGCACGGGGTGGCATTTTTTCTGTAATTACCTAGAAGTGTGACACCATACCACCACTGTAACCTTAATAGTAAAGATATTAGTGGAGATGACATAGACAATTGATTGGCTAGGAGAATAGATGGTGCCGATAGTTAGCATGTTGAGATAGAAAAATCATTAATGCATTTTAGTGGGGTTTTGCTTTATAATAAGTATAGATAGATAGATGTGCCACAGACAGAAGCCATGGGAAAGCGGTGAACCCACATTCTAACATGCACACCTCGTGGTTGAGTCGTTTTCACCGAGCTGGCTCCTAGGCGGGTGACCGTGGCCACGATCTGCCTCGGCAGCGTATGCCGCGTGCGTCCTGCGCAAAGGAGTACCCAGCACGTGAGGCCTTGGATGTCCTGTAGAAAAATTAACCTGTGGTATAGTTACCCGTAAGCTAGCACAGCCCCGTTTTCACACACCACTTTACCAATGGATTGGTATATGTTGGGAAACTTGGGCCGGTGGTGGCAGCCCACTCGGTGGGTTTTGCCCAGTCCAACCAGGCCATAGGGTTTCCCCCCACTTTGTACGTACGTTTGGGTCTTATCCCCTCTACATCCCCCTGTTATATATTGAGTCATTGTACGTAGTCTAGCAACAGAGAAGAGAAATAAAAATTACTTTGCCCACACTGTGTCCCTTTTTCTTTCCTGTACGTGTGAGATATGTGCCTTCGTCTACTTCATCACCGCCGCACACCCTCGGGACCGGCCAGCCGGCAGAGGTTGTGCAACACGTTATCAGCACATGCCTCTTCACCGAGCCTGCACCGAGCAGGCTTTCTGCAAAAATCACGAAGGTATAACTCATATCTGATCGCAAAAGTGGAACTGTCTCGCAATTTCCTTTCCGTTTTTGCGTTCCGCGTAATTTTTAGATCGCATCTATGGTGTGGATTTATCTCCCGGGGATCGAGCTGACACGCTATCGCCGGCCAATATCGATATCCCCGGATCACGAGAGATTTGATGACTACACCGTGGAGAGACGGTACAGATCGTGATCCCGCTGGTCACGGTACCGCCGCAATTGCACCAGCTGTGCAACGCGCCGTCAAAAATCCCAGATGAATCCGACGATGAACAAATAATTTTTCGATTCCTTTTATCACCGCGCAGCTGCACGCGTGTGCGCCCCTGCTGGTCGCCGTCGTTCCAGTATGATGCCCTCGCCGGAAGCCCTGCTGGCCGCGCCTGCCCGCGTGGTGTCACCTGTTGGGAATATGCCCTAGAGGCAATCATAGATGATGTAATTCCCAATGTATTCATAAAGTTATTAAGTTGTCCTTGTTTTGAACATCTGATATATGTAATTGAATATGTGATTCGATTGTGGTACTATATATTCATGTTGTTCATACTAGATTGTCCTTGGTCATTTAGGTTGTGCTGGACACACACCCTAGACTAATGTGAGTGTTGGCTGATGACACGGTTCCACTTGTCATGGGCATGGTGATGCCATTCCAACGTTCACGGACTTGGCTAAAGAGTTTAGCAAGTTGGACTGACCCACATTGAGATGCAACGATCAAGTCGTCATTTGCATGTCTCAATCAATATAATCCTTAGACCTGAGGTTGTCGCACAATCCGAGTTGTGGATCACCGACTTAGGTTCTGTCAAACGTTGTTCTGTGACAAGGCAACTATAAAGGCAGAGTTCGGGTCGAATGAGAAGCAAGCTGCGTGATGTGGATAATCAAGATGGGATTTTGCCCCTCCGAATGGAGAGATATTCTCTGGGCCCTCTCGAGTGATATGATTCAGGAAGCATGGCCATTCGCGACTCAGTTAAGTGTTAACTGTGTCGATTGACTAAGAGTTAGTCAGATGAATCACATATCACGGATCGAGAAGAGAGTTGAATTATTTAAGGGATGACGATAAAATCGCCTATAGTTTGACAAGGTATATCGTGAGGCAAAAGGGACTAAGATGAATATCACATTGAAAGGTATGTCGTCATGACTCAATGGGACTTGGGAGTCGGCACGTTCTGCTAGGAGCCGCTACCGATTGATCGATTGAGAGTCGAACTCTAATCGTGTCCAAGTCGCCATGAGCCTGCAGGGTCGCACACTTAAGAGCGGGAGCAAGTATTGGTTGGGTTGGACCCGAACCGGAAATTGACTGATTTTGTGAGTCGGACTCACAGAGGGAATGGACAACAAGTGTTGTGCAGCCCACTACCATACACTATATAAAGAGGGGCGCAGGTTGCCCAGCGGGCACGTTAGTCCACTCTCCCATGCGTTGGGAACCCTAGCCCCACTCAGTCCAGCCGTCGCACCAGACCTAGCAGTCTGCCGTCGGAGCTCCTCCTCGTACGTGTGGATACTGGCAGAGGTGTTGTACGTTCAGCACTTCGACGTTCGAGGGATTGGATCGGCCGGATCGGATCGTGGGACTGCACTGCCCCGACGCGCTACATCGATAATCCGCACCTGCGCGTCTAGTGGTAATACTCGTGGCCTTCTACCTCGGCTAGATCTTGGGAGTACCGCGTAGGAAAAGTTTTCTCTACGCGTCCCAACAGTGGTATCAGAGCGGTAGCTTCTGGTATTAGGCCCGAGATCCGTACATATGTGATATGTAGTTAGCGTTAGATGTGATCTAATTGCTGTTTTGGTGGTCGGTCTATGAGATAGATCGGTTTTGTACAAGGTTGATTGGATCAATCGTACTCGGGGTAATGGATGATCTGGTTTCCGTGATCATACTGCTAAGGTCGTGAAACAACTTACCCCTACCGGTCGGTTTCCGCCATCGGGGTATACCGTGACACATAAATCCATTTGCGGTGATCGAAGATCAAAGAGTTTGGTCGAATCGGAATACGGATCATACTAGCTGGACCGCCGGCTTCGCCCTGTCGTAGCGCCTTAGATGTCGTTACGAGTTTCCCAACGCCGGTAGATATCGTGTCTATGCATAACTTGTTTTTGCAGGAAGTTGTGAATGGTATGGCTTATGTGCATGTGATGTGTGTAATCCATACATGATCTATGTATCATGTTCTTGTCAGCCGGCTGGAGCCTAGGTGCTGTCATTTTATTGTATAACGACCTGCGTGTCGGATTCTCGATGTAATTTTTTCATTTACTAGCTAGTTTAGCTTGTTGGAGAACCCGGTGGCATGCAAGTCGATGTACAAGTCGGCTACATGGAGTAAGATGGCACGTGACAAGAGTTGGCACGAGTCGACTTACAAGCTTTGTGGAGATGGAGATCACCATGAAGAGAGCCATACCATTTCACATTATAATTGCTTTATTTGTGTTATTGTTATGTCTCTATTTATCTCTATTTAGATAGTTGGTAGATTCTTTAATCCCTCAAAGAAGGTCTAGTCGGTCGCCCCGCCAGTGCTGCACCATCACAAGTCGGACATTCTTGGTAGTGGGCTCATAAAATTGAGGTGCTACCAATTCTTTCTGGTTAGGTGGGTTTGAGTCGGACTCTTACAAGCAGAAGCACTTGGTAATCTAGACGAGTCCATCACAACGGTTGTGGGGCTCGGGGCGAGGTAGGTTGGGAGCCGGGGCATGTGATGTCACCCAACTAACAGGAGTCGTATAGAGATACGATTGGCAAGGTGTTGCCTACCTAGATCACTTGACGGCTAGCGGTGATGCTAAAGCTCACTAGTCGGCTTGCTTATTTAGAATCTTGAATCACTTAGCAACCATCGGAGGGGTGTTGGTTCTAGTGGGAGCATAAGTATTAAAACGTTTAATATGCCTGCTCTTTTATGAATACATGTCTTAAGTGTTTTTGCATATTTTCTGTTGTAGATCAATGGCACCTAGCAACCTTCCTCAGTTGTCCACTTTTGCGTTGAGGTCAATCCTAGAGAAAGATAAGCTTAATGGAACTAATTTCACCAACTGGTATCGTAATCTGAGGATAGTCCTCAAACATGACAAGAAAGAACATGTTCTAGAAACTCCACTTCCAGATGAGCCTGATGACGATGCGACTGTCGCTGTCATAAATGCCTACCGTAAGACAGAGATGAGTCTACGGAAATCAGCTGTCTTATGCTTGCACACATGGAACCGGACTTGCAGCAGCAGTTCGAGAATGTTGAGGCCTACGATATGATCGAAAGCCTCAAAAGTATGTTCCAGGCTCAGGCAAAGACCGAGAGGTATCAAGTCTCTCAAGCTTTGCTGGGCTGTAAGCTGAAAGATGGCGATCCACTGAGTCCGCATGTAATCAAGATGATTGGTTATATACAGTCTCTGGATCGGCTGGGCTTCCCAATTAACGAAGAGTTCGCTACTGATATAATTCTGAACTCTCTTCCTAGTGCCTATGGTCCGTTCATCTCGAACTACCATATGCATGGTATGGATAAGAGTATCACTGAATTACATGGGATGCTCAAAATGGCAGAGGCTGATATCAAGAAAGGCACCAGTCAAGTGTTGATGGTGCAAAATAAGGCTAAGTTCAAGAAGAGTTCTTGGACTAAGAAGAAGAAGGATAAGTCAGGAGGTAGCACCCATGGCCCTGTCCAGAGTGCTCCCTCAAAGACTAAACCTTCTCCTACAGCCGGAGCCAACTGCTTCTATTGCAAGCAAGATGGCCACTGGAAGAGGAACTGCACCAAGTATTTGGCTGACAGAGCCAAGAGTGTAGGTGTCACTTCCAACTCAGGTACGCTTGTGTGCAATGTTATAGACATTTATCTTGCTGATGCGCCTAATAGTTCTTGGGTATATGATACCGGATCAGTTATTCACATATGCAACTCGTTGCAGGGACTGGTAAGAACTAGGAGCGTGGCAAGAGGAGAGGTTGACATTCGGGTCGGCAACAAGGCGAGAGTCGCTGCGTTGGAAGTCAGCACGATGCAACTTCATTTACCTTCAGGATTTATTTTGGAACTAAATAATTGTTATTATGTTCCAGCGCTTAGTCGAAACATTATTTCCGCCTCATGTTTGATGAGACAAGGTTATGAGTCGAATATTAAGAATAATGGTTGTTCTTTATATTTGAAAGATATGTTTCATGGCTTTGCACCCGTTCAGAACGGGTTATTTATTTTAAATCTTGATAGTGAATCGGTCTATAACATAAATGTTAAAAGGTTGAAACCAAATGATCTGAATATGACTTACTTTTGGCACTGTCGGCTTGGTCATATAAGTTGGAAGCGCATGAAGAAGCTCCATGATGATGGACTTCTAACTTCGTTTGACTTAGAGTCATTCGAGACATGTGAATCATGCCTATTAGGCAAGATGACCAAGACACCTTTTGCAAGGAGTTGTGAAAGGGCGTCCGACTTGTTGGAACTAATACATAGTGATGTATGTGGACCAATGAGCACGATAGCTAGAGGTGGTTATGAGTACTTCATTACCTTCACTGATGATTTGAGTAGGTATGGATATATCTATTTAATGAAACACAAGTCGGAAGCCTTTGAAAAGTTCAAGGAATTCCAGAGTGAGGTACAAAATCAACTCGGCAAGAAAATAAAGTTTCTACGGTCGGACCGTGGGGGCGAGTACATGAGCCATGAGTTTGATGACCATCTAAAGAGTTGTGGAATAGTTCCTCAACTCACTCCGCCGGGTACACCGCAGAGAAACGGTGTATCGGAACGGAGAAACCGGACCTTGTTGGACATGGTACGATCAATGATGAGTCGGACAAATCTACCTTTATCATTTTGGGGTTATTGTCTAGAAACTGCAGCTTTCACACTAAACAAAGTACCATCAAAGTCAGTAGAGAAGACACCACATGAGATGTGGACGGGCAAAAAGCCAAGTTTGTCTTTTCTTAAGATTTGGGGTTGTGAGGTATTTGTCAAGCGACTTCAGTCGGACAAGCTCACGCCCAAGTCGGATAAGTGTATTTTCGTGGGGTATCCGAGGGAAACCTTGGGGTACTACTTCTACAACCGGGAAGAGGGCAAAGTGTTTGTCGCTCGGAATGGTGTCATCCTTGAGAAAGAGTTTCTCAGTCGGGAAGTCAGTGGGAGCATGGTGCGGCTCGAAGAAATTCGAGAGGAACCAGCTAGGGGCGAGTCGGCAATGGCCTTGGAGGCTGAGCCGGTCGTGGTACCTACACCGGTTACAGCACCTGAACCTCGGAGATCTGCCAGATTACAGAGTGCTCGAGATTTTTTACTGTTAGACAGTATTGAGCCGGCAACTTATTCGGAAGCAATGGTGGGATCTGATTCCGAGTCATGGCTTGGAGCCATGAGATCCGAGTTAAAGTCCATGGATGAAAACCAAGTTTGGAATTTGGTTGATCTGCCTGACGGTGCAAGACCCGTGGAGTGCAAATGGGTCTTTAAGAAGAAAATTGATATGGATGGAAATATTTCCGTCTATAAAGCACGACTTGTCGCGAAGGGGTTCCGACAAGTTCAAGGAGTTGACTACGACGAGACCTTCTCGCCCGTAGCGATGCTTAAATCAATTCGGATCATGTTAGCCATAGCAGCCTATTTCGACTATGAGATATGGCAGATGGATGTCAAGACGGCTTTCCTTAATGGAAATTTAACTCAGGACGTGTATATGATACAGCCCGAAGGTTTTGTCGATCCAGCTAATGCTGACAAGGTATGCAAACTTCAGAAATCCATTTATGGGTTGAAGCAAGCATCTCGGAGTTGGAACATTCGCTTTGATGAGGTAGTCAAATCGTTTGGCTTCATCAAGAGTGATCATGATTCTTGTTTATACAAGAAGTTTAGTGGGAGCAAAGTAAACTTTCTAATCTTATATGTGGATGACATATTACTGATTGGAAATGATGTCATGATGTTGCAAGAAACCAAAGAGTCATTGGAAAGGAGTTTCTCAATGAAGGATTTGGGTGAGGCGACTTACATATTAGGAATCAGGATCTATAGAGATAGATCCAGGCGGCTCATTGGATTGAGTCAGAGTACATATCTGGACAAGGTTTTGAAGAAATTCAAAATGAAAGAGTCCAAGAAGGGATTCTTACCGATGTCCCATGGCATAAAACTTAGCAAGACTCAGTGTCCTTCGACAACTGATGAGCGAAGTCGGATGAGTGTGATACCGTATGCTTCGGCAATCGGATCCATCATATATGCCATGATTTGTACTAGGCCAGATGTTTCCTATTCTCTAAGTGTTACGAGCAGATACCAGGCTGACCCTAGCGAAGCCCACTTGGCAGCGGTTAAAAACATCCTTAAGTATTTGAGAAATACTAAGGAAATGTTCCTAGTTTATGGAGGTGATGAGGAATTTAGTTTAAAGGGTTACACCGATGCAAGTTATCTCACCGACTCAGATGATTCTCGTTCGCAATCTGGATACGTGTTCGTGATGAACGGAGGGGCTGTGAGCTGGAAGAGTTCCAAGCAAGATACGGTGTCTGCATCTACAACAGAGGCTGAGTATATTGCTGCCTCAGAGGCGGCAAAGGAAGCTGTTTGGATCAGGAACCTCCTGATTGATCTTGGTGTGGTTCAGGGCGAGTCCAATCCTTTGGACGTATATTGTGACAACAATGGTGCTATCGCACAAGCCAAGGAACCTAGACAACACCAGAAGAACAAACATATACTCATGCGGTACCACCTCATTCGCCAGTTTGTCGAACAAGGTGATATCAAGTTATGCAAAGTACACACGGATGCAAACATTGCAGATCCGTTGACAAAGGCGCTACCACAGCCTAAGCATGAGGCGCACACGAGAGGTATGGGCATTAGATGCCTAGGCATATGATGCCAAGATGATTGACTCTAGTGCAAGTGGGAGACTGTTGGGAATATGCCCTAGAGGCAATCATAGATGATGTAATTCCCAATGTATTCATAAAGTTATTAAGTTGTCCTTGTTTTGAACATCTGATATATGTCATTGAATATGTGATTCGATTGTGGAACTATATATTCATGTTGTTCATACTAGATTGTCCTTGGTCATTTAGGTTATGCTGGACACACACCCTAGACTAATGTGAGTGTTGGCTGATGACACGGTTCCACTTGTCATGGGCATGGTGATGCCATTCCAACGTTCACGGACTTGGCTAAAGAGTTTAGCAAGTCGGACTGACCCACATTGAGATGCAACGATCAAGTCGTCATTTGCATGTCTCAATCAATGTAATCCTTAGACCTGAGGTTGTCGCACAATCCGAGTTGTGGATCACCGACTTAGGTTCTGTCAAACGTTGTTCTGTGACAAGGCAACTATAAAGGCAGAGTTCGGGTCGAATGAGAAGCAAGCTGCGTGATGTGGATAATCAAGATGGGATTTTGCCCCTCCGAATGGAGAGATATTCTCTGGGCCCTCTCGAGTGATATGATTCAGGAAGCATGGACATGCGCGACTCAGTTAAGTGTTAACTGTGTCGATTGACTAAGAGTTAGTCAGATGAATCACATATCACGGATCGAGAAGAGAGTTGAACTATTTAAGGGATGACGATAAAATCGCCTATAGTTTGACAAGGTATATCGTGAGGCAAAAGGGACTAAGATGAATATCACATTGAAAGGTATGTCGTCATGACTCAATGGGACATGGGAGTCGGCACGTTCTGCTAGGAGCCTCTACCGATTGATCGATTGAGAGTCGGACTCTAATCGTGTCCAAGTCGCCATGAGCCTGCAGGGTCGCACACTTAAGAGCGGGAGCAAGTATTGGTTGGGTTGGACCCGAACCGGAAATTGACTGATTTTGTGAGTCGGACTCACAGAGGGAATGGGCCACAAGTGTTGTGCAGCCCACTACCATACGCTATATAAAGAGGGGCGCAGGTTGCCCAGCGGGCACGTTAGTCCACTCTCCCATGCGTTGGGAACCCTAGCCCCACTCAGTCCAGTCGTCGCACCAGACCTAGCAGTCTGCCGTCGGAGCTCCTCCTCGTACGTGTGGATACCGGCAGAGGTGCTGTACGTTCAGTACTTCGACGTTCGAGGGATTGGATCGGCCGGATCGGATCGTGGGACTGCACTGCCCCGACGCGCTGCATCGATAATCCGCACCTGCGCGTCTAGTGGTAATACTCGTGGCCTTCTACCTCGGCTAGATCTTGGGAGTACCGTGTAGGAAAAGTTTTCGTTTATCTCTACGCGTCCCAACATCACCGCATTGGCCTCCGTCATGGCCGCCTCGCCGGAGCACCGCTGGCCGCACGCGTCGGAGCACCATCTAGTGGCCCTGCTGGCCTCTGGACGCACGCCGCCACGGACCAACGAGCTGCCGCTCGCTCAGAACAAGCACACGCACGTCCGCCCCCGCCGCCGTCCGTACTGCACCACGCACGTCCGCCCCGGCCGCCGTCCGGCTGTGCCACCGCGCCGCCGACCGGCCGCACGGCCGCGCCACCGCGCCGCCTGGTCGCCCGCCCCGCTGCAGCTGGCCGCCTCACCATCCCCGCCCCCCCGCTCGCCCGCCTCGAGCCCGTCGCAGGCCGGCCGCCGCCGCGACCTCGAGAGAAAGCTCGGTCGTGCGCGCGTGTGCGCCGCCGCCTCGGGCTCGGCCGGCCGCTCCGCCCCGCCCCATGGCCGCACTAACCACCCCTCCGCCTCCTCCGGTGGCCTCGCTGGCCGCCGGCGGGCGCAGCCGCGGCAACGGCGCCGCCGCCGTCCTCTGCGACGGAACCCTTGCGGTTCCTGGCAGGGTCGCGCGAGCTGGGCTGGCCCATGACGCGCCCGAGCCGACGGGCCGCATGCGGCCCAAGCCTGGCCAGCTGGCCCGCGCGCGAAACAAAAAGACAGCGTTGTGCGTTTTGGTGGGCTGAGGCCGAAATTTTCAGCCCGTTTTCGGCCTGCTGCCGATTTGGGCCAGACCAAATACGGTTCTGTGCGGATTTTTACGTTTTAGCACCCAGATTTTTTCAGATTTACGTGTAACTTATTCCTGCTGAAGAACTTTACCAGTAAACCCCTGAAATAATCAGTTTTTGATGAAATTGTATGCTTGGGCATTAAATAAATTCGGAAAGTTATTTTTAGGGCTAATTTTCACGTTTAGAACGCGCCTAACATAATATCTCTTCATACATGCTTTTATATCATGTTTTACTATCGTAATTAATTGTTTAATTCACAGTAGAGCACTGTTAGCATGTTATTTAAAATTTTGGAACGCCGTCATATTGAATTTTTGTATCAACATCGCTTTATGCAATCGATTTTACCTGCTGTAATCTGATACATGTTTGCATAAATCCCAGATGGCCGGAATTATGAACCGCGAATTCGAGGAGTTGTCTCAGACTGGGCTGAACTACCTTGCTTGGGCCTCGGGCGTGGAGATCGTCCTCGAGGGCCGAAAGATCAAAGGAGCGCTGGATGCGGGGACCCCGATGGCCCCCAGCACCACGACTGCTGCAGAGAATGCGCAGGCACTGCATTTCCTCCGCCACCACATGAGTGCTACGTTGAAAAACGAGTACATGGCTGAACGGAGTGCTTCAGCCCTGTGGGCCGCTCTTAAAGAGAGGTTCGCTAGGTTGAAGTACCACGTCAAGCCAAAGGCGGAGGGGGATTGGTTGCGTCTGAGGTTTGCGGACCACAAATCGGTACAGTCGTTCAATTCCGTGTTACACGTGATTTGTGCGAATCTCGAGATGTGTGGTACGAAAATCACAGACGAGGAGAAGATAGAGAAAACTCTCTCCACCTTCCATCCAAGTAACCTCCAGAATGCGCGGAACTACCGCCTGGAGAACTTCACGCAGTACTCGGCGCTCATTGATGCCCTCCAGGTGGCTGAGGCGCAGGATGAGGCTCTGAAAAAGAACTTCAACTCACAACCTTTCGAAGGGGGCCCAAGCCAGGAAGCTTATGCCGGCGCCTACAAAGTGTGCCAGCCAAAGTTCAAGCAGCGCGACAGAAAAGGCAAAGGCAAGAAGGGACCTAACCACCCCCACCCGGCCAAGGAGCAAAAGGCGGGTAAGGGGGAGGCGAGGCCCCAAGACTGCTTCCGCTGCGGATCGAAGCTACACTTCTCCAGGCAGTGTCGTGCTCCCAAGCACGTCGTGGACGCCTTCAAGGCCAAGAGAGCGCATGAGGCGCACCTTGTCCAGATGGAGGCACCACCGGAGCCCGCTGTGTTGGGAATATGCCCTAGAGGCAATCATGTATGATGTAATTCCCAATGTATTCATAAAGTTATTAAGTGTCCTTTGGTTTGAACATCTCATATATGTCATTGAATATGTGATTCGATTGTGGAACTATGTATTCATGTTGTTCATACTAATTGTCCTTGGTCGTTAAGGTTGTGCAGGACACACACCCTAGACTAATGTGAGTATTGCCTGATGACACGGTTCCACTTGTCATGGGCATGGTGATGCCATTCCAACGTTCACGGACTTGGCTAAAGAGTTTAGCAAGTCGGACTGACCCACATTGAGATGCAATGAGCAAGTCGGCATTTGCATGTCTCAATCAATGTAATCCTTAGACCTGAGGTTGTCGCACAATCCGAGTTGTGGATCACTGACTTAGGTTCTGTCAAACGTTGTTCTGTGACAAGGCAACTATAAAGGCAGAGTTCGGGTCGAATGAGAAGCAAGCTGCGTGATGTGGATAATCAAGATGGGATTTTGCCCCTCCGAATGGAGAGATATTCTCTGGGCCCTCTCGAGTGATATGATTCAGGAAGCATGGCCATGCGTGACTCAGTTAAGTGTTAATTGTGTCTGTTGACTAAGAGTTAGTCAGATGAATCACATATCACGGATCGAGAAGAGAGTCGAACTATTTAAGGGACGACGATAAATCGCCTATAGTTCGACAAGGTATATCGTGAGGCAAAAGGGACTAAGATGAATATCACATTGAAAGGTATGTCGTCATGACTCAATGGGACTTGGGAGTCGGCACGTTCTGCTAGGAGCCACTACCGATTGATCGATTGGGAGTTGGACTCCAATCGTGTCCAAGTCGCCATGATCCTGCAGGGTCGCACACTTAAGAGCGGGAGCAAATGTGTTGGTCGGGTTGGACCCGAACCGGAAATGGACTGAGTTTGTGAGTCGGACTCACAGAGGGAATTGGCCACAAGTGTTGTAAAGCCCATTACCATTCGCTATGTAAAGAGGGGCGCAGGTTGCCCAGCGGGCACGTTAGTCCACTCCCATGCGTTGGGAACCCTAGCCCCACTCAGTCCAGCCGTCGCACCAGACCTAGCAGTCTGCCGTCGGAACTCCTCCTCGTACGTGTGGATACCGCAGAGGTGTTGTACGTTCAGCACTCCGGTTCGCGGGATTGGATCGGCCGGATTGGATCGTGGGACTGCACTGCCCCGATGCGCTTCATCGATAATCCGCAACCGCGTGTCTAGTGGTAATCATCGTGGCCTTCTACCTCGGCTAGATCTTGGAAGTACCGCGTAGGAAAAGTTTTTGTTTATCTCTACGCGTTCCAACACGCTGCGGCGCCCGTGATGATCCCCATGCCCCCCGCCGCGCCCGTCGTGGCGCACACCAGGGCACCCGTGGAGGCACACGTGGCGGTTCCCACGAACGCCACCGTGTCCATGGAGGATGAGCACACCGTGTCCCCTCCAACGCCACAGTTGGACATCGCCGCTGCCGCCACCATGATAGCCACCGAGGAGAAGCTTAGCGAGATGGAGATCTCGGCTGAGCTGGATGGTTACCTTGTGGACTCCATCTAAACTCCGCCCATTTATTCATGATTCTTATGGCAATAATTTGATACAATTTATTCGATTTAGTTGTAAGCTCTATGAGAGCAACATTATTTGTTTCATTAAACATTTATCGGCGCTTGGATACTTTGTCATCATTCATTTATTCCATTATTTTAAATAGAGATACTTATGTTATGTTCTGAAATATTTGCATGTTTAATTATTATTACTGTAGCATCTTCCTCGCTCTCGTTTAATAATTAGACACTATATTTTAGAACACGTGTGGCGCCCGAATGGAGGAAACGTGCATTGCCGATAGCGGTACCACCAATACCATCTTGAGAGATACAAAGTAGTTTGAATCCATCAAGAAAATTCCAGGGAGTATTACGACGATCGCCGGCTGCGGTCCTCATATAGTTGGCTCCGGACGAGCCACTATAACACTCCCCATGGGAACAACTTTGATCATTAATGATGCATTGTTGTACCCGGAAGCAACTCGTACTCTCTTGAGTTTTAAAGACATTCGTGTTAATGGGTTCCACATTGAAACACATGATGATGACACCGGTAAGGAGTACCTACTCATCACGAAACGCGATGAAAATGGTAAACATGTTGTCGAAAGGCTTCCTTCGTTCGCTACAGGGTTGTACTACACTAAGATAGTAGCACTACCCATGTACACTACCCTTAAAACTGTTTTTAGAACCTCTGAACTATTCTGCCTTTGGCACGATAGGTTAGGCCATCCCGGTCTTACGATGATGAGAAATATAATTAACAACTCTAATGGTCATAATGTTAATGTGAAAAATTTCCCGAATCCTGATGATTTCGTGTGCTCCGCATGCGCTAAGGGGAAATTAATCATTAGACCATCACCCCTAAAGGTGAAGGATGAAATCCCCGCGTTCTTGGAACGTATCCAAGGGGACATATGCGGTCCTATTCAGCCCATGTCGGGTCCGTTTAGATACTTCATGGTGCTCATTGATGCTTCCTCTAAATGGTCCAATGTTAGCCTGCTGTCAACAAGGAACCATGCTTTTGCAAAGTTGATCTCTCAGATCATACAAATGAGGAATAAATTCCCTGATCATCGTATTAAGTCTATTCGAATGGACAACGCCGGTGAATTTACTTCAAAGGCGTTCGATGATTATTGCATGGCAATAGGAATCAAACTTGAGCACTCTGTACCGCACGTCCACACACAAAATGGACTTGCGGAAGCATTGATTAAAAGAATTAAATTCATTGCCAGACCGCTCCTTCAGGGTTGGAATTTACCAACAACATGTTGGGGTCACGCGGTGTTACACGCTGCCAATCTCATCAACTTTCGACCATCGGCCTACAACATCCATTCTCCTATGCAGCTTGCGCAAGGGTCGGCACCGAAAATTTCCCACCTTCGGGTTCGGTTGCCAGGTATATGTACCAATACCACCCCTCAGCGATCAGCAATGGGACCGCTCCGTAAGTCGGGGATATATGTTGGTTATGAGACTGTGTCCATAATCAGGTTTCTGGACCCCGCGACAGGTGACTGTCATACGGCCCGTTTCGCTGATTGCATTTTTGACGAGGATCTTTTCCCGACTTTAGGGGGAGATAATCAACCCCTTGATGATAAAAGTCGAGAACTTACGTGGCAAGCCACGGGGATCCACGCTCATGACCCGCGCACTGCTGAGTCTAATAGAGAAGTTCAAAAGATAATAGATTTGCACTCGTTGGCGAATCAACTGCCTGATCACTTTAGTGACTTGAAGACTGTGACAAAGTCGCATGTGCCTGCGCGCAATGCACCGGAAAGGGTTGAAATACCAAAGATAAATCACGGTATACCCGCTCCCGTTCTTAGGCCTAAGAGGACGAGAAATCCGGTTTCTCAAATCCCAATTACCCGGGGACGCCCGAAGAAAAAGGATAAGAGAGATTTATCGCAGCCTACCCCTGCAAAGGGGAGCCAGTTGAGACCTGGCACAAGTACGGACATTTCAGTGCACGAAATTCCGGACTTGAATTTTCCTACTACGGAAATACCTAGCGAAGATGTGTGCGCACATATTGGAGCGGGAAAGCTAAATGACCTTGCTCCCGGAATGGGAAATCCGGTGGAGGAAGGGAATGTGCCTGATGCACTCCATGAGGAAATGGCCATTAATTATATTAATTCGGGCGAGTCAATTAATCGAGCTATTGCAAATGTCGACATTTATTTTGCCAAGAAAATTGCCTCAATCATAGATCTTGACCCAGAGCCTAACACTTCCGCTGATTGTAAGCAAAGGTTGGATTGGAAAGATTGGAAGAAGGCAATAACTGCTGAGTTATTTTCTCTCAACAAAAGAGAAGTATTTGGACCTGCTTGTCTAACTCCTCCCCATGTGCGCCCCGTTGGCCACAAATGGGTATTTGTTCGAATGAGGAACGAAAATAACGAGGTAGTAAGGTACAAAGCAAGGCTCGTTGTTCAAGGTTTCTCCCAGCGACCAGGTGTCGACTTTGAGGAAACTTACTCCCCAGTCATGGATGGAATTACCTTTAGATACTTGATCTCAATGGCAGTAAACTTGGACTTGTCAATGAAACTTATGGATGTCGTCACCGCTTACCTTTATGGTAATTTGGATTCGTACATATACATGAAGGTACCCGAAGGTATCCTTGTCCCGAACCAAGATAGGGCTAACAGAGGTTTATACAGTGTTCATCTTAAGAAGTCACTGTATGGACTTAAACAGTCAGGTAGGATGTGGTATAATCGTTTAAGCGATTTCCTACATCAGAAGGGCTACACGAGCAATGAAGATTGCCCATGTGTTTTTATACGGAGATCACAAGATGGTTTCTGTATTATCTCGATGTACGTGGACGATTTGAATATAATCGGTACACCTGAGGATATTGAGGAAGCGAGTTCCTACCTGATGTCGGAATTCGAAATGAAAGACTTAGGCAAAACTAAGTTCTGCCTAGGTTTGCAACTTGAACATTCCCCTGTTGGGATCTTAGTGCATCAGTCTGCCTACACCCAGAAGGTGTTGGAAAGATTTGGATTTGATAAGGCATATCCTTCTAAGACCCCGATGATTGGGAGATCTTTACAGCAGGATAAGGACCCATTCAGGCCTAAGGAAGAGGGGGAGGAAATTCTGGGACCAGAATTCCCCTACTTGAGTGCAGTTGGCGCACTCATATACCTCGCGAATTGTACACGGCCGGACATTGCGTTCGCTGTCAATTTGCTTGCTAGGTACAGTTCTGAGCCTACCAAGAGGCATTGGAAAGGCGTTAAGGACATCTTCCGATACCTGCAAGGGACCAAAGATCTTGGCTTGTTTTACCGGAGGAATCAAGACCTCACGGTTGTAGGCTATGCTGATGCTGGGTACCTATCGGACCCGCACACATCCAAGTCTCAGACTGGATATGTTTTCCTTTGTGGTGGAACCGCTATTTCCTGGAAATCGTCTAAGCAAAGCCTAGTGTCAACTTCGACGAACCACTCGGAAATCATAGCACTATATGAAGCATCACGTGAGTGTGTATGGCTTCAACGGGTGATCGGCCACATCCAGCTGTCATGTGGGCTGAACACCGTCCAAACCCCCATTATTATCTATGAAGATAATGCCGCTTGTGTTGCACAAGTTCAGACGGGTTATGTGAAGAGCAATCTCACGAAGCATATCAACCCTAAGTCCTTCTACGCACATGAGTTGCAGAAGTTGAATGAAGTAAAGATCTTACATACTAAGTCGTGTGAAAATCTTGCCGATTTGTTCACTAAATCATTACCGACATCTTCTTTCGAGAGATGTGTTCGTGGAATCGGTATGATGAGACTTAGGGAGATGTAAGGTTCAGGGGGAGAATCTTCACAAACTCATCGCTAAAATCTCAATCCCGATGATTGAGTACTTAACTTGATGGTTAAGTGAGTTGTACTCTTTTTCCCTTAAGTGAGTTTTTATGAAGTTTCTCACACGAGGTTTTTAATGAGGCAATTCGTGCAACATAGCAATAGTATACCATGTGCTTTTTCTTCATATTTTTCCCACTGGGTTTTTCGGAGTTTTGAGGCATGGCTATACGGATAATACCCAAGGGGGAGTGTTGGGAAACTTGGGCCGATGGTGGCAGCCTACTCGGTGGACTTTGCCCAGTCCAACCAGGCCATAGGGTTTCCCCCACTTTGTACGTACGTTTGGGTCTTATCCCCTCTCCATCCCCCTGTTATATATTCAGACACTGTACGTAGTCTAGAGAAGAGAAATAAAGATTACTTTGCCCACACTGTGTCCCTTTTTCTTTCCTGTACGTGTGGGATCTGTTTCTTCGTCTACTTCATCACCGCCGCACACCCTCGGGACCGGCCAGCCGGCAGAGGTTGTGCAACAGTATACAAGTCACGTTTCCTTGCAATCCGGTGCCATTATCCCATTATTGTTACCCGCCAATATCGCGAAAAGAAATCCAAACGACCAACAATCCCGTCCGGAATCGAAACGGGTCAATCGAGGAGAGATAACCTTCCGTTTAACCACGACGCCGTTCGGCTCTTGGATTCCGATCGCCCCACGACTTCCCGATCGACTATAAATAAAGCACCGACGCCTCGAGGGCTTTCGACTCGCGCAGACCCCTCCTCATCTTTCCTGCGGTCTAGCTGAGTTTCGATCTCGACTAGCGGGCCGTTTTTATTTTTTTTATCGCTGCTCTTCGGCGGCTGCCGTGCTTGACGCGAGACGCCGCGGCTCCGTTTCTTCTTCCGCCGGCAGCAAGGTATGCACGTTCCATCGTTATTCATCTCTGAACGATAATTTTCAGCAATCCTGTACGTGCTTTTTGACTCGTCGATCCGCGTTTGCTTGTGATCTGTCGTCATCAGTATATGTATGCATGCTTGGTTATTGATTTGTTAGTCGATCTAGCCAACGTTCTTCTCTCGATCGGTATGTGATTACTCGTGCTCTGTCCGACTTGCACGAGCATTAGCTAGTGTTGTTTTGAGTAGTCTACCGGAGCAATATGGTTCATTGCGGTTGATCCGCGTTTGCCCGTGACCTATCGTCATCAGTATGCGTATGCATGTTTTGTTATGGATTTGTTAGTCGATCTAGCCAACGTTTTTCTCTGGATCGGTATGTGATTACTCGTGCTCTGTCGACTATGCACGAGTATTAGCTAGTGCTGTTTTGATTAGTCTGCCGTTAGTTTCTTCGTGAGAATCAATCTGGTTGGTTAGCTAGCTAGCTTAGCTAGATTGCTGACCAGCCGGCCGGGTGCGATACGTACTGTGGCATCGGGATCGATAGAGGGTTTAGATCTTCCGGACCTCGTTAAATTTCAGAGCGATCTCTAGTGTAGAACTGTAGATGGATATGCATGGATCGTCGACACATGGTACCTCGTCACCTTGCCGGATGTCGTGCAGTAGCGAGAAAAATAATAGGCCTCTCCGTCCTGATTCCGGGAGCACGTGAGGCGGCTACATTCCGTTCATCGGTGCATTGAGTTGGGTATGATGATACGTTTGACTGCTGTTAGCTTGCACAGGAGCAATAGATTAATGAGAGAGATTAAATGTCCTAGTCAAGGGGCTGATTACAAATATACTAACCTCGGTTTACTAAAATCAAACCTAGTGTTAACCTTGAGTAACGTTGTAGGAAAACTATTGCAAATTATGAAATATCCTAGTCAAGGGGCTGATTACAAATATACTAACCTCGGTTTACTAAAATAAAACCTAGTGTTAACCTTGAGTAACGTTGTAGGAAAAATATTGCAAATTATGAAGTATGTAGATATGATTTAAAATTCTATTTCAGTTTATATTTAGAATTTTCCATAAAATTGGTCAAACTATGTATGTATATTCACTCTTTTTAAAAATATAATTAGTGTTAACCTTGAGTAACGTTGTATGAAAAAATATTGAAAATTAAAAAAAATGTAGACGTAATGTGTAAATACATATTAGTTTGTATTTAGTACATTCTATAAAATTGGTCAAACTACATATTTATACACAATATTTAAAAAAAAATAGAGGACGTAGTTTATAACCGGTTTCTCTTGTAGAATTGAAAGTAGAAAATTTGCACTAGCACATAATTTTGAACACAACATTTAATTGTATGCCTCTTTTATTATCGTATTATACAAGAAATCCCTTTATTTTCTACTTGTTTCTTTTATAGAAAGTTATAAATAAATTCACCATAACATAGTTTTGCAGCAAGAAAATTAGTCATTATGCCATCAAATATATAAGTTGCGCTTGACTTTTTCTGTTAATTATCGCACAATTCCATCTTTGATTTTATAACATGTGTGCACAAGTAATCGCTCTATTTCTACATACATAATGCTTTAGATTTTTTTTTTTTCCAATTGATATGCATCTTGTCGTGTTTTAGTTTGTATATTCACTTATTTTAATTCGTATGTAGTCCATATTGATATATCTAAAACATCTATACCTCCTGGGTGTATGGACTCCAAGTTCAATATAACATATGGATGACTGACTATACACTATCATTTTTAATATACTTGATTGAATACTATATATCCAAACTCAGTTATGTGAAAAAACTTATTTGAATCTACATATTTTATATTATTTGCTCATACACTGCTTTTCTATATGTAAAAATGGTATATTGATTTTTTTATACAACTTATATTGAAGTATCTTAGAATGATTATTGAGGTATAATATACTTGTATGTGAGGTATATTGAATATATGAGTGTAAATAAAAAGGAGTATTATATATGAAAATATATGAAAGGACATTATTCATCTACTTAAGCATTACAGGTAAAATGTTTAATTGCATTTTGGAGAATCACCCCATAGAAGTTTTCCTTATCTTGTTTTTCGTGATTTCTTTAATGTCAATTTTTCTATAAAAATAATTGTTTAGTCCATTCTAAGGCATTTCCAAATATGAACTATCAAATGAAGCCTAGTATCATATGGTCCCCGGAAGATTTAAAAAAAAACTACCGGGAACATGCATGAAGCTGATATGGCAAACAATTAAGCATAGTCTGGCTTATATGCCATCAAGTGTGCCTTACAGAAATACTGGTGCGAAAAGAGGAGAGGATGTTGAAAATTTTGGTCGTGCAGACAATGGTAACAAAGGAAAAGAGAAGGGTGTTTGCAAAAAACCACAGAAATACCTGTTGGGGGATAATATGGCAATGGCCAATGGAAATATTTTTCCACTTGGCAAGAGTAAAAAATCGGCGGTTTCACCATCGTCAAAGGATTTATAAAAGTCTATGCCCTCACAAAGAGGTTTAGGGAAAAATGTCCTCCAAGCATCGAAGCATAACTCAAGTGATAGAAATATAATTTCAAATAAACCTCTCCACTCTAGAAAAATGACCTTTGCTCAAGCACCTTTTATACCAACTAAAGGAAAGCTTGTAGAATAAGCCTAAGGCAACACCATTGGTCGTAGAGTTTGTTTTGCGAATGAACATCAGAAGGAATCAAGCCAAGGCAATACTATTGGTCGTAGAATTGGTTTTGCGGATGAACATCAGAAGGATTCAAGCCAAGGCAATACTATTGGTCGTAGAGTTGGTCTTGCGGATGAACATCAGAAGGAACAATCTTTCAAGAAGAAGGAACACAAAAACCCTTGTTCCAAATGGAAGTGTAGCCTAGGAATGGAAGTGTCGCGGGATATTCACGGCAGACGTTACCGTGGGTAACTTAGATTGGGGCGAATCGACTCTGGTGTTTGTGAGAGTGTTTAGCTCAAAGAAAATCACATCAACTAGTAATTTAGGGTTCCTGGCTATAATGTCGCCGAAAGTCAAGCTAGGGTTACAAACTCGTATCCTTCTCTTTCTCTCAAACTCAAAAGTTATATAATACCCGGCTTCCCGGCTTCCCATACAAGGTATTGCTAGAATCCTATTCGGGATCCGCACATAACCCTAAATCCCCTACTGTGAC
This sequence comes from Alopecurus myosuroides, assembly GCA_028641055.1. NCBI lineage: Eukaryota > Viridiplantae > Streptophyta > Magnoliopsida > Poales > Poaceae > Alopecurus > Alopecurus myosuroides. The sequence continues at coordinate 93,180,613 of CM054062.1, read as the reverse complement.
CCCCAAGGTACGGGTTACAAGGCCGGCGCCTTTCTCTTGGGCCGGGTCTTGCGCAATTTCCCCCTGACCGGATCTCGGCCAGGGCCTACCGGGTTATCATCCCCCCAACAGTAGTTCCCAGAATAGCTTGGACATCTTGGAACCAACCACGAAGCGCATGCTATTCCCTGCAAAACAATACACATTTATATCCGTAACATGACGGGTTAGATTGCTTTTAACTATAGCCAGGCCTGCTCCTTTGGCGGCCCACATAATAACCCGATTTCCATTTGAGCCGGGTATCGCTTCCTTGGATCACATTCCCAGAGGCACATCCTATAACCCGGCTCTCATCTTCTCCACTTAGCCAGTCCGAGTAACAGTTCTCTAGTCCGGGTCTTCAGGCGGGCTTAACTGACTCGGCCATTCCACCATAACTCCCGAAATCCTTATCCCATAGATTACGGACCAGATCTTATCTTTCCGCAAATTACTAAACTTAACGTTGGGCCCCTAGCGTTTCCCTGCGTCTATAAATAGGCCGCGGGGGAAAACCCTAAAATCCAAACTTCAACACTCACTCCTTCTTCCTCCTCCCGCTCGTCACCTGCACCCAAGCGAACCCTAGCCAACGGACCCGCGCGAGCGCCGTCGACCTCGTTTTCCGGCCGCCGTTCTGCATCACCGTCCGTGTAACATCCCAGGATTTTGAAAATTTCGAAAAATTTAAAACCTTCATGCATTCATGATCTTCTTAGCATCTCTGCATTTTGATTGCATAGAATTTGGCTTTTATTGCAAAACACAAAAAATTAGGTGTTACTACCTATTAAACCACTTTTTGAACTTTAACTCTTTTTATAAAATAAAGTATTTTATTTTGGGAAGAAATAGTACCAAAATGTTCCTTAGTTCCTAAGCTTTTCAAAACATATTTTTATGTATTTTTGTGAATTGATTTGGTGGGGTTTTGAATTGATTTTTGAACCAATTTATTTAAAAACAGAAAAGAGAAAAAGAAAAGAAAAAAAGAAACAGAAAACGCAACCTCGACCCAGGCCCATCTTCCCTCACCCTCTCCCTCCCCGCGCGCGCACAACATAGCCAGTGGGCCGGCCGCAACCCCAGCCCAGCAGCGAACCGCCCCGTTCTCTCTTCCTCACGCCGACAGGTGGGCCAGCCGATGACGCACGCCCGACGTCACGCATACGTCACCGCCGCCGTGACCGAGAGGGACTCCACCGCCGTACCGCGACCGGACTCCGCCGCCGCCTCGAGTTCTGCCCCTCCCGCACGTCTCCTCCCCTTTATAACCTCCGCCCCTCGATGTCCACAACCCCGTACCTCGAAAACCCCAACCCTAAGATGCGCCGCTTTCGGAAAGTTCTCGCCGAGATCCGCCGCCGCGCCATTACCGTCTCCGCCTCGGGAACCCCTCGACGTCGACGATTCGAGCAATGAGAAGCGGAACCGAGGCCACGAGGAGGACCCCCTAGACTCTCCCATCTCGTAGGTGTTATCTGCGCTGCTAGAGGAGTACGGGAACGCCGCCGCCGAGCTCGTCGTCGCTGCCGTCTTCTCCGTCACCGGCGGGAAACCATCTCCGGTGAGTCAACGTTTCTGCGTCGTCCGATCTCAATCGGACGAGCCTCGTTCAATCGTTTGATCGAACCGGTACCGACCAATGGTAGCTCGCCATGTCACTCGCCACGTCGCCCGCTTCGTCAGCCGCCGCTCCGCTCCAATCCAGACGCGCCACGTGGACGCCATTCACCGCTAGTTTTATTTCGAATTAAATTTCCAGAAAAAATGCTAAAATTGTAAAATCAATAACTTTTGTTCTGTAACTCCGATTTAGATGATTTTGGACTTTTTGAAATCAGCACAATGTGTAGATTAATCTAGCCTATTAAAATTTCAATTTTGAAACGTACACTCACATGTTATTTGTAGATCTCTATAAATCACTATTTTGGGCATAACTTTTAATCTACAAATCCTTTTTAGGTGAAATCAATTGTTATGGTTTTGTTTTGATGTCCTCTATCCAGTAGATGCGTTGGAAAAATTATTCGTGCAACTTGGTAACAGAAACCCTATTAATCTTCATATTAGCCTATATTAAAACCCTAGCAATTCTAATTATTACAATTGAATAACTAATTTGTTTTGCATGCATCACAACCATGTTATTAACATCAGAGAACATCATTGTTAGTAATTATTTCTAGTTGTGAACTTTGTGCATTAATTTGATCATTGCATGGCATGCATACATGTTTTTGTATTGTTATTTTGTTTTCTATGTTATGTTTGTTTATGTGTGGATTGTTTTGCTTGTTTAGATTGTGAAGAGGAGCAAGTCTACCCTTGTTGCTGTTATACTTGTTGTGACTGTTCATCCTATTGTCAAGGCAAGTGACACACCATCAAATCTCCCATATTTTTACTATGCATTACTAGTGTTTTTGAGTAGTATGCATGATAGGGAATTTTACCAAGTATTATTATGCTATGCAAACCCAAGTAGTGTGTAGCCATCCTTTAGACTTGTTATTTTGGAGACTTAGTTGATGCTTAGCCTTGCTACAAATTTTTTTTACTCAATATGGTGAAAAATTCTAAGTATAAATTTCAATGAACCACCTAGGTGGATTTGGTTGTTTGGTTGATGAGAGTTGAGTGTCGCCCCGAGGGGTGTTGGATTGCCACCCAGGAAACAAAGAGATTCCTAAGTCCCTCTAAGTTTAGTAGCTTTTTGTGCAGCCCTTTGACATATGGGCTCTGTCTTGATCAACTAAGTTGTGAGAGTTCAGCCCTTGCTTGACATGAAGATGTAGCAGAATTATAGGTGGAACGGGTCTTGTAGGATGGGTTGAATTCTTACTTCTGAAAGATCTCATCTCAATTCTGTCCTTTCCATGATGCACTCCGGGTGTATAGAATGTTTGGGCTAATTGAATACAAAGGGTGAAAGTGCACAAACTCTGCAGAGTTAGAAACTATGATCATAGCGTGTTCCCGGTAATGGACAACTTCGAGCAGCTGGACAAGGATGGACAGAAGAATCTCAACACCGTTTTGAAGAAGTAAAATTTGGCTAAGGAAATTTTAGTTGTGGTGCTCATGGGTGTGTCCCATGGTGCCAATCTTTGAAAGAAACTCTTTTTCAAAAGTGTTAGGGAAAAACTTGCTTTCTGCAAAATAGCCTAAACTCCACCAAGCCATATATGCATGTAGTTTAGACTTGCCATTTTATATCCACCATAGTGTCATTTGCCAGTACATTGTTTGTATTGAATCTCCTTCAGGGGCTGCATGTTCCAACGTGCAGGAAATTCTGAGGATGAAGTTTGATTAAGTGCTTAGACTCGAGTCTACACCCAACATGAAATGCCTGTGGCGCATGATTGAAGATGGAGGCTCATTGCTATCTTATTTCTGCTGTTTAGCACTCTGAGTTTTGCTAGTCTTTCAAGACTATGCACTTTGTAATAAAGCTATACTTGGCTATTCTGAATCTTTTGTAATAATTTTTTATACTTCTGCAATGACACATTACATTTTGTTTTGTGGTGCTAGCATTGATCCAGGGACTAGCACTTAACACAGTAGTTCTTACATTATTAAATGTGAGGACGCTACAAAATGGTATCAGAGCAAAGTGTTGCCTGTAGAATCGAGCCCTTAGGTTTGGAAAACCCTTTTTGATCAAATTTATTAACTCCTTTGAGTATTTTTTGGATCCTAGCGGCATAGTGAGATGAAGCGGCCCGGACCAGGTGACAGTATCTCTCACTATAGTGAATATCCAAATTTCAATAAGTTGTTAATGATCCAATGATCACCATGGAAGAAGACTTAATATTTTCAAAGTACTCTTACTCATCTCGTATCTAGTACCTCCTTACCTTATGCTTTTATGACTTATGTTTTCTCCTACACATCAAAACTCAATGATGATGGAGCTTCAACTTCAGAATCGCCAAGGACTTTCAACTTAAAGATGAAGAGCTGCAACCCACCACCACCAAGGACTTCAAGAACCCTAGTATTTAATACATATTCTATTCTAATGTAGCCATAACTTTTCTTCTAGTACTTCTACCTATGGTTCAATCTTCTGATGTCTTATCTAACTTATAGATGACCAACCTCTTTGAATCAGTAAAGAAGGGCCCATTGATGACCATGACTCTGGATTGTGAGACTAGCTCTATCTATCATTTCCTCATCTATGCTGAAAACCCACAGATGCCTCCTCGTCGCGACCCCAACAACAACAACAATGAGGACAACAACAATGATGCCCTGCAGCAAATGCTCACTTCCCAAGCCCAACTTCTACAGATGATGACTCAGTTTGTAGCAGCAATGAACAACAACAACAACAATCCTCCACCACCACCCCCAATGGATAGACTTACCAGATTTCTGAGACTCAGGCCTAACAAGTTCTCATATGCTACTGATCCTATTGAGGCAGACGACTGGCTTCGTTCAATCAACAAGGACTTAGTAACTTGTGAGTGCACTGATGCGGAGAAGGTTAGATTCACCGCACATCTGTTAGAAGGACCTGCTGCAATGTGGTGGGAAACTTACCAAGTGACTCATCCACTGGAAGGCATGACTTGGGATGATTTCAAGGAGGGATTCCGCAATGCACATATCTCCTCTGGGATAATGAACCTCAAGAAGGAGGAGTTTCGTAGTTTGAAGCAGGGAGGTAGAACCCTAAAGGAGTATATGGATGATTTCCATTCTTCATCAAGGTATGCACCAGAGGACATTGACACTGATGCCAAGAGGAAGGAAAATTTTCTCAATGGACTTAAAGGAGAACTGAAGATACCTCTGTCTGTAGCCTATGTCCCAAATTATCAAATTCTGTTGGATCAAGCCATTACTTTGGACAACAACATGACAAAGGAGGAAAATAGGAAGAGGAAGTACAGTAATGGTGGAAAATACCACTCTGGACCCTCATATAAAAGGCACACATCCAATGGAGGACACAATTTCCATAAACATGAGAACCATCACAATGGTGGGAATGGACACAGTCATAATGGTCATGATCATGTTGAAAGACTCAAGGAAACCAATGGTCACTCAAATGGCAATGGACACCACAACCCCAATCATGAGAAGAAGAGGGATCTTAGTCAAGTGATGTGTTTCAAGTGTAGAAACAAGGGACATTATGCAACCGATTGCCCAGAGCAGAAGACTGCAGAAGCTGCCAAACCCAACCCATTCAAGAAGGGGCATGTGAATCATATCAACATGAATTTTGTGAATGGTAACCCCTAACTCATTTTCCATCACATATTCCATTACCCCAATTGCATGGTGGAAGAACAATCTCAAGTATATTCTTTTAAGGGGGGATAGCCCACCTCATAAACTTTTCTAACCTAATTGCTAGCCTTCTCGAATCTCGGGACGAGATTCCTTTTAAGGGGGGTAGTCTGTAACATCCCAGGATTTTGAAAATTTTGAAAAATTTAAAACCTTCATGCATTCATGCTCATCTTAGCATCCCTGCATTTTGATTGCATAGAATTTGGCTTTTATTTTGCAAAACACAAAAATTTAGGTGTTATTACCTATTAAACCACTTTTTGAACTTTAACTCTTTCTATAAAATAAAGTATTTTATTTTGGGAAGGAATAGTACCAAAATGTTCCTTAGTTCCTAAGCTTTTCAAAACATATTTTTATGTATTTTTGTGAATTGATTTGGTGGGGTTTTGAATTGATTTTTGAACCAATTTATTTAAAAACAGAAAAGAGGAAAAGAAAAGAAAAGAAAGAAACAGAAAACACAACCCCGACCCAGGCCCATCTTCCCTCACCCTCTCCCTCCCCGCGCGCGCACAACGTAGCCAGTGGGCCGGCCGCAACCCCAGCCCAGCAGCGACCCGGCCCGTTCTCTCTTCCTCACGCCGACAGGTGGGCCAGCCGATGACGCACGCCCGACGTCACGCATACGTCACCGCCGCCGTGACCGAGAGGGACTCCGCCGCCGTACCGCGACCGGACTCCGCCGCCGCCTCGAGTTCTGCCCCTCCCGCACGTCTCCTCCCCTTTATAACCTCCTCCCCTCGATGTACGCAACCTCGTACCTCGAAAACCCCAACCCTAAGACGCGCCGCTGTCGGAAAGTTCTCGCCGAGATCCGCCGCCGCGCCATTACCGTCTCCGCCTCGGGAACCCCTCGACGTCGACGATTCGAGAAAGGAGAAGCGGAACCGAGGCCACGAGGAGGACCCCCTCGACTCCCGCATCTCGTAGGTGTTATCTGCGCTGCCGGAGGAGTACAGGAACGTCGCCGCCGAGCTCGTCGTCGCCGCCATCTTCTCCGTCACCGGCGGGAAACCATCTCCGATGAGTCAACGTTTCTGCGCCGTCCGATCTCAATCGGACGAGCCTCGTTCAATCGTTTGATCGAAATGGTACCGACCAATGGTAGCTCGCCACGTCACTCGCCCCGTCGCCCGCTTCATCAGCCGCCGTGCCGCTCCGCTCCAATCCAGACGCGCCACGTGGACGCCAGTCAGCGCTAGTTTTATTTCGAATTAAATTTCCAGAAAAATTGCTAAAATTGCAAAATCAATAACTTTTGTTCTGTAACTACGATTTAGATGATTTTGGACTTTTTGAAATCAGCACAATGTGTAGATTAATCTAGGCTATTAAAATTTCAATTTTGAAACGTGCACTCACATGTTATTTGTAGATCTCTATAAATAACTATTTTGGGCATAACTTTTAATCTACAAATCCTTTTTAGGTGAAATCAATTGCTATGGTTTTGTTTTGATGTCCTCTATCCAGTAGATGCGTTGAAAAAATTATTTGTGCAACTTTGTAACAGAAACCCTATTAATCTTCATATTAGCCTATATTAAAACCCTAGCAATTCTAATTATTACAATTTAATAACTAATTTGTTTTGCATGCATCACAACCATGTTATTAACATCAGAGAACATTATTGTTAGTAATTATTTCTAGTTGTGAACTTTGTGCATTAATTTGATCATTGCATGGCATGCATACATGTTTTTGTATTGTTATTTTGTTTTCTATGTTATGTTTGTTTATGTGTGGATTGTTTTGCTTGTTTAGATTGTGAAGAGGAGCAAGTGTACCCTTGTTGCTGTTATACTTGTTGTGACTGTTCATCCTATTGCCAAGGCAAGTGACACACCATCAAATCTCCCATATTTTTACTATGCATTACTAGTGTTTTTGAGTAGTATGCATGATAGGGAATTTTACCAAGTATTATTATGCTATGCAAACCCAAGTAGTTTGTAGCCATCCTTTAGACTTGTTATTTTGGAGACTTAGTTGATGCTTACCCTTGCTACAAATTTGTTTTACTCAATGTGGTGAAAAATTCTAAGTATAAATTTCAATGAACCACCTGGGTGGATTTGGTTGTTTGGTTGATGAGAGTTGAGTGTCGCCCCGAGGGGTGTTCACTTGTGGATTGCCACCCAGGAAACAAAGAGATTCCTAAGTACCTCTAAGTTTAGTAGCTTTCCGTGCAGCCCTTTGACATATGGGCTCTGTCTTGATGAACTAAGTTGTGAGAGTTCAGCCCTTGCTTGACATGAAGATGTAGCAGAATTATAGGTGGAACGGGTCTTGCTGGATGGGTTGAACTCTTGCTTCTGAAAGATCTCGTCTCAATTCTCTCCTTTCCATGATGCACTCCGGGTGTATAGGATGTTTGAGCTAATTGAAGACAAAGGGTGAAAGTGCACAACCTCTGCAGAGTTAGAAACTATGATCATAGCGTGTTCCCGGTAATGGACAACTTCGAGCAGCTGGACAAGGATGGACAGAAGAATCTCAACACCGTTTTGAAGAAGTAAAATTTGGCTAAGGAAATTTTAGTTGTGGTGCTCATGGGTGTGTCCCATGATGCCAATCTTTGAAAGAAAACTCTTTTTCAAAAGTGTAAGGGAAAAACTTGCTTTCTGCAAAATAGCCTAAACTCCACCAAGCCATATATGCATGTAGTTTAGACTTGCCATTTTATATCCACCATAGTGTCATTTGCCAGTACATTGTTTGTACTGAATCTCCTTCGGGGGCTGTATATTCCAACGAGCAGGAAATTATGAGGATGAAGTTTGATTAAGTGCTTGGACTCGAGTCTACACCCAACATGAAATACCCGTGGCGCATGATTGAAGATGGAGGCTCATTGCTATCTTATTTCTGCTGTTTAGCACTCTGAGTTTTGCTAGTCTTTCAAGACTATGCACTTTGTAATAAAGCTATATTTGGCTATTCTGGATCTTTTGTAATAATTTTTGATACTTCTGCAATGATACATTACATTTTGTTCTGTGGTGCTAGCATTGATCCAGGGACTAGCACTTAACACAGTAGTTCTTACATTATTAAATGTGAGGACGCTACAGTCCGGCGCCGCCATCTCGCGCCTTCGTGCTCGCGCCACCGCGCTCGCCAGATTCCACATCAAGGACCCAGCCACGCCATTGGAGCTCAAGGCGCACTTCGGACCTCGAACGCCCGGCCGTACGCACGCCGCCGTCAGCCCCAAGGTCCGAGCCTCCGCCACCGCGCACGCTGCCGGTTCGGGTAAGCACTTTTTAGATCTTGGTAGTAGATTTACTTCTCTAGTTCTTGATTTGGTGTTCATCGCGCGCGCAGCTCTTTTCTCCTTTTCCCTAGATTTATTCTTGTTTTTCAATCTTTCCCAGATCCATTTCCATGGCTCCCAAGGCTAGTACCAAGTCAAGGGAAAAAACCCGGCTCTGAAGCAGAAGCTGGGTCAGTCGATCTCAGCCAACTGGGCTAGGTCGACTGTCACCAAGGCCAAGTTAGAAGAACTAGCCGAGTCTGGGGTTCTGCCTGCAGAGTCGGAAATCTCTTGGAGAGCGCCAGGAGAAGAGACCCTGCCTTCACCCGGCTCAGGTGAAGTGGTCATCTTTCTGGAACACGTGATCCGGGGTTAGCCCCCCGGGTCACCCTTTCTTTCGCGATCTCCTTGACCACTATAGACTCCGAGTTTTCGACATTGGTCCTAACTCGATTTTGAATATCTGCCACTTTATCGTTCTTTGTGAGGCCTATCTTTGCATTTCCCCAAATCTTGCCTTGTTTTTAGAGCTCTTTCAATGCAAGCCCTGCCGGGAGAGCACAGACGGACCCCTCCTCGTCTGTGGGGGGGTGTCCATTCAGAGACGTAAAAACTCTCTGATGCCGACTCTCAGCCTTCACACTCACGTGAAGCACTGGCAAAAGACCTTTTTCTACTGCAAAGATACATCCATACCCGGCGAAAAGCCTTTGCCGGGTTTCTCTGTCGAGACCCTCTCACTCAGCGACAACCTTAGATCGTTCGCGCCAGATTCCGACAGACAATCCATCAAACCTCTCCTCCACAAGCTAGCCGTTCTTGCAGCCCATGGTCTTTGAGGGCTAAACTTAATTAAAACCTGGGTTAGCTGTAGAATCCAACCAAATAGCGTCTGCTCCAAACTCATCTGCGAGTATTCGGGCCACTTGACCGATTCTCTCCGATACTCGGAGACATCATACCCGACCGCGGATATCAATAGGGCCATGAAGAACTTCTTGGCTGAGAAAGTAGATGTCATCAAGAGCATCGCCGGACTGGGCCCTTTCACCCGCTCTAACTCGGCTCCTCCAGTAAGAACCGGATAACACCTTTTATACCGACTGATTTTTCTTACATACACATACTAACTTTTATCTCTGCTATTTCTCACCCAGGAAACCGATGCGTTTTGGAAGATTGTCACCCCTCCCCCTTCTGAAAACTCGGAGGAGGAAGAACCGAGTGACAGCGATGAAGGTAACTCCGAGTCACTACATAACAGATACTTTGTTAATCTATTAGACCAAAATTCTCCTCTTTCCGACAATGCGCCACAGTCGCCAGCACTAGCTGATAAGGACGGCTCTCAATCGGAGGAGAGCGAAGCAGAGCCGGAAATTGAGGTTGGCCATAAAAGGAAGCCCAGAGGAGTTACTTTCAAGGTGCCGTACTCCTCCATGACCTCAGAGCCGTACTCCTATGCCGGTATGTGCAAACTTAACAGGTATCTAACCACTATATCATCTCTGAAGGACACAACTTCAGCCAAGCGACGGGCGACCCGGACTTCTCCGGGTGACGATCCCCTCAACCCCGGGATCCCTATGTCTCCTGCTCGCCGAGCCGGTACTCCTTCAACTTACTCTACCCACACTCCTCGAAAATATCCATCTCCGAATCATCCGTTAGACGGACAGCTCCGAGTCTCACTTTCCGATTCTTTATCGGTGTCTTCCGGGTCTAGTAATGATCTTCCAAGCGACTTTGTCGTGAATATCGGGTAATTCGCATGCCTTATTCGTCAATACTTCTATATTTTCCGCAATTTTCCTCTATTGCACACTGACTTTTTGTTTTTCTTTCCTCAGAGCCAAGGTCACACTTAGTGACCAGGAGGAAACCCCTGTTGACGACCCGGCGATGGAAGACCCGGAGAGCGCCATTAAGCCCCCATTCGTTGAAGAGCAAGAGCCGGACGACACGGCCATTCCCAGGACCGAGTCTCCTCCACCCACGCATCAGTCGGCTGATCCCGACATCGAGTATCTTGGGACGCAAAGGGCAGCTCCTTCTCCCAATACCCAGGCAACCAGAGTCGACCCACTCAAATAGGAGGCGACCCCACCACCGGGTAATCAAAACCCCAGCTCTTCCAGGCCGGCTCTCAGCGGTCTTGATTTTGAAAAGATGTTGAAGAGTACTACTCCCTGAAAGCAACTGAAAAGGAGATTATCGAGTCTCTGGCAGCTGAGCATCAGGTTAGCTTAACTAATACTATTTACAAACTCATCCTAGTCCCCAAGTTCCGGGTGAACTGTCAACAGTTTATTCGGTACTTTTGCAGCTATAACACTTTTCGTGTGCAACTTTATCCTATTGCCGGCTGATGTTTCCTTGTCTTTTTTCAGGCTTATGTGACCCGGACGGATGAAATGTTGGCGAAAACCAACGAACTCCTGCAGGCTGAGACCAAACTTCGTGAAGACCTGGAGGCCGAGGTCAAGGAGCTTTCTAAGCAGTGCAAGAAGTACAAGAAGAAACTCCATAACGCTGAGGAGCTTTTGAAGAAACTCTCAACTTTTATTGCTGATACTTATAAGTCCATCGTTGGTAAAGCACATCTAAACTCCTGATTATCACTCGAATTTCTCATTTTAGAGGGTTTTTGACCCGAGTCTCACCATCTTGCTTTTCTTTTTGTACTGCAGGTCCGGGTGAAGTTGCTGGGGACAGGATGATCTCAAGAAGCTGAAGATACTCAAGACTGTCATCCGACAATTCTCGACGGGGACAAAGTGGACCCTCGAAGCCGTGAAGTGGATTGGCACTTATGGCGGCGTAACACAGATTCTTGAAGCATACTCGACAATCCCTGCCTGGATTGATATCTGGAAACGCTCGACGTGCCGAGTTGGAGTGATACGTGGTCTTGCATTAGCGAAAGCCTACCATCCGAAGATTGAGCTGGCAACGCTTGTGAATGGATTTCCTGAGTTTAATACTGATGGTTCGAAGTTCACGGCAAAGGACCTCAAAGTCATCAATACTCAGATTCGTCACTCGGCCAGCTTGATTGCCGAGAAGCTCGATGTAAACAAGCTTACCCCTCCATATAACGCTGAACATAAGCCGGTACCCTCTGAATTCCCTGCTCCCTTTGATATATTGACTCGGTACAAGGAAGAGGTTGCCAAGAAGAAAGCCGGGGCCGGTTCTGCACCAACGTCATCGACTCCAGTTGTCCCTCCTCCAGCTCACGCTGATTCCGCGGTTGACCCGAACACGGAGGCAGAGAAAGCTACAGAGGAGAACACCGAAGACCCGGCTGCCAAGACCACCCTTCATGACTCGGCTATGGATGCCAAGTAATGTTCTCGTTTTTACCAGCAAACACTCATTCGGCCAATGGGCATTGTAATATGCCTTTTACACTTGTTTATTTGATAGTGCGTCTGTGCACTTTTGATACTACTCTCTTTGGTTTGTAATACGCTTAAACTCCCGTGGTTTTGATGACCCTTCTGGCCATCCATTTGGATATGCAGTTTTCGACCTTATGTTGGCCTACCTTTGCTTTTTGTATACTTATCTTTGCGATGGATACCGAGTCTTGATTGTGGGACGGGAAAGATTTTCTTCCAAGTCCCCAAGACCCAGACTTGAGTTGAGGGTTTTTGGTTTGGGAAACTTTGCTTATTAAGTCCCCAAGACCCCAAGACCCGGGTTTTGGGTCTTGGGATCCTTGGCTTAGAATTTTTTTTGCTTTCTCAAGTCCCCAAGTCCCTGAGACCCGGATTTGGGGTCTGGGAGTTGATGGATTTAAGAAAAGCTTTTACTTCTTCCAAGTCCTCGACCATACCACTATCTTTTATATACTTTGAAGTTTATGCTTAATATATTGTGAATTTCCGGCTATTACCTTTATACTGCATAACTTATGGTTTGGATGACCCTTTTGACCCTCTTTGTTGTAAGCCGGCTTTCGCGTGGATACTCAATGTTGCTATAACTCTATGAAAATAGGGTCAGGCAAGTCCCCATGGGCATCATGACTGATTGAATTTATAGGCTAGCAAACATGCCACTTTGTTGCAAGTCACATCAGACTTTAAACAAGAAAGGCCAAGAAAATTTTGGTTCTATTTTCCAGGTTATGAGATTTGCAACTGTACTTATTGCAAGTAATCAGCCCTCATACCTTAATGGCATCGTGGCCGGGTCTGAGTTTGTAACTGTGCTATTCAAGCAATCAGCCCCCAAGACCTAGATATATGCTATGCAATGGTAGGCTTTACAGATAACTTAAATAAAAACAAAAGGTGTGTAAACTTGAAACTATATTTCTTACAATTGGGTAATTATAATTAATTAAACGTAATATACTTACCTGATATAAATCATGATCAAACATAGAAAAGTATGCAAAGAAACAACAAAAATACAGGAAACACAGGAACTATAATGATTTAACCATCTCTTTATTGATATGAAAAGGTTAGGTCAGCAGGCTGCCTCATTAAAAACCCTCCAGTCCCCTTAGGTACCCTGGATAGGAAAAGAGTGCGTCTGAAACCTGCTGCCTGTTACATCGTGCGATACAACTTGCAAACTGAGTCTATGCTAAGTGTAGTAGGGACGCAGCTGAGCAACGTTCCATGGTCTTTCTCGCTCTTGCATAGATGAAGTGGTATGGGCAGTGTCATTGACAGTATCCGACTCTTCCGTTGCATCTATCAAGTAGTATGATCCATTGTGCAAATTCCGGCTTATGATGAACGGGCCCTCCCATGGGGGAGATAGCTTGTGCTTTCCTTCCTTGGATTGTACTAGGCGCAACACCAGATCTCCTTCCTGGAAAACACGGGTTTTGACTCGGTGACTGTGATACTGCCTCAAGTCCTGCTGATAGCTGATCGCTCCAAAGCTTGCTCCCTCTGTTCTTCTAACATGTCCACGGCGTCTTGCCGGGTCTTCTCGTTCTCTACCTCGACGTAAGCCACCACTCGTGGCGAGTCATGGATAATGTCACTCGGAAGGACTGCCTCTGCACCATAAACCATAAAAAACGGGGTCATCTGAGTAGATCTGTTAGGTGTAGTGTTAATTCCCCAAACCACAGAAGGTAACTCCTCCACCCATGCTCCAATAGCTCGAAGACACGGGACTTGTAGTCGTGGTTTGAATCCTCGAAGTAACTCCTGGTTTGCTCTCTCCACCTGCCCATTGGCTTGCGGATGAGCCACAGAGGCCACATCAAGCCGGATACCATTGTTTCCACAAAACTTCTCCATCTCTCCTAAGGACATGTTGGTTCCATTGTCTATGATTATGTTGTGGGGGTATCCAAATCGATGTATGATCTTCTTCAAGAATTTCACAGCTGTGGCCGCCTCGCAATTTGTAACAGGCATGACCTCAACCCACTTTGTAAACTTATCAACAGCCACCAGCAGATGAGTCTTTTTGCATGGAGACATGTGGAAAGGACCTACCATATCCATACCCCAAACAACGAACGGCCAAGTCAAGGGAATCGTCCCTAACTCCATAGCCGGCACATGAGTTTGCCGAGCATACCTTTGACACACATCGCATCTTGCCACCAAGCGCTCTGCATCTGCAATAGCCGTGAGCCAAAAGTACCCGTGCCGATATGCCTTAGCCACAAGAGATCTCGTGGAGGCATGATGTCCACAATCACCTTCATGAATCTCCTTCAATATTTGACGGCCTTCTTCTGGGGCTACGCAGCATAGAAAGACACCTGCTGCGCTTCTTTTATAAAGTTCTCCGTTAATGATAGAATAACCCTTTGCTCGTCTCAAGATTTGCCGGGCTAAAACCTCCTGTTGTGGTAACTCGCCCCATAACAGGAAAGCCAGGAATGGCTCGGTCCACTCCGGAATAGCACGTACTGCGGCCACTAACTCCAAATCCGGGTCTTGGTGAGCCACTTCTTCTTCAGATTCGGTTTTGATAGAAGGCCGCCATAACTCGTCCAGAAAGACATTAGGCGGAACCGGCTCTCGACGCGAACCGAGTCTCGCGAGCGCATCTGCTGCCTCGTTCTTTCGCCTATCAATGTGCTCCACCTGATACCCGGAAAAAGACCCGGCTACCTTGTCCACCTCTCTGCGATATGCTGCCATGGTTGCATCCTTTCTGTCCCATGTTCCTGAGACTTGCTGTACCACGAGATCCGAGTCTCCATAGCACCTTATTCGCCTGATGTTCATTTCCTTTGCTACTCGTAGTCCATGTAACAGGGCCTCATACCCGGCCATGTTGTTAGAGCAATCGAAGTGAATTTGCAACACATAACTCAATTTATCTCCTTTTGGCGATGTAAGTACCACCTAGCTCCTGACCCCTCGTACTGCTTGGAGCCATCAAAATGCATCACCCAAGATTCTGAACTTGGCATCATTATGGGCATGCTTGTGTGAGTCCAATCATTGACAAAATCGACTAAAGCCTGAGACTTGATCGCAGACCGGGGCTCATAGTTGATGTGGTAGTCTCCCATCTCAATGGCCCACTTGGCCACCCTGCCTGTTGCGTCTGAATTTCTTATGATATCTGCCATTGGAATTGAACTTACCACCGTAATAGGGTGTTCCTGAAAGTATGGCTTTAATTTCCGGCTGGCCATGAATACCCCAAAAACTAGCTTTTGCCAGTGAGGGTATCGCTGCTTTGCTTCTGACAAGACCTCGCTTACATAATAAACCGGCCGCTGCACCGGGTAATCCTTTCCATCCTCCTTGCGCTCAACTACAACCACTGCGCTGACTGCCCGAGGCCCGGATGCATCATATAGCAACATAGGCTTCTTAGGACCCGGCGCAGCCAGAACCGGTGCCTCAGATAACTGCTTTTTTAGACCTCAAACGCCTCGTCCGCCTCTTGGTCCCATACGAACTTGTCTGTTTTCTTCAAGAGTCGGTATAGGGGTATCGCCTTTTCTTCGAGCCGAGATATAAACCGGCTTAACGCTGCCATGCATCCCGTAAGCTTCTGGACATGTTTCAGCTCTTCCGGCTTTTTCAAGCACTGGATGGCTTTGATCTTTTCTGGGTTAACCTCAATCCCCCGCACGGAAACGATGAAACTGAGTAACTTCCCCGCAGGAACCCCAAATACGCACTTTGTTGGGTTGAGCTTCATCTGGTATCTCCTCAGGTTCTTGAATGTTTCTTTCAGGTCATCAATGAATGTTTCTGCCTTCCTTGTTTTGATCACCACATCATCAACATAAGCGTGGACATTGCGTCCAATCTGATCCTCGAAGCACTTCTGAATACACCGTTGGTATGTTGCACCTGCATTTTTCAATCCAAAGGTCATAGTTTTATAGCAAAAGGCCCCAAAAGGGGTTATGAATGACGTTTTCTCCCAATCCTCCTTTTTGAGTTTTATCTGGTGATACCCGGAATAAGCATCTAGGAAACATAATAGGTCACTTCCCGCGACTGCGTCTATGATCTGATCTATCCTTGGAAGGGCAAATGGATCCTTTGGGCAATGCTTATTGAGACTCGTATAATCTATGCACATTCTCCACTCATTGTTCTTTTTCAACACTAAAACCGGGTTTGCCAACCAGTCCGGGTGAAAGACCTCCATGATAAAGCCGGCTGCTAGGAGCCGAGCTATCTCTGCCCCTATAGCCTTTCTCCTTTCCTCGTTCATTTTTCTCAGGCCCTGCTTCACTGGCCGAGACTTGGGGTCAACATGCAAGCTGTGTTCAGCGAGCTCAGTCGGGATACCCGGCATGTCACTCGGCGTCCAGGCGAACACGTCCTGATTCTCGCGAATAAACTTTATGAGTGCCTCTTCCTCCTTATTACCCAGGTTGGAACCTATAGCAAACTGTTTGGAAGAGTCGCCCTCAATAAAAGCCACCATCTTTGTGTCTTGGGCTGCTTTAAACTTGGCTCTCTCGTCGTCCGTGTTTGGTTTCTTCAAAGCTGTTCGATCTTCCGGGTCTACCTGAGACCGGTAATACCTGAGTTCTTCCATCGCACAAGCCTGTTCTGCAAGTGCCGCATCTCCCTCATCACACTCTGCCGCCACAACCCTGTTCCCATGTGTAGTGATGGTTTGTTTAGGACCCGGTATTTTTAGCTGTAGGTACACATAACACGGCCTAGCCATGAATTTGGCGTAAGCCGGCCTTCCGAACAGCGCATGATAAGGACTATGCAACTTCACCACCTCAAATGTGAGCCACTCTACTCTGTAATTGTCCTTCGATTCTCCAAAAGCGACTTCTAGTGTAATCTTTCCCTCAGGGTAGGCCGAATGTCCTGGCACAATTCCGTGGAAAACTGTGGAACTTTTCTGCAATTGAGACTCCTTGAGCCCCATACGTAAAAATGTTTCCCAGTATAGGATATTGATGCTACTCCCACCGTCCATCAAAACTTTCTTCAGTTCGTAGCCATTGACCTGCGGCGCTATCACCAAAGCTAACACACCCGGATTTTCTATTGCTTCCGGGTGATCTCTCCTGCTCCATGTTACCTCTTGATCTGACCATCTCAGGTGTCTTGGGACACTCGAGGAAACCGAGTTTACAGCTCTCTTAAGTACCTTTCTCTCCCTTTTGGAGGTCCTAGTGGTGTGGACATGATATTGTCCCAACTGCTTCGGGTTAACCTGAAAGCCACCCGCACCACCCTGGTTATTACCCGGATTACCGCCTCCTGCGTTGCCAGCGGGGGGTGATCCGTTGCCCGGGTTTCCACCCAGACCCGGTCCTCCTCCCCGGCCTGCGCCTCGCAGGACCTTTTGTATCTCCTTGTTTTTCCATCTCTGTAAGTCCACGCATTGATCCAATGAATGATTAGCCGGCTTGCCATTCCTACTATGACACGGGCAAGGCATCCTGAAGGCTTCTATGTGGTTAGCTGGCCGTAGTGGTCCTTGATAATTGCCTCCTCCGTTGAAGTTTCCATCTACCCTAGGCCTTGGGAACCCGGCCTCGGTATTGGTAGCTAACTCGGAGTTTCCCTCGTATGGACGTTTATGCTGGTTGTTTCCGTTACCACCTCCATTGTTACCCGGCGTGGCACCGTTGCCGGGTTTTCCATTACTGCTCATGTTAGCCTTCCCTTTCTTTTCCTCGATGTCCTCTTCCGTGGTATCAGTGGAGGCATGCTTGTTGCACGCATCCATCAACTCCCCCATAGTGATTTCTGACACATGCCTACTGGATTTCATGCGCACCAATTTTTGCACCAAAGGCGTGTATCTGCATGTCTTTGCCATAGCTTGTATTGCGTCTTTCGGTTGAATGTCTGTGGAAGAATGAAGTATCTCCATAACCCGGCGTACCCAGCTGCGTGCCGATTCTCCTTTTCTTTGGATACACCTGTCCAAATCATCGATTGTGTATAGTTTTCTGCAAGTTCCATGAAAATGTTTGATGAAAGCCGATTTTAACCCACTCCACGAATTGATGGATTTTTCAGGCGGGTTGTTGAACCATAATTTTGCCGCTCCTTCAGACATCATAAGGTACATAAACTTGCCTTGGAGTTTTTCTGAAGCATTGCGAATAGACATAGCCATCTCATAACTGCTCAACCAGGTCTCAGGATCCATGGTTGGCTCATAATTGACAACTTCACCCGGTTCCTTAAATTTATCCGGGTATGGCTTAGCTCTGATGGCATCTGACAGGCACTTGGGCCCGGCTAAGTTTGTCAGTACCGGCCTTGAGCGTGAAACATGGGATTCGGCGGGCGTTGCAAGAGGTACACCACCCGCTGGCCCTCGCGCCGCAGACCCGGCCATACGCCTTGCCCAAGAACTGTCGACAATTGCTTGCGTCGCTGGCCTGTGAGGAGGAGGCGGCATTTGCTGCTGCTCTGCCCTCCGTCGCGCCGAACTTGATTGACTATTCCTCGTATTTCCGGGTTGCCGGCTAACATACGACGTCCCGTGTAAACCGCTTCTGTTGTCCGGATAATTAACCTGCTGAGCCACCGCGGTTCGTAACATCTCTATAGCTCACCGGGTCTCAATCGCTTGGGGCGATTCTCCTAATGGAATACGGTCGAGCGCCAGGGTCACAGCATACACATTATCCATAGGATTATTGAAGTGACCCGGTGGGGTGTGAAACCGCGATGGTGGTGGCGCCGCATTGCCTCCAGGGGTTCCGGCGGGTAACGCGGGTAACCCGGCTGGTGCGTTAGCCGGTTGTCCCTCGAGCGTTGCTCCTTGATACCCGGTTCCCTGATTTACAACCGGGATTGGCTGGTCTTGGGGTGTAATAAACAACGTGGCCGGCTGTAGATTTCCACCTGCCGCCGGTAGCCTCGTTTGATGCCTCTGATTATATATCCTAGTTGTTTGAGCCTGAATACAATCCTCCAATTCTTCCAACTCACGCTGGCGTGCGGCCATCCCTTGCCTCTCAGCTTCTACTTCCCTCCTTTGTTGTTCCAATGCCAGGCGGGCCACAACTAGATCTCGGGCACGTGCTGCTGCGTTTTCTGGGGTTATCACCATCGCCAATACTGTGGGATCCAAGATCAGATTATTGCTGAACAGAGTCGAGTTTTGTGGGTGTGAAGTTCCTGCCCCTGCCGCTCTGTTTGCCATGAATCCGAACGTATTCCTGAGATGGGCATTTTCCCCTGTCTCGCTGGTAACCGATGCCGGCTCACCATCAACCCGTGCTATAACCGGGTTTCCGTTAGCCAGTGTTCGTTGCTGGGCCAGCGCTTGCGCCACACCAGTCGCGGCTGCCGACACATCACCCTGATTAAGATTTATTGCAGGGGCTGTATAGACCGCGACTCGGCGCGCAATGCCTGGTGAAAACTCGCATTCTTCCTCTTCGTCGCTATCTTCTTCATACCGTTCTTCGAGCAGATGCAAGATAGATTCGGTATTGTCTTCTCCAATAACCCGGCCATGCGGGGTCCATACCGGCTCCTCCGGCTGTTCCCTCTTCGTGGTGGGTTCCTTCTCCGGCTCTGCTGTCCCGACCGACTCTTCCCCGTCCGATTGAATGCAGGTATCGTCTCCTGACACAGAATCATACTCATTATGGTCAGAAGCAAAACCAGACGCACGTACCATACCGACGAAGACGTTGACCCGGCCGATCATGATAACAGATCCGGTTTCCAGCAGATCCGACTCTGGCCCCCAGCCAAAGTCGTCGACGATCTTCTCTCCTTCGGGGTTGGTGACGATCTCGCCGATGACGAGGTTCTTCATGTTTTCCCGAGCTTCTCCCATGACGTAAACACCTTTGGACGTGGGCCCCATGGTGGGCGCCAACTATCGCGGGATATTCACGGCAGACGTTACCGGGGGTAACTTAGATTGGGGCGAATCGACTCTGGTGTTTGGGAGAGGGTTTAGCTCTGAGAAAATCATATCAACTAGTAATTTAGGGTTCCTGGCTATAATGTCGCCGAAACTCCAATCTATGGTTACAAACTCGTATCCTTCTCTTTCTCTCAAACTCAAAAGCCTGGCCTCGTGGCCCTAGAATCCGGTTTATATAATACCCGGCTTCCCGGCTTTCCATACAATGTATTGCTAGAATCCTATTCGGGATCCGCACATAACCCTAAATCCCCTACCGTGACCCCCAAGGTACGGGTTACAAGGCCCGCGCTCCCTTTTAGGTCTTCTAGAACTTCCTTTCTCTTGGGCCGGGTCTTGCGCAATTTCCCCCTGACCGGATCTCGCCCAGGCATGGGCCTACCGGGTTATCATCCCCCCAACAGGAAGGTCTCCGAGGCCACTCAGATGTTCAGCGAAGGATAGAGAAATCATGCATGGGCAATGTCAAAGGATTTAGAACATGCTAGTGGTATTGAAAAACACTGTAGGATCGGCCATGATAAGTTTAAGATTGTAACAACCCAATTTGTGGAGGACAGGAAAAACTTGTTTTCAGTAACTCAAAAATCAGGGCCAACAAAAACTTTTTTGATATGTTTGACTTATGGTTGTGTTTTCATTTATATTTGCTTGTTGCTTGTGTTTGTGTTCGAGTTTGTTAACAAATACTATTAAAACCAATGATCATAACTTTCTTAAAACTTAACCCTTGTGATAAAGTCATGGCAAGAAAACTTGTCACCTTCATTTATCACCCTCTTTTGGGAAAAACCTTATTGAATTTTTTTTGATTTTAGAAGAAACCCAAAAGCCAAGTTCTCAGAAAACAAAAGGTGTTTTCCAAAACTATATGGAAAGTATTTTGGAGGAAATCATCTCCTACCTGTTTTCAACCAAGATATTTTTGCAAGTATTCCAAAAACCCATATCTCACTTTCTCTTTTGCAAAAACTATAAGTGGGGACTATATTACCCGTGTGTTTTTCTTCGTTTATGTTCTTTTAGAAACAACAAGCTTTGAGCTGAACCTATTTACAAAATCCTCTTGTCATGGTAAGTCTTGATCACTACCTTTATCTAACACTTGAGAAAACACCTGGCAATTAAATTAAATAACCCTTTTTGCTTGAGTGATTGTTAATACCTGTTTTGTGTGATCTTATCTTGTGTTTGCCTTGAAGTATTTATTTTTGTTTGTTGATGAATGTGTTTTGTTTTAAGTGAATAGAACCTAGTAATAACAAGACCATGCATCAATATCATATTCCATCATATTTCAATCTCATCTTTTGTTTCCTTTAAAACTTCCAACTTTGGAGACATGTTTCTATGTCAAATCTTGTTCTATTCATCAATGTATCTTCATAGATCTCATTGTCCCTATCCCTAATATGCATCCAAGTTGATGATTTGGACATTGAAACACTTTGGTATCTTCTTTCAAAGTCCTTTATAAGGCATCCCCAAAATAATGATCATACCTCGATTATCTTGAAGCACTTTGTCCATGTTACTCAAAATCACTCCTTATTGTTTTCAAGCCCCATCAACCTGTCCTTGCCTTATTCATGACTTATATATCACCTCCATATGGTCCATTTATTTTTCAATGGCCATTTCATTATTCTTCTCTTATGGTTTTTATCCTATTAAATAAACCCCTGTTTTCACCCTTTTCCACTTGGTGCCTCAAATGTTTTCAAAGGAGTTGTTTATTAAAATCACTTTTGAGACCTATATTATATACTATCTCATCCCAAATCAAAAATATTTGTTTTAAAAACATTTTACTACTTATTATTTTCCATTTTCCAAAAGGCCATAAATGGACTTTTAAATATTTTGTGAAGGAAAGTATTTTCTAAAATCATGGAAAAATTACCCAACATGACTATGGTTATGTGGGACTTATTTATAGAAAAACATTTAGAAGTTGTGTTGAAAATTTTGGAGAAAACAATTAAAAACAATTTCTGCCCTTTTTGAAATCCCAAAATTTTGTGAAAGAAATATTTTCAAACATTCTTGAGGCCAACATCCCTAGAATCCATTTTTCACCCTCTATCCAATGAACATTATCTTGTACAAATGTTCTATTCAAAAATTTGGAGAAAACAATCAAATACCATTTCTGATATTTCTGGTCACTGTTGAGAGCAGGCTTGTCCTGGTCAATCTTCTCTCTCCCTCTACCTCTCTTTTCCTTTGTGAGGTGGAAAAATTCTCACTCAACACCCTGGACATGATCTATAACCCCAAAAAACCCTCCCTTCTTCTCCATACTTCCTCCGTGAGCTAGATGTCAAGCTACATCACATGTGGACATCGAGCTCTGCCTCACCCGCCACACATAGCTCTCTCACCTTGTCTACTAGCATCATGGGACATCCAGGATCAGCCCGTGCACTCCATTTCCCTCCCCTTGCCCTCCTTCATCCACATTCCACCGTCGAACACTGGCGGGTGCATCGGGAGAGCACCAGAAATCCACTCAGTCGAGCTTCCAAATCCTCTACTCTCTTGCGCTGCATGTTTGCCTCGCTGTTGCCCTCTCCGTGCGCACGATTTCCCCTGGTTCGCGCAAACAGAAGAACCGCTGTGGCCACCATGGGTGCCACGCGCCGAGCTTCGTGTCTAGACCATCCCGAGCCTCCTCTTTGATGTACACCCTGCCGCTCCACCTCTTCTTCCTCTCAATCGACCACCGGGGAGAAAATCCCCTTCACTCGCGTCTGGTTCACCGGCATCAAGCACGGCATGGCCGCCGGTGATCTCCTCGCCAAGCCCCAAGCTCAGGGAGTCTCTGGCCCATCCATTTTCTTCCCTGGCTTCTTTAAGTCCTCTTATTGCTCGAGCCCCTCTCAATTTTTTCACCTCCACCCCTTGCAGGGCAGCCGCCGACCGCGACCCTGGCCTGACGCCGCGGATCCCTGGCGACCTTCCCGCTCCGGCCTCTCCCATCACGATTCGATGGGGGCATCGGCTCCGCCTCGCCTTTTTGGACCTCCCGGTGCTAGTCACTCTTGATGAAGCCCCCTGGAACCGCAGGCGACGAGTTTTCTGGCCATCTGTGAAGCACGGGCGGACACCGTCATCTTTCTGGGTCGCCGCCGGCGCGAATCGATCCAGTTGAACCCTGGCCGTTGGATCCCGATCGAACTACCGCGAGCGTCGACTCGTAGGCCACTGACGGGCTGAACCTGCAAGGCCGGGCTTTGACCCCCTTCTTCGCACGGGAACCGCTGGCCTGCCGGCCCAACTCGATGTCACCGGCCTCTGTGCTGTTTCTGGAGCAGATCCGGCCCTTTTACTTTTTTGCAGGTTGATAATTTCTTTTTCCTGCAGATCTGTTTCTGGATGTTTGGTTTAAATCGGAATGAAAATGTAAATAAGTAAAACTTGCAAAACAAAAAATCACAATGATAGATCTACTTTTTTTTTAACCATCTCCAACTTGTAGATCTGTATTTTGTGTTATATTTTCGGAGAACTAAAATAAATGCCAGCAGCACTCATTTACA
Organism: Alopecurus myosuroides; assembly: GCA_028641055.1. Classification (NCBI taxonomy): domain Eukaryota; kingdom Viridiplantae; phylum Streptophyta; class Magnoliopsida; order Poales; family Poaceae; genus Alopecurus; species Alopecurus myosuroides. The sequence continues at coordinate 93,157,126 of CM054062.1, read as the reverse complement.
CCATTTATTTAATAACTTGAGTTTTAGGTATCCAAATCTTGAAAACTAAATTGTTCTGAGTAGCCCTTGTTGATATCTATCTTTGGCAGTTGACCTTGTGCTGACTTGATTTGATGAGTGAAAATGCCATGCATGTTTGTTTTAGGCTAGAGAGCACTTGTGTGAACTGTTTAATTTATTTGATGATGAATTTTGATGTGAATCCAGTTGTTTTTGTTTTCTAGTTACTAGGAGCACTTAATACTAGGTTTTCATGATTTTAGGAGTTACAGAAAAGGCTTGGTGAATTATTTAGTGTTTAGCCCTTTTCTGCTTATTATTGCTTTGCCTTTATTAAATTATTGTGTTACATTGTTTTTGTTATAGAAGTGATTCCTAGGATGTGCAGGGTATTAATCCATGTTTGAGATGTGATTTGAGTGTTTCACTAGCATGTTAGGAATTATGTGTGAAAAACCATGGTTGTTAGTAGTTTTCTTCTCTTATAATGTTTCCTAGCAATTAGGAGTTCATCTTGTTATTTTATTATGTGAGCAAAATATTTTGAGTGATTGATTTAGTTTTTATTGTCATATCATAGCTACTGTTATTATGTCATAGTATATTTTCTTGCATGATTGAATAAGGTCTAAATCATTTTGGCATGTCATGCTAGTTTTAGGTGTTTTCTGCCATAATTGTTATTTGTATGTTTAACCTTTGATACATTGCTTAGATTGTTATTTTGATATTACTAGCATGTCTAGGTGTTGTTTTGTCTTTTATATGGATGCTATCTTATAGATCTACCATGTTAGAATAATTCTTGTTTGATGTTCTATTATGGTTATGCTTGTATGCATGTCAAATAATCATTTTCCCTGTCTAGTTTTAGTGGTTCTTTTGCTCCATGATTATTTCCATGTAGTGAGTGATGCCATGAAATATTTAGTATAGATATGTCTCTATTATTAGGTTTATTAGCCACTAGTTGTATTATTTCTCCATGTTTAGAAAAGCATGTGTTACTATAGGCTTGTAGTATTTCTTGCTATTATTTTCCTGTGCATGTGTAGTTGTTTCTAGTTTCTTTTCTTGTTATTTTGTTCATCCTCATGAATGACCAGAGAGTCATCTAACCTTATATGGACATGTTATGAGAGTGGCACACCCACTGGACTCATGTCATTTTGGTTGAGGATCCATATCATCGATTCTAGTGTTATTCGTGTGTCTTGTCTGTGCATATTTTTCTTGTTGGTGTGTACTCTAGTAATATTGTTTTTTGAGTGCATTTGTTTGATGAATTTCTTGATGTATGTTTACTTTGTTAGAAAGATCTTGCCTTTGTTTGGTTCTGATTGGGTGTTTTCCTTTTTATTTTACGACGTTAGATAACGAAGATGGTATTATTCCCGGAGAGGTTTTTATTGCAACTCTTGTTTATTTCAAGAGCAAGACCAAGATCAGTGCCAAGGCAAGCCACTCTAAATGCTTTCTTGTTGATTACTTATCATTATCTATCAAGCATGTTTCACTTCTGAAGTTTTACAAAAGTTTGATTCAAAAACTATTTTCTTAAGTGGACTATAGCACTACCTTTATTTTGTTTCAATTAGGTTTTATCCTCTATATAATCTTGGTGTTACCAAGCCCTTTATATATTTTAGTAGTATCATCTAATTAACTTAAACCCCTTAGTGGGAATTTTAACTTGATGTTTTTTGGAAAACAAAAGCTTGGAAAAACCCCAAGGAAAGGTGGGACCTTGTCCGAGGGAGGTTTGTGAATGAGGAAATATTTTAGACTTGTTTTCCAAAAATGACAAATAATCTAGTCTTCGCGGGACAACCAAGCCGTGCTGCCACATTACCCCAATATGGGAACGGGGTCTAACTAAAAGCTTGTCGGTGTAAGTCCGTGTCTACCTCAACGTGCTATAGGGGTTAGAGTCCCCTGAACCGAATTGTCGCCAGAAAGGAAAGCATGGGGCATTAAGAGTGTGGGGATTAAGTTCGCCACTGGTTGCAACAGTTGGGTCTCCTGCCATGGCGGTGTGTTGTCAGGGGAAACCGGATCGATACGGCTGACTCACTCGGTGCCCGGGAGAACAAACCCAGTTGAAGAGGTAGTCATTTACTAGCACTTGCATAGTGGATAGTTAGGACCAGTAATTTGATGTTTGCATACTGTCTCGGATAGTCCGTGGTTGTTCACGGCGGATGTACTAGATCTTGTGGATTGTGTACACCTATGTAGAGTAAAACTATTCAGAATAGCCGCATCCTCGGATATGGACAGTTGAGTGGCCATGTAGCTAGCATTGTGTCAGTGTTTTCAAAAAGCTTGAAAAGTGTTTTGGAATTGTACCTGGGAGGTACTTGGAAAGAGAAATGATTGTACCTTTGAGGTACTGGAAAAATGATGATTTTGAAGATGTGTTTTTTCCAAGAAGTTTTGCAAAGAAAAACTTTCTTTTATCTAAAATGTTTTATCAAAACCTTGTGTACATGCAATATCTACAAGAGAAATGAAATATCTTTTGAAGTATCTTCTTCAACAAAGAAAGCTAAAACTTGTGCAACCATGATGAGTCTTCAATTCATCATGGCTAGTTGAACCTTAATTAAAGCCTTCCTACCACTTATATATGCATACTTTCATGTTTAGCTTTCATTTGGAGTGTCTTGCGAGTACAATCCAATGTACTCATATTGGTTTCGTTCCTGGCTATTGTCTTAGCCAGACTTTGAGCAGAATTTCGGAGAACCTGTTGAAGCTGATGTCGCTGACGGCTGTGTGAACTAGGAACATCTCCGAGTCAGTAGCATGTAGGTAGTCAAGGCATGACTTGGGTTTTACCACGAGTTTGTTTTGAAGACTTCCGCTGTTTAGTGTGTTTCCTTCCCTACGTGGCAGTTGTTTTCAACTGAGTCATGTGACCAGTTGTGTGTAAGCCATGTATTCGTGTAGTGGATGTTGTAATCTGTAATTCCAACTCGAGTATGTTGTTCACGACTAACTGATCATGTGATCGTGAATGTATGCATACTGGAGGTCTCGGACTGCTAGTCTAATGTCCCCACAAAGACTAAGGGGAAAAGACCCGGGGACCATGCTAGCGGTATTGAAGACACTAAGACTTCTAAAGTGTTGAAGAAAAGAAGATATACATTTACAAAAGATGAAGACGATATCGGTGGCAATGATCAAAATCTTATCTCTGGTCATGATCTGAATACTGCGAGTGTTGAAGATGGTACTAATCGGATGACACCACAAACTGACATTGTGGAGCAATATGGTTCATTGCCCGTTGATGAACCCATTTGGAGGTACACTAGATATCCTTATTCATTTTAAAGTTATTATCTTGATTAAACTCCCCATTCTAATTGTTTTTTCATTTATTTTTAGTGGAGTGTTGAAGATAGGTAGTGAGGATTACGTTTCATTAGAAACACATTTGTTGGCTAAATCATGTGATAAAGTTTGGGAATGCTCGAGATCATTGCGGCCGATCGTTCAAGTAACAAAGCTTTCTAGGGTTGAGGCCGAGCCGAAGTTCTTTAGGGCATTAAGTCCAACTGAGGACAACATTGGCTTGTATCTCTTTCCACAAGGAATGAGGTAATTGCTTATAACCTCTAAGTTTGCATTAATAATACCTATATCTTTCTCTCCTTGTGGGATCTAATCTTCGTATTTCTCCAGGCCAAATGAAGATTATTACAAACTAGTTAAGGAAGTCATGGACAAAGATTCGATATTATGAGCTATCGCCGATGAAGCTGAGATGTTGATATTTCCTTCTATGTTACTGCCCGAGCGTCATCAAAGTAGGTTTTTGGAAATATTTCCCTTAGTGCATTGTACATTCTGCTCATGGATTCAGCCACTTACCACATTGTCCTCGTTACTTGCAGCCTTTCGAGGGAAACACTACCTGTGGGGATTGTTCAAGCGTAGAGAAGATAATGTGAGTGCAGAAGGAGAAAAGCAGGTGCGTGGCACATGCCTTTCTAGAAATGAGGAAGAGAAAGGGAACCAGGGTTGCTCACTTCCTCGTGTGGGCTGAAGAATAATTATGGGACAATGCACAGACCCAATAGGGCCGGCTGCTCTCATTATATAGACAGACACATGTACAATTACAGGTACAACCCTGACAAAATACGGGGACCTATACCTAGTACAATAGGTTACTCAACACCCCCCCGCAGTCGAAGGGTCGGCACCGACACATAGACTGGACCGAAACTCAGGAAAAGTCGTGGACGGCAATCCCTTCGTCATGATATCGGCAAATTGCTGAGACGTCGGTACGTGATGAACTCGAACGTGACCGAGTGCAACCTGCTCACGAACAAAGTGGATATCCAGCTCGATGTGCTTGGTGCGGCGATGATGAACGGGGTTGGCGGAGAGGTAGACAGCCGAGACGTTGTCGCAGAAGACCACTGTAGCCTTGTCGACGGGACAAGAGAGCTCGGTGAGGAGCTGGCGAAGCCAAGTGCACTCAGCCACGGCGTTAGCCACGGCGCGGTACTCGGCCTCTGCACTGGAGCGAGACACGGTGGGCTGCCTCTTGGAAGACCAAGAGACGAGCGAGGAGCCGAGGTAGACGCAGTAGCCGCTGGTGGAGCGCCGCGTGTCCGGGGAGCCCGCCCAGTCCGCATCCGAGTAGGCGACGATGTCGGTCGGCGTCGAGGGCGAGGCATGCAGCGACAGGCCGTAGCCCATGGTACCACGGACGTAGCGAAGGATCCGCTTCACCGCAGCCCAATGGGCGTCCCGAGGAGCATGCATATGCAGGCACACCTGCTGCACAGCATACTGGAGCTCCGGACGTGTCAACGTCAAGTACTGAAGGGCGCCGACGATGGAGCGGTAGAACGGCACGTCAGAGGCGAGCGACCCATCGGCGGCGGAGAGCTTGGCATTCGTATCGACAGGAGTAGGCGCAGGGTTGCAATTAAGCATTCCCGCACGCTCGAGAAGCTCGTGGGCATACTTCCGCTGGTGGAGGAAAAACCCGTCCGCGCGCCGAACAACCTCGATGCCGAGGAAGTAGTGGAGCGGGCCGAGGTCCTTCAACGCAAACTCAGCGCGAAGACTGTCAGTGAGCTGTCGAAGGAGACCAGCGGTGGAGGCCGTCAGGATGATGTCGTCGACGTACAGCAGCAGGTAAGTCATGTCGTTGCCCTTCTGGTAGACGAACAGCGACGCATCGGAGCGCGTGGAGCGGAAGCCGAGCTGCTGCAAGAAGGCGGCGATGCACTGGTACCAGGCGCGGGGCGCCTGCTTCAGTCCATACAAGGACCGAGAGAGCAAGCACACGTCGTCGGGGCGCTCGGGGTCGACGAAGCCGATGGGATGCTGGCAGTAGACCTGCTCGGACAGATGGCCATGGAGGAAGGCGTTGGAGACGTCCATCTGATGTACTGGCCACGCCCGAGTGGCGGCGAGGTGCAACACCGTGCGGATCGTGCCCGGTTTGACAACCGGGGCAAACGTATCCGTGAAGTCCACACCGGCGCGTTGCCGGAAACCGCGAACCACCCAGCGCGCCTTGTAGCGCTCGAGGACGCCGTCGGGGCCGAGTTTGTGCTTGAAGACCCACTTGCCGGTGATGACGTTGGCGCGAGGAGGTCGAGGGACCAGCTCCCAGGTCCGGTTGCGCTGCAGCGCGTCGTACTCCTCCTGCATAGCGGCGCGCCAGTGGGGGTCGCGCAAGGCGGCGCGAGCCGAGGTGGGCACCGGCGAGGGAGCGGAGGAGGACGAAGCACTCGGCGACGGAGAGGGCGCCGCCGCCTCACTGGACGCAGGAACCCCGCCGTCATGCGGCAGGACGCTGTTGCCGCTGGCCCAGAAGGCAGACACGGCGGATGGTGAAGCCGTGCAGACGTACTGGTCGGCGGGGTAGCGCGTAGACGGGCGTCGTACACCCGCACGTGCTCGGGTGAGCATGGGTGCGGGAGCAGCAGCGACGGGCGGCGAAGCGGGCGATGAAGCGGCCGAGGGAGCGGTCGATGATGAGGCGGGGGACGAGGACGCCGGGGACGCGACCGGCGTCACGGTCGGGGGAGCCGCTCATGTTTCCCTGCTGAAACGGAAAAATCAACTCGTCAAAGTACACGTGCCGGGAGGTGATCACGCGATGGGAGACCGGGTCGTAGCAGCGGTAGCCCTTGGTGTTGGCGGGGTAGCCGAGAAACACGCAAGGGAGAGAGCGCGGCGCAAGCTTGTGCGCGGCGGTGGCAGTGGTGTTGGGGTAACACCGGCAGCCGAAGATACGAAGATCATCGTAGGAGGGCGGTACACCGTAGAGGAGGTGATGCGGTGTATAAGACCAACGCACACGACACGGGCGGATGTTGACGAGGAGGGTCGCCATGGCAAGGGCATCCGGCCAGAACCGTGGGGGCATGTGCGCATGAAACAGAAGGGTGCGGACGCAGTCGTTGAGGGTGCGAAGCATCCGTTCGGCACGACCGTTCTGTGGAGATGTGTAGGGGCACGTGAGGCGGAAGACGGCGCCATGTGCGGCGAGAAGCGAGCGGATAGCGATGTTGTCGAACTCTTTCCCGTTGTCGGTTTGTAAGGCGTGGATGGGGCGACCAAACTGAGTGGAAACGAAGGCGAAAAAGGCGGTGATGGTGGCGGCGACATCAGATTTCCGACGAAGGGGAAAAGTCCATACAAAATGCGAGTAATCATCCAGAAGCACAAGATAATATGTATAACCAGAATTACTCGAAACAGGCGAGGTCCAAACATCACTATGAATAAGCTCAAACGGAAAAGATGCGACTGTGGAGGATGAACTAAACGGAAGACGAACATGTTTGCCTAGACGACATGCTTCACAGGAGTGAGCATCCGTTTTATTAGAAGTGAAAGAAAATCCTTGCATTATTTGACGCATAGTGGCGGAGCTAGGATGGCCGAGGCGGGCGTGCCAAAGGTGGACACCGGCGGAGAGGGCGAGTGGGCCGCTGGCAGAGGTGGAGGCCGAACCAACGGGGTAGAGATCGCCGGGGCTGTCACATCGGTGGAGAAGCATCCGAGTACGACCATCCTTAACAGAAAAACCAGAGGCGTCAAATTCCACAGTCACAAAATTATCACGAGTAAGAGAACGAACAGAAACAAGATTTTTAATCAAGTTAGGGGAGACAAGAACGTTATTGAGAGAGAGAGGGGTGGAGGTGGAAGGGAAAGCGACGGAACCGGTGTGAGTGATGGGGAGAGCATGACCGTTGCCAACGATGATGCGAGAGGAAGTGGAGGCGGGTGTAGAAAAAGAGAGGTTACCGGGGTGCGCCGCCATGTGCGCGGATGCGCCAGTGTCCATGAACCAGTCACCGCCGCCAGCGTACGCCCCAGCGGTGGGGGCGCTCTGGAGGGCGGTCAGGAGGGCAGGGTCCCACTGAGCCGAGGGCGCGGAGTAGGCAGGGGCGGCGTAGGCGGCGTAGCCCGGGGCGGCGGCGTAGCCCGGCGGGGCAGCGTAGCCGGGCGCGGGCGGCTGCGGCGCCGCGAAGTGCGCCTGATGAGTGGCGGGGCGCGATCCCAAGATGCCCGGGAAGGGGGCGCGCGGCACCGGCATGGTGTACGCGTGGACGACACCGGTCCACGGGTTGTGGCCGTTGATCCACGGCGGCGTAGGAGCGGCTGGGGCAGGGGCGCGGGGGGCGGTGGGGCGCCGTTCCCGCCACCGTTGCCGCCACCACCGCGGCGGCGACGTCCGCGACGGCCGTTCCCACCACCACCACCCGTGGCCGGAGGAGGGGGTGGTGGAGGCGGTTGGGCGTAGAACCCCGGGTGCGGCCCCGGGGGGCGTGGAGCAGGAGCCGGGGCGGGCGCACGTGGCGCGGAGGCGGGGGCAGGGGCGCCCCGGGAGGCGGCGGCCATGAAGGCGGTGTGGGCCGCCCGAGCACGAAGGTGCTTGAGCCGGCGCTCCTCGAGGAGCAGGTAGGCGACGGCCGTCTCAAAAGACGGCGTGGTGAGGAGGGTGAGGTTGGCGGCGGCGTTGCTGAGATCCTCGCCGAGACCCGCCGACAAGGTGGAGAGCATGATCTTGTCATCGATCGGGAACTCCAAGTCGCGCAGCTCGTCGGAGAGAGACTTGAGCTTGAGGACGTACTCGTCGAGGGTGTGGTCATTCTGGTGGGTGCCGAAGAATTCCTGCTGGAGGAAGGTGACCCGCTGGATCTTGTTGTCGGTGAAGAGGCCGGTGATTTTCACCCAGACCGTGCGCGCGGAGTCGCCGTCCTGGACGACGGTGCGGAAGATCTCGTTGGAGACAGTCCGGTAAAACCAGCGGATGATGGTGGTGTCGATGGCGAGCCACTCGGGGTCATGCGGCATGGCGAGGAGGTCGATGGTGCCGTCGACGTGGTCGAGGAGGTCGTACTCGCGGAAGAGGAGGCCGAAGTACGTCTTCCATGAGAAGAAGTTGGCAGCAGTGTCGGAGAGCGTCACCGGGACGTGATCGGCGATGGTGATCTCGCGGATGACGTCGAGGGAGGGGCCGGCGAAGGGGTTGCGGCTGCCGGAGTGCGAGGAGTTGAACGGATCGGAGGGGCCGGAGGAGGAGTTGAAGCCGGCCATGGCGATCTAGGGGCAGCGGAAGAGGTGGGCTGGTGGGTGGGGCGGAAGTGGTGGGTGTAGGAGGGGCCGGCGGCGCCTGGGAGGAGGGCGACGGCTGGGGAGGAGGGAGGTGGCCGGCGGCGCCCGAGGAGAGGGGCGGCGGCGGTGGTGGAGCCGGCGGCGGCGGCGCCCAAGGAGGGGGCGGCGGCGGCGGCTAGGTCAGGACCGTGAGGGCATCTGATACCATGAAGAATAATTATGGGACAATGCACAGACCCAATAGGGCCGGCTGCTCTCATTATATAGACAGACACATGTACAATTACAGGTACAACCCTGACAAAATACGGGGACCTATACCTAGTACAATAGGTTACTCAACATGGGCAAAGAAGGCATTTACAAGGAACGGAGGACTGCTTCCTTGGCTTCATCAAACGCGTCGACACGTCCGGCTTTTGAAATTGTTACTCCGGCTTTTGCCGGCATTCTGCTACGTCTCACGCACAAAGCTCTGTCGCCGAAGCTGCTACTCCGGTTCCTGCTGACACTTCACATGCACCAAGCTCGACGCGTCCGACTGAATGCACTGCCGTCGAAGCTGCTACTCCGGCTCCTGCCACAGCTGCTGCAACGTCCCATGCACCGAGCTCGGCAGTTCCAGACCGTGTTGTTTACGGTTTCATCGGCCAACCGACTTAGCAGCTTATTCAACAGCTGGTACGCGAAGGCGCTGTGATATTTGCCATGCGCGGGGAGATGATAGGATTCAGTCATGGTGGGCAGTATAGCGCAGCAGCGTAGCAGGAGGGAGATGGTCACATGCATGGTGCCGTCGAGGCTCGAGCTATGGTCTGGGCTGGTTTCGGTGGAGCGGCAGCATGATGCTTGGAGTGTGTTGCTTATGCATGCATGGGCCACTGACCGAGCGTTGCAAAGGAAACTCCAAGCAAGGTTGCATGTATACTTTGCCTGGTAATTTTATTAAGAAAGCTAGTTAAGTTTAGCCGGATTATGTATCTTTCATAATTTCGTATTTATTACATTTGTATCTGGGCCCCTTTCGGCTTTCACCATGGGTTGCTTGACTTAGGGCATCTCTCGCAGAAACCATAAAAAGGCCAAAAACTGTTAAACTTCAGTGGGTTTACGGTTTTGTGTCATTTTTTGTCCAGAACAGAAACCGTAAAACTTCGCGGACACGTAAATGTTATAGAGGCCATTAAAAAATGTGAGCCTCCGACCTCTATGTTTGTAGTTTGGAGGGCAGTATACAGGTCATAAACTAGCCGTAATTCTCCCTGGGCCGTTGTCCATGCCTCCGGTCGTCGATTTCTCTCGGCTTCGACAAAACGTTAAATTTCCGTTTGAAAAGCACTCGTTACGCTCGAACGGTGGATGTCCGTGCTGTCGTCGGCGCCACGGGAGTGCTCCGTCCGCCACGGGCGCGTCGGGCTTCATGCGTAGGCCGCTCGCCGGGGAGGGGGGGCTAGGTATTCGCTCCGTCGTCCATGGGCAGAACTCGTGCGAGCTTCATGCTTGACCGCCCGCTTCGTCATACGTGCTCGCGGGCTTCCTGCTTGTCCGACGGGGGTATTGTCCCCATGCAAGCTCCGATGGATCACGGTCGGCCTACTAGTACTAGTTGATGGACCGATTGATGCTCAACTCTCGTATACTTCCGGCTGGTACTTGCCTCTGTGTGTGATTTGGGGAAGATGACTGGGAAAAAATAAAAAAGGTATCGAACGGAAGTGCCCCCGGAACCATCTTCATCGATGTTTCTGACTTCCACGATGATGCAGGAGTAGTCCCTCCGTGGGGCTAAGTTGAGTTGGAGACGGTGCCCGAGGGCACCATACTATGCCTGGGCGCGGGCCCACCCTTGGCCGCGCCTGGCTATGGTGTGGGCGCCCCGGAGCCCCTCTCCGACTCGTTTTCGACCTAGACTTTCCTTTCGTTACACATATTTTTTTCTATATAACCCCTCGGACCCCCCGAGGTCTGTATATCGTTTTCTCGTCGTGTTTCTGTTTCGAGCTGTTTCTGCCAGGATCTGTTTTCAGTTTTAGAAGCATCATGGTCTCTGCCAACAACAACAAGGGGAAGGGACCGAAGGAAGATGATCTCCAAGATCGGAAGCCGGAGGAGGAGACCGAGAGTGGAGCTGAAGGAGATGTAGAAGAAAACCCACGAGTTTGTCTACGCGCTACCATCACAAGCATTGGAGTGGTTGCAAAACCTTCCAAGAAAACGACGAGGATGAGCACCGGAGGGAAGGCTCCACGTCACTGCTTAGCTTCAAGGACACCACTTTCAGGCATAAAGAAACTTTTCCTTACTTTAATTCATGAGTATCAATCTAGGAGAGTACCCGAGGGAAAGTTGCCTTCTTGCTAGGATATGGATCGTTCTAACCGTGCAAATGAAGAAAGCTCTCGATCTAAGAAAGTATGGGGGAAAATCTTGATGGCTGGAATTCACCATCTGACAAGCACGCGAATCGTATTGAGCACAAAACGGAGATGATGCGTATGCTTATGTTCGAATTGAAGATCTTAAGAAATCAATTGATAAGCTCATTGAGAAGGATTCACCACCACCACCGAAGAATTAATTCGTCATTGGTATTGGCATCCCCCTGGTATGTTCCAAGCTTGGGGGAGTGACGCAGTATCACACCTTTATCTTTCACCCTTTTTACCTTTTAGTAGAGTCATATCATGAGTAGAGAAAATATCATATAGTATGGTTTGCAGTATGGAAGTATCATTCTTTAGTTGGTTATCGTTGTATCCCTTGGTTTGAGTTGTCGTAATGAAATATTAATGAGAAGTTTTATCATCTACTTGCTCTACTTTATTTTAGTTTGCAATTTTTGTTATATGGTTGATCTTGTTGTTAGTATTGGTATCAATGTTGGAGCTTCAAGTTAATCTAGTTGGTTTTGGCAAACTTAGCTTTGGTCAGTAGCAACTATACGTTGAGACTTAAGTAGAAAAGAGGGAGTTACATGTAGATATATTATTCCATGATCTTTCTTCCTTGTTTGCCCATACCTTGAGACACCAATCCAGCAAATCTTGATGGTATTAAGTTGTGGCAACAAAATGATTTCTTCTGTGCAACAGACAAATGAATTAAGAACAATACGTAATGTAAGCAATAATCCTCGTCCGTAGACAAGAAACTGTTGTTTTGTCCCTAGTGGCAACAACACATCCTCCACCTGCCATGTTTCTGTCACTTGAGCACACATGTAAAGGAGGCATGAACCCACTATCTAGCATATAAACCCTCTCTTGGAGCTGCATACGATAACTTGGCCAAGGCAAACATACACACACAGGAGAGCATTGCAACACAAGATTAAAACTATCTAAAGATATAAATGAAGCAACTCAATATGACATGAACAAAATAATCATAATCTCATGGTTCATCGGATCCCAGCAAACACAACGTGTAGCAATTACATAACGGTGATCTTGATCACGTAGGGCAACTCACAAGATCTAAACATGGTGGAACAAGGTGGAGAGAACACCATCTAGCTACTTCTATGGACCCATAGTCCCGGGATGAACTACTCACACATCTGTCCGGAGGCAATCATGGCAATGTAGAGGCCTCCGGTGACGATCCCCCTCTCCGGCAGGGTGCCGGAGCAGGACTACAGAAGCCCCAGATTGGACTTTTGATGTGACAGCGCCTCTGTATGTTTTTCATGGAAAATTTCTCCGTACCACACATTTTTAGGGTTAATGTGAATTTATAGGCGAAGAGGCGTCGGAAGGCGGTGGCCAGGGCCACGAGGGGACCACCAGGCGCAGCCTAAGGGGCACGCCTGGAACCCCTCTGGTGCCCCCTGGCTCCCCTCCGACTCTCCTTTGGACTCTGTCTTCGTTTCGGGTAAAAAATGACCTTCGTGAATTTTCGGGACTTTTGGCGAATGTTTTCTTCAGAACATTTCTGAAACATAAAAAACAACATAAAATATTAACTGGCGCTAGGCATCTTGTTAATAGGTTAGTCCATGAAATCATCTGGAAAACGAAGTAAAAACTGTAGAAAACATGGGAGGTCATAAACAAAATAAGCACGGGGCATAAAAAATTATAGATACGTTTGGGACGTATCAGTATTCCCAAGCTTAACTCCTACTTGCCCTCGAGTAGGTAAGTGATAACAAAGATAATTTTTTAGGCGTCATGTAAAAGCATTGTAAGTTGAGATCAAAGCACTTGAACAAAGGCAAAATAAATGTTTATTTGGACAATGAAAACTTCATAACTGTGTTGCACATGAAAAATAGCACAAATAATTGACAATGAGAAATAATGCATTGAAAGTGAAACGTTTGTTCGATCATAATGAAAAACATGATAAAGTGGTATTCCGCTTGTCCTTCGTGGGGTAGAAAAAAATGCTAGGACACCTTAAAACTTCAATTGGTGACTAGATACAGATAGTTTTAGACAAGCGATACAATAACCATATTTCAATCAATTATAAATTTTGGGACCATGCACATTATACTCAGAATGACAACTATGCTCTCTTAATTGGTGCATAAAGTAAGAAGGTGAAGACTCATCCTATTTCTAAAAGAAAGGCCCTTCGCAGCGGGAAGAAGGGATCACTCATGTGCTAGAGATTTTTATTTTATAAAACATAGCATAATAAAAATATAATTTTGAGAGAGGTGTATGTCTATGTCAACGAATGCTACTAAATGTTTTATTATCTTTAATGTCAAATGGCTTCTAAGAGCGGCTCCCATTGAGGAACGATGTTATTCCTCTTCTCCTTTGTTTACACAAGTTATGTTTGAACTTATTTCTCAGAAACAAAGTGTGAGGAGATTAATTTTTATTGTTGTGATTTATCTTTTGCGGGCTAGGAGCCTGTTTGCCAGCTTTGTTTGCAATATTAGGGACAAGCACATTATGCATGCAAGTTAAGTAGTGAATCCATCCAACATGAAGAAATAATAAAGCATTTAATACTTCCTCATGTGCTAAAATAGGAACACAAAGCAAGGTTTAATAATTTTAAAAGTTTTAAAGGTAGCACACGAGCAATTTACTTGGAATGGCTATAAAATACCATGTATAGGCAGGTATTGTGTACACAGTGAATAAATTTGGTTAAGGGACTTGGATGCACGAGTAGACCTCATACTCCTTACAGGTGAAGGCTAGCAAGAGACTGGGAGCGACCAACTAAGAGATCAATAATGGCCATAATCATGCATAGAGACAAAACATCATTGATCAATGCATAAAGTGATATTACGAGTCCAAACATAAATCATCATAAAGTCTAAAGGTGATTTTGTTTATAGTCAGAACATGGTGTGAGCATGTGTCAAGTTGATCCAAATAAATCATCAAAGGAGAATACCACAATAATGTGCTTCATTATGATCAAGAACAACACATGATTTAATTTCAGTAGCACATGAAGCACTCTCAGTTATTTAATACTAGTCATTATGCATCATAAATTACTAAGCACATGATTATTTAAGACTAGTCACAGTCTAAACAAGGTTCCTTTGCACCATGATGACCCATAAGTGTAGGGGATCACAACTATCTTCGCGGGTAAATATAGCCCAATTTATTGATTCGACGCAAGGGGGGCCAAAGAATATTTATAAGGTTTAACAACTGAGTTGTCAATTCAGCTGCACCTGAAAAGTATCTTGCTTCACACAATTTATTAGTAGTAACGGTGATATAATGGCCGCAGTAGTTTAATAGTAACAGTAGCAGTAAAACAATAGTAAGTGCTAAAAACACTGTAGGAGTAGGGATGGATGTACGAGTGTTGCATGAATGATATTAACCATATAATAGAGGTAACAAAGGGCATCAAAAATATGAAAGAGAGTATCCAAGTCACTAACAAGTGTAGGGGATCGCAAGTCTTCAAGGGCAAATCTAGCCCAATTTATTTACTCGACACAAGTGGAGCCAAAGAATATTTATAAGTCTTAACAATTGATTTGTTCATTCATCTTCACCTAAAAAGTATCTTTCTTCACACAATTATTACTAGTAATAGTGATATAATGGCAGCAGTGGTTTAATAGTAAAAGTAGCAGTAAAACAGTAGTAGCAATAATAACAGCGAATGTAAACAGATTGAGAGGCGGTGCTAAAAACACCATAGGCACGGGGATGGATGTACGGGTGTTGCATGAATGAGATTAGCCATGTAATAGAGGTAACAAAGGGAAGCACAGATATAAAAGAGAGTATCCAAGTCACAAACTAGCATAGGCATGTTTCCCAAGAATTGTCATATGTGCTTGCAATAAGAACTTGCACGGCATCTTTTGTCCTACCATATTGTTGATGCGGGGCCGAAAAGGAACTGATAGTAATTGAGATACTTGTTCTACCAAGCACCAGAGCAAAGCATTAACATACAGTGGAAACATGTAATCCTCGAACTAGAGTCCATCCCCTCCGATATCCCAACCATGTCAGCTTGAGGTCTCGGGTTCCGGACTATAATAAGTGTATACAACAAGTAGATGTGATTCAAAACAACAATTATACTCGTGAAAACATAACATTTTCAGATCTGAAATCATGGCGCTCGGACCCTAAGTGACAAGCATTAAGCACTCCAAGTTGCAACAACGACAATAAACAATAATAGTGGATACTAGGCATCAAGCCCTACCAATCTCGTGATCTATTACGTGACTAATATCATCCAATCCCTACCATCCCCTTCTTACAACAAGGGAATTACTCACACATCAAAGGGTGAATCATCGAGGGTTGATGGAGAGGTGATGACGATGACGATGGCGATGATCTCCCTCTAATCCCTGTCTCGGCAGAGTGCTAGAACATGAACTTCTCTTTCCCGAACTAGGGTTTTGGGTGTCGGCGGAGCTGTGGATCGTTTTCGGGAAAATCCTTCGGGGGCTCTCAGTTTCGGGCACGATGAAGTATTTATGCCAAAGGGGACCCTGCGGGTGGTCCCAGTCACCCAGGGCCCACCAGGCGCTACCAGAGGGTGCCGCGGCTGGCATCCCCCTGGGTGACCAGTCCCCCCCCCCCCGCTAGTTGTCCTTCGGGCTCCAGGAGTCTTCAGGGGGAGAAGTTGGGAATTTTTCTGGAATTTTCTAAGGAAATTGAATTTTGCACAAAACTAGACACCAAGGGTAATTCTTCTGAAAACAACGTTAGTTCGTGTTAGTTTGATCCAAATCATGCAAATGTGACGGAAAACAGTAAGAAAAGTGGTTGGAAAAGTAGATACGTTTGTAACGTGTCATGGACACATTGGAATAACTTTGGTTTTAAAGGAGTTGGATACACGAGTAGAGCTCATACTCAATACAAGTGAAGGCTAGCAATAGACTGGGAGCGACCAACTAAGAGAGCAATAATGGCAATAATCATGCATTGCGACAAAACAACATTGAGTAAAGCATGGATGTAATATTATAACCCTGAAAATAAAAGATCACTGAGGCTTAAATTGACTTTCCTTATAGTCTGACATGCGTGAACATGTGCCAAGTCGATCCATCAAGCCATAATGTCTTATGAACAAAACAACACATGTGACATTCTAATAATACATTTGATCACTCCTAATCATTTGGGACTAGTCATAAAAAAGAATGAACTGCTAAAGAAATATTATACATACACCTATCTATCATGACAAGCTAATATGAGATCATGCGAATTAACATATGTACAAAAATGAAGAGAAAAGAGTTCATACCAGCTTTCTAATATTGTCCACTTCATCATATATCGTCATTATTGCCTTGCCACTTGAGCAACCGGATCATATGAACATAATAATATAGCGCAAGCGCCACCGTGGACATGAGCTTAACTCTGCAAACAACTACACAATAACAAGAAGAAGATAAAATATTTGTGTTGTTTTCGAAAGGTGACTCGAAGAGAAAACAAGGAAATATTTTTGTTATTTTTTAGTCTTTAATATCAAACAAAGAAGAGAGAAACACAAAAAAGCGACACAAAAGAACAAGAACAAGAGAAAACGAGAACCAAGAAAACAAGCATAAAGAGAAAATGCGGAGAGAAGAAAACCAAACGAAGAAAACAAATAAATGTTTTTGGTGTTTTCTGAATAAGCAAGGAAACAGTAAAAGTGAGGAAACAACAAGTGACAAATCTTTTTGGGTTTTCAACACGAAACACATGACACAAAATATAGAGAAAATGAGGCAAAACTGAAAAGAACAAGAACAAGAAGAAGAAAGCAACTAAAAAGCAAAAAACAGAATAAGAAATAAATACTAGAAGGTCTAAAAGAACATACGAAGTACCAAGTAATACGCCGACATATACAATGAGTAGGAATCATAAATCAAGTGCCAGCGTATATGTACTCCTGCTAGCTTAGGCTTTTTGCCTACTGCTAGTGCTGATCCCACGAGTTCCATCCGATGATGGCTGCTGCTGCATATACTCGTACTGTTGGTATGGTGTGAGATGCATATCCCACGTCATCTGCTGCAGTGAGAGTCTGTCCATCGAAGGAGGCTGAGTTGAAGATCCTTCCCCGTGGTAAAACGAGGATGGCTCTCCCATTTATGTGAATGATGATGGCCTCGCGGGCTCCTCCTCGTCAGCCTCCTCCTGGTAGCAGGTTCCCGGCCATTCCTGAAGCGAGGTACTCGTCCAGTACGTCCTCAGAAAAGGACCACCGATCCTGGAAACTTCAAACAAATAAGGTGCAGGCAAACAAACATAACGAGGTTTCTTGTCACCCTCTTCAAATAAAAGTATATAACTAAAATCCCCAAAGGTGCTCTTAAATTTAAAGAAGCCATGCGACATCAAAGCATTAGAATCTAGCCTTCTAGGGTGCAGCAATTCATCATCAAGATCAAGAGGTACAACAGTTTGAGAAAAGAAAATGTGTGAGGCAACGATGCCTCCAAAAGTACGCCCTTTGGCGGAATTATTATTAATTTTCCTAGAAATTTGCGCATCAATGCTAAAAGAATAATTCTTATCTACAGCAGCGAGCGTGATGGCCAGATCAGGACTAGGAGTGGTGCTGGTATTTTCTCTGGCAAGGACTCCTTTAGAAAGATAGTATGGAAAATACCTGACTACAGGATGTTGAAAACCAGGAAGTCTTACTATGTTGCTTAGTCTTCTTGTGTTGATAACAAAGTCTCGAATATAAATCACGGAGTTTTGCAGGATCCATTACTTTTCAAAGTAGCCTTTATTGGTCACTGCAATGTTCCTGCAAAAATCATTAACAGACATTTTTCGTTTCCCGTCGTAGAGTCAAAATTCAACATACGTATAATCCATATCATAAACTTGAAGTTCTGCAAAAATATATATGTGAGATTCCTATATTGGTCCACTTCATTTGTTGTGAAATCCAGCAAACCTGCATTAGTAACAAGCGTATAGAATGATTTTTGAATGACCAATGCTAACAGAAGATCGTTGCGAGGATAGGAAGATGCTGGAACATCTTCCACCCCGTCAAAATTCAGCAAGCTTAAGTCTGCAACATATTCATCAAGGGGAGACACCTCATTTGATATGATTTTGCAGGATTTTCTAAGCCAGCCCTTTGTTCTCCTTGTACTCTCAATATGAATTTTTTAGCAAGTCCAATAAAAATTATCTAAGTGACTAAATACTATAGGAAGCTACTCTATCAACCTTAGGAGAACTACTACATGCATCATAACAACTTAAATCAACTTAAAACAAGCATGCACGCTTAAATAGCCAGTCACCTAGTGCAGCAAAATACTCAAGATATACAACACCAATCAAAAAACTACAAGTACATGCGGAGGAGTCACATACCGGAGAAGAGATGTATCAAATTTCAGCACAAATGGTGGGCTAATGAGGAGATCGAATAAATCTGAGGAAGAATAGTAAGAACATGAAATTTTCCTGGAGCAGTGGTTTCTTTTGAGAGAGAAAGGATGGAGATGCAGCCACTCAAGTAGTAGGGCCCTGGGGGGCCCAGGTGACCCCTGGGCGCGGCCTAGGGGGTGGCCGCACCTACTGCCCCTGGGTGATAAGTGGGTCCCCTAGGTTGGCCCAGGTGCCACTCTGCCCCTTTTCAAGCATAAAAATTTAATATGAATGTTCTGGAAATTTTGGTGAAACTTTATTTTTGGGAAATTCCAAAATTTTAATAAATGATTATAACGTAGAAAAATGTTCATGAAATGATGGAAAACAAATGCAAAACTAATTCTACAGAAGTTCGAAGACATGTTACAATGCAAATGACAAGTGAAAACATGAGAGAACAAGGTGAAAACAAGAGAAAACATGGTTGGGCACGATGAAAACATGTGAAAACAAGATGGAAGAGGTTGAAAACAAAGTGGAAACGTGAGAATATGTGGAAAAATAGAAGAAAACAAGCGAGAAACATGCGAAAACATAAGAAAATAGAGTGAAAACAAAGTTTCATTCATTCAAAATAAATTTGTTAACAAGGTTGGTCAAGTTATCACCAAATCAGTTTTATATGAAGTAAAACTATGCACTTTACTACAACAATCATGTTACCTCAATTTTGATAGACAAAGCCCCAATCATAATAATTTCATATTATTTTTGTGGCACTAGAATAGGACAACAGAATTCTCCAATCTTGATGGTCTCAATATTCTCAGTTGAATTTAGACCATATTTTTTTATCAATCTTCTTTGGAAAATAAATTATATGTTCTTTATCATTGACATTGAAAGTGACCTTCCCTTTATTACAATCAATAACAGCCCCTGCAGTATTAAGAAAAGGTCTTCCAAGAATAATAGACTTTTCATCCTCAGACATTTCCAATACAACAAAGTCAGATAATGTTAAACAATTAGCAACTTGTACAAGGACATCCTCACAAATGCCAATAGGAATAGCAGTAGATTTGTTAGCCATTTGCAAAGAGATGTCAGTAGGAATTAATTTATCTAAATAGAGTCTCTTATAAAGGGAGAGAGGCATAACACTAACTCCAACACCAAGATCACAAAAAGTAGTTCTCATATAATTATTTTTGATAGAGCAAGGAATGGTAGGAATACCTGGGTCTCCCAGCTTCTTAGGAATTTTCCCCCGAAAATGCCCCGCCCCTTGTTCGTTTGTCATTGGGGATTCATTTCTTGTTCTGTAGTTATCATTGAAGGAATAATTAGCAAGCGTAGTGGAAATTTCCTCATTAGGAATTTTCCTCTTATTAGTAACAATATATATTTGGAATAAGGAGGCAACTTAATAGCATCATTCAAAGAAATTTGCAAGAAGAGAGGTTTCATCCACTCACAAAATTTGTTATAATGTTCTTATTCTTTACCTTTTAGAGACTTACTAGGAAAAGTCGTAGGTTTTTGTATCCAAGGTTCTCTTTCTTTACCATGCTTCCTAGCAGTAAAGTCTTCCTTATCATACTTTTTTTTTATGAGGGTTTTTAGATTCTACTTCACTTTCTTCCGTATTGGGAGGATCATTCCTCATGCTCATTACCACTTTCAGTTTCCCCATCAGGAATAGATATACGATTGGGATCTTTATCATGTTCTTTATTAGCATCATTACTATTATCATTAGCCTCTCTGATTCTTTTATGTTTCTTTTTTTTTCTTTTTAGGAGAACTAACAACATTTTCATCTAGCATTTGAGAATCTTGTTCAATCCTTTTAGGGTGTCCCTCAGGATAAAGAGGATTCTGAGTGAAAGCACCACCTCTAGTTTTAACACTAAAAGGTTTTTTTTATTTGACATATATTTCAGCAAATAAATCATTTTGCACTTTAGTAAGTTGGTGTAATTGAGTCTGGATCATTTCAAAGTGTTTAAGAAGAACTTTAACATAAATAACAGTTATTCCTAAGGTAGGATGCATTTTTTTGATACAGAGAGAAATTTCATTCAACTTCATCTATAGTTCTTTCCTTGTAAATACAACCAGCACAACTATCCAGGTATGTCCTAGATTCAGTGGTGAGTCCTTTATAAAATATATCAATAAGCTCATTCTTAGGTATACTAAGATCAGGCCTACCGTTGAGGGTAGCACAAAACCTCCCCCAAGCTTTAGGTAGTTTCTCATCCTCCAATTGTTTGAAATTAAAAATATTTTGTAAAGCAGCACGTTGCATATGAGCAGGAAAATATTTCACGCAAAAGACACAAGTCAAGCACTGAGAAGTCTTAATGCAACAATAAGGCAAATTATCATACCAAAATTTAGCATCCCCTTTTAATGAGAAAGGGTAAAACTTAACAACATAATAGCCTACTATCATATTTTCATCAAAAAACAACATGCCAATCTCAAATAATTTAGTCAAGTGGGCTACATCATCATTAATTTATTTACCATCAAAGGGTTCAGCTTCAACCAAAGGAATAAGTGAAAGATCAATAGAGAGATCAAACTTATTATCTTTAATATCCACAGGAGATTTAGCAAATTTAGGATCAGGAGTAAACATGTTTTTCATGGAATGTTTCTCAAGCAGCTTCTTAAAAGTCTCAGGATCAGGAACAATTTAATTAATCATATATTTTTTAAAGAACTCATCATCAAGTGTATAAGTATCCTATAAATAATCACTCTTACCATTAATAAGATCAAGTCGTTCAGGTGATTGTTTAGGTGTAGCCAACAGTTTATCAAAATTTGAGCATGTTGAATTTATTTAGCTCTAACAATTTCGTTTCTAAAAAGGAACCTACAGAACCAAAAGTATCAAGCACAGTAGAAGCATAATCAAATTCATTATACATAGTATCAGACTCGGCAGTAATAGCACACGAAGCATGCGATGGAGTAACAAGCTTACTTAAAACAGAAGGTGAATCAAGAGCAACAACGGTTTTCAGAGTTGTACCATTCCTTGTGGTGGAAGGCAATATTGGAACCTTAGGATCGGCAGTCTTTCCCATGATGGGTAATAAATTTCATCGAACAATATAATTCTCAAGTGAGCTTACAAATAAAGCTATTCTCCCCAGCAACGATGCTAGAAAATAGTCTTGATGGCCCACAAGTGTAGGGGATTGCAAAAATCTTCGCGGGTAAATATAGCCCAATTTATTGATTCAACACAAGGGGAGCCAAAGAATATTTATAAGCCTTAACAACTGAGTTGTGAATTCAGCTGCACCTAAATATTATTTTGCTTCACAAAATTTATTAGTAGTAACGGTCATCTAATGGCAGTAGTAGTTTAATAGTAATGGTAGCAGTAAAATAGTAGTAACAATAGTAGCAGTGAGTGTAAATGAACTAAGTAGAGGTGCTAATAATACCGTAGGCATAGGGATGGATGTACGGGCGTTGCATGAATGAGATTAACCATGTAATAGAGGTAACAAAGGGCAACACAAATATAAAAGATAGTATCCAAGTCACTAACTACCATAGGCATGTTTCCGAAATTATCGTAGGTGCTTGCAATAAGAACTTGCACGACGTTTTTTTTCCTACCATCCCGTTGCTACGGGGCAAAAGAGGTACTAATGGTATTTAAGGTACTTGTTCTACCAAGCACCGAAGCAAAGCATTAACATACGGTGGAAGTAAAATCCATCCCCTCCAATATCCCAACCTATCAACTTGGGATCTCGGATTCCGGACAATAATAAGTGTACAAAACTTTTATATAAGATCCAAAACAAAGATTGTACTCATGAAAACATAAAATTTCCAGATCTGAAATCATCGCAGTCGGGCCCTAAGTGACATGCATTAAGCACTCCAAGTTTCAACAACGATAATAAACAACAATAGTGGACACTAGGAATCGAACCCTAACAATATCGTGATCTATTACATGACTACTCTCATCAAGTCGTTTAGGTGATTGTTTAGGTGTAGCTGACAGTTTATCAAAAAATTGAGCATGTTCAATTTCCTTAGCTCCAGCAATTTGTGTTTCTAAAAAGGAACCTAGAGAACCAGAAGTATCAAGAACAGTAGAAGCATAATAAAATTCATCAGAAATAGTATCAAACTCGGTAGTAATAGCACGCGAAGCATGCCATGGACTAACAAGCTTACTTAAAACAGAAGGTGAATCAAGAGCAATAGCGGTGTTCAGAGTTGTACCATTCCTTGTGGTGGAAGGAAATATTGGAACCTTACGATCGTTAGTATTTACCATGATGGGTAATAAATTGCAACAAACAATATAATTCTCAAGTGATATTACAAATAAAGTTATTCTCCCCAGCAACGGCGCTACAAAATAGTCTTGATTTTCCACAAGTGTAGGGGATCGCAAGATTATTCACGGGTAAATATAGACCAATTTATTGATTCAACATAAGGGTAGCCAAATAATATTTATGAGCCTTAACAACTAAGATGCCAATTCAGCTGCACATGAAAATTATCTTGCTTCACACAATTTATTAGTAGTAACGGTGATATAATGACAACAGTAGTTTAATAGTAACGGTAGCAGTAAACAGTAGTAACAATAGCAGCAGTGAATGTTAACGAAGTAAGTAGAAGTTCTAAAAACACCGTAGGCATAGGGATGGATGTATAGGTGTTGCATGAATGATATCAACCATGTAATAGAGGTAATAAAGGGAAGCACAGATATAAAAGGGAGTGTCCAAGTCACTAACTATCATAGGCATGTTTCCCGGAAATTGTCGTACACGCTTGCAATAAGAACTTGCACGACGTCTTTTTTCCTACCATCCCGTTGCTACGGGGCTAAAGAGGTACTAATGGTAAGTAAGATACTTGTTCTACCAAGCACCAGAGCAAAGCATTAGCATACGGTGGAAACATGTAATCCTCGAACTAAAATCCATCCCCTCTGATAGCCCAACCTGTCACCTTGGGGTCTCGGGTTCCGGACAATAATAAGTGTATACAACTCGTAGATAATATCCAAAACAAAGATTATACTCATGAAAACATAAAATGTCCAGATCTGAAATCATGGCAGTCGGGGCCTAAGTGACATGCATTAAGCACTCCAAGTTTCAACAACGATAATAAACAACAATAGTGGACACTAGGAATCAAGCCCTAACAATCTCGTGATCTATTACATGACTAATCTCATCAAGTCGTTTAGGTGATTGTTTAGGTGTAGCTGACAGTTTATCAAAAAATTGAGCATGTTCAATTTCCTTAGCTCCAGCAATTTGTGTTTCTAAAAAGGAACCTAGAGAACCAGAAGTATCAAGAACAGTAGAAGCATAATAAAATTCAACAGAAATAGTATCAAACTCGGTAGTAATAGCACGCGAAGCATGCCATGGAGTAACAAGCTTACTTAAAATAGAAGGTGAGTCAAGAGCAATAGCGGTGTTCAGAGTTGTACCATTCCTTGTGGTGGAAGGAAATATTGGAACCTTACGATCGTTAGTATTTACCATGATGGGTAATAAATTGCAACGAACAATATAATTCTCAAGTGATATTACAAATAAAGTTATTCTCCCCGGCAACGGCGCTAGAAAATAGTCTTGATTTTCCACAAGTGTAGGGGATCGCAAGAGTCTTCACGGGTAAATATAGCCCAATTTATTGATTCGACATAAGGGTAGCCAAATAATATTTATGAGCCTTAACAACTAAGATGTCAATTCAGCTGCACCTGAAATTATCTTGCTTCACACAATTTATTAGTAGTAACGGTGATATAATGAAAATAGTAGTTTAATAGTAACGGTAGCAGTAAACACTAGTAACAATAGTAGCAGTGAATGTTAACGAAGTAAGTAGAAGTTATAAAAACACCGTAGGCATAGGGATGGATGTATAGGTATTGCATGAATGATATCAACCATGTAATAGAGTTAATAAAGGGCAGCACAAATATAAAAGGGAGTGTCCAAGTCACTAACTATCATAGGCATGTTTCCCGGAAATTGTCGTACGCGCTTGCAATAAGAACTTGCACGACGTCTTTTTTCCTACCATCCCGTTGCTACGGGGACAAAGAGGTACTAATGCTAAGTAAGGTACTTTTTCTACCAAGCACCAGAGCAAAGCATTAGCATACGGTGGAAACATGTCCTCGAACTAAAATCCATCCCCTCTGATAGCCCAACCTGTCACCTTGGGGTCTCGGGTTCCGGACAATAATAAGTGTATACAACTCGTAGATAATATCCAAAACAAAGATTATACTCATGAAAACATAACATGTTCAGATATGAAATCATGGCACTCGGGCCCTAAGTGGCAAGCATTAAGCACTCCAAGTTGAAACAACGATAATAAACAACAATAGTGGACACTGGGCATCAAGACCTAGCAATCCCGTGATCTATTACATGACTAATCTCATCCAATCCCTACCATCCCCTCTGCCTATAGCAAGGAATTACTCACACATCAAAAGGGGAATCATGGATGGTTGATGGAGACGTGTTGGCGATGATGATTGTGACTATCTCCCTCTAATCTCCGTCCCGGCAGGGTCCGAGAACAGGAACTTCTGTCTCCCGAACTAGGGTTTCGGGTGTCAGCGGAGCAACAGATCGTATTTGGAAAAATCCTTTAGGGGTTCTTCGTTTTGGGGACGAAAGAGTCTATATACCAAAGGGGAGCCAGAGGGGTGGTCCCTGGTCCCTAGGGGCACCCAGGCGCGCGGCCAGGGGGCGTGACTGGCACCCTCCTGGGGGCCCAGTGGCCCCCTCCAGCTGTTCTTCGGGTTCCGAGAGTCTTCAGTGGACATATAATTTTCATAATTTTTCTAGTATTTTCTGAGGAAGTTGATTTTCTGCACAAAACTAGACACCAAGGGTAATTCTGCTAAAAACAACGTTAGTACACGTTAGTTTGATCCAAATCATGCAAATGGGAGGAGAAACACTAATACGTCCATTTTGCATCACTATTTTATATAGTAATTTCCCCTTATTCATTGATATTTTCCCTATTAGAGCATTATACTTATGTTATTTCCTTGTTTTCTCTGTGTTTTATAGTTTTTACAGAATTATATATCAGAGTTAGAAAACAACTGGAGAAAGCACCTGTTAGAAGGGATATTTTCTGGACGTAAGAATAATCGGGAAAAATCAGAAAACGAGGTTTTGTCAGACATCACCGAGGGAGCCAAAATGGATGTCGGAGGGGAGCCAGGGGGCCACCAGGAGGGCACCATGCGCGGACTCCCCCTTGACCACGCCCAGTGGGCCTCTGGAGGCCCAGGCACCTCTAGCAGCTCCCCTTCGGGGTACTTACCCCCCTTGACCTAGAAATCCCGAGGAGGCACTTCGTAGAATTTTTTCGCCGCCTCTTTGCGACGAAAACGATAGAGAGAAGAAAACACCTTCCTGGAGGGGAGATTCCGCCAGGGAAGTTACCTCCCGAAGGGGGGAGTCTTCACCACCGTCACCGTCATTGCACCGAGCATCATCAAGGTCATCATCGTCATTGTCCTTACCATCAGCACCATCCACCTTCGTCCTGTTGTAACAATTAGGGTTCTATATCGTTGTTTTCCACTAGATCTCTCCCCTAGTGTGAATTACTTGTTTGTAGTTGATGCTTACGAGATTTATCAGTTTTTGCACTTTATGACCAGATTGTTATTCATCCATTTACCACCTCTGATCATGTACCCTATGATGTTTTGTGAGTAGATCGTTTAGTTCTTGAGGACATGGGAGAAATCTAGTTGTTAGTAATCATGTTTCGTTGAGTAATATATATCGGTTCGATATTTAAGTTATGTTGTTATTTCTCTAGTAGTGTTATGTGAACATAGACTACATAGCACTTCACCTTTTAAGGGCCTTCAGGAATGCATTGTGTGTTGGATTACTTGTGGTGGGTTGCCAGAGTGATAGAAACATAAACCCAACTTGCAATACTTCACATAAGAGAGTAGTAGATACCACGAGTTTATTACTATGGTTAGATGTATTTCTTAATTACTTTCTTGTATTTGCATACGCTTCCAAGTAGTGTAACTGTAAGTGTGCATTAGTCGTGGATAGGACGGTGCACTAGCATAGGTCTACCCACATAACACTTAACAAAACAATAAAGATTAATCGACGGTGTGCGATGACAATAACTAGTTGAAACCTCCCGTGTGTCCTCGGGAACGTTTTAGCCTTTATAAGAAGTACCACTAGCCTGTCCTTTGTGCTAAAAAGGATAGTGACACTTTCAGAAACTATTTACTATCTTTGTTATTTACTTGTTATCGCTATTTTACTATTACAAAAATTCCTAAACAATTTTTCTCTAGTTTTTACAGTGAAACCTTACCTGAAACTATTAATCAATACCTTCCGCTCCCCGTTGGGTTTGACACTCTTATTTATAGAAAAAACTACAATCTATCCCCTCAGTTGTGGGTCGTCAAAACTATTTTCTTGCGCCGTTGTCGGGGAGTGTAACTCTATTGGTAAGGAAACCTTTTACTGTAATTGTTGTTTTTATTAATGTATGTTTATTTTTCTGAATCATGGAATCATTTACTGCTGATTATATGTTCGGAAATGACTCCACCACCACTCCTATGGTATAGATAAGTTGCTCATCTACTGAAATTGTCCCTTTTGAAATACCTATTGGAATTATTTATCATGTTTTGGATAACCGTTACGCCGGTGATTGAACTGTCCATCCCAGTGAGCACTTGCTTTATATTTAAGAATTGTGTGAGTTGTTTAAGATTGCGGGTGTGCCAAGAGATTTAATCACGAGGAAATTATTTTGTATATCACTGAAAGAAAGAGCATGAGAATGGTATAGGTTATTGAATGATTCAGATTTGCTTGATTTGAAGGAGCTTACATCTCTCTTTTATTTCAAATTTTATTATCTTCATGAAATACATCAAGATCGGAATTTTATCTTTAATTTTTTGCCTCGTGATGGAGAAAATATTTACCAAGCTTGGGGGAGGCTGAAAACATTAATGCTTTAATGTCCCAATCATAAGCTTCCCAAGGAGAGTATTATTAATAATTTTTATGCAAGGCTTTCACGTCATGACAAGGACCTTCTTGATGCCTCTTATAATGGTTCCTTCAGGAACTAAAAGGATGATGCTAAACGGGATCTTATTGAAAGAATTCAATGTAATACTGAACATTAGGAGATGGACAAAGGTAAAGAGACAAGTATGAACTATGAATATGATTGCATTAAGTCATTTGCTGAAACTAATTTTTTTAACATGCTTAGTGCTAAGTATGGGCTCGATTCTCAAGTAATTGTTGAACTTTGCAAAACCTTTGCCTCTCATGTTAGTATTCCTAAAGTAAAGTGGGAAAAGTATCATGAACCTTATAAGGATAATATTAAAGAGAAACAATTCTCTAGTAGTGAAAACACTTGTTAACAATGTTGATCCTGTTTTACCGGCCGTTCACTTTGAGAAACCGCCTTTTCCTGTTAGAGTAAAAGAACACTCTTTTACCAATGATAATGTGAACAAAATTTGTAAGAAAATTATTGAACCTGAATTTCAAATAATTGTGGAACCTACGGTTGCGATGGTTAAAGATCTTGTTGCTGAAAATATTGATGGATGTGATATATATTTCTGTGAGGATGCCTCTAACTTAGTGGCACCTAATAAACATCATAGACCTATTGTTGGCACATCTGTTGTTTCTGTCAAAATAGGCGATCATAATTACTATGGACTTTGCGATTTGGGATAAACTGAAAGTGCCATGACTCTTTCTCTCTATCAAGAAATAATGAATGAAATTGCTCCGTGTGAAATTGAAGACATTGATGTTACTATTCAGCTGGCCAACAGAAATACTATTTCACCAGTGGGTATTGTAAGCGATGTTGAAGATCTAGGTAAGGTAAATACCCCGCTGACTTTTTAATACTTGGTTCAGTTGAAGATAAATCATGTCCTATTATATTGGTAGACCTCTTTCTTAATACATGTGGTGCTATTATTGATTGTAAGAAAGAGAAAGTGTCTGCCAAATTTGGTGATGAGCATTATGAATTTAATTTTAGTAAGATTGCTAGAAAACATCATGATAAAGAGTTACCTAATGACGATCTAGCTATTGAAATATTTGTCTCTATTGCTATTCCACCTAATAATCCTTTGCAGCAATTCATGGAATAACACGAGAATGACATGTATATGCGTGAAAGGAATGAATTGGAGGATATTTTACTCGATCGGCCTGTTATTATCAAACATAATTTTCATGTTTAATATTTAGGTCCACCTTTACCACCTAAAGGAGACCCAATGTTTGATCTTAAAATTCTTCCTAACACACTCAAATATGCTCATTTAGATGAAAAGAAAATACATCATGTTATTGTCAATCCTAACCTTTCACAGTATGAAGAAGAATGGTTGCAGGAAACACTCCGGGAACACCGCAAAGTTACTGGTTATACTTTGGATGATCTTAAAGGCATTATTCATGTTCTATGTCAGCATTTAATTAATCTTGAGCGTGATGCCAAGCATGTGGTTGAGCATCAATGTCGATCAAATCCAAAGATGAAAGAAGTGGTGAGAACTGATACTCATAAACGTAACCATAATTTCGGATGTTCCATGTTGTTTTCATATCATATGCTACATGTTTCCTTTACATGTTACGCCATTTTTATCGATTTTCTGGGACTAACCTATTGACGAGATGCCACAGAGCCAGTTCATATTTTCTGTTGTTTTCGATCCCAGAAAAGTTGTTCTAGAAATATTCTCGGAATTGGACGATTCGAAAACCCTGAGTCTTAGAAAGTCGTCGTGCACACGGAATCCGGAGGGGAACCGGAGGGGGGCCACATGACCCCCACACCATAGGGCGGCGCTCCCCCTCTGGCCGCGCATGGGGTGGTGTGGGCCCCCTGGCCGCCCACCGACGTTGCCCTCTCGCCTATTTAGACCTCTCGGGAGGTTAACCCTAAGTACCCGAGCCTTTTCCACCAAGAACATCTGCAGCCGCCGACATCATCAACCCTAGTTTGGGAGGGTTTTGGAGCTCTCCCCGGCACCCTTCTAGGACGGGGAATCATCACCGAAGGCCTATTCATCACCATGCCTGCCTTCGGAGTGATGCGTGAGTAGTTCATCCTTGGACTACGGGTCCATAGCAGTAGCTAGATGGTCATTCTATCCACTTTATGCCTCATGTTTAGATCGTGTGAGCTGCCTAACATGATCAAGATCATCTTATTGTAATGCTACATGTTGTGTTTGCTGGGATCTGATGAATATTGAATGCTATGTCCAATGATTATCAATCTGTCATGTTATTTTCATGTGTATGTTATTTATGATCTTGCATGCTCTCCGTTGCTAGTAGATGCTTTGGCCAAGTAGATGCTTGTAACTCGAGGAAGGTGTATCTATGCTCGATAGTGATTTCATGCCTCCCTTTCACTCACGCTCGAGTAAAAAAAACGTAAACGGGTGGGGGATGTGTTGTTGCCATTAGGGAGAAAACAACGATGTTTATATTGTTTACATTAGACACTTTGCTTAATGTAATTATCTGTTGCTTGCAACTTAATATCCAAGGTTTGCTCGTATGAAATTCTGATGATGGATTATTAGTCATAGATGAAGTTGGATAACGGCCTATGTATCTTGTTGTAATGCCCGCATGAATCACATAGTAATCATCATGTCATGCATATGCACTACAGTGCAGCCTTTATATCTGTCAATTGTCGAGCTGTAATTTGTTTACCCAACATGCTATCTATCTGTTTTGGAGAGACACCACTAGTGAACTGTGGACCCTGGTCCATTTCCTTTACAGTGATAATACAACCACTGCAATCTCTGTTTTCATATTGTTCCTACTGTTTTCCTACTTCCATCACTGTTCTATTTTCATCTACTGCAAACAAGTATTTTTTTTTCCACACCACACGTTTGACCTCTTTGTTTTCAACAAAACCGGTGAGATTGACCACCTCTTTGCTTCGTTGGGGAAAAGTGATTTGATTGTGTTGTGTAGGTTCCATGTTATTTCTGAACCAGTAGTGTGCCCTGCCACATTAGCTGCATCAACCTTCGGAAGTGATTTCTTTCTCTTATTGGTCGATTCAACCTTGGTTTCTTTCTGAGGGAAACTTGCTACTATTCTTTTCATACCTTCATCTTGGGGTCTCCCAACAAACATGTGTTACACGCGCATCAAGTTATTTTTTCTGGCGTTGTTGCCGGGGATTTCAAAGTCATCAAGAAGAAAATAGTTTCTCCTCAACTCTGGCACCAGTATTTTTCTGGCGCCGTTTCCAGGGAGGAAGAGGATTTCTGCAGGGGGAGTCTCTCAACTCCAATCTCTTTACTTTGTTTTTGGTTTTCTTTGTTTATTTTATTTTGTCTTGTTTGCTTCTCTTTATCGAAAATGCAAAAAAATAGTTCTTATTCTAGTTATCATTTTTATCCTGGCTTTTATTGCCAAAATGAGTGCTCGTGAAGTAGAGGTTCGTTCTTTTAAGCAACAAGGAGGATAAATTTTGAAAGATGCTTGGTATAGAAGAAGTGATGCTCATCATAGATGTACTAAGAAATATTCTACCCTGATCCTTCTTAGGAATTTTTATGTTGGTATTACTAGCTGGTATAGGTATGTTCTAGACACTCTTACAGGTGGTAATTTTCTAGGAACTCCTTCTTTGGAAGCCTGTAATTCAATTGAAAGTTTAGTTGGAACACCACCTACTAAAGTTGTTAAAACTGAGATCACTTTAGATGATGTTATTAAAAAGCTGAACTCTATGGAGAAAAGTTTGCCAAATTTCCTTGATGATGCTAGCAAATTTAGTGAATCAATAATAAGTATTAATAAGAGAAATAGTGTTTTACAGGCTAGCAATAACGATGATAATCAAAATATTAGGATTGGTAAACTAGAGGAGGCTATGGAAACTTTAAGTTCAATTTTTTATTCTCTTAAGTTTAAGCGGAAGAAAACCTTTATGGGAAAAAGGCAAAGATTTATGTATGTCCCCAAGGTGACTAAACCAAAAACCCCTAATGTGCTTAAAATTGATATAACTTTTAGTGAAACTAAAAGTGATTTGCATGTTGAATCATCTTCAGGGGTACCTTAAGTACCAAGTGCTACAAGTGGTGTTTTGGAGGAGATTATTGATTTGGATGCTTCTTCACTTGAAAATACTTGATTCTAGTTTTCTGGACCCAGCTAAAAGGCGTTGAAGAAACGAACTTCTTGGGAGATAACCCATGATTCTACTTGATTCTTGTTCTCTGTTTTCCTTGATTCAAGGTGTTGTTTACTTCTGTAGCAACTCCTTTGTATCTTTATTTTCTCGCATTTGTTGTGCCAAGTAAAGTCTCTAGTGAAAGTTGAGGTTGGTTTTGGATTTCAGCGCAGGAAACAGATTTCTGTTGTCCACCATAAAAATCGCATAATTCACACAAAGATCAAAATGACCCGCAATTTTTTTTATTTTTCCTCAACTAATTCCGAATTTTTGTGTAGCTTTACATTTTTAGATTTGGGAATGTAAGTGCCCCAAATCAATTCGTCTTTACAGATTGTTCTGGTTTTGACAGATTCTACCTTTTTACTTGCATTCTCTCTTTTACTATGTCGAGTGGATTTCTTTGCTCCACGAAACATCAGTGGCTGTAGCTAATATTTAGCAGTATTAATAATGCTTGTGTCCATGCAGAACATGTGAATTTTCGATTGTGCACTAACCCTCTAATGCGAATTACATTGAGTGTGGTGTGAAGGAAGTTTTCAAGGGTCAAGAGAAGAGGGTGATATAATGTGATCAAGAAGAGTGCAAGGACAAAGCTTGGGGATTCCCCCGTGGTTCATCCTAGCAAATTCTAAGAACACTCAAGCGTCTAAGCTTGGGGATGCCCAAGGCATCCCCTTCTTCACCAACAATTTATCAGGTCACTTCTAGTGAAACTATATTTTAGTTCGGTCACATCATATGCATTTTACTTGGAGCGTTGTCTGTTTTTTTTAGCTTGCTGCAATAAATATGTTTGGAACCCAACATTCTTTGTGTGGGGGAGAAACACGCTCCTCTTTTTCATATGAATACGCGTTTTCTTGCAAGCTCATATTCTTAGTTTTTCTTCTAGCTGCTGCAAATCCTTCTAGCTCCTGTTTTTCATGCATCTCTTATTCAGAGCTGTTAGTTCTAGTAGAGTTATGTTAGTACTCTCCTGTGTCATTTCTATATCTCTTGGAGAGTTTTTTTTTAGTATAAAATGTTTGGTGTTGGAAAGCAGTAGTACAATTTTCGTGCTTATAACGGTCCAAGTAGAAGCTTGTATAAACAGTGGCTAGACTTCTTCATGGCATGCTAGATGTTATTTTAATTCTATGCTTAGTAGTTGTTATTGTAGCATAACTTGTCTCAAATAGCTGAGAGTTTTTAATGTGCCATTGAAAGAATCATGAGTTGTTTTTATCATATTGAAGCATGAATTTGTGGTGTTCTCCTTCGAATGATTTATTTGGTTAACTTAGCGCATGCTTACACCATGTTTATGACTAAAACCATTCACTTATAGCCTCTATGATCATTTATTTTTTGACTTGTAAAACCCTTTATGCTTTGATTAATAAATTTTTTGTCGCTATGCATGATTATGGCCATTATTGCTCTCTTGATTTGTCGCTCCCAGTCTTTTGCTAGCCACCACATGTACTGAGTATGAGCTCTACTCGTGCATTCAACTCCCAAAAACCAAATTTTTCCAAATGTGTCCACCATACCTACCTACATGTGGTATTTAACCGCCACTCCAAGTAAATTTCTCATGTGCTACCTTTAAAACTTTCAAAATTATTCCTGTTTTGTGTCTCTGTTTTAGCTCATGAGGATGTAAATAGAGAATCTTTATCTCACTTGTTGATTGTACTTTACACACCTGGACTAGTGGCTTCATCCGCTTATCCAAATGATAGAAGAGCTGGCAGGCGGGTTCCCAGCCACAAAATTTTCTTCACTATTAAATTATCTTCACTATTTTGCCCCTGATTTATCAGTCAAAGCATAATTGTGTAAAAAAAGAGAAAGAGGGATGACCATCTATACCAGATGCATCCTTCAACGGGAGCCGCTCTTGTGAAGTCTACTTGACTTATGACGTACTTTATTTTATGTTTACCATTCGTTGACATAAGCATACACCTCTCTAAAAAAATGTTTTCAATACCTCTGTTTAATAAAATAAAAAGCTCTAGCACATGAGTTAATCCCTTCTTCCCTCTGCGAAGGGACTTTCTTTTACTTTTATGTTGAGTCTGCATCTTTTAACTTTATGCATAGTTGAGAGGGTGTAGTTTCCATTCTGAGTTTAATGTGCATTGGTCCCAAAGACTATTATTAATTAATTCATGATGTGTTATTACTTGCTCTCAAATTATTTGTTCTAGTCATCCACTTGAACTTTGAAGGTGTCCTGGCATTTATGTTTTGCCCCACTCTTAAGGACAAGAGAAATATCAGTTTGATAGGTTTTATTTATGCTTGAAACAAATGTATAACTTTAAAGTGCATTATTATTCATGATCTTTTGTTTGTGTTAATTTTCATGATGCAAATTGATTGCTAACTTTCATTGTAAAATTGTATCTGGCATGCATGTGTTTAAAGTACTATGATCTCAGCATACATATGCTTTTACTTTACGACGATCAAGTTTATATTGGTAGCATGTCACCTTAGAAAGTATTTGTTTTTATCGTTTACCTACTCGAGGACGAGTAGGAACTAAGCTTGGGGATGTTGATACGTCATAAACGTATCCATAATTTCTGATATTCCATGTTGTTTTCATATTATATGCTACATGTTTCCTTTACACTTTATGCCATTTTTATCGATTTTCTGGAACTAACCTATTGACAAGATGACACAGAGCAAGTTCCTGTTTGTGCTGTTTTTGATTTCAAAAAAGTTGTTCTAAAAATATTATCGGAATTGGACTATTCAAAAACCCAGAGTCTTAGAAAGTCGCCGCGCACACGGAGTCCGGAGGGGACCTGGAGGGGGGACACAGGGGCCCCACACCATAGGGCGGCGTCCCCCCCTCTGGCCGCGCCTGGGGGTGGTGTGCCCCCCTGGCCGCCCACCGGTGTTGCCCTCTCACCTATTTATACCTCTCGGGAGGTTAACCCTAAGTACCCGAGTCTTTTCCACCAAAAACATCTGCAGCTGCCGTCATCGTCAACCCTAGTTCTAGAGGGTTTTGGAGCTCTCCCCGGCACCCTGCCGGGAGGGGGAATCATCATCGAAGGCCTCTTCATCACCAAGCCTGCCTCCTGAGTGATACGTGAGTAGTTCATCATTGGACTATGGGTCCGTAGCAATAGCTAGATGGCTGTTCTCTCCTCTTTATACCTCATGTTTAGATCTTGTGAGATTCTTAACATGATCAAGATCATCTTATTGTAATGCTACATGTTGTGTTTTCTGGGATCTGATGAATATTGAACGCTATGTCCAATGATTATCAATCTATCATGCTCTTTTCATGTGTATGTGATTTATGATCTTGCATGCTCTCCGTTGCTAGTAGATGCTTTGGCCAAGTAGATGCTTATAACTCCAAGAGGGAGTATTTTTGCTCGATAGTGGTTTCATGCCTCCCTTTCACTCACGCTCGAGTGACAGAAACGTAAACGGGTGGGGGATGCGTTGTTGCCATTAGGGAGAAAACAACGATGTTTACATTGTTTACATTACACACTTTGCTTAATGCAATTATCTGTTGCTTGCAACTTAATACCCAAGGTTTGCTCGGAAGACATTCTGAGGGCGGATTATTAGTCGAAGATGCAGTTGGATAACGGTCTATGTATCTTGTTGTAATGCCCGCATGAATCACATAGTAATCATCATGTCATGCATATGCACTACGGTGCAGCCTTTATATCTGTCAATTACCCAGCTGTAATTTGTTTACCCAACATGCAATCTATCTGTTTTGGAGAGACAACACTAGTGAATTGTGGACCCCGGTACATTTCCTTTACACTGATAATACAACCACTGCAATCTCTATTTTCATACTATTCCTACTGTTTTCCTACTGCCATCACTGTCCTATTTTCATCTACTGCAAACAAGTACTGTTTTCCACACCATACGTTTAACCTCTTTGTTTTCAGCAAAACCAGTGAGATTAACAACCCCACTACTTCGTTGGGGGCAAAGTGATTTGATTGTGTTGTGTAGATTCCACGTTGCTTCTGAACCGGTAGTGCGCCCTGCCACATCAGCTGCATCAACCTTCAGAAGTGATTTATTTCTCCTACTGGTCGATTCAACCTTGGTTTCTTTCTGAGGGAAACTTGCTACTGTGCTCTTCATACCTTCCTCTTGGGGTCTCCCAACGAACGCGTGTTACTCGCGCATCAAGCTATTTTTCTGGCGCCCTTGCCGGGGATTTCAAAGTTATCAAGAAGAAGGTAGTCTCCCGTCAACTCTGGCACCAAGAACTAAAACATTGAAGATTCTAGAAGCTATTATTATTTATTGTATTGCTGATAGTAGATGCGTTATTCATGTCCATTATGTTCCCAAAAAAGGAGGTATCACTGTTGCTGCTAATGATAAAAATGAACTTATTCCTCAAAGAACTATAGTAGGATATAGAATGTGCATTGAAAATTAAACAAAGATACTACAAAGTATCATTATCCTTTGCCTTTTATTGATCAAATGCTAGAGAGGTTGTCTAAAAACACTCACTTTTGCTATTTGGATGGTTATTCTAGTTTCTCTCAAATCCATGTTAAAAATCAAGACCAAGAGAAGACCACTTTCACTTGTTCTTATTTTACTTATGCTTATAGATGTATGCCTTTTAGTTTATGTAATGCACCTGCTACTTTTCAAAGATATATGTCTACTAGCTTTCATGGCTTTTGCGAGAAATTGTGGAGGTATTCATGGACGACTTCTCTGTCTATGGGACTGATGGTGTGTGGACACACGTTCGTTGGGAAACCCCAAGCACAAGGTGTGAAGAGTGCAGCAACAAGTTTTCCCTTAGAAAAAACCAAGGTTGAATCGACCAGTAGGAGGACAAGCAATCTATGAAGGTTGATGCAGCTGAGGTGGCAGGGCGCACTACCGGTTCAGCAGCAACGTGGAACCTACACAACACAATCAAATCACTTTGCCCCAACGTAGCAGCGAGGTTGTCAATGTCACCGGTTTTGCGGAACACAAAGAGGTTAAACCTATGGTGTGGAAAACAATATGAGAACAATATGAAAGCAGTAGCAGCAGTATGAAACCAGTGGAAGCAGTATGTGTATTATCAGTATGAGAAAATGGACCGCGGTCCATCGTTCATTAGTGGTGTCTCTCCGTGAAAGATAAATAACATGTGTGGTGAACAAATTACAGCTGGGAATTGACAGAAATGAAGGCTGCACCATAGTGCATATGCAATACATAAAGATTACTATGTGATCATGCGGGCATTACAACAAAATACATAGACCGTAATCCAACTACATCTATGACTAATAATCCACCCTCCGTATATAACCCGAACAAATATAGGGTATTAAGTTGCAAGCAACAGATTATCGCAGTAAGCAAAGTGTGTAATGTAAACAATGTAAACTAAGTAAACACTGTTGTTTTCTCCCTAATGGCAACAACACATCCTCCATTCGTCACGTTTCTGTCACTCGAGCACATATGCAAATGAGGAATGAACCCACTACCGAGCATAAATACTCCCTCTTGGAGTTACTAGCATCTACTTGGCCAGAGCATCTACTAATAACGGAGATCATGTGAAATCATAAATAACATATGCATGAAGATAACACGATAGATTGATAATCAGAAGACATATCATTGAACATTCATCGGATCCCAACAAACACAACATTTAGCATTACATAAAGATGATCTCGATCATGTAGGGCAGCTCATGAGATCTAAACATGAGGTACAAAGTGGAAAATACAACCATCTAGCTACTCTAATGGACACGTAGTCCAGGGATGAACTACTCACGCATCACTTCGGAGGAGGGCATGGTGGTGTAGACCCCTCCGGTGATGAATCCCCCCCCCCCCCAGCAGGGTGCCTGGGGGAGCTCCAGAACCCTCCCGGTCTCGGGATGATGATAACGGCGGCCTCGGGTGTTTCTCGGGACAAAGTGGTATATTTTTAGGGTTGATGTATCGGGAGGTATAAATAGGCGAAAGGACGAAGGCGTTGGAGGCCCGAGGGGCCCACACCACCCCAGGCGCGCCCAGGGGGCGCACCGCCCTATGGTGTGGCCCCCCTTCGGGCCTCATCGGGACTCCATGGAACCTTCAGGAATTCTAGGACTCCCGGACTTCGAATTTTCCAATTCCGAGAAAATTTCCAGAACAGCTTTTCTGAAACTAAAAATAGCAGAAAATAGGGAACTGGCTATGTGGCATCTTGTCAATAGGTTAGTCAAGAAAATTGATAAAAATGATATAAGGTGTATAGCAAACATGTAGGAAACAACATGGAACATCAGAAATTATGGATACGTTTATGACGTATCAACATCCCCAATCTTAGTTCCTACTCGTCCTCGAGTAGGTAAACAATAAAAACACATAATTTCTGAGGTGATATGCTACCAACGGAAACTTGATCATAAAAAATGTAAAAGCATATGTAAGTTGACATCATAGAACTTCAACACAAGCATGATAAATAAAATTTTAACAATAAAGGATAGCAATCACCTTGCACCATGAAGAGTAACACAAATAAAAGATGATGAATAACAATGCATCGAAAGATATGCATTTGTTTCAATCATAGAGAAAACATGGCAAAGTGATATTTCGCTAGTCCTTAAGAGTGGGGCAAAACATAAATGCCAAGACACCTTCAAAGTTCATGAGGAATACTACAACAAATAATTAGAGAACAAACAATAACACATCATGAATCAATTAATAATGTTTCTGGGACAAATGCACATTAAACTCAGAATGACAACTATGCTCTCTCAACTGTGCATAAAGTTAGAAGATGGAGACTCAGCATAAAAGTAAAAGCAAGGCCCTCCGCAGAGGGAAGAAGGGATCAACTCATGTGCTAGATCTTTTATTTTATTAAAGAGAGGTATTGAAAACATTTTTAAGAGAGTTGTATGCTTATGTCAACGAATAGTAAACATAAAATACAATATGTCACAAGCCATCTAGACTTCACAAGAGAGCCTCCCATAGAAGGATGCATCTGGGTAGAAGGTCATCCCAATTTCTCTTTTGTTTACACAATTATGCTTCGACTGATAAATCAGAGGCAAAAATAGTGAAGAGAATTTGTTGTTATTAATTTGGGGCTGGGCAACCTACTGCCAGCTCTTCTATCAATTGGATAAGCGGAGAAAGCCACTAGTCCAGGGTGTGAAATTCCAATAAACAAGTGAGATAAAGATTCTCTACTTACGTCCTCGTGAGCTAAAACAGGAGCACAAAACAGGGTAATTTTGAAAGTTTTAAAGGTAACACATGAGCAATTTACTTTGGTGTGGCGGTTAAATACCACATGTAGGTAGTTATGGTGGACACATTTTGCATACTAGTTGAGTGCCCGTGCGTTGCAACGGGTCTAAAATAAATAGACATGTGTTCATGATCCTATAAATTATGTAATCTGTATTACTCAAGCAACTTAATTGTCACTTTGATTTTCAATTTATATCATTTGAATAGGATATGTTTCATTTCAGACTTAGTTCCCATGTTTGAATATTATATTCTTTGTTTGCACCTTGGTTATGCAAAACCATATGGGTTTACACAAAGCTCTTCAAGAAGTTGTCATCCTCGATTTAAAATTGCTACAAAAGATGTCAATGCACACAATAAATTAGAAAATATTGAATCGTCCACAAAAAAAAGCCTTGATCCTACATGAATGAGTGACAAAATGAGGTTATATTGGTTGATCTGATCAATTTATGAAAAACTGTGCCATACAACTGTAGTCCATACCGTCAAGGTGGTGTCCATGTCGTTGATGCACAAGCTCATCCGCCAGTTCGTGTAACACCACAAGCTCATCGGCGGCCTACCGGAGTAGTTCTGGTTGTGGGAGCTCCAGATTAATAGATGTGCGAGCTGCTGGAGACAGTATTTCATCAACATTGGTATAAGTGTATCCTAAACCACCCAAAACTAAATCGTAAATGTATGACATGATGCACCGGTCTAGAGTGGAATATAATAAGGACATTAGCTAAAAACCTTCTACGAGTGATTCTAATTTAGTTATCTTTGTTAGTACAAACATCGGAAAAGGTGTGTCCCTATAGTCTATTTCCCTATAATCATATGAGACAGCCAGCATCGATCTCTGATATTTTTGTCAAGATTTGTAGCCTTGATAACAAAACGATCCAGTCAGCAAATAATTAACCTGCTCACCTCAATAGGATCTGTTAGTAGTACCATCTAGAGTAAAAGTTAGGAGAGAAGTAATATAAAAGCTTCATACTATATGTCTCCTTCAACTGGAGAAGCACAAAATTTTTTTTGAAGTGGACGATTTCTATCCTTTTTACCACTCCAAAAGCTACTCCATGTGTGCATCCTATAGCAAAAAAAATAAAAGAAACATACTGAGGATGAGAGAGACCAACACACAAAACAATCAGGAAGAGGAGTAACTACCATCCTTGAATAATCCTTGATAGGAAAAAGGCACAAAGGATCAGAGCAAACCGAGCGAGTTGATCGAACACTAAGGGCGTGTTCGGCAACGTCCTAGCTTCGCAAACTCCTCCGATCCAGCTTCTCCTAGCGATATCTGCGTCCGGAACGGAGCGCGATACGTTCGGTGCTGCTCCGAAACATTAGCCGGGCCCAAAGCTCATTTACTGAAATCTAGCCTGCTAGAACATAGACTTCCAGCCTGGTCCGTTCACAGTTTGTTGATACGTTGCCTTATTCTAATGGGCCTTGGTGCTGGCTGGGCAGGCCTGTTCGGTAGAGCACCAAGCTCCTTGATCTGAAAGTTGCGGCCGAGTCAGGGGAACAGAGGGCAGCCGAGAGAACGAGGAAGCACCTTCCGCCGGCGAGACGGCCCTGTCGGCGGCGAGCGAGCTCCTCCTGCGGTGATGGAGTCAGGGGACGGCGGCGGGTGTGGACCCGTCCAGCGGCTAGGTCAAGGGCGAGACATGCTCGATGTGTTTCGCAAAAGAACTGCCCCTGGTCTAGCTCGGGAGAGAATAGAAAGCAGCGAAACGTTTTCTTTTTCACTTGGCGGTGGCATTCTCCGTAATTTGGTGCTGCTCCGCTGATGGACTGATCCGTGGATCAGCTAAAGAGGTGCTCCGAAATTTTGCCGTGCGAACCGTCCAGCTTCACGGATCTGACTCCAGGGAGTTGGCGTGTTCGGTGCTGCTCCAAGGTGCTCCAGCAGGAAGCTAGAAGCTGGACTGTTGCCGAACACGCCCTAAACATCTAAACCATCTAATATACATGGAAAGAATGTAGCTGCTGGACGGTGAAGCAAGTTAGAGATGAAAATATTATGTATGGTCAACTACTTATCTTAACTAGTTGAATGCCCGTGCGTTGCTACGGCTCTCAATTTTTTTTCTCCGGTTTAATGTAAATGTGATGCATGTGAAAATTTGCGCCCGTAAATAAAAAGATATTCCGCACTCAAGTTTATGTTGATAAAGGCTATTATACAATGAAATTTTCGAACCACCCATCTCTTATTAACTAAGATATACGCCCCAAGACTCATATTTCTTGTGCGACACCAATAATGTTGGTTTAAAATTCACTGAGTAGATTATACCCAGAAGACTGGTTATGTTTTTTTAGGGAAACTTGCTACTCTTTATTGCACGTAAAATATTCATAAATACATTGTCAATGTCATGCGGGGTCCCCAACTAAACATACCGACCCAGCTGCAAAGACGATGAGAACTTCGCAAGGTTGTGAACCTCTATATTGCTTACTCTCGACTCAAAAACAAAACTGCATGCTTGGAACACTTGAGCTCGAGATTTAATCTTTTGTATAATCTGGCTGTAGCTTCCATTGGATTCTTCATGAATATCATTGATGACCAGTTTGCAATCAGAAGAAATATGAACCCTTTGGAGGAGAAGATCTTCAGCTAGACAAAGAGCTTCCCGGCATGACAGAGCCTCCAACGTTGTAGGATCGCTTATACCCCTAATCACCAAAGAACACGCACCAAGATATTTACCATCCTCATCTCTGCAACCAGCAGCCGCTGCCGAGTGCCCTCCAACAACACTGTATTAGGGCCTATGCTCGTTGGTTCTTTCCAATAGTCCACAAAACGAAACATACTTTTTTTTTCTGTTTAGATATAACCAGTACAACTCACATGATCACATGACCAATTTAAGTTGAAAAAATAACATTTCAACCGGTTCATCTAGTGCATATGAACGAATAGCTTACATACATTTTCCATGTGTATTAATCTCCAGCTTTGGCAACAAGTGAATTGCATGCTACTTTAGTATACAAATTATCCGATGATATCAACTACTCCCTCTGTTCCCAAATATAAGATGTTTTAACATTTGCCCATATTCATGCATGAAAAAAATGCATGTAGACATATTTTAGTGTGCATGCATGTTCACTCATCTTAGCATGCATATAGACAAAATGTGCAAGAGGTTAAACCTCTTATATAATGTAACGAGGGAGTATATGAACATGATAACAAGTATACCTTACGGGTAGAACATTTGTATTGTGGACTCCATAGCCCATTGATTTTCGGTAGGAGTTTGGAAGGGCACACGAGCTGCAAGAGAAATCAATTCATTTTCTAGAAATGAAAAAAAAACTCATGTGCACAACAAATCCTTGGATTTTTTTGAGGGAAACCTGCTACTCTTTATTGCATGAAAAAAAACTCATGTGTACCAGTGGTCATGCCTTTTCGGGTGGCAACACCGCCATTAGCCGATCAAATGGTCTTAGTGAATCATGTATTACCAACCTGACAGTAACTGATTTGCACGATAATCTCAAATCCTTGGATCAGCTTGACTG
Organism: Alopecurus myosuroides; assembly: GCA_028641055.1. Lineage (NCBI taxonomy): Eukaryota > Viridiplantae > Streptophyta > Magnoliopsida > Poales > Poaceae > Alopecurus > Alopecurus myosuroides. Next base: position 93,114,525 of record CM054062.1, on the reverse strand, counting down.
GATAGAAATGAGCATATAATTTAAGATAGTAGTAGGCATCCTGCATAATTTAGGGAAGATAGTCAGATCGGACACAAGAAGAAAAACAACACTTCCACATCCATACTGTAATTTTAAGCCACCCATAATTAAGGGTAAGATTTTCCTATGTGTTACGGTAGTCATGACCACCAGGACATGACTTAGTTCTGTTTTTGTCATCTGCAAGCACCGAACCATTCAACCTTCTAGTATTGATCCCACCACTTCTAATCAGCCATCATTATAGCACTACACCACATATGCTGCTTCATATCTGATCAACCGCACACATACATCTCATCTACTTGCTACTCGCTGGGCGGGTTGAAAGATCAGGGGCACCCAAAAAATGGTGCAATGAAAATTTATATGTGAAGAAGGCATAACCCAACAAACTTCAATCATGAGGTGGTCAGAATAAACAGTTGCATCGCAATAATTCCATGTAAGGAACAAAATACTTCTATTGATTAAAATGTTGAGGAGATTGCTAATTGGCTACCTTGTGAGAGAGGTTGCAGGAGCAGAATAGCGCTGACCAGTGGTGCTACAAGTGACTCATCGCGCTGAGGTATTTGAAGAGATGGAGGAGCAGTCGTGGTTGTGCGGGGGAGAATGGGCCAGCAGATCATGGATGGCACGCTACAGCGAAGACGCCTCGTGTCCAGCTGACCTGCGCCGTGCCGGATCTGGATTCATGACCATGGCGCGCAGGCCGCTGCAGGGGCATGTTCGCCGTTGAACTCAGTGGCGGCGACCAAGTCAGCCGCTCACGCCAAGATCAATTACTCCATTCCTCTATTGCATTAGCAGACAAACCTGAAAGTTCCAAGCATGGCTGAAAATTGGTAGCAATTTGATGAGTTAGAACTCACAAGAATTTAAAGTAGGCAACCAACACAATCTGGTCAATAGAATATAGAGAGGGCTCACTTACATCACACATTGTCTGCAAACTCATGATCTGGCGGTGTGCATTCTTTATGCTCTCAACACCATCTAAAATAACCAAACTACCAAAAGAAGGAAATGAAAATTTCAGCAAACACCAGTAAACACAGTATCAGGCATCCCTTCCAGGCTCCATGCATCGATATTGGATACCTAACACCCTGCAGGCACAAACAAAGTTAGAATCCTAGAGGACAGCAGATACATAGACATAGGAAGTAGATATCAAAATTTTAGATACACACAACGGAAGCAATAGGCCCGTCCTTGGCGGGGTTCAGGGTGCAGAAGTTTGAAACGGTATCAGGAAGCCTCCGACGCAGGTGCAGCAGCGGGTCATCATCTACGCGGTCTCTCCTGAGGTTGTGCACACCAAAACCTCAAGTCCATGTCTGTCATGCAGCGCCTCCTCCTCACCGTGGCCGCCGTCCATACTCCCATTCCGGTTATTCCTGCATCAGTCGTCATCCTCCTCCATGCACCTGCATGCGCTGCTGTCGTTCCCGTTCCACATCCGAGCAGCAGCTGCGGTGGCACAACTTTAGGGGGGCGTGTTGCTCCAGCTCTCACTCACCCGTCGCGTGCCTCGCCGCCATCGAGCAGCCGTCGGTGCAGCCAGCTGCAGGGAGCGGCGTTCATCGTGGGGGACTGTCGTTGTTGTCGAGTATTCTGTCTCCCGTTCCGGGGACCCTCCCAGCGATCCCGCCAGGCTTCTTCTTCCCGTCTTCCGGCAGCCTAGGAGGAGGCGATGGTATCAGGATTATGGCCCTATGTCGGATGGGATCTGGAGGGGTTGTGGCAATGATATGGGAAGATGTCAGCGCACGAAAATTGGACGATTGGCATTGAGGATGGACCAGGAAATACGGAGACAGTTGCACAATATAGGAAGGAAATCACCCACGATGAACACCAATCGGCGCAGATTTCGTGTGATCGCAGGGGTGCGGAGAAGCGAGGGATGGGGTAGACGACGTGCGTGATCGCTGGGTGTCGAGAAGCAAACAATGGGAGGATACCAATGTACGAACTCCAATTTAATAATAAAGAAGATTTTAGATTTTAGATAGGATAGGATAGGAAGAGATAAGAGGAGAGAAGATAAGATAAGGCTGCATGCATCTAACAAATCTAACAAACTTGACAAGATAAGACTGCATGCGGCAAAAAAAAAATATTAGTGCGGTGGCATTTGATGCGTAATTATGTTGAAGTGTGACACCACCGCCATAGTAACCTTAATAGTAAAGATACACCAACTACTGAAGAAAAAGGAAAAAATGATAATCAAAAGAGTATGCATGAAACTCATTTTTTTAATGGACGTGCGTATCCACGAGCTCAGAAACACCTATAGAAATTAAGAGAGCATGGTAATTTATGGTTTCAAGCTTGCACACTTCTGATTCGAATCAATTGACTGCCTATAACCCAACTAACTATAAACACAATGAGTACAAGAACAGAAAACTGGGGTGTCCCTGTTCGGAAATTGACCATGTAAATATATTGCTTAACACATCATACACGGTTTATTTGAGAAGTACTCCCTCCATTTCCAAATATAAGATGTTTTAGGTATTTTAATGTGGACTACATAAGGACTAAAATGAGAGGACATGCACACTGTAACATGCCTAGATAATGATTCGAAAAAGAAACTCGAACATCTTGTAATTCGGAACAGAGGGAGTATAATATTCGTTGCATATCGTCTAGGTATTTAAACGTATGGAAAGTGCAGAACTTCACAGATCACAGAAAGTTCAAAATAAGTAACAAGCAATTGAGAGGCGATCTTGACAGTAACTAATAATGAACAGAATAAGCACACACAAAAAAAACACAAATAGGAAGTAAGAAAGCAGAAAAGGAGCAGGAGAATTCAAACTGATAATTTGGTAGACAACATTTATCTCAATTCATTCTTCAAATCTAGTTGACTGCTTCTCACTCCTAAATCATTCCTCACTCGAGTTCCTCCAGGTCATGTAGCTCTTCTTACAATCCAATTTTCTGTAAGACGAACGAAATAACACAACAAAGCATCACAGTGAGATGCAATATTTCCTCCATAGCACTGTAATAAAAAAAAATTGGTAGTCTAGGACCACTACATTTTTTTATAGTACTATTGTGCTCTTGATTTCAGTTTTAAGATGGGCAAAAGGCATGAGCCAAACAAGCATGCTGTGATTAAGAAACTTTGTGGCTGAATAAAATACTCTAATACTGCCGCATTAGTAGTAGAACTCCTTTTCTCACCTTTCTGTACGCTTTCCTGTAAACCAAACGCATCTTCTTTTCTTATTCTTCAGTTCTAAGAACACTTAAGAATGAATTGATCTTTCTCAAGAGAACTTCTCTTATAAACACAAAATTGCCAAATAGAACAAAATGGTAGAATTATTGAATGTCCTGCTAAGAATCTGCAAAAATACCAGAAATTTGGAAGCAGTTATAATTTATAACGTATGATTTCATTATGGAACTACCGATTGGCAACTGAAAGCAGCTTACCTGGAGCAGGTCGGATTTCAAATGTGACGGCTCCTTCACGCACGCGACTACAACTGTGACGGCTCCTTCAGCATTTGGCAGTGGCTCTTTTGTTAATGATGCCGACATGGCTGCAAGCATTGACTGCGGCTCCTATATCCATAATAGGACACAAGTGCATAATGAATATATTGCTGTGCTAAATATAACACGTTGTTGGAAAATATAGAGTAATCAAGCTTTGACAGAATCTGCACAAGAAGATACATGTTTCTTAATAGACCATCACAGTAAGAAATAGCAATGACCCTACACAACTTCTGATGTTCAGTTTCAGAGGACGTCACGTGTATTAGACATCTTCTCGTTAATCATAGAATTAGTTTGAAAAGTATGGCCTAATAAGAACCAAGTACAGAATTATATAAAGGTCAATAGTTTCAGGCTTATCTTCTACACTGGGCAATGATTTTATAAATCATCCCGATACAAGCAACACTTACAAACCAATACATCATCCACGTGTTGATGAAACTTCAGATGTGTTTATTAGAATGAAAAAAAGGAGTAGAACTGAAATACAGATACTCAATACTTCAGTTACCTAGCTGTCATAGCAACTCAATTCACGTAAGGAAAATGATGGGAGAAATACCCTTGCTAAATACATTGTTCCACCCGGCACACGCCATAGAACAAGGAGAACATTGGCCCAACCTGACAAACGATCTCATGTTACACATATTTTCTCGAAGGCTTATATGATAACACTTTGAAACAATTAAGCACTCGATAATGGCCAGGAATTGACTTAGGAGATCGTAAATGACTACTCTATCATCAACACATTTCACTGGCACGCTTAATTCTTAAATGACTACTCCGTTCCAAACACTGGGTCGATCCACTTGGGGTTCTCAGATTGGATAAACAGTAATACAAATTTTTCCCAAGCACGAATCATTTGTCGTTCACGAATACACCTCCTACTACCATATCCCAATTCCGCTCAGGAGCACCACTAGAGTGAAATTTCCATTCATCCGAACCACACCACAAAATTCCCAACAATTTCTACTCGCCCACGGGAATGCCGTCGAAATAAAACTAAATGACGTCAGATCTGAAGACACAGAAACAAATTCATTGGAGAAGGCAAAAAAGCGTGTAAATAAATGTGCGGAAGCGAAGATCCAGAGAGCTCACCGGAGGGGGAAGTGTCGCATGGTGATCGGATCGCTTCGGCTCCTCACCAAAGTCGCACCGGCAATCATAGTGGCGGGGATGGTAGAGTCTTGACGCCGGCGGACTAAGAGTGCTGATGTGGAGGGCCGTCTGATGGATGGAGCCATGGAGGTTATGGCGGAAGATCCCACGCAGGCGATGAGGCCGGCTGTGGTTGCGGCATAACCACGGTGGGCGCCCGCGGCAGAGGATGGTTGGGATGCGTGAGGCACAAGTGAGAGGGTGCCTTCCGTGGAGATTGATGCGGAGTGAGGTGGTACTGAAGTTGAACTGATATAGGGGAGATGAGAACGTGTGTTTCGAGGGAGGAAGAGAGGGGGCGAACGCAAAGGCAGTGTCAAGCGAGAAAAGAGGGAAGGCGCGATAGAGATAGCATGAGAGATTACGTTGAGATTTGGGCGTGCAGTTGGTAGCGCCAGCGTCGGCTCAGGATCAGATCGATAATCCATGTTTTTAGCAAGAGGTTTAACGGTGGCACGGATGTAATTTGTTTGAAGTGTGACACCGCCTCACGACCACAGTAACCTTAATAGTAAAGACTTTGGTTTTTGGGAGTTGGATGCACGAGTAGAGCTCATACTCAGTACAGGTGGAGGCTAGCAAAAGACTGGGAGCGACAAATCAAGAGAGCACAAAAGCCATAATCATGCATAGCGACATAAACATCATTAATCAAAGCATAATTGGTACCAAAAGTTCAAAAACTAAATGATCATACATGCTATAAGTGATTGGTTCATAGTCATAAACATGGTGTGAGCATGGCCAAGTCAACCAAATAAAACATTCAAAGGAGAACACCACAAATTTATGCTTCAAAATGACAAGAACAACTCATGATTCTTTCAATGGCACATTAAACAATCTCAGATATTTGAGACTAATCATGCTACTAAATAACCACTAGGCTTTAGAATTAAAATAACATCTAGCATGATACGAAAAAGTCTAGCCACAGTATATACAAGCTTCTACTTGCACCGTTATAAATTCTACTTCAAGCAGTGGTTTCTTTTCCCAACAAGCACCATACAAAATATATTTTAACAAAAACTCTCTAAATGATACAGAAAGCAAACATGAGATTAATCACACAACACTACTAAAACTAACAGCTATGAATAAGAGATTCAAAGGAAACAAGAGCTAAAAAGGAATTTTTGCAGCAGCTAGAAGAAAAACTAAAAATACGAGCATAACGAGTATTCAAACAAAAAAAGTGGAGCGTGTATCTCTCCCAAACAAGGAATTCTATGTTCCAACTATATTATTGCAGAACAAAAAACAAAAGAAAACAAGAGAAAAAAATAAAAACAAACAGATGCTCCAAGTAAACTTCATATGATGTGACCGAATAAAAATATAGTTTCACTAGAAGTGACCTGATAGATTGTTGATGAAGAAGGAGATGCCTTGGGCATCCCCAAGCTTAGATGCTTGAGTCTTATTAAAATTTTCTTGGATGAACCACGGGGGCATCCCAAGCTTTGACCTTGCACTCTTCTTGATCACATATATCACCCTCTTCTCTTGACCCTTGAAAACTTTCTTCACACCACACTCAAAGAGTAATTCGCATTAGAGGGTTAGTGCAACAATCAAAAATCCATGGGTTCTATATGGGCACAAGTAATACTGATACTTTTAAACATTAGCTACATCCACTGATTCTTCTTGAAGCAAAGAAATCCACTTGACATCATAAAAAAGCGAATGCAAGAAAAATGGCAGAATATGTCAAAACCAGAATAGTATGTAAATACGAAAATTTTTAGGGCACTTAGGTAGCTCAGATCGAAAAACTTAAAGAACAAAAAAGTTGCGGAGTTAGCTGAGGAATAAGCACAAACAATTTCAGGTCCTTCTGATTTTCCTTTGAATTATACGATTTTTTACGGTGGACATCATAAATTTGTTTCCTGCGCAGAAATCAAAAACCAACTCCAACTCTCGTCAGAAACTTTATTTGGTATAACTAAAACATGAAAATAAAGATACAAAGGAGTTTCTACATAAGTATACAACCCCTTGACTCAAACAAAATAGATAAAAACACAAAAATAAAACCATGGGTTATCTCCCAAGAAGTGCTTTTCTTTAACGCCTTTTAGCTAGGCCCAGAAAAGTGGAATCAAGTGTTTTCAAGTGAAGAAGCATCCAAATTGTAATTCTTTAGAATAATAGAATCAAAAGGAAACTTCATTCTATTTCTAGGAAAGTGTTCCATACCTTTCTTGAGTGGGAACTGAAATTTAATATTCCCCTCTCTCATATCAATAACAACACCAACAGTTCTAAGAAAAGGTCTTCCCAAATCAATTGGACAAGAAGCATTGCATTAAATATTCAAGACAACAAAATCAACGGGGACAAGATTATCATTAACCATGATAAGAACATCATCAACTCTCCCCAAAGGTTTGTTTCTAACATTATCAATAAGACGAACACCCAAATAACAGGGTTCCAATGGTGGTAAATCAAGAATATCATAGAGTTTCTTGGGCATAAAAGTTTCTTGGGCATAACAGAAATACTAGCACCAAGATCACATAAAGAATTGCAATCAAAATCATTCACTTTCATTTTAATAATGGGTTCCCAACCATCATCTAGCTTCCTAGGGATAGAGGCTTCACATCTTAATTCATCCTCTCTAATTTGCATGAGAGCATTTGTAATATGTTTTGTGAAATACATATTCATAGTACTAGCATTAGGACAACTAGGAAGCTTTTGTAAGAACTTAATCACTTTATTTATGTTGCAATCATCAAAATCAAGATCATTTTTATCAAAGATAATGGGACCATTGTCTCCCATGTTTCTAAAAATTCAGCACTTTTACCAGGAACAGTTTCAGGCAGTTTTGCATTTTTAATAGCAGAAGTGGGAGTGTTTCCAACACCAATTACTTTACCATTGATATTAGAAGGTTTACTAGCATGAGAGGCTTCAGCTTTACTACTGGTGGTAATGGTGCAAACATTAGCTATATTATTCTTTCTAGCTATTTCATCTTCTCTTTCCCATCTAGCATGCAATTCAGCTAACATCCTAACATTATCATCAATTCTAATTTGGATAGCATTCAAAGCTTTTTACTTTCTTTAACATCATGAGGCATAACCTTTATTTTCAGCCAATCAACATCAAGAGCAAGGCTATCAACTTTAGAAGCAAGAACATCAATTTTGCCAAATTTTTCCTCAACAGATTTATTAAAAGGAGTTTGTGTACTAATAAAATTCTTAAGCATGTTCTCAAGATAAGAGGGTACACTTTTATTTTTGTTGTATAAATTACCATAATAATTACTATTTTGGGAAGGATATGGCCTATAATTGTTGCTACCAAAATTATTCCTATAAGCATTGGTGTTGAAATTATTATTTTTAATGAAGTTCACATCAACATGCTCTTCTTGAGAAACCAAAGAGGCTAAAGGAACATTATTTGGATCAATAGGAGCATGGCCATTCACAAGCATAGACATAAAAGCATCACGTATATCACTCAAAGAGGAGGTTTCTTCAACATAATTTACCTTCTTACCAGTTGTAGCTCTCTCAGTGTGCCATTCAGAATAATTTACCATCGTATCATCAAGAAGCTTTGTTGCTAATCCCAAGGTAATTTACATAAAGGTTCCTCCAGCTGCTGAATCCAGAAGGTTTCTTGAAGAAAAATTCATACCTGCATAAAAGGTTTGGATGATCATCCAAGTAGTTAGTCCATGAGTGGGACAATTCTTTACTAAAGATTTCATTCTTTCCCAAGCTTTAGCAACATGCTCATTATCAAGTTGCTTAAAATATATAATACTACTTCTTAAAAATATAATCTTAGTAGGAGGATAATATTTTCCAATGAAAGCATCTTTACACTTAGTCCAAGAATTAGTACTATTTCTAGGCAAAGATAGCAACCATTCTTTAGCTCTTCCTCTCAAAGAGAAAGGAAGCAATTTCAGTTTAATAATAGCTCCATCTACATCTTTATATTTTTGCATCTCACATAGTTCAACAAAATTATTAAGCTGGACAGCAACATCATTAGTACTAACACCATAAAATTGCTCTCTCATAACAAGATTTAACAGGGCGGGCTTTATCTCATAAAAATCAGCAGTAGGAGCAGGTGGAGCAATAGGTGTGCTAACAAAATCATTGTTGTTGGTGCTAGTAAAGTCACACAACTTAGTGTTCTCAGGAGTAGTCATTTTAACAAGAATAAAAACTGGATTAAAACTACAGCTAGAATAAGAACTATTTTTGTGTTTTTGATAAAGAGAAGCAAACAAGACAAAATAAAATAAACTAAGTAAAACAAAAACAAAGTAAAGAGATTGGAAGTGAGAGACTCCCCTTGCAGAAATTCTCTTCCTCTCCGGCATCGGCGCCAGAAAAGCTTTGATGGTGTGTGGACACACGCTCGTTCGGAAACCCCAAGCGCAAGGTGTGAAGAGTGCAGCAGCAAGTTTTCCCTCAGAAAAGAAACCAAGGTTGAATCGACCAGTAGGAGGACAAGCAATCTCTGAAGGTTGATGCAGATGAGGTGGCAGAGCGCACTACCGGTTCAGCAGCAACGTGGAACCTACACAACACAAACAAATCACTTTGCCCCAACGTAGCAGCGAGGTTGTCAATGTCACTGCTTTTGCTGAACACAAAGAGGTTAAACGTATGGTGTGGAAAACAATATGAGAACAATATGAAACCAGTAGCAGTAGTATGAAACCAGTGGAAGCAGTATGTGTATTATCAGTATGAGAAAATGGACCGCGGTCCATCGTTCACTAGTGGTGTCTCTCCGTGAAAGATAAATAACATGTGTGGTGAACAAATTACAACTAGGAATTTACAGAAATGAAGGCTGCACCATAGTGCATATGCAAGACATAAAGATTACTATGCGATTCATGCAGGCATTACAACAAAATACATAGACCGTAATCCAACTACATCTATGACTAATAATCCACCCTCCGAATATAATCCGAACAAACATTGGGTATTAAATTGCAAGCAACAGATTATCGCAGTAAGAAAAGTGTGTAATGTAAACAATGTAAACTAAGTACACATTGTTGTTTTCTCCCTAATGGCAACAACACATCCTTCATTCGTCACGTTTCTGTCACTCGAGCACAGATGCAAATGAGGAATGAACCCACTACCGAGCATAAATACTCCCTCTTGGAGTTACTAGCATCTACTTGGCCAGAGCATCTATTAATAACGGAGATCATGTGAGATCATAAAGATGATGTAGGGCAGCTCACGAGATCTAAACATGTGGTACGAAGTGGAGAAGACAACCATCTAGCTACTGCTATGGACCCGTAGTCGAGGGATGAACTACTCACGCATCAGTTCGGAGGAGGGCATGGTGGTGTAGACCCCTCGGGCGATGAATTCCCCTCCCGGCAGGGTGCTGGGGAGAGCTCCAGAACCCTCCCGATCTCGGGTTGACGATGATGGTGGCCTTGGGTGTTTCTCGGGACGAAGTGGTATATTTTTAGGGTTGACGTATCGTGGGGTATAAATAGGCAAAAGGACGAAGGCGGTGGAGGCCCGAGGGGCCCACACCACCCCCAGGCGCGGCCAGGGAGCGCGCTGCCCTATGGTGTGGCCCCCTGTGGCCCCCCTCCGGGCCTCTTCGGGACTCCATGGAACCTTCGGGAATTCTAGGACTTTCGGACTTCAGATTTCCCAATTCCGAGAATATTTTCGGAACAACTTTTCTGAAACTAAAAACGGCCAAAAACAGGGAACTGGCTCTGTGGCATCTTGTCAATAGTTTAGTTCGGAAAATCGATAAAAATGACATAAAGTGTATATAAAACATGTAGGAAACAACATGTAACATCAGAAATTAAGGATACATTTATGACGTATCAGGGACTTCTTTTGACAGTTGTCTCCATAATCTTAACAAAGTTTTGCACCGATGTGAGGATACTAATCTTGTTTTGAATTGGGAGAAATGCCACTTTATGGTGAACAAAGGAATTTTTCTTGGACATAAAATTCCTAAAAGAGGCATTGAAGTTGACAAGGCCAAAGTTGATGCAATTGAAAATATGCTCTATCCTAGGGACATCAGAGGCATACGTATTTTTCTTGGTCATGCTGCTTTCTATAGGAGATTCATTAAATACTTTTCTAAGACTTAAAGACCTCTTACCAATCTTCTTAAAAAATATGTTCCTTTTGTTTTTGATGATGATTGTAAGGAAGCCTTCGAAGTTCTTAAGAAAGCTTTAATAACTACTCCTGTTGTTCAACCGCCTGATTGGAACTTGCCTTTTGAAATTATGTGTGATGCTAGTGATTATGTTGTAGGAGTTGTTTTAGGACAAAGAGTAGATAAGAAATTGAATTTTATTCATTATGCTAGTAAAACTCTAGATAGTTCTCAAAGGAACAATGCCAGCACTAAGAAATAGTTTTTAGGTATTGTTTTTGCTGGTGATAAATTTAGGCAGTACATTGTTGATTCTAAAGTCACTATTCATACTGATCACGCTTCTATTAAATATCTTATGGAAAAGAAAGATGCTAAGCCTAGGCTTATTGGTCTTGTTACAAGAGTTTGATTTGCATATTGTTGATAGGAAAGGAGTTGATAATCCTATTGCTAATAATTTATCTAGAATGGAAAACATTCCTGATGATCTTATTCATGTTAATGATAGATTTCCTGATGAACAACTTGCTGCTTTTAAGGTTAACTCACGTGAAAATCCTTGGTATGCTGATTATGCTAACTTTATTGTTTCTAAGTTTTTGCCACCAAACTTTACTTATCAACATAAGAAAAAATGTTTTGTGATTTGAGGCATTACTTTTGGGATGACCCACATTTATATAAAGAAGGTGTAGATGGAATTTTAAAAAGATGTGTACCTGAGCATGAGGAAGAATAAATATTGAGGAAATATCATAATAGTCCTTATGGAGGGCATCATGATGGTGAAAGAACCACACATCAGGTTTTGCAATCAGGTTTTTACTGTCCTACTCTTTTTAAAGATGCAAAGAAATTTATTTATACTTGTGATGAATGTCAAAGGGTTGGTAAAATTAGTAGACATAATGAAATGTCTATGAATTATTCTCTAGTTATTGAACCTTTTGATTGTTGGGGATTTGACTTTATGGGTCCTTATCCCTTTTCACATGGCTATACTCATATACTTGTTGCTTCTTATTATGTTACTAAATGGGTAGAAGCTATTCCAACTATGAGTGTTGATCATAAAACCTCTATGAAAATGCTTAAAGACATAATTTTCCCTAGGTTTTGTTGTGCCTAGATGTCTTATGACTAATGGAGGTTCTCATTTCATTTATGGTGCTTTTAGAAAAACCCTTGCTAAATATGATGTTAATCATAGGATTTATTCACCTTATCATCCTCAAACTAGTGGTCAAGTAGAACTATCAAATAAGGAGATCAAATTAATTTTGCAAAAGACTATTAACAAATCTAGAAATATTTGGTCTAAGAAACTTAGTGATGCTTTGTGGGCTTATAGAACTTCTTATAAAAATCCCATGGGAATGTCTCCTTATAAAATGGTTTATGGAAAAGCTTTTCATTTACCCCTTGAGCTAGAACACAAAGCTTATTGGGCTGTTATAGAACTTAATTTTGATTTCAAATTAGCTCGTGAGAAAAGATTGTTAGACATGAGTTCTTTAGATGAATGGAGAAGTTACGCTTATGAAAATGCCAAGTTGTTTAAAGATAAAGTTAAAAGATGGAATGATAAAAGGATTCTAAAAAGAGAATTTAACATAGGTGATAAAGTATTATTGTATAGGTCTCGTCTCGAATTTTGAGCAGGAAAATTACTCTCTAAATGGGAAGGACCTTTAGTTGTGGAAGAAGTTGATCGGTCGGGTGCTATCAAGATTAATAATTTCCAAGGCACCAATCCACAAGTTGTGAACAAGCATTATTTATCTGGTGATCCATACAACGTCGAACCTAATATTGTTTAGGTACTCACTCCGGAAGATCATATTAGAGCCCTCCAAGCACCACCAAAGAATCAAGCTTGATCATCATGGGTAACAGACACTCCCTTGGCTTGTTCCAAGCTTGGGGGAGTTGACCAGGTATCACTATCTTTGCTTTTATTATTAGAGTCGTGTGTACTATCATGCTTAGGGAGGTTATCATTTACTATGGCCGTTTGCAAGTTGGGCTATCACTCATTTATATGAAACTCTGTATCCATTGGTGTGAGTTTGCATATCATGAAATATTTATATGAAGTCTTCTTCTTACTTAGTTGCACTATATGTTCTATTCATGTCAATTATTCTCGCATGCTTGTCTTGTGTTAGTAGTGATCTCATCTTGGGTATAGTAGAATAAATTTATTGAGTATTGGCAAACATAGCATTGGTCTTAGCAATAACACTTAGAGACTTAGAACAAAGATGAGAGATTTCACATGCAGATATATTACCCCATTGATCTTTTATGCATGCAAAACCTTCATGTTTATGTTCTAATGATTGATGTGTTATGATGAAAAGGAAGATAATTGCAATACTTCATGTTTTATATCATTGCATGGTATCATATATTTGTTTGCATCTCTCAAATTCGTATGTTTGCTACAAAGCCTTTGCTAGCAAAAAAAAACCCTGAGTATAATCACTACTGGTGCATCCAAATACCTGAACCAAAAACCTTCCACAAGTGTCCATCATACCTTCCTATATGTGGTATTTTACCGCCACTCCAAGTAAATTTCTCATGTGCTACCTTTAATCTCTCCAAGATAGCTACTCTTTCACCTTGTGATTCTAGTAGAGTTTGCCAATCTCCCTTGCGGATTCTATTGGTACGGTGGACAGGCCGTGAGAGAAATCAGTTTCATCAAGCGATTTGTTAACTTGGGTTTTGTGATTCCCTCGTAGGCTTCACGAGTTATCCTCCATTTTGTGTGCGTGAGTTCATCATGTTCTTCGTCCCTTCCCTCGTCAATCCGTGAACACCGGGCCAACCCTCGCATATCCCATGCAGCGGGCTGCATCATCACTTCTACTGATCTTGCTACTCTTGTTGTGATGCGCCTTGTGGATTTGGGGCCGGAAAGTACATATGATGAATAGAAGAACATGAAGCGACGGTGCAAGCTCGGCTAACCAAGTGGCGGCGGATCTGGTGGCACGGAGGTCGTTGGTGAAAACCGGCAGGAAGGCGTCCGCAGGGAGTAGTTGGATGAGGAATATGCATCCCTCCTGGTGGGTTTTGGTGGAGGCGTCGCTCACAATCGCGAGAGGAGCTCAGAGATAGAGGCATCGCGCCGTTGCAAGAGCAAGCGAGGGGATTCCTCCGACCTCTTGAGACGTGGAAACATCTCTTGGGGAAGGGATGCGGAAGGGCGGGGATACATCCCCCTCGCGTGCGACCAAACGCGGTCGTTGAAATCCCCGGGGCGATTAGGCATGTGCTTTCGCCTCCCAGGGAATAAGCGGGGATCCTCGGATCCCTTGGAACCAAACAAGCCCTTGGAAGGCGAGAAACCCCCGAACTCTGAACTTGCGCACTCAACCTCACGTGGAGAGCCGATCATTCTCTCATTGATCCAGAATTCACTAAGCTATATTAGTCCTCCAAGAAGAACAACATTTGACATCTTCACTATTATAAGTTCAGTAATGCAGGAGTATCTCTGTGTAGTTTTACTGCACCGTGGGTATAGACTGGTCTCACACAATTCCGGTACGAGTGTCAAAAAGAAAAGCGGGACAAGCGTCACCTATTTTGTGGCACATCAAACATAATGTATTTTGACTAATTTCCATATTGGTGCCAGCAATTAGCTAAGTACCAGGTAAGCTACCTCGTCCGGCACTTCTCCCTGATGAATAATCATGTAAATGGTGGCAAACAAATAAATTCTGCTCTGTTCGCAGTAACGATAACATTCAAATCTTGTTATGGATGAGTATCACGCTGCAAGTGATAGGTTCAACAGCACTAGTAAACATGATACTCTACCATCAACAACAACCAAACCTTTCCCAAACAAGTTGGGTAGGCTATAGTTAAAACTCATAAGATCTCAAACCCGTCATGGTTTTGGACATGGATAGCTAACTTCCACGCACCTCTGTCCATGGCTAATTTTGTACCCCTCTAACATTCTCGGCACGCTTTATCCGTCCAGTATGCAATGGCGCTTCCTGATGCATCCGTTGAATATGTCCAAACCATCTTAGACGATATTGGACAAACTTCTCTTCAGCCCATGCTACCCAACTCTCATCATTTCGGACCCGGTCCTTTCTTGCGTGGCCACATACCCATCCTTGTGTGGCCACATACCCGCGACCTAACTTTCTATGATCAACTCTAAATTGTTTCCATTGCTTAGTTGGGGAACATCTAGGTTCATCCATTTGCAGTCCAATCTACTGTTTGTGGCCATTGTTGCATCAACATTGCTAATGATCCTGGCAGAGACAAGTGACGGATTATCATTCTGAGGCAAACAACATAAACAAAACCAGAAGTATATTGGATCCTGGTAAAGACGAGTGACGACTAAACCTTCCATGACCAGGGGCAGTATTATCTTACGTCCTCCTATAATTGCTTTCAGGTCCCTATGGATATGTATTTTGATTTCAATCTCGTAGTGGGTATCTTGCAAAGTACAGCCAACTTTGGGTACATGATCCAAGGCTAGTTAAATTTTGGGTAAATAACCAATTTTCCTGTAGTTTAAATGTCCAAATTATAGTTCCCCTATAAAAAGTCCAAATATTGTGCAAGAATTTTCCAAGTTAAATTGCATGCGATTAGGGTTCCTTTGGTCCGGAAGATTTAAAGAACACAAGAACATGGAAAACATACAAACTAGATGCCAGTGTTGAATTATACATAAATTGAGAATAGAAAAGATTTTGAAGGATCAGTTGGAAAATTTAATTTGGAATTAAATGCAAATTAGACGATGAATTAAAGAGGGCCTTACTTCCAGAATTTCAATAGCAAACAAGTCAGTTCCTAGTTCCAGGATTCCAACATGATGCCTATTAGTTGCAGGACTTAAAACTCGGCCTGCAGGGGGTGACAGGCCCCGGTACTTTTAGATGGCAGGAAACTCCTGAACTCGGCGTGTGCCCACTCAACCTCCATCGGAGAGCAGATCATTCTTTCCTTCATCCAGAATTCACTGAGCTATATTAGTTCTCCAAGAAGGACAGCACTTGACATCTTCACTGATAAGTACAGTAATGCAGGAGTATCTCTCTGTAGTTTTACTGCTCAATAAGATCAAGACTGGTCTCACACAATTCTAGTACGAGTGTCAAAAAGAAAAGGGGAACAGACATCATATATTTCGTGGCACATCAAATATAACGTATTTTGGCTAGTTGCCATATTGGTGCCAGCAATTAGCTAATAATTACCAGGTAAGCTAATTCTTCCTGCATTTCTTTGCATATTGGTGCCAGCAATTAGCTAATTAATTAAGCTAATTCTTCCTGCATTTCTTCCTCGAGAATAATCCTGGTAAACAGTGGGCAAACAAAGAAATTCTGCTCTGTTCGCAGTAATCCTGTTACAGATGAATATCATGCCATCTAGTGAGGCAACTGATATGTTAAACAGCACTAGTAAACATGACAACTCGCTATGATCAACTCTAAAAAAATTGTACCGATATTGTTTCCATTGCTTAGCTAGGGAAAATCTAGGTTTCATCCATTTGCAGGAAATTCTACTGTTTGCGGTCATTGTGGCATCAAAATTGCTAATGATCCTGGTAAAGACGAGTGATGGATTATCTTTATGAGGCAAGCAACATAACCAAAACCAGAAACATATCATGAGGTGGGTATATTCAGCTGGAATATCCAAAGACATGTATGTACACCACCGCTAGTAAATATGATTACTCACTATGATCAATTCAAACAAAATTGCACCAATATAATATTTATTCTCTGATCAAAATATAGCATTGACTTCAAGATAATTAGCTCACCACGACAAACATAAATCTATTCTCAAGTACCAACATATAAAGATCACCAGCCTATAATACCAGTACTGCCATCAAAATGCAGAAGCAGAAAGAATTGTACCAATCTAACCCTCCAAGAACTACCATTGCAGTCAAGGAAGGAAGCATTCAAGCTTCTGATGGTGCCTTGCTGCTGCGGAAGTCACGCTTGAGCTCAGTGACCCTCTTCATGCACCCGGCCTTCGTCTTCCCAGGCACTGCCGCAGCCACCTTCTCCCACCTCATTCCTGTGTCCTTGGGGAACTCCTTGAGTGCGTTAAGCAGAGCACGGTCATCACCGGCACTCCAACCACTGTCGCCACCATCCCCTCCTCCGGAATTACCACCTGCGTCAGCATCGGCCGCCTCAGCCCTTGGATCGAGCGGCTTGCGCTTGCGCAAGAACTGCTCGAATGAGCCCCCTGCTGCTGCAGTGCCGCCTGACTTGGCCGCGCGGATGACGCTCTCAGGGGTGCGGCGGCCGCTGAAGACGGAGGCGATCTTCTCCCAACGCTGGGGCTCCCCAGCCGGGTGTTTCAACATCTGCCGACGGAGAAGCTCCATTTCTTGGTCGGTCCACCCGCCAACATCTTCTTCCCTCTCCCCAGCGTCCAGGATAGCAGCCCCTGCACCCGTCGCCTCCTGCCGCGGCGGACGCATCTGGATTGGAGGAGCGATCGGATCTGACGACTTTGGGGGCGGCGGGGCCGCGTTCTGACGGCGACCCCGGCGGGAGGTGGGGACGGGATCCGGGGTGAGATCCTGGGACGGTTCCTGGCCGGGGAGGAGGCTGCCGCGGCCGACGGAGATATCGCCGCCGGTAGCGGAGGAGGGTGCGAAGGGGGCGAGGAGCAGGGAGAACGCGATCCAGATGAGGACGGAGGAGAAGACCTGGTAGGCCGCGTCGAGGGAGTAGGCGGCGGCGAGGAGGAGCACGGCCGATGCTACGCAAGCGGCGGCGTGGGGGAGGGAGCGGGACGCGGGGTTAGCCGTGGTAGAGGAGTTGGCGACAGCGTTGGCGCGGGAATGGACGACGCGCGCGCGCGGCTGGGAGTCCCAGTCATCGTCGATGAACTCCATGGCGGATGGCGGCGGCGGCGGCGAGGTCAGGGGTCGCCGAAGTCGAGACGGAGCGGAGAGGCGATATGCGGAGCGTTAGCAGTTTCAGACGGTAACGGAACGGGTAAACCAGACGCATGTGGCGGGTTCTATGGGTTTCATTCTCACCCGAGACATGACGGTCACAATTCATAAACTGGGAAATATGCCCAAATAAATGGATTTTTGCGTTCGCTGGTACCTGCACTTCCACCGTCTTTGCGGCGAGTTCGGTCCAAGATGTGGAGGGACATCGTCGTCGAAGCGGAGATCAATCACACACGCACAAGCTAAATTGATATAGAGATACTGTTGGGACGATTTTTTATTATCATATGTGTGTCTCTCTAGTATATTACTCCCGCGGTTCCTAAATATAAGATGTTCGAGCTATTACTTAGATTGTCTAGATACACACTAATATGAGTGAACACATGTACTAAAAGTTGTCTAGATACATGTAGACATGTATGAATATGAAAAATGGCTAAAACATCTTACATTTAGGGCATCTCCAGTGGTTCGACCCCCCCAGGTTTCAGATCGGCGCTTTTTAGCGATAGCGCCGGCCCGCACCAAAACCTGGGGGGGGGGGCGATTTCACCAGCCGTTCGGCGTCCCAGAAAATAAAGCACCGATATCATTCGAAAAGTTTCTTCCCGCCCCCAAAAAACAGAGCCCTAGTTCGGCGATCGGCAGCCATAGTTTCGGGCGATCATATTACAAAAAACGCCACAGGTGGGCGATCAAATATAGTTCAGATCGAATCACACAGACGGGCGCGCGCGGCGGTGGCAGACGTAGGCGATCAGACAGACGCGTCGGCCGGCGTCGGAGCAGGCGGCGAGCTCGGCGCAGCATCCAGGTCGATGACGGCGTCGGAGCGGACAGCGGACTGGGCATCCTCCAGGTCGACGACGGGCTGGGCATCCTTGTCGACGGCGTCATCCTCCTGGGCGGCGGGCGGGCTTGTCGGCGCGGTGGTGTAGCTGGCGCCGCCAGACGATGTCGGGGCCGGGGGCGCGCTGATGTCGGTCAGGATGAGGTTGCACTGCGCCAGGAACCAAGCTCTCACCTCGGGGGTCATCGCGGCCGGGTCGCCGCCCGTGAGGAAGGCGAGGTCGTTGTTCCTCTTCTTCGCGGCGGTGCCAGTCCGGAGGAGGTCGATCTTGACCTGCGAGTTGGCCATGAGCGCCGCCCATCGCTGTTTGGAGACCTCCTCCCTCTTGCCGGCCTGGACCTGAGCGTCGGCGATGCAGGTCTCGATGGACGCCTGGAGTTTTGCCGCTGCAGGCGCGCCGTCCCTAGCCAGCTTGGCTTTCTTGTGGCCCATCGGCGGACGCCCTTCGGATGCGCACGCAGCCACCGCGTCGGGGACGTACTCCTTGCCCTTGCCGATCGAGCGACGCACCTCCGCCCACTTCTCGCAAGTCTCGATGAGGACGAACACGTGGAGGAACTTGAAGTCGGTTCCCTCGTCGTTCTTGTACGCCTCGAGCATGCGGACGATCTCCATCTCGCGGTTGGCGCCGCTCTGCGGCCTCGCCGAGATCTCCTCCTGGATGCCGTGCCACTTGTTGCACGACGCCTGGATGTTGGCCCAATGGTTCGCCATGGCTTTCTGGCCGCGGTCGAGGACGCATGGGGCGTAGTAGGGATCGATCATGCGGCGCTCGTCGTAGGCCGTCTTCACGCGCTTCCAGTAGTTGTCGGCGTGCTGGTTCGCGCCGACGATCGGGTCCAAGCTCACCGTCTTCCACGCCTCCCTGTTCAGCCACTTGATGCGAGGCTCGGCGGGCGGCAGGGGCACCTTGGGGATCCTTGCGGGGGCGCCCAGGGCCACGGCGCTTCCGTCCTTCGCCGGCCGGATCTGTACTCTCTGGCACCACGGGCGTCTCGTCCACGTCGTCCTCTTCGGCCTGCTCCTCCGTCGCCTGCGTGCCGGAGCCGCCTTCGCCGTAGTCGCCACCGACCTGCGTGAAGAACTCGCCGCTGGCATCGAGGAAGCCTGGGCTCGCCGCCGCCGCCATCGAGCCGGACGCGATGATCTCCTCCATGTAGCTGTCCTGGGGCTGCAGTCCGGCGAGAATCGCGCGGCGGTGGGATGGGGAAGCTGCGTAGCCCGGCGCGTTGCCATACATCATCGGCGGGTGGTAGGGGAAGGTGAGGTTGGGGTTGAAGCCTCCCAGCGAATCACCTTCGACGAACCATGCTGGCGGCGGGTGCGGCGACATGCGGGGCGACGGTGACGGCGACTGCTTCCAGCCGGCGAAACGTGGGCCGAAAGGGCCCTTCTTCTTGGCGAGAGGCGCCGCGGCCGGCGTAGGTGGCTCGTCTGGGACCTCCTTGTCGAAGAGTCGTGTCGACAAATCCCTCGGATGAGCCGGTAGGGTTTCGAGTAGAGGAACGATGTACGCGTTGGTGACCTCGACGGCTAACAAGGAGAAAGATTTACCTAGGTTCGGGGCCCCCGTAGAGGTAAAACCCTTACTCCTGCTTGTCTGATCTGTATTATGATGAGATAGTCGAGCTGTTACAATGGCGATGCCATGGTGAGGCGTACGGGGTATCCCGTGTATTGCCTAGTCTAGTTGTGGCTTGTATCTTCCTCTCTCTAGATTGGATCCCTAGATTGGTTGTCCAGATTGGATTGGTCGTTTTCTCTCCTCCCTCCTCGCTTTATATATGCAGCCAGGAGGGGGTTACATGAGTCCTAGTAGATTACGTATAGGAGTTCTTGTCTTGACCCGCAAGTCTTGCGGGTGGGCTTCACGTGGGCCTTCTAGAATACTCCAAGGGCTCCTCTTCTTGGGCCTTAACCTTGGGCCTGAGATGGGGTGTCCTTACCCGCAGGGCCCAGGATCCATATCTTCGTCAGTAGCCCCCGAGTGTTTATTCGACTGAGAATAGTCGGGTAAGCACTCAAAGTCCGTTCATGATTTCTTCGATTGGTCATTCAATCGCCTGTTTTTGAGGGTGTATACCCTGTGCGCGAAGCGCTTCTGTACTCGAGCATCGAGTGTTAAATGTGCCTTGTGTTGGCTGTTTTCGCAGAAGGATGTGGCTCAGTCGCTTGGCTCTCCCGAAAGATCAGGGCCAATTAATTGCATCTAGGGCAAAAACGGTTCTGGCCTACACAGATTTGAGACCTCCAACTCGAATCCGGCGAGGTGATCGTTGCGACTGGGCCGTGGAGGTCTTACCGAGTCGAACTTAACCTAAAGGGCTACCCGGCGCGTCCGCTAGGATTTTTCTTCGTGTTGTTGACACGGAAATTTACCGGAGGACGCAGCTTGAGTGCGATTCCAGGCCCTCAAGAGAGATCTTTTGGGTCTTACCTTCGTACTCGAGAGAATACGGCATCCGGATGTGCCTAGTCGGCCGAACGATCCAGGATAAGGATGTGTAAATACATCGTGTGGTTGAGTTGCGGGAGCCGCACACTCGCGATTTTGTCTTGATGTGCCCATACGAAAGAGATTTCGTGTCAGGATGACTATGCGAAAGAAATTTCGCGTCTTGATGTGCCCATACGAAAGAGATTTCGTGTCAGGGTGACTATGCCAAAGAAATTTCGCGTCTTGATGTGCCCATACGAAAGAGATTTCGTGTCAGGGTGACTATGCGAAAGAAATTTCGCGTCTTGATGTGCCCATACGAAAGAGATTTCGTGTTATGAGGTGCGCAATGACGTAAGTATGCGGTGGAGATGTACTCGACACGGCGGATAGAGTCGACGCGGTGGAGCTGTACTCAACACGGCGGATAGAGTTGACGCGGTAGAAGTGTACTCGACACGGCGGATAGAGTCGACGCGGTGGAGGTGTACTCAACACGGCGGACCAAGTCGACGCGGTGGAGGTGTACTCGACACGGCGGACGGAGTCGACGAAGCAGATGACGTCGACGCGGTGGAGGTGTACTCGACACGGCGGACGGAGTCGACGAGGCGGATGACGTCGACGCGGTGGAGATGTACTCGACACGGCGGACGGAGTCGACGAAGCAGATGACGTCGACGCGGTGGAGGTGTACTCGACACGGCGGACGGAGTCGACGAGGCGGATGACGTCGACGCGGTGGAGATGTACTCGACACGGCGGACGGAGCCGACGAGGAAGTCGTGTAGTTGACGCGGACGTGGCGGAGTCGCACGACGACGTGGAAGTCGTGTAGTTGGCGCGTACGCCCAGCCACCTAGTCCACACAAGAAGATGGACCCGAAAAATCTTCAAGATGTTCTGATTTCGCGAATTGGCCCACGTTGTCATATGCGTCTCGTCGAGACGGACAAGTTTGATGTTTTGCTTTTCTTTAGCCGAGTTAATATGCGGTTTGTACGACCACAATAAGGACCTGGACGAAGAAATCTGACAGAGCTCCTCAGATACGCGGCCAGCGTGTTAGATGCTCCCGATGGGAGTACGTCGAGTGAGCATGTAGCGCTCGTCGAGACGGACAAGTTTGATGTTTTGCTTTTCTTCAGCCGAGTTAATATGCGGTTTGTACGACCACAATAAGGACCTGGACGAAGAAATCTGACAGAGCTCCTCAGATACGCGGCCAGCGTGTTAGATGCTCCCGATGGGAGTACGTCGAGTGAGCATGTAGCGCTCGTCGGTTGCGCGACCAGCGCTCATTGGGTGCGCGGTCAGCGCTCCCGATGGGAGTAGCCCCCGAGTCTATGTGCGATTATTTGTAATCGGGCATAGACTCAAAGATCTTGTAACGTTGCTTCTTCGATTTGTCGGGTGCACGGCAGTGCTCCCGATGGGAGTAGCCCCCGAGTCTATGTGTGACTCGCAGAGTCGGGCATAGGCTCAAGTTGTTCTGAAGCTAACCCCGTGTGCTTGTCTTCTGTTGGCTCGCGGAGGAGGACATGCATCGACTCCCGGAAGAGGGTATGTGTCGGCTCCGAGCGGAGGATGTGTCGACGTTGTGGTTCCTGAGTTGCAGCCATATAATCGGATGTGGTTAAATAATGTAGCAGTAGTGCTGTGTAGAGCAAAATGTACGGAACAAATTGTTGCTCGGGTTAATTTTGGTTGTGAACCAACAATTTATCGACTCGCGGAGTCGAGTATGGCCTGTTGGTAGGCAATAATTTGATCATACGCGACACTTTTGCATCGTACGCTGTGCCCTTTCGTTAGCCTGACAGCCATTGTCTATACTCCTTGCCGACCTGTCAGTTGCTGCTGCAAACCGGGTCGGAGTCAAGGGTCGACGTCAGGCAGTATCAGCTACTCGGGTTGTAGCGCGTAAATGTGGTAGTGTAACGCGCAAAATGACGGGTGTCGAGTATACATGTAGTTTACGGGGCGCAGCCCCCGAGTGTCAGGTGTAGCTCCACAGCAGATTAGAAACACATAAAAAAGGTAAATATGTCGACTCGTATGAGAGGAACTTATCTTTGTATAACGCTGCCGTGGTCGACGAGGCGGTGCCGAGTGATATTGCCGGAATTGATGATCTGGACTCGTGTGTCGAGTGCGGCTGTTTCGCGCCTCAGCCCCCGAGTGTCGAGTGCGGCTGCGGCAAATTCTCGGGTGCGTCTACTTTGCAGCATAGCACCCGAGCAACGAGTGTGGCTACGGCGAAGGGCAGACCCCGAGACGCTTAGTCGAGAGGATTCGATGTAGCGGAGTTGTACGGCGGAGTCGTGATTTTTCCCGGAAGGATCCGACGAGGCGGTGTCGCGATGCTTCCCGAAGGACTCGACGCGGCGGACCGAGTCGATGCGGCGGAGTCGCGATGTTTGTCCGAAGGACTCGACGCGGCGGAGTCGCGATGCTTCCCGAAGGACTCGACGCCGCGGAGTCGCGATGTTTGCTCGAAGGACTCGACGCGGCGGACCGAGTTGACGCAGCGGAGTCATGTTGTTCGACCGAAGGACTCGACGCGGCGGACTTAGTCAACGCAGCGGAGTCATGTTTGTCCGAAGGACTCGACGCGGCGGACCGAGTCGACGCGGCGGAGTCGCGAGTCGACGCGGCGGAGTCGCGATGTTTGCTCGAAGGACTCGACGCAGCGGACCGGGTCGACGCGGCGGAGTCGCGATGTTTGTTGTGTGTACACGGAGGGCGATGTTGATGTCGAGCCCCCGGGCACTATTATGGCGAGTCGCCATGTTTTGTTGATTGACCTTTGTGTCGACTCGCAGATTGACGAAAACGGATCTGCGACTTGAATTCGCGGACTCGCAGAGATCCAAAACGTGTCGCAGTGCGCGAGCCGCTGACGGAGATCTAACCGTTGGAATTGGCTCAAAAAAGACGGAGTGGTGCGGGATTGTATTCCGCAGCTGTTCAACGGTGTGATCTTCGAATTGATGTCCGAGTCGACTGTGAGAATTATTTCCCCAAAATCGCGCGGAGTTCCGTCAGATTCTGACAGGTCTTCAGTGTTCGGATCATCCACGGAGATCTAACCGTCCGAATTTGACGATTTTTTTGGAACCGGTAGATAATTTAATTTCGCATCTTTCCACCGAAGGAATTTTCCAAATGAGTTTCGAGCCGCCGTTGATGACGTCCGCAACATGTACGTTGCTGCTGTCCTGCAGCCTGCGCGTGAAGAACGGTGTTGATTTTCGATTGTAGATGATGAAGGCCGTGCGCGAGGCCGACGAGTGCTCGATGAAGTTGAAGGAGCCGAAAGTAGATCGAATCCATGGGGTCGAGGACCCGAAACTTGATGTAGATGAGGCCGGCGAGACCGTAGATCCAACGCGTGTCGTTCCCACAGACGGCGCCAATTGTCGAAGAGTCGTGTCGACAAATCCCTCGGATGAGCCGGTAGGGTTTCGAGTAGAGGAACGATGTACGCGCTGGTGACCTCGACGGCTAACAAGGAGAAAGATTTACCCAGGTTCGGGGCCCTCGTAGAGGTAAAACCCTTACTCCTGCTTGTCTGATCTGTATTATGATGAGATAGTCGAGCTGTTACAATGGCGATGCCATGGTGAGGCGTACGGGGTATCCCGTGTATTGCCTAGTCTAGTTGTGGCTTGTATCTTCCTCTCTCTAGATTGGATCCCTAGATTGGTTGTCCAGATTGGATTGGTCGTTTTCTCTCCTCCCTCCTCGCTTTATATATGCAGCCAGGAGGGGGTTACATGAGTCCTAGTAGATTACGTATAGGAGTTCTTGTCTTGACCCGCAAGTCTTGCGGGTGGGCTTCACGTGGGCCTTCTAGAATACTCCAAGGGCTCCTCTTCTTGGGCCTTAACCTTGGGACTGAGATGGGGTGTCCTTACCCGCAGGGCCCAGGATCCATATCTTCGTCACTCCTCCTCCTCCAGCTCGTCTTCCTCGGCGGCTGCCTGCTCCTCCGCTTGCAGCTGCGCCATGAGCTGCCTCTGCCGCTGCGCCGCCTCCCTACCCCGGCGCTTGATGTTGGCTGTCTCCAGCCGCGACCTCTCGGCGATCCACTCCTTGTTCGACATGCCGGGTGGTCGCTCCTTCGGTGCTCTTGGCTTGCGGGGTTTCTTGGCCGGTTCGGAGGCCGCGGGAATGGAGACGGCGGCGGCGGCGGCGCGGGGTCCTGTAAATCGAGCGGGAGCCATGGCGCGTAGATCTCGGGTGCGGGGGGAAATGGCGGGAATGAACCGGGGGGGGGGGGGAGGTACATGTGGGGGGAAAGTGGAGGGAAGCGCCGAAAAAAGAGAGGGAAATCGTCTTCCGTCGCCGACAAGCGTGGCCCACGCGAGCATTTCGCCCCCCAGGCCGAACCCAGCGCGCTGGGTTTGGCCTGGGTTCGGCGGCGCCAAACGGCGCGAAAAACGGCGGAAAGCGGCGCTAAATCGATTCCTGGGGGGGCGACTGGTGCGAAACGGCGCGAAACGGCGCCAAAAACGCCGCTTGGGGGGGCTCTGGGGGGGACGGCTGGAGATGC
This sequence comes from Alopecurus myosuroides, assembly GCA_028641055.1. Taxonomy (NCBI): domain Eukaryota; kingdom Viridiplantae; phylum Streptophyta; class Magnoliopsida; order Poales; family Poaceae; genus Alopecurus; species Alopecurus myosuroides. The sequence goes on along the minus strand of CM054062.1, from coordinate 93,088,772 downwards.
CCTTAGCAACGGAGAGAGTAGTATATAAAGGGGAGAGGGGTACGTGGAAAAGTACCAAAACAAGAAAGGGTGGAGCCGTACGGTGCAGCGTACGATTGATTTACTAAGCGTGTGTTTGGTTCCAAACCAAATCAGGGATTGAATGGGATGGTTTCTCTTTTGCAAGTGTTTGGTTGCAAAGTAACATGGACGATTTCATTCCCACGGTTGAATATACTTCAAATATGTTGAGCCAACTGGTCCCTCCAAATCGGCCGAACCTATTGGTTCACGATTTCCTAATCAGTGGACGGTGTCCTAAGAGCTTCTCCACCGGCACCTATCAAAGATATGTCCGGCAAACCCCCCTCCCCCCCCCCCAATTGGGCCCCCTTGGGAGGCGCCGGACCTGTGTCCGCGGATTTGGTGGGCGTGCTCCGCAACGGCACCCACAACCGGCTACCCCCCAACGGCAGCCCTGTTTTGGTTTTGATCAAAATGTTTTGTATTTGATGAAGCCACTCGATAAACTAGGTAACTAATAATTGTACAAACACACAAATAGTTCAACAGTTATTACAGTAATTTAAATATTTCGAATTATTCAAATTCGTACGAACAAATCTTCGTAATCGAACTATTCGTTAGCTCTCATAGCACACAAGTGTGCCACAAGATCAGCCTGAAGTTGATGGTGAACTCCCTCGTTACAAATTTTCTAATAAACACCAAGAAAATCATCAAACTCAGCAGACACGTCCGGTTGTGGATCCACAAGAGGGTCCTGAAAGTTGAATGACTCATCGAACACCATTTCGATGTCTCGCTTGCTCTCGATGATCATGTTATGCATGATAATACAAGAGTTCATGACATCACACATTTGATCTATCGACCAAGATAGACAATGATACCTTACCACAACAAACCGAGTACACCAAATGCCCTTTCCACATATTTCCGGATGGCCTCCTATTTCTTTGCAAAAAAAATATTTGCCCCACCCACTAGGTCACGGATTGTCTTCACAAATATAGACCAATTGGGATATATGCCATCCGCTAGGTAGTACCCTCTGTCATACTCACGTCCATTGATCGAATAGTTGCAACTCGGAGCATGTCCTTCACCTAGTCTCTGAAATATCGGAGAGCGTTGTAACACGTTGAGGTCATTGTGAGAACCGGCCATTCCAAAAAAAAATGAATGCCAAATCCAACGATCTTAATCAGCCACAGCCTCAAGCACAATAGTGCACTTTCCGTGATGACCACCTTTGTATATCCCTTGCCAAGCAAATGGACAATTATTCTAACTCCAATGCATGCAATCGATGCTTTCAAGCATCCCAGGAAATCCTCTTGCTTGTCCTTGTGCCAACAAACGAGTTGTGTCTGCTTCATTTGGTGATCTCTGATACACGAGACCAAACACTGCAACTACTGCCTTGCAAAATCGAAATGTGGTTTGAACGGCGGTGGTCTCAGACATACGAAGATAGTCATCCAATGAATCTGCAGGGGCTCCATATGCAAGACATCGTATTGCAGCCGTGCATTTATGAAGAGATGAAAATCCTAGAAGCCGAATACACTTCCTTTTCAGCTCAAAGTAGTCGTCATACTCTCGAACACCGTGCACAATTTGCCTGAAGAATTCTCTGTTCATCCGAAAACGCAAGCAAATTTCATGAGGTAGGTTTGCCGGCGTGTCCGAGAAATAGTCGTCCCACAAGAGTCTGTGGACAGTTTCCCTTTGCCGGTTCTTGTTCGCCCTGCGACCTTTCCTTGATCCTCCATGCTTTGGCTTGGCTGCCTCCATGGCCATCGCATCTAATAGAGCCGCCATGACCAACTTATTCTCCTCGTTGTCTGCAAGGGCGGCCTCCTCTCCCATCAGTTGGCAAAACATGACCTCGTCGTCACTATCCATACTATATTGAACAAAACCCAACCATTAGCCGTGAGCACCTTGAACTTAACTATTTTCGGGTGTGTTACAAACGACGGTGATTTACAACTTGCCGCTTATCCCAACCGGAGGCTTCGCTCAGTCTGAACTTTCATTTATCTTTATATCTTCATATGAATTTGGATCACCACAAAAATAACAGACCAGAGCCGTGTATAAAAGGAGGGTGATAGCCATCATAGCAAGGGTTCACAACTTGAAAGAAAACCCTAGACACCACCCGGAGGAGAGCTAGCTGCCTGGCACTAACCTTTTTATACCTTGAGGTCAAGGCTCATTGTTGTACTGTTCGCCCTCGCAAGGTAGTTCTATACAGACAAGCAGAAATAGGGTATTACACAACACGGTGGCCTGAACCTGGGTAGAACTGCTCTATGTCTCTGTCGCGCATTTCATCGTAGGTCTCACTACCACAAGACTCACAAGGGTGTCCAGTGACGTTTGGGTAGCTTGCATCGCTGAGATCGTGAACGTCGCAGGCGTCGCACCGGCTCTGACATGCTCTGTGGTTGCACCACCACCCTCCGCGGGCGGCGAGCGGCCCCCCCGCGGGCCAAACTGCTCATGACGCTCCTCCATCGTGTCCAGAAGGCAATCTAACGCGCCCCACCGTTGCACGTGCAACTCCAGCCGGGGCTCCCCCACCGTATCGCGCGGCATCCTCCCCTTAGGTCGTTGGCCCTAGCGTCTAGACCATGTAGCGAGCTCCATAGGATGCACGAGTAGGCATTGAGCGCAACCACGCACGCCAGGCTCGCGCCCTTTAGGAGGTCTTCGCTGCCGGCCGTGGCCACCGTGTTGACCGATCCACCGGCATCGTCCTGCGTGGGGGGAGGGGGCTGCCTAGCTTTATCGAGCGAGTTGTGCAAGGTGGTTTGGCCCGCAAGGTTCAAGCCCGAACTTCCGCCCAACTAAGATGGATCCACCAACCCCATGGAGTTCCTGCATCTCTACACCACCAGCTTGGACGCAGCCAACGACAACACCAAGTTCATGGCCAGCTGGCTCCCTACGAAGCTTCGGGAGGACGCCCTCTTGTGGCTCATGAACCTCCCTGAGAAATCCATCGACTCCTAGAGAAAGCTATGTGAGATATTTGTCGCCAACTTCATGGGTACGCATGAGCTCCCCCTCACGCTGAACAATGGCGAGACCTTCCGCAAGTACATCCAACACTTCAGCCAAGTACGTAACAAGGTTGAACGCTTATCTCACGAGGCCATCATCACGTTCTTCAGAGACAGTGTCACTGATGTCCGCATGTGTGAGAAACTGGCCATCAACGACGACCTCTCATGTGTGGTCTATCATTTCTACATGGATGACAAATGCGCCATGGTTGAAGAGGGACGCTTGCTCCTGCACAACAACCATGATGCAGAACCAGCCGCAGCAGCAACTGCCACCAAGGCAAACCAGCCCAAGCGCAAGACCATCACCGCTATCTCTTCGGAGCCTAAGGAGGAAGAAGAGCCTGAGTAGAAGCTCGTGAAGAAGGATGTGCGTCCTTTTTGTGTCTACCACAAGATGCACTCCCACAACATTGAAGATTGCCAAGAACTCAAGAAGGTTCGTGATAAATGCCAGAAGTAGGGCAGCAACAACCCCTTAAGAGGCGCTAGCAATGATTCTGGCCACGGCGGAGGCTGTGGCAACGGTCGCTGGAGAGGCCCAAGAAACAACAACCAATTCCAGCAGAATGGGTTCCAACAGAATGGTTTCCGGTAGAATGGATTCCGAAGGGAGGTTTTCATCAGAACAATGAGCCCCAAGTCAAAAACAACCTCCCTAGCAACAATGCCAGCTATCGGGCTCCCCGCTTCAACTGTTGCATCTTTGGCGGGGCGTAGGCACCAGCCTCCAACCGCCACTCAAGAAGATGCTTCGCAAGGATGGCACGACACTCCCGAGTGTTGCTGCATCCAGGACCCTTAAGTGGTCACAATGGAAGATCACCTTCGACCACACTGACTGTTGTTCTACGCTGCAGAATTTTAAAAAAAATCCATACATAGTCCGCCAAGATCACTATTCAGATAACAATGCATGCCCATACATGCATTGATCAATATCGCGACTCACCGTGCGAGGGAGAATGCCCTCATCGAGCGCTAGAATCAGATTTCCGCACATTTGGAAGGCGCCTTGGTGTGGAAGGAGAAGAAAGCTACTCACGAGAAGGAAATCCAGGCCCGCAGGGAGAAAAACTCGGTGTTCGAGCACGAGCTTCTAAATCGTGAGGAGAGCATCCTTTCTCGTGGGGAGAGTGTCTCCCACCACGAGGAGGCCATTTCTCAGCATGAGGCACAAGTTCTGTCTCGTGAGGAGGAGGTCTCCAACCGTGAGGGCGACATCGAGAAGCGAGAGAGGGCGCTGGACCAAATCACCGATGAGCAAGATCTGGAGCGCACCCGCCTGGAGAAACACAAGAGAAAAGTTTCTAGTGACAAGGCCTCATATGTGGATCGTCTAAGGAAGGCCAACCCTGATCTCGAGAGGAAAGAGAACAAGATCATCACGAAGAACGCTATCGGAGAGTGGTTTGTTCGGTCCTAAGGACTCAACTCCTAAAACTAGGTTCCAAATGGGGAATGAATGTGAGACCCTCGGGTAGCTCAGATGCTTAGCGAGGAGAGGGACGAGGCACACGACGGAGAGAGACACAAGGTTTTACCTAGGTTTAGCCCCTCTCGTGAGGTAAAGACTTACTCATGCTTGTCTCGTTGCACTTCTACATGAGAGTCACGGTACACTGATGGTGCTTTGGCGCCGACAGTTCTAGCCTACTCTTTATACACTAAAACGGCAACTGCCGCCAAAGAGACTTTGCGGCTCTGCTCCACCTCTGTCAGTGCGCAGAGGTGCGGGCATCATCTGCACATACCCTATTCTCTCCAGAAAGGGAAGGTTCTCCAGGGAGGAGCGGGTGGCGGGGTAGATATCCTCCGCAAGGATAGGTGGCCGGGGCTCCTCTAGAGGGACCAGCCTCCTGCTAGTCGGACCCTGGCGAGGGTTAGGTCTCACGGAGGTGGCTTCCCCATTGCAGGACAGGCTTGATGGTCTCACGAACTCCCACTGGGATGGGCCACAACAGACAGGCTAGGATACCCTGGTATCCATGAACCCGACAGTAGCCCCCGGGCCCAGGACGAATATTTGGCACAAGGATGCGAGACGTCGCGGGGCCAACCGCTGCCGGACCAGCTGTGGGAACGTGGCGGGACGGTTCGCGCGTGACATTCCACGACCAATGGACGTGGGCGGCAACGGCTTCCTACGCCGCAGCCAGACCGTTGTAGGGAGCCTAGGAGACCGAGCTGGAGGCCTCTCCTCCCCACTTGTTCTGTCGCCGCCTCCCAATTCTCATTCTCTCTTCGTCTTCCGCACAACAACTTCCGTCCTCATGCTCTAGTGCCTCCGACCATGTTCCCAGACGCCACCACCATGGTTCTCGTGCACGAGACCTAATATGTCTTAAACATATCTATAATTTTTGATGTTCCATGTTGTTTTCATGCCATATGCTACATGTTTCTTATACACTTTATGTCATTTTTATGGATTTTCTAGGAATAACCTATTGCCAGGATGCCACAGAGCGAGTTCCTGTTTTCTGCTGTTTTTGGTTTTAGAAAAGTTGTTCTGGAAATATTCTCAGAATTGGACGAAACAAAATCCCAGAGTCTTAGAAAGTCGTCACGTACACGGAGTCCGGAGGAGACCCGGAGGGGGCCTCAGGGGCCCCACACCATAGGGCGGCGCACGCCCCCCTTAGCCGTGCCAGCTGGTGGTGTGGGCCCCCTGACTACCCACCGATGTTGCCCTCTCGCATATTTAAGCTCCTCAACGGGTTAACCCTAAATACCCGAGCCTTTTCCACCAAAAAGATCCGTAGCCGCTCGTCATCGTCAACCCTAGTTTGGGGGGGTTCTGAAGCTCTCCCCGGCACCCTGCCGGGAGGGGGAATCATCACCGGAGAGCTCTTCATCACCATGCCTGCCTCTAGAGTGATGTGTGAGTAGTTCATCGCTGGAATACGGGTCCATAGCATTAGCTAGATTGTTGTTCTCTCCTCTGTATGCCTCATGTTTAAATCTTGTGAGCTGCCTAACATGATCAAGATCATCTTATTGTAATGCTACATGTTGTGTTTCCTGGGATCCGATGAATATTGAATGCTATGTCCAATGATTATCAATCTATCATGTTCTTTCATGTGTATGTTATTTATGATCTTGCATGCTCTCGGTTACTAGTAGATGCTCTGGCCAAGTAGATGTTTTTAACTCCAAGAGGGAGTATTTATGCTTGATAGTGGGTTCTCCCTTTCACTCACGCTCGAGTGAAAGAAAACGTAACGGGTGGGGATGTGTTGTTGCCATTAGGGAGAAAACATCAATGCTTTGTCTAAGGATAATTTTATAGTTTACATTACACACTTTTATTAATGCAATTATCTCTTGCTTGCGACTTAATACCCAAGGTTTGATCGTATGACACTCCGAGGGTGGATTATTAGTCATAGATGCAGTTGGATAACTGTCTATGTATCTTGTTGTAATGCTGGCATGAATCACATAGTAATCACCATGTCATGCATATGCACTATAGTGCAGCCTTTATATCTGTCAATTGCCTAGGTGTAATTTGTTTACCCAGCATGTTATCTATCTGTTTTGGAGAGACACCTCTAGTGAACTGTGGACCCCAGTCCACTTCTTTACACTGATATACAACCACTTCAACCACAGTTTTACTACTGCAATCGCTGAATTCTTCATTACTGCAAACAAGTACTACTTTCCACACTATACATCTAATCATTTGTTTCAGCAAAACCGGTGAGATTGACAACCTCACTGCTTCGTTGGGGAAAAGTAATTTGATTGTGTCGTGTAGATTCCACATTGTTGCTGAACCGGTAGTGCGCCCTGCCAACATCAGCTGTCTTCAACCTTCGTAAGTGATTTCTTTCTCCTACTAGTCGATTCAACCTTGGTTTCTTTATGAGGGAAACTTGCTACTGTACCTTCCTCTTGGGGTCTCCCAACGAACGTGTTTTACATGCCATCAAGCTCTTTTCTGGCGCCGCTGCCGGGGAGAAAGAGGATTTCTGCAAGAGGAGTCTCTCACCTCCAATCTCTTTACTTTGTTTTTGTTTTGCTTAGTTTATTTTATTTTGTCTTGTTTGCTTCTCTTTATCAAAAACACAAAAGAAATCAGTTCTTATTCTTGTTGTTATTTTTATCATGTTTTTAATCTTGTTAAAATGAGTACTCTTGAGAACACTAAGTTGTGTGACTTCACTAGCACAAACAATAATGATTTTTTTATTAGCACACCTATTGCTCCACCTGCTCCTACTGCTGATTTGTATGAGATTAAGCCTGCCCTGTTAAATCTTGTTACAGAAGAGCAATTTTCTGGTGTTAGTACTGATGATACTGCTGCCCATCTTAACAATTTTGTTGAACTCTGTGAGATGCAAAAATATAAGGATGGAGATATTACTAAACTGAAATTGTTTCCTTTCTCTTTGATACGAAGAGCTAAAGAATGGTTGCTATCTTTGCCTAGAAATAGTATTGATTCGTGGACGAAATGTAAAGATGCTTTCATTGGAAAATATTATCCTCCTGCTAAGATTATATCCTTGAAAAGTAGCATTATGAATTTTAAGCAACTTGATAATGAGCATGTTGATACAACTTGGAAAAGAATGAAATCTTTTGTAAAGAATTGTCCCACTCATGGACTGACTACTTGGATGATCATCCAAACCTTTTATGCAGGTCTGAATCTTTCTTCAAGAAATCTTCGTGATTCAGCTGCTGGAGGAACCTTTATGTCCATCACTTTGGGCTCTTCAAAAAAGCTTCTTGATGATATGATGATAAATTTAGCTGAATGGAACACTAAGAGAGCTCCACCAGGTAAGAAGGTAAATTCTGTTGAAGAAACCTCTTCCTTGAGTGATAGGCTTGATGCTATAATGTTTATGCTTGTTAATGGTAAAACTTATGTTGATCCAAATAATGTTCCTTTAGCCTCTTTGGTTGCTCAAGAAGAGCATGTCGATCTGAACTTCATTAAAAATAATAATTTCAACAACGATGCTTATAGGAATAACTTTGGTAGCAAAAATTATAGGCCATATCCTTCTAATAATGGTAATGGTTATGCCAACTCTTATGGTAATTCCTAGAACAACAATAGAAGTGTACCCTCTGATTTTGAAAACACGCTTAAAAATTTTATTAGTACACAAACTGCTTTTAATAAATCAGTTGAGGAAAAGTTTGGCAAAATTGATGTTCTTGTTTCTAAAGTTGATAGCCTTGCTCTTGATGTTGATCTTCTTAAAATAAAGGTTATTCCTCATGATGTTAAAGAAAGCAAAACTTTGAATGACATTCAAGTTAGACTGATGACAATGTTAGGATGTCAGCTGAACTGCATGCTAGATGGGAAAGAGAAGATGAAATAGCTAGAAAAAATAATATAGCTAATGTTTGCACTATTACCACCACTAGTAAAACTGAAGCTTCTCATGCTAGTAAACCTTCTACTATTAATGGGAAAGTAATTGGTATTGTCAATACTTCCACTTCTTCTACTAAACGTTTAAAATTGCCTGAAATCACTCAAATTGTTCTTGCTAAAAGTGCTGAAATTTTTCAAAATATGGGAGACAATGGTCCCATTACCTTTGGTAAAAATGATCTTGATTTTGATGATTGAAATATATCTGAAGTAATTGTGTTCGTACAAAATCTTGCTAATTTTCCTAATTCTAGTGCTATGAATATGGCTTTCACAAAACATATCACAAATGCTCTCATGCAAATTAGAGAAGAAGAATTAAGATGTGAAGCCTCTATTCCTAGGAAGTTAGATGATGGTTGGGAACCCATCATTAAAATGAAGGTGAATGATTTTGATTGTAACGCTTTATGTGATCTTGGTGCTAGTATCTCTGTTATGCCTAAGAAACTTTATGATATGCTTGATTTGCACTGTTATTTGGATGTTCGTCTTGATGATAATGTTAGAAAGAAACCTTTGGGGAGAGTTGATGAAGTTCTTATTATGTTTAACAATAACCTTGTACCCGTTGATTTCATTGTTATAAATATTGAATGCAATGCTTCTTGTCCTATTGTTTTGGGAGGACCTTTTCTTAGAGCTGTTGGTGCTGTTATTGATATGAAAGAGGGGGATATTAAATATCAATTCCAACTCAAGAAAGGTATGGAACACTTTCCTAGGAATAGAATGAAGTTGCCTTTTGATTCAATTATAAGAAAAAGTTACAATTTGGATGCTTCTTCACTTGAAAATACTTGATTCTAGTTTTCTGGGCCTAGCTAAAAGGCGTTAAAGAAAAGCACTTCTTGGGAGGTAACCCATGGTTTTATTTTTGCAATGTTTTATTCTGTTTTCTTTGAGTCAAGGTGTTGTTTAATTCTGTAGCAACTCCTTTGTATCTTTATTTTCTCTCATTTGTTGTGCCAAGTAAAGTCTCTAGTGAAAGTTGAGGTTAGATTTGGATTTCTGCGCAGGAAACAGATTGCTGCTGACCACGATTAAATTCGTGTAAATTCACAGAAAGATCAAAATGACCTGCAATTTTTTTTGCTTATTCCTCAGCTAATTCCAAAACTTTTTCTAGCTTTCATTTTTTTTTGATTTTATCAATGTAAGTGCCCCAAAAAAATTCGTCTTTACAGACTGTTCTGGTTTTGACAGATTCTGCCTTTTTACTTGCATTCTCTCTTTTACTATATTGAGTGGATTTATTTGCTCCACAAAACATCAGTGTCTGTAGCTAATGTTTAAAAAGTATTAATAATACTTGTTTCCATGGATAACATGTGAATTTTTTATTGTGCACTAACCCTCTAATGAGAATTACTTTGAGTTGGGTGTGAAGGAAGTTTTCAAGGGTCAAGAGAAGAGGGTGATATAATGTGATAAAAAAAGAGTGAAAGGCCAAAGCTTGGGGATGCCCTAGTGGTTCATCCCATAAAATTCTAATAATACTCAAGCGTCTAAGCTTGGGGATGCCCAAGGCATCCCCATCTTCATCAACAATTTATCAGGTCACTTCTAGTGAAACTATATTTTTATTTGGTCACATCATATGCACTTTACTTGGAGCGTTTGTTTGTTTTTTGTTTTGTTTTCTTTTATTTTCCTTGATGCAATAAATATGGTTGGAACCCAGCATTCTTGTGTGGGAGAGAGACACGCTCCACTTTTTCATATGAATACTAGTTTTCTTCCATGCTCGTATTCTTAGTTTTTCTTCTAGCTGCTGCAAATCCTTTTAGCTCCTATTTTTTCATGCATCTCTTATTCAGAGCTATTAGTTCTAGTAGAGTAGTAACAATACTCTCTTGTTTCATTGATATATTAGTTGGAGATTTTGTGTTGAAATATATGGTGTTTTATGGAAATAGAAAATGCTACATGTGGTAGATGGTATGTTGGAAAAGACTTGCTGTCACACCCCAGATTTTGGACCACCTGTAACATAGTGAAGGAAGCCATTTTTGTGGGCCAACAAAAACTTTAGTAATGAACTTGTGTAATCCAACATTATTTATGATACCATGAGTATCTATGCAATGCAAGCAAGCTTTTTTTTAAAACCAAATATCAGTTTTTCTTGATGGTTCTTATTGTTTCTGTGATGTTTTCCATATGATGATTTGGATATTTTTTTATCCCATGGGTTGAATCAATGTTTCTTTCAACCTAACAATATTATTTTTATTTGTTATAATCAATAAAACAAAATGGCAAAATAATATTAGGATGTTTTCCTTTGATTTTTCTATTTAAACTTGTTCCTGAAAAACTAGCCAAGTAGCAATATTTAGCACTTGTATTCAATATATTAGAGGATCACATTTTATGTTTTCTTGGCATGAATGTGTTCCCTCATATATGGACTACAAATGTGTAATCTTGGTTTGGATTTTTGAATAAGAAAACAATCAAATGCATGTTGGTTTTTGTGGAAGAAAACTAAGGCAGAAAAGGAGAATTTTGGAAACCAGAGAAAAACAGAAAATAGCCATTTTCCCACCTTGTTTTCAGAGCTTTCCAAACTTTCAAATTTGTTTTCAATTTATGTTTATGAGAGTACAAATCATATTTAACAACCTCATGCTTTGAAAACAAATTTTGGCAAACATTTGAGCCTTGAAAACAATAGACACATTTTGTTGATTTTGTCTGTTTTGACACTTAGGCAAAAATGATTAAGTCATTTTATGAATTTTCTGAAAACTCTGAATCTGTTTGTTCAACTGTAGTTTGAATGCTTATAACTTTTGATTGGATTTGAATTAGGCCGTGCCACTTTTTCCTTCCAGAAGCCCTATGTTTCTACTCTGTTTACCAAGCTTTGGATCCGTTGGAAGTCAACGCGAGAGGGAGTGAGCAACGTGGGAACAGAGGAGTTCTGAGAGCAGACCGGCATGGGCGGGGCTGTCAGGGAGCGCACTATGCTCGACCACTGTCGCCATGTCCGCTTCCATTTTCACCTCACCCTCGACGCACGCCGCCCCAACACACCACCGCGCACCTTCTAGACACCACGAAGGGGCATTTGCACGACGTGGGCGCTCGGGAGCACGCCCTAAGCTCACCGCGGCCATGCCGTGGGTGCCCACGTGCGCACGATCACGGCGCCACCACACTCCCCTCACTCCTAGCCACCACCCCAGCCCGAGCCTCGAGCCCCGCAAGCTCGCACTGAGCCCCGCGGAGCTGTTTTCACCGCCGGCCACCGCGGAGAGGAAACAGAGGTGGAGGACGCACCGCATCACCTCACCCCTCGTTTTCACCTCTGGCGCGTTCTCCGTACACCGTAGACCCACCCTAACCCTAGTCGTTGCCTCTCATTTGCAGGAAACCCGTCGACGCCGCCGGAGCCTCCGCGACCATGCTGCTGCCCGTCGCTGTTTGGAGCCACCAGAGATGCCCACAACTGCACCCCTGCACTGCTGCGAGCACACGCGACTCCCACGGCCCCTCGCCACTGCCCATCGAGCCCGCACGGTGAGGAATCGCACGCACTCGCCGCCGGCCGTTTCTCCGTCGTGTTTTTGAGAGAGAGAGGAGGGTGATGAGATCAACGGTCACGTTTATACCCCAAACCAGAACTGCGCTGCGCGCGCGCAAGCATGCTGGGCCACATTTGTCTTAGCGGGCCGCGTACAAAGGGAAGAACCAGCCCGCACAGTGAAATTTTATTCTTTTACAATTTGCAGAGAGATAGACGTTTTACTTTAGGCTTGGGAAAAATAGAAATGTCAGAAAATAAAATCCACCAAAATTCATAGAAGTAGATATAAATTTTCTTAAACACATGCCACTTGTATATTTTGTTTTGGAGCAATATTTTTGTTGTAGTAATTATTTCCGACACACTGTCTGTTAGAGTATTTTGTGCATAACTTTTAAAATCTGTGGCCATTTTGGTCAAACCAAATTGTTTTGAGTAGCTATTGAATAGATCTATCAGCAGAACTTGACCTCACATCACGGGGAATTACCATTTGTAAATGCCATCCATTTTGGTATTTGTCCAGTAGCCTTTTCTAGGATTTTTAGAGAGTGTTTAATAATGTTTTTTTATGTGAATCCAGTTGTATGAGTTTGTGTATGCTTAGATCTATGTTATCCTAGCTCTGTGTAATTTTTATAGCTCTAGATTATTTATGGCATGCATTTCTAGATTTTGTACTTTTCTGTTAATATTGAAAATTGTGTATCTAGTTTAGAATAATTGTTTGCTAGTTGAAATATTGTTTTCTAGCATGTATCGATGTTTTACTCTCTGTTATTAGAATGATTTCTTGCAGGACTAGTATGTTAGAAAGTTTGTGCATGTTTGGAAAACAAATAGAAATAGGAATAGGCTAGTATTGTTTTCTAGTCTTTTATTTAATAGGTTTTGTGAGCAAAGTATTGGTAGATTTCTTACCTAGATCTTTAGTGTTGTTTTGTTGAGTCCAGTACCACTTTTGTACTGATTATGAGATGTTTTTACCTCTGTTAGTTTGCACTTAAGTTCATAGAGAAGCATGAGTAGTCTTGTTTGTTTATTTTTCATGGTGTGGTTATTCACAAGTATGAGTAGTTGTATTTTTGTTTGGTGGAAAATTGTTTTACACAAGTATAACGAGAGGAATTTTGACCTCTTAAATGTCTTGGAAAACTAGTGGCACACCCACTGGTTCCATCTCATTTTGGTGAGAAATAGCATTTCTCCACCATAGTAGTGATAGAGATAATATAGTATTTTTGTGTGTGCTTGTAAGGTGTTATTTTTCAAACTTGAGTGATGTTTTGTTTTGTGAGTTGTTTGTTGTATGTATTACTTAGTACAATTTTTTGCCTTAGATTGGTTCTGATTGTGTTTCCGTTATTTTATTTTGCGGCGATAAAAAACGAAGAAGAAGTAATTGGTGCCGGAGGTTATTATTGCAATTCATGTTGTTACCAAGAGCAAGAGCCAAGCCAGTACCAAGGCAAGCTATCCTAAAGCTTGCTGTTATACTACTTATCATTATCTATCATGCATGTTTTCCTTCTGAAGTTTTACAAAAATATGATTCCCAAAACATTTTTGTTGTGGCTATTATCACTATTAATATGATATATATCCATCACATTGTCAATAGTCAAACTTGGTGTTACCAAGCCTTTAGCCACCATATGGTATATAAATACCACCAAAGATAATAATCTTGAGTCCCTAAGTGGACATTTTAAAAATGTGCTTTTGCAAACAAATGCTTTATGAAAAGTCCACGGTGGAAAGGTGTGACCTTATTCATCGGAGGAGGCAAGGAGGATTGTTTTGGAAATGGTTTACAAAAGACACATAACCTAGTCTTCGCTGAACAACCAAGACGTACTACCACTCTACCTCAATATGGGTGAGAGGCCTACCTAAAAACTTGTTCTTGTTAGTGTGTGTTCTATCCCAAGATTCTATAGAGAGGATGATTCTCTTATCCGAAGTGTCGCTAGGAGGGAGGAACGGGACATGCAAAGTGAGGGATTAAGTTACCCCTGGATGAGACAGTTGGGTCTGCCAATGTGGCAATGTGTGACATGGTGCTCGGGAGAATAAACCCAGTTGAAGGGATAGGCATATACTAGCTTTACCAGAGTGGATAGTTAGGATCATTTATCTGATGTTCGCATACCGTTGTGTTGGTCCATGGGTGGTTCATGGCAGATGATTGGATCTTGTGGATTGTGTACACCTCTGCAGAGTAAAACTATTCTGAATAGCCGAGCCCTCGAATATGGGCAGTTTAATGGCCATGTTTAAAGTAAAGTATGGGCACCTAGAGGGGGGTGAATAGGTGCTACGACCAATTTTAATTTTTAACAAGGTTTAGGCTTGACACAAAGGTAAATTCTCTAGATAGTGAAACTAATGGTCAATTTACCTACATGGCAAGGCAAGCAATTAATGCAACTAGGACAACACTTAATGCAACAAGTACTACAATAAATGCTACAAGTACGAGTAAGTAAAGAGTGAGGAACGATGTAACCGATGGAAGCACACGGAGACACGATGTATTCCCGAGTTCCTCCTTGTTAGGGGAGTACGTCTTGTTGGAGGGGTGTGAGCTCGCCACGAAGGCCTACTCAACGCCACAAAGGCCTCACCCTATTCTCCGATGAACTTCCGCCACAAAGGCCTAGTTCACGTTCCACTATTGGACCCCTTTGAGGCGGGGATCCAAACCTTTACAAACAAGCTTGGGGCACACACCCGCAACTTAATTGGGGGCTCCCAACTCTTCTCAAATCACCAAGAGTAACAAGAATCCTAGGTTCTCCACAAGAGGAAACCCTAGGCCAAGATCCCTCAAGCTAATGAGGGGGAAATGGAAAACCGGTTGGTGAAGATGTAGATCCGGGGCTTCTCCTTCAATCCTCAAAGAATCAACAAGTTTGGGTGGAGGAGGAGGGAGATCTAGCGTGGTGGGTGAGCTCAATCAATGGAGTCTTCACGCTGGAGGAGCTAACCTTGGGGAAGAAAGAGAAGGCCTATTTATAGCCCTCACTTAAAACTAGCCGTTTTTCTGCCCAAATGCGACCAGGCCGGAATGGCCCGGATAAATTCCGGACCCCGGAATAATTCCGGAGCAATCCGGATTCCAACAGAGATATTTGCGTTGCGGTCGATATGGCCCGGAATAATTCCGGATTCCAACAGAGCATTTTCCCGTTGTGGCCGGAATGGCCCGGAATAATTCCGGACCCCGGAATATTCCGGATTCCAACAGAGCATTTTCCCGTTATGGCCGGAATGGCCCGGAATGATTCTGGCTTCCGGAATTACCCGGAATAATTCCGGGCTAAACTTGGAAAACCTTTTTCAGGCCAGGAAAACTCCGTTGATCTCTGATTTCTTCACCATTTCTTCGATACCGTATATGTGCTGAAATAATACCAAGACCTTTGACAGAATATCACATACGGTTAGTAACTTTCTTTATGTTGTTAACAAACACACAAAACATAGAGATATCGAAATTGCGCTTTCAATCTCCCCCTTTTTGGTGTTTGATGACAACATAAAGATTTCACGAGGATAATCAAAATGAACTAAAGAAATGGTGTCCAAAAAATAGACGGAGGTCTTCCTCGATGTGTGTCGTGAGGCACACACTTCATAGGCTTTGCTCCCCCTATGTTTTAGACACCAAGCCGACTAGACAAGTTCATACAATCATGCATAGATAATGATAGAGATAATAGCACGCATGATAATAGTAGCATAACCACGGGTAGAGTGACACAATTACGTCACGAGGTTCCACACAAATAAAACGAAGTTTGCAAACGAAGAAAACAAACTAAAGATAACGGAGCACAAGCCTATGAGATCGAAATCAAAAGGCAAAAGACTCGTGCTCCCACCCTTGCAAAGCCCGTGGAATCCTAATATGGGGACTCCTTCCCCCCCTTTGGCGTCAAGACGCCAAAAAGGGAAAAACGAGTCCAACTAACGTCCCAAGGGATCACTCCATGTCGTCGTCTTCTTCATGGTTCTCATCGTCATCTTCCTCTTCCCCAGCTTCTTGACCACGACCTCCAAGCCCAGCAGTGTCGAAGTTGTCCTCATCATCAGAATACTCCTCATCATCAACATTAGATGGAGGCACCCCGAAGTAGAAGTCATCATCATGGATCTCAGGCATCTCCACAGGAACATACTCAGCAGCAGCAAGATAGATAGGATAATCAGCTAAAGCAACCCCAGCAGCTCTGCGGCCCGCATTCTGAATGCGCCGAGTCTCCTTGGCCAACTCCCTATCCTCATGTGCAATCGCCCTATTGTAATTGCACATACCAAATAGTGAGTTGAAGAACTTTGTAATGCCACTGGAAGGACGCTCAGAAGTACCACTCGTGGAAGCAGAAGGAGTGGTCATGGGAGATTTGTACTTGGACCTAGAGTACTCCGGAATCTCCACACCACGAATGAGGGAAGGAACCATCCTCTTTCCCTTGACCACTCTGTAGCTATCCATGATCTCAACCCCCACTTTGGAATTAATGAACCTCTGAATCAGTGGGCCATAAGCGGGCTTCCTCTTCTCCATGACACCAATGCAGATCTCACGGTAAATGAAATCCATCACATCAATCTTCCTTTGGTTCTGAGGCCTGGTGATGAACATGAGGTTCACCATGAATGCCCTGATGGCAGAGTAGTCACCAGCCTTGATCACAATAGTGGCACGGAAGATCTTTGACAGCAGGTTGTAGTAGGGGTACATGCTGGAGTTGAATGGCCTAGTCTTGCACTGAGC
This sequence comes from Alopecurus myosuroides, assembly GCA_028641055.1. Lineage (NCBI taxonomy): Eukaryota > Viridiplantae > Streptophyta > Magnoliopsida > Poales > Poaceae > Alopecurus > Alopecurus myosuroides. Next base: position 93,071,961 of record CM054062.1, on the reverse strand, counting down.
ATTAGGAGGATAGCAGAATTCCAAGCTTGAGTTGTCATACTCTGGATTGTCATGAATTTTGAAACCATGATTTGCATAAGTGGCAGTCCACGTGTATCCAAGAGCCTTAGCAAACTCACCCAAATTGCTCGAGATCTTCTGGTCCCCACACATCCAAGTCATAGTATGCGTGGCATCACTAGTGGCATGGAGAGTACAGTAGAACTGAGCAACCAACTCTGGGCAATACTCACACTCAATATCCAGAAGGGAATCAGACCCATCTTCAACAGGCAGGCATGCACATGACGGAGATCACCATTTTTGTGCCTATGATAGAAGTCCATGTCCAGCTGAGTTTGCTCACAGACAAGTGGTTTCTGAACAGAATAGAAATCCTCCCAACACTTGAGCTGAAGGTTGGTCCAGAAGCGAGGATCCTCACAAGTGGACTCAACAAAGCGGTATGGGTTCTTCCGCTTGATGTGATTCCACTGAGGGATAGTGCAAGCCTTCAGATCACCTTCAGGCACCCTCTCAGTCTGATCATCAACACGATGTCCTCCCTGAGAACCGGAGGTACGACCCCTTGAGGGGCGAGCACCCCTCCCAGCTGTGTACTTCCTCTTCAAACCAGTGCGAGCTCCAGGACCTGTGAATAGAGGATATAGGAATAGAAAAGATAAGTGCATATGCCAAACAGAACAAAGGAACTCCAGAAAGGTTTCATACAGTGCAAGTTTTCGAATTTCTGGCAGCATCCGGAAAAATTCCGGCTGAGCCCGGAATTATTCCGACCGGGTCGGAATGATCCGGAATTATTCCGACCGGTCCGGAAATATTTCGGGCTCCTCGATCTGACTCGAGAAAAGACCCAAAAACTCAAAATCTTGACTTAAAAACTGTAGCAAACATCTAGGGGTACCACAGAGATGATCCTAGAGCAGATCTACGTGCTGGAAATCGTGGGAGTGACCGAGGACATGAAAATAGATCTAAGTCTAGATTGGAATGTGGATAGACTAGATCTACGAATCCATGGCATCTAGGTAGGCAATGGCATGATGAACTGGTTGATAGAACTCGGATCTAGATCAAACCCTAGGTGAGATTTCATCTAGAGCCAAAAACAACCAACCAAAACGAAAAAGAGAGAGATGCCAAATACATACCATCCATGGGGTAGTCCTTGTCCAAAGGAGGGATCAAACAATCCTCCCTAGGGGCAACGGGGACGAACTCGTCGAGTTTTGGTGGCTAGGGCATGGGAGGAGTGGGGAAAAGTGGAAAGAAACTGCCCCCCCCGTGCGTGCGGGTCTATTTATAAGGAAAACTGGCACGTCCAGAATAGCCCGGAAAAATTCCGGCTGCAGGAATTATTCCGGATCAATCTGAGCTATGCGGAAAAATTCCGGGTTTGGCCGAAAAAATTCCGGGGCAGACCAGAAAGACACCAAACTATTCCAGAAATGACACTTTCGAATGTCTAGGAGAGATGTGACTTTGTGTGGAGTAAGGCATATGCTTAGATGAACATAGGAGGGACAAAATAGAGTAAAACACAAAGGGGTTAGATTTCCTAGTCTTACTTCTCGGGGGAAAAGAAAATAAGATCGAAATAGCAACGAGAATTAGTATTCGGAAGGATAACACAATAACCCAAAAAGATATCCAACTAAGAACCAACTCTTCAAAAAAGAAGAGGTTGGTGGCCTAAGCCACCATGTAAGAGTTCATGGTATGCAACCGCGAAGATATATCTTGGGGGCATTGCCATTACTCGACATTGAAGCTCACAATTCAACATTAGAAAAAGAGAGATAACAATGAATTTTTGCTTTGGGCATAATGGGGGGAGGGAGAACCCAATGTGTTAGGATAACACTCCCCCTATGTACATGCCTACACCTAAACTCGAACACGTTTCATCTATAGGGGTGTGTGCAAGATCTTCAAGTCAAACTCCTAGAATCAATCAAATTTAGTTCATTCCTCAAGAACAAGAATCTTGCATCATCAAGTGGCTTCGTGAAAATATCCTCAAGATTGTCCTTGGTGGGCACATAAGATAGTGAAATATCCCCTCTTGCCACATGGTCTCGGATGAAGTGATGGTGAATCTCAATGTGTTTGGTCCTTGTGTGTTGCACGAGATTGTATGCAATCTTGATGGCACTTTCATTGTCACACAAAAGAGGCACCTTATCCAAATGAACTCCATACTCCTTGAGAGTTTGCCTCATCCATAGCAATTGAGTGCAAGCACTTGCGGCGGCTACATACTCGGCTTCGGCGGTGGAGAGAGATATGCAATTTTTCTTCTTGGAAGATCAACTCACCAAGGACCTACCAAGAAATTGGCATGCCCCGGAAGTTGACTTCCTATCATCTTGATCACCCGCCCAATTGGAATCCGTGTAGCCCTTGAGAGAAAATTGTGCCCCCTTTGGGTACCACAAACCAATTCTTTAGGTATGAACCAGATAACGAAAGGTCCTATGGACCGCCATCAAATGGCTATCCTTAGGAGCCGCTTGATACCTTGCACACACACCTACACTCAAAACGATATCAGGCCTAGATGCACAAAGATAGAGTAAAGAACCAATCATAGAATGATACAACTTTTGATCCACATCCTTACTCCCTTTTGGATTGCGAGATAGGTGGCACTTGACTTGCATAGGAGATGTCTTGATCTTAGCATCTTGGAAATTAAACCTCTTGATCATATCTTGGGTATACTTGGCTTGAGAAATGGAAGTCCCACGAGCCAATTGCTTGATCTCAAAGCCAAGGAAGAATTTAAGCTCACCCATCATAGACATCTCGAACCTGTCAGTCATAAGCTTAGAGAACTCATTATTGAAAGCTTGGTTAGTTGAGCCAAAGATGATATCGTCCACATATAGTTGGCATATGAAAAGCTCTCCCTTTACTCTCTTGGTGAAGAGAGTGGGGTCAATCTTCCCAACTTCGAAACCACGATCATCTAACAACTCCCTAAGGTGCTCATACCAAGCACGAGGTGCTTGTTTTATACCATAGAGAGCCTTGTCAAGTTTGTAAACGTGGTTAGGAAAGTTGAGATTCTCGAACCCCGGAGGTTGCTTAACATATACCTCCTTTTTAGTGGACCATTCAAGAAAGCACTTTTCACATCCATTTGTTGCAATTTGAAATTATGAGAAGATGCATAAGCAAGGAGGATACGGATGGACTCAAGGCGAGCCACAGGTGCGTAGGTTTGATCAAAGTCAATGCCTTCAACTTGAGTGTAACCTTGAGCAACCAATCTTGCCTTGTTCCTTATGACAATGCCATGCTCATCTTGCTTGTTCTTGAAAATCCACTTAGTGCCAATAACATTGTGGCAATCTTTGGGCTTCTCAACCAATCTCCAAAATTTGTTGCGCTCAAAGTTATTGAGCTCATCATGCATAGCTTCAACCCAATCGGAGTCCTCAAGAGCTTCATACACTTTCTTAGGCTCCACCATAGAGATATGAGCTTGATGCTCACTAAAATGTGCCAATTGCCTTCTTGTGGATCTTCGAGCTTGAATATCCTCCAAGACCTTGTTGTCTTGGGCATCAATTTTCTTCAAAGCTCTTCTTATTATTGCAAGGAGGAATCACTTGATCATATTGATCATTTGGGTCCCCATCTTGACCAACTTGGCCTTGATCATCATCATCATCATCATCAACAACAATATCTTCAACACTTGCTTCAACTTGAGGAGAGTATGAAGAGGATGGTTGATCTTGGCGTTGACCTTGACTCGCATTAGTGAGATGAGTGGGTACGACTTGCGGAGTCACTTGGTCAATGAGAGGAGGGTCTTGAACATGTTCTTGGTTAGGTGTAACATTTGGCTCCTTGGCTTGTTCTTCTATTGTAGAGGATGGCTCCACTTGAGTAGAGCATAGTCCTTCTCGAGTCGCCATAAGGTGTCCCTCAATGGGGCGGAAAAATCCCACACCCATCCTTCCTATGGCTTCTTGAGGTATTTCAACATCTACATTAGAAACATGAAATTGCGCCACTTGGGAGCCATCATTTTCCTCGAAAGCCACACTACAAGATTCTATGACAATCCGTGAGGCTTTGTCAAAGACTTTATAAGTGTGGGATTCGGCACCGTAACCAACAAATATACCCTCAATAGTTTTGGATTGAAATTTAGACAACCTAACACCCTTGATCAAATAAAAGCACTTACAACCGAATACACGGAAGTAGGAGACATTGGGCTTGTTGCCGGTGAGGATCTCATATGGGGTCTTGTCCAAGCCTTTGCGGATGTAGAGGCGGTTGGAGGAGTGGCATGCGGTGGATATGGCCTCGGCCCATAAATATTGGGGAGAAGAGTACTCCGCCAACATGGTCCTTGCCATATCCAAGAGGGTGTGATTCTTCCTTTCGGCAACACCATTTTGTTGAGGAGTGTAAGTGGCGGAGTATTGATGACGAATGCCTTCTTCACTAAGGAATTCATTCAAAGTGTAGTTCTTGAACTCCGAACCATTATCACTCCTAATAGCCATGATTTGCACATTGTGTTGATGTTGCACTTCGTTGGAGAAGTCGATGATGGTTTGTTGAGTTTCACTCTTGCACTTGAAGAAATAAACCCAAGTGTATCTTGAATAATCATCGACAATCACCAAGCAATATTCTTTTCACCAAGACTTGCCTCGGGCACGACACCAAAGAGATCAACATGGAGAAGCTCCAAGATCCTCTTTGATGAGATAATAGTCTTGGCCTTGTGCACCTTGTCATGCATCTTCCCTTCAACACACGACCTACAAACGCGATCCTTTGCAAAGGAATCATTTTATTTTAGTCCAACAATAAGGCCAACTTTGTGAAGACTTTGCAAAGTTCTCATGTTGACATGGGATAGGCGGCGATGCCACAACCATCCCAAGTCCACCTTTCTGAAGAGACACATTGCTTGAGTGTTGGTGGACTTCGGAAAGTCCACCACAAACAACTCATTTTCATCATGTCCCACGTAAGCGACGTCAAGAGTCTTGCTCCTCAAAAGAACCACAATATCAACATCAAAAAAGACAGAGAAACCCATCTTTCCAAGAGAGAGGACGGAAAGTAAATTGTAACCAAGGGATTCGACAAGAATGACGTTCACGATAGTGATATCGGGAGCGACCACAACCTTGCCGAATACGGATACCTTAGACGAGGACGAGTCTCCATAAGTGACGGTTGCTTGTATGTCATTTGGGCGCAACTCCGTCACAAGTTGTTTGCTTCCGGTCATATGGCTAGTGCATCCACTATCAATTTTCCATTTAGTCCCACCGGAAGCATAGTCCTCCATGGCCTTAGCCATGAAGCACTTGGCATTACGTTGAGGAAGATCGTCATTGGGGGATTCAAAGAGGGATGAATATGATGGAGTAGAAGAAATAGCTAGAGTGGCCACTTCACTTGTGGTTTCTTCTTCTTCGTCACTCCCGGAGTCATACTCCTCTTGAGTCAAGAGCACAAACTTGGTGGGAGACTTCTTGTTGAATGACTTCTTCTTGAAATGAGGTTTCTTGTACTCAACCTTGGACTTGTCCTTGTGAATGAGCTTGCCACTATGGAGCTCTCTATTCTCATAGGGGCACTCCACAATGAAATGGTGCTTATCTTGACAATTGAAGCAAGACCTCACTTTTTGAGCCCCATCATTGCCATAGCGAGACCTTGTCTTCTCCTCAACAAATATCTTGCCCTTGAGAGGATTGCTCCAAAACTTTTGCACGTTCAGAGCAATGAGATCCTTTAGAACGGGATCATAGTCTTGTTCCTTCAAAGGAGGCAACGCCTCTTCTCCTTCTTCTTCATTTTCAACCTCTCTTGACAACACCTTGGCCTTCAAAGCAACATACGCTCCTTGATGCATTCCAATGGCCCTAGCACGGTTGTCAAGCGCATCTTTGGTTTGCACTTTGTAGGAGCACATTTCTTGCATCACTTGAGTTGAGGTCATGGAGGAGAAATCATGTCTCCCTTGAATTCTCTTCATGTCCGCGCCCTCAAATGGCATTATGGCAATCATGTACTTCCTCTTGATCCATGCATCATCAATGTACATGGCACCAACATTTGAGAAGGCGGTGGCAAGAGTCTTGAGTTTCCGGTACATGTCCACATGATCCTCTCCATCATGCATATACAACCCTTCGGCCTCATTGGTCAAGGAATCATATCTATTCCTTTGCATGCTCTCATTGCCCACAAACATGACGACAAGAGCGTCCCATGTTTCCTTGGCGGTGGAATATTGTTGGAGATGCGGCATGTGGTTAGGACCCACGGCTTGTTGAAGAATGGACAAGGTGGTGTAGTTGAGTTGGAAATCTACGGCTTCTCTTCTTGTTAAGTTCTTGGGATCAAATGGCTTGTATCCATCACGAGTGATCCTCCAAAGATCTATACAAGAAGAGTTCAAGTGAGTCTCCATGTAATATTGCCATTCACGAAAAGAAAAAGCACCAATTTTAGGTGGATCTCCTCTAGGGATTATATGAGGATGAGGGACGGGAGGATCGGGAGAATAACTTCCGGGAACGACATGAAATTCTCCGCTTCCTTCCGTACCCGACTTAGTGGAGTGTTCGGCGGAAGCATTTTTATGTGGATCACCATCTACCCCTTTCTTGGCGCCCTCCGGAGGAATTTCCGGAAGAGAGGATTTGACTACCTCCGGTCCTTTGGCTTTGAGGAGTTGTGTCATGAGTTGACGCAACTCATCAAATTTGGTGTCTATGGACGAGGTTAATGAAGTTCTCAAAGCATTGAGATCATCCATGGTCACCTTGCCAACGGACATTTCGGTATCCATATCTTCTCCCATACTAAAACTCTTAGGCTGTTAAGCCCGATACAAGAGCCGAGGCTCTGATACCAATTGAAAGTAAAGTATGGGCACCTAGAGGGGGGGGGGTGAATAGGTGCTACGACCAATTTTAATTTTTAACAAGGTTTAGGCTTGACACAAAGGTAAATTCTCTAGATAGTGCAACTAATGGTGAATTTACCTATATGGCAAGGCAAGCAATTAATGCAACTAGGACAACACTTAATACAACAAGTACTACAATAAATTCTACAAGTACGAGTAAGTAAAGAGTGACGAACGAGGTAACCGATGGAAGCACACGGAGACACGATGTATTCCCGAGTTCCTCCTTGTTAGGGGAGTACGTCTCGTTGGAGGGGTGTGAGCTCGCCACGAAGGCCTACTCAACGCCACAAAGGCCTCACCCTATCCTCCGATGAACTTCCTCAAGATTGTCCTTGGTGGGCACATAAGATAGTGAAATATCCCCTCTTGCCACATGGTCTCGGATGAAGTGATGGTGAATCTCAATGTGTTTGGTCCTTGTGTGTTGCACAAGATTGTATGCAATCTTGATGGCACTTTCATTGTCACACAAAAGAGGCACCTTATCCAAATGAACTCCATACTCCTTGAGAGTTTGCCTCATCCATAGCAATTGAGTGCAAGCACTTGCGGCGGCTACATACTCGGCTTCGGCGGTGGAGAGAGATATGCAATTTTGCTTCTTGGAAGATCAACTCACCAAGGACCTACCAAGAAATTGGCATGCCCCGGAAGTTGACTTCCTATCATCTTGATCACCCGCCCAATTGGAATCCGTGTAGCCCTTGAGAGAAAATTGTGCCCCCTTTGGGTACCACAAACCAAATCTTGAGGTATGAACCAAATAACGAAAGGTCCTATGGACCGCCATCAAATGGCTATCCTTAGGAGCCGCTTGATACCTTGCACACACACCTACACTCAAAACGATATCGGGCCTAGATGCACAAAGATAGAGTAAAGAACCAATCATAGAATGATACAACTTTTGATCCACATCCTTACTCCCTTTTGGATTGCGAGATAGGTGGCACTTGACTTGCATAGGAGATGTCTTGATCTTAGCATCTTGGAAATTAAACCTCTTGATCATATCTTGGGTATACTTGGCTTGAGAAATGGAAGTCCCACGAGCCAATTGCTTGATCTCAAAGCCAAGGAAGAATTTAAGCTCACCCATCATAGACATCTCGAACCTGTCAGTCATAAGCTTAGAGAACTCATTATTGAAAGCTTGGTTAGTTGAGCCAAAGATGATATCGTCCACATATAGTTGGCATATGAAAAGCTCTCCCTTTACTCTCTTGGTGAAGAGAGTGGGGTCAATCTTCCCAACTTCGAAACCACGATCATCTAACAACTCCCTAAGGTGCTCATACCAAGCACGAGGTGCTTGTTTTATACCATAGAGAGCCTTGTCAAGTTTGTAAACGTGGTTAGGAAAGTTGAGATTCTCGAACCCCGGAGGTTGCTTAACATATACCTCCTTTTTAGTGGACCATTCAAGAAAGCACTTTTCACATCCATTTGTTGCAATTTGAAATTATGAGAAGATGCATAAGCAAGGAGGATACGGATGGACTCAAGGCGAGCCACAGGTGCGTAGGTTTGATCAAAGTCAATGCCTTCAACTTGAGTGTAACCTTGAGCAACCAATCTTGCCTTGTTCCTTATGACAATGCCATGCTCATCTTGCTTGTTCTTGAAAATCCACTTAGTGCCAATAACATTGTGGCAATCTTTGGGCTTCTCAACCAATCTCCAAACTTTGTTGCGCTCAAAGTTATTGAGCTCATCATGCATAGCTTCAACCCAATCGGAGTCCTCAAGAGCTTCATACACTTTCTTAGGCTCCACCATAGAGATATGAGCTTGATGCTCACTAAAATGTGCCAATTGCCTTCTTGTGGATCTTCGAGCTTGAATATCCTCCAAGACCTTGTTGTCTTGGGCATCAATTTTCTTCAAAGCTCTTCTTATCCTTTTGACACGACGGGCTTCGATCTCCTCATTATTGCAAGGAGGAATCACTTGATCATATTGATCATTTGGGTCCCCATCTTGACCAACTTGGCCTTGATCATCATCATCATCATCATCAACAACAATATCTTCAACTCTTGCTTCAACTTGAGGAGAGTATGAAGAGGATGGTTGATCTTGGCGTTGACCTTGACTCGCATTAGTGAGATGAGTGGGTACGACTTGCGGAGTCACTTGGTCAATGAGAGGAGGGTCTTGAACATGTTCTTGGTTAGGTGTAACATTTGGCTCCTTGGCTTGTTCTTCTATTGTAGAGGATGGCTCCACTTGAGTAGAGCATAGTCCTTCTCGAGTCGCCATAAGGTGTCCCTCAATGGGGCGGAAAAATCCCACACCCATCCTTCCTATGGCTTCTTGAGGTATTTCAACATCTACATTAGAAACATGAAATTGCGCCACTTGGGAGCCATCATTTTCCTCGAAAGCCACACTACAAGATTCTATGACAATCCGTGAGGCTTTGTCAAAGACTTTATAAGTGTGGGATTCGGCACCGTAACCAACAAATATACCCTCAATAGTTTTGGATTGAAATTTAGACAACCTAACACCCTTGATCAAATAAAAGCACTTACAACCGAATACACGGAAGTAGGAGACATTGGGCTTGTTGCCGGTGAGGATCTCATATGGGGTCTTGTCCAAGCCTTTGCGGATGTAGAGGCGGTTGGAGGAGTGGCATGCGGTGGATATGGCCTCGGCCCATAAATATTGGGGAGAAGAGTACTCCGCCAACATGGTCCTTGCCATATCCAAGAGGGTGTGATTCTTCCTTTCGGCAACACCATTTTGTTGAGGAGTGTAAGTGGCGGAGTATTGATGACGAATGCCTTCTTCACTAAGGAATTCATTCAAAGTGTAGTTCTTGAACTCCGAACCATTATCACTCCTAATAGCCATGATTTGCACATTGTGTTGATGTTGCACTTCGTTGGAGAAGTCGATGATGGTTTGTTGAGTTTCACTCTTGCACTTGAAGAAATAAACCCAAGTGTATCTTGAATAATCATCGACAATCACCAAGCAATATTCTTTTCACCAAGACTTGCCTCGGGCACGACACCAAAGAGATCAACATGGAGAAGCTCCAAGATCCTCTTTGATGAGATAATAGTCTTGGCCTTGTGCACCTTGTCATGCATCTTCCCTTCAACACACGACCTACAAACGCGATCCTTTGCAAAGGAATCATTTTATTTTAGTCCAACAATAAGGCCAACTTTGTGAAGACTTTGCAAAGTTCTCATGTTGACATGGGATAGGCGGCGATGCCACAACCATCCCAAGTACACCTTTCTGAAGAGACACATTGCTTGAGTGTTGGTAGACTTCGGAAAGTCCACCACAAACAACTCATTTTCATCATGTCCCACGTAAGCGACGTCAAGAGTCTTGCTCCTCAAAAGAACCACAATATCAACATCAAAAAAGACAGAGAAACCCATCTTTCCAAGAGAGCGGACGGAAAGTAAATTGTAACCAAGGGATTCGACAAGAATGACGTTCACGATAGTGATATCGGGAGCGACCACAACCTTGCCGAATACGGATACCTTAGACGAGGACGAGTCTCCATAAGTGACGGTTGCTTGTATGTCATTTGGGCGCAACTCCGTCACAAGTTGTTTGCTTCCGGTCATATGGCTAGTGCATCCACTATCAATTGTCCATTTAGTCCCACCGGAAGCATAGTCCTCCATGGCCTTAGCCATGAAGCACTTGGCATTACGTTGAGGAAGATCGTCATTGGGGGATTCAAAGAGGGATGAAGATGATGGAGTAGAAGCAATAGCTAGAGTGGCCACTTCACTTGTGGTTTCTTCTTCTTCGTCACTCCCGGAGTCATAATCCTCTTGAGTCAAGAGCACAAACTTGGTGGGAGACTTCTTGTTGAATGACTTCTTCTTGAAATGAGGTTTCTTGTACTCAACCTTGGACTTGTCCTTGTGAATGAGCTTGCCACTATGGAGCTCTCTATTCTCATAGGGGCACTCCACAATGAAATGGTGCTTATCTTGACAATTGAAGCAAGACCTCACTTTTTGAGCCCCATCATTGCCATAGCGAGACCTTGTCTTCTCCTCAACAAATATCTTGCCCTTGGGAGGATTGCTCCAAAACTTTTGCACGTTCAGAGCAATGAGATCCTTTAGAACGGGATCATAGTCTTGTTCCTTCAAAGGAGGCAACGCCTCTTCTCCTTCTTCTTCATTTTCAACCTCTCTTGACAACACCTTGGCCTTCAAAGCAACATACGCTCCTTGATGCATTCCAATGGCCCTAGCACGGTTGTCAAGCGCATATTTGGTTTGCACTTTGTAGGAGCACATTTCTTGCATCACTTGAGTTGAGGTCATGGAGGAGAAATCATGTCTCCCTTGAATTCTCTTCATGTCCGCGCCCTCAAATGGCATTATGGCAATCATGTACTTCCTCTTGATCCATGCATCATCAATGTACTTGGCACCAACATTTGAGAAGGCGGTGGCAAGAGTCTTGAGTTTCCGGTACATGTCCACATGATCCTTTCCATCATGCATATACAACCCTTCGGCCTCATTGGTCAAGGAATCATATCTATTCCTTTGCATGCTCTCATTGCCCACAAACATGACGACAAGAGCGTCCCATGTTTCCTTGGCGGTGGAATATTGTTGGAGATGCGGCATGTGGTTAGGACCCACGGCTTGTTGAAGAATGGACAAGGTGGTGTAGTTGAGTTGGAAATCTACGGCTTCTCTTCTTGTTAAGTTCTTGGGATCAAATGGCTTGTATCCATCACGAGTGATCCTCCAAAGATCTATACAAGAAGAGTTCAAGTGAGTCTCCATGTAATATTGCCATTCACGAAAAGAAAAAGCATCAATTTTAGGTGGATCTCCTCTAGGGATTATATGAGGATGAGGGACGGGAGGATCGGGAGAATAACTTCCGGGAACGACATGAAATTCTCCGCTTCCTTCCGTACCCGACTTAGTGGAGTGTTCGGCGGAAGCATTTTTATGTGGATCACCATCTACCCCTTTCTTGGCGCCCTCCGGAGGAATTTCCGGAAGAGAGGATTCGACTACCTCCGGTCCTTTGGCTTTGAGGAGTTGTGTCATGAGTTGACGCAACTCATCAAATTTGGTGTCTATGGATGAGGTTAATGAAGTTCTCAAAGCATTGAGATCATCCATGGTCACCTTGCCAACGGACATTTCGGTATCCATATCTTCTCCCATACTAAAACTCTTAGGCTGTTAAGCCCGATACAAGAGCCGAGGCTCTGATACTAATTGAAAGTAAAGTATGGGCACCTAGAGGGGGGGGGGTGAATAGGTGCTACGACCAATTTTAATTTTTAACAAGGTTTAGGCTTGACACAAAGGTAAATTCTCTAGATAGTGCAACTAATGGTGAATTTACCTATATGGCAAGGCAAGCAATTAATGCAACTAGGACAACACTTAATACAACAAGTACTACAATAAATTCTACAAGTACGAGTAAGTAAAGAGTGAGGAACGAGGTAACCGATGGAAGCACACGGAGACACGATGTATTCCCGAGTTCCTCCTTGTTAGGGGAGTACGTCTCGTTGGAGGGGTGTGAGCTCGCCACGAAGGCCTACTCAACGCCACAAAGGCCTCACCATATCCTCCGATGAACTTCCGCCACAAAGGCCTAGTTCACCTTCCACTATTGAACCCCTTGAGGCGGGGATCCAATCATTTACAAACAAGCTTGGGGCACACACCCACAACTTAATTGGGGGCTCCCAACTCTTCTCAAATCACCAAGAGTAACAAGAAGCCTAGGTTCTCCACAAGAGGAAACCTTAGGCCAAGATCCCTCAAGCTAATGAGGGGGAAATGGAAAACCGGTTGGTGAAGATGTAGGTCCGGGGCTTCTCCTTCAATCCTCAAAGAATCAACAAGTTTGGGTGGAGGAGGAGGGAGATCTAGCTTGGTGGGTGAGCTCAATCAATGGATTCTTCAATGCTGGAGGAGCTAACCCATGGGGAAGAAAGAGAGGGCCTATTTATAGCCCTCACTTAAACTAGCCGTTTTTCTGCCCAAATACGACCAGGCCGGAATGGCCCGAATAATCCCGGACCCCGGAATAATTCCGGAGCAATCCGGATTCCAACAGAGATATTTGCGTTGCGGTCGGAATGGCCTGGAATAATTCCGGATTCCAACAGAGCATTTTACCGTTGTGGCCGGAATGGCCCGAAATAATTCCGGACCCCGGAATCACCCAGAATATTCCGGATTCCAACAGAGCATTTTCCCGTTGTGGACGGAATGGCCCGGAATGATTCCGGCTTCCGGAATCACCAGGAATAATTCCGAGCTAAACTTGGAAAACCTTTTTCAGGCCAGGAAAACTCCGTTGATCTCTGATTTCTTCACCATTTCTTCGATACCGTATATGTGCTGAAATAATACCAAGACCTTTGACAGAATAGCACATACGGTTAGTAAATTTCTTTATGTTGTTAACAAACACACAAAACATAGAGATATCGAAATTATACTTTCACATGTAGCTAGCATTGTGTCAGTTTTCAAAAAGGATGTTTTTGAGAAAAAGGATTTATACCTGTGAGTTACTAATGGAGAAAAGCTAGTTGTTCTACAAGAAGTTATGCAAAGAGAAACTTTCTTTGATAAAACAAGTTTTATAAAACCTCTAGTACATGTGATATCTACAAGAGAAAGAAAACTATATTATTTTCTTTTTAAGTATCTTCTTCAACAAAGATATAGAGATGTTAAAGCAACCATGATGTATCTTACATCCACCATGGGTAGTGAACCCTATGTATAGCCTACCCATTCCACCATATAAGCATACGTGCATTATGTAAGTTTTTAAAGGATGTCTTGCAGAATACATTCAAATGTACTCATATTGGTTTCGTCCCTGGCTATTTACTTGTTCAGACTTTGAGGAACTGCCGCAAGAGGAGGAGTACGAAGAGGAGTACTTTGCTGACGACTACGCGAATTAGGCTTGGCTCCCGGTCAGCAGCCTGTAGGTGAAGGCGTGACATGGGCTCTATACGTTGTGTGTTTTGCTAAGTTTCCGCTGCATGTGAGACATTTGCCTGCCTTGCGTGGCAGTTGTTAAGACTTGGTCATGTGACCATGTGTTGTAAGACTCTATTATTCGTGTAATGGATAATGTTATCTGTGTACCAACTTCGTATGTTGTTCACGACTGAATTCCTGGGAGCGTGAATGGATGCATATGAGGGGTTCTGGACCATCTGGTTTGGGGCCTCTACAAAGTTGGTATCAGAGCTACCCTGACCTTAGGAGCCCTTAGTTAGCATGGACGTTAGCTAGTACTCTGAAAAACTATCTTATAAAACTAAGTTACTTATGTGACAAAGTTCCAAAATATTCTTATACCTATCTTCTATGTGTTACAAAACCATACTTACATTAAGTTATGTCTTGTTCAATCTAAAACTTTGCACACTTTGGTCTAACTTAAACTATACTTAAAATTTTGTGTAGATGGAAGTCGTTTTCACCGAGGCCTGCCAGTTGGGACTGGCTAGAGATGTGTCGTTTCTTTTCGAGCAGAGGCTCGTGGAGATGACGGAGCTAATTGATTGCCCAGTTCCGGAGTTATAGGGAGGACTGATTTTTGGTTCTCCGATTGCGGGTGACTGGTTCGTGGAGTGCACCATCCATCCCCCACTGACAGCACCTTTAGCGAAGACCATTGTCTTTACAGTTGTTGAACACTCTTGGCAAGAGGGCGCAATTCGGGTGATTCAGGAGGCGATAGCGCGCTTGGCTCATTTGAGGGACTACCTGTTCCTTGGCACTCGCTTTGAGTTGCCGGGGAGACGTGACGAGACTGGTACACCGCTTTCCGTGCCACAGGATCTAGATGGCATGGGTCCCCACCTTGAGGACATGGAGATACTCCTGCACTACACCCAACGCCCCTTGGATGATCTCAGTATTATGCAGCACACCACAATGCAGAGTGTCGTCTCCTAGTTTACCATATGGGGAAGATGATGACTGACCTCGAGACAGAGACCGCGAGGAACAGAGCCTTGGCGGGACAGTTACAGTGTAACATCCCTGATTTTTGGAAAATGCAAAAATCACAAATATTTGAAACTTTTTGTTTTCATGTTATGCAAGTCACCAAAAATCAAATAAGATGCAAGAAACAAAAGGAAACCATACATAACTCATTGAAAATTGAAATTAAGAATCCATTATACCTCTATTCCATAAACCCTAAAACCCTCTCAAATGATTTTTCTCACATAAAGAAAAACCATTTTATCTTTAGCAAAATTTATTACATAAAAGGTTTTCAATTCAAATATCACCTTGAAATTATTTTATGGCAACAACAATAAAAGATTTATAACCCTTAATAAAGTCCTAAGCCTCAAAAATATTTGATGAGAATAAAATGTTTTAATAATAACTTTTAGTTGTTATTCCAAGTTTTAAACATGAAGGGGTGAAAATGAAATGCATTGCTTTGAAAATAACATAACAAAAGGTTTTGAAAACAATATTATAACTTATGGTTTTATTCTAAATTTTATTGATCAACAATAATAATTAATTGATATGAACTAATTAAATAGCATTAAGTTACTTTTAGTAGATCCTTCAACTCCTAAAAATATAAAATGTGAAAGTGGTTTAAAAATGATATATGATTTGTAAAATGTCTCTGAGATTTTATTTAGACAATAACATCAATTTATTATTTTCTAAATTTTAAAATGGAATAAAGTTACTATTAGTAAATCACTGAAAGCCTAAAAATATAAAATATAAACATGATGTGAATTGAGTTTCAAAAATAATAATTGACATGTTTAATGTTTTCAATTGGGAAAACAACATCTTCATTTGAGAAAACCACATTATTTTTATTAAACCCCAAGTCAAATAAATAAGGAAAAATTTCCATTAAGTGACTATGATGTTTTCATCATATTTATTAAATCATGGAAACAAGTTGAAATGGTTTTGGAAAATAGTAATTAACCATATTATAGTCTCTGAAATTTTATTTAATCAAAACCTCATTTTATTAATTTTCTAATTAAAAAATATACATTAAGTACTATTAGTGATTTAATTTTAATTACAAAATATAAAAAATGATTTGTGTTGGAAACATAAAAATAATGTTTCTATTTGGTAGATATTTCAATTAAAAGTTTTTTGAAATTTAAATGAGGTTGTTTGGATTTATAAAACAGAAATTATAAGAGAAATAAGAAAAACAAAAAAAAAAGAAAAAAAAAATTTGATGACGTCATCATGACGTCACCCGTCATCAACCTCTGGAAACGGCAGTGACCGTTTCTTCCCAAAAATTTTCGCGTTGATTGCGAGCGTTTCAGAGAGGGATTGAATGCCCCGCTTCCATCCCCTTAAAGCCTCCTCCCTCCTCTCCATTTCCCCTCTTGAACCCCGTCCTTTAGTGCCCGAGGACCCACGAAATCGCTCGCCGGAGTTCGTCGTTTCCGCCGCCGCGATTCACCATTCCGGCAAGTCCAGAAGGCCACGGCCGCCCTCGTTTGGCCCCCTCTCTTTCTCCCTTTCCCGTGCACCTCTGTGACCACTTAGGTGGGTTTTTCGTGCAGATTTTTCACCGCGTCGTGCTCGCCGGAGTACACCGCCTCGGGACCTCCTCGCCGCCACCGTAGCAGAGGCTGTGGAGCCCTCCCGTGGCCCCCATCATCTTCACCGAGTCGTGCTGAAGCTCCCCGTGCACTCCCCGAGCCCGGAGGCACACCGGAACGCGCCGCCGTCAACCTCCCGTGAGCAGCACCGCCGCCGTCGCCATTTTCCGGCGAGCCAACTCCGGTAAGCCCCTCCCCTCTCCTCGGTCCGTTAGATCTAGGATCAACGCCTAGGATTAGATCCTAGACGAAGGGGTATGCCACCCTCAGATCTGGATCCAACGATCCAGATCGACCCACTTATCCACATCAGCAACCCAGTCAGCACGCCACGCCAGCATCCAGTCAGCACAAGCAACCAATCAGGAGCTCCCACGTGTCCCAGCTTTTTATTCAAATTTCCTCCCGCTAGAATTAATTGGCAGTTTTACAGATTAGTCCCTGCATCTTAGATCTATCATATCTTTTCAACCACTTAGCCAAATTTAACAATCTTGGACTTTTTGAAAAGCCCTTGACATTTAGAAACTTTTGGCACTGTCCAAATTCAAATTTGACAAACTTAAATTTGTTCAAATTCAAATATGCTTGTTTGGTGAAATTTGGCATAATTCAAATTCTACAAATCCAAAAATTGTAAATAAAATATATTTGGAAACCTTAGGATGTGTACTTTCATATCCTCTGTCCCAAAATAATAATTGAAGAAATTAAAATTGAATTTAGAATTTAGTTGTCTATTTGAGTATTTTTGGCATAGATTAATTTCTACAAATATTTTCAATATAGTTCCTTTGGCAAAATTGTTCCATTTGACAACCTTGAACCAGAAACAACCTTGCCCAACTATTTTGGACATCCTTGGACCATGACCATGTATTTTTACCAAAAACCCAACCTAGTGATCCATCCATGTCTTAGGAATTGTTTTCAACTGTTTTTCCTTGATGTTATGTCTAATTGGAGCCAAGTCAAGTCCTTAGAATGTGTCAATCACATATAGTACCAAATAGTGAAATTTAGTTTTCTATCTACTTCTCCACTCCCCTTTCATGCTTCAAGATTTCATCAAGTTGGGATTTGTGAGAACCATGAAGTGCAATGGAGGACTTAACCATCTAGAGATTTTTCAACCTGAAGATAGAATACCAATGAAGGACTTAGAAAATAAAACAAACTTCAGAAGCATCTCCAAGAAGTGGAAGCACTTAGAAGAAAACCAGAGAAACTTCTAGAGGACTAACACCTTTTCTCTCTAAGTCTTTTTTCCTTCCCTTTTCTATTCTTCTCCTTTCAACTTGGAGGCAACATGAAGAGCTACAAGGAAGATCAAAGAATAAGTTTTGAAGAGAAGACTTGGACTCCACAACTAGAAGCAACTCAAAGAAGTACAAGTGTATGAAGAAAATCAAGGAGAAGACATCTACCCCTCTCTTTCTATCTTTCTTCTTATTTTCTTTCTCTTGACTTAGTGGTATTTTGTGCCCATCCCATACCCAAACCAATTAGTGAAGTGAAAGCCATGAAGAATTTATCAAGACCAAGAGAAGAATCCATTCAAGGAACAAGACTACAATAGAAGCATGAAGATGATCTTCAAGAAGGCAATCACATGAGGTCTAGAAGCAATCCATACAAGTTGAAGAATAACAAGTTGTTTTTGCCCAACCATTGACCCAAATGGAAAATCCCAAGACTTTATATTGTTTTCTCTATAGCTATGAAGTTAGTAGACCTACCCTAACCACAATGGAAAATACTAACATAGTCACTCAAATATTTTTTTGAAGGTGAATATGACCAAGTGTTTGCATGTATTACTTTAGTTGAAGAAGTAATATGTTTATTCTAAGTGAACTCTTGGAACTTCCTCGACAAGTATGGTTATAATAAAGTTAGATCACATCAAGATCAACCTAGCCCTTCCCAAGTAAACCATTGGAATTTCCTTAACAAGAATGAATCTTTCAACTCAAACCTAGACCTTGTCCTAACCAACTTGGTTAAGCCTCTTTTGATATGTTAGTTGCTATGTATGTTTTGTACACTTGTATGTTTGTTTGTTAGGATGCTTGTTTATTTTGTTATTGTGTTTTCAATGAATAGATTGTACGGAGAGCAACGATCTTTTGTGAAGAGAGTGTGATATCTTCACCAACTTCAACAAGGCAAGTAATACATCATCAAATAACCATTATTTTCTATATGCATTAGTTGATTTTTGAGTAGTATGCATTGATAGGAAATTTTACTAAGTTATATTATGCTATGCTATTATCCTAGTAGTGTGTAGCCATCTCTTTTATCCTTGTTATTTATAGCCTTAGAACTTGATAGATGCTATGCAATGTGACAAATGATTTTTACTTGATGTTGTGGAAAAATTCTAAGTAACAACTTCAATGAACCACCTGGGTGGATTTGGTTGTTTGGCTGATGAGAGTTGAGTGTCTCCCCGAGGGGTTGTTCACTTGAGGAATGCCACCCAGGAACAAAGTGATTATGATGTTCCCCAAGTTTAGATTGCTTCCAGTGCAGCCTTTGGTCATATGGGCTCTGTCTTGATCAACTAAGTTGTGAGGGTTCATCCCGGGCTTGACAAGCAGATGTAGCATAATTATAGGTGGAACGGGTCTTGCCATTGGGTTGGATTCTTGCTTCTGAAAGATCTCGTCTTGATTCTTCTCCTTTCCTTAATGCACTCAGGGTGTATAGGATGTTTGGGTTGAGTTGGGTCTGAAGGTGAAAGTGCACAAGCTCTGCAGAGTCAACAAACTAAGATCTTAGCCGTGTCCCCGGTTATGGACAACTATGAGCAGCTGGACAAGGAAGGACGGAAGAATCACATCACCATTTTCAATAAGTAAAATTTGACCAAGTGAACAGTATTTGTGGTGCTTGGATCTTATTCCAATGTTGCCACCCTTTGGAAAGAAAAGTTGTTTTACAAAAGTGATAGGAGAAAACTTGCTTTATGCAAACTTAGCCAAAACTCCACTCAGCCAAATGATCATGTAGTATTAGTCTTGCCATTTATATCCACCATAGTGTTACTTGCCAATACATTAAATTGTATTGACTCCCTTGTGGCTGCATATTCCATATTGCAGATATTTCTGAAGACGAGTGAGGATTTCGTTTAGGATCTCGAGACTATCGCCAACATGTTTTGCCTGTGGCACATGAAGAAGATGGGCTCAATGTTGTACTATGTTTTCCGATGTATTCCTTTGTTTTCTGCTAGTCTTCTAAGACTATGCAAGTTGTAAACCTATTTTGTAAAGACTGGATCATGCGATGTAATAGAATTTGATGCATTTGCATGATATTTCATTTTGTACTGTGGTGCTAGCAATTGATCCAGGGACTAGCACAATAACATAGGTATTCCATCTTTATTAAAAGTTGGGATGCTACAAAATGGTATCAGAGCATTGTGTTGCCTGTAGGATTCAAGACCCTAGGTTTGGATTAGAATAGGAAAATCCATAGGAATAAAATTTTACTATCTTACAACTACTCGTCAAAGAAATCTTTTATAACTTCATTTCTCCTCGTACTCCTTCCCATGATACATTTCTAATGACTACTCTTATCTATAGATGACCAACATCATTGAATCACTCAAGAAAGGACCAATGATGACCATGACCCTGGAGTGTGACACTGATTTTCCAAGAGCATTGAAGGATCTCATGTTAATCATGGGATTTGAAGGACCAGCAGTCTACTGGGGTTTTCCCTACATAGATGAGGAGGATGGTTTCGAATATTGGTGGGTGCAGATTCATCTGTACATGAACAAGGAGTACGACCACAAGATAGGAGGAGATTGCATGCTTACCAACAAGGAGGTGCATTTGACATTCTTTGATTCAGCAAGAAGTGCTGCATGGAGGGCTATTGAAGAACTTACCGAGAGACTCAAGTGGAGACTTCACAACACTAAGAAGATTCTCAAGGAAGCTGAAGAAGAGATCAACACTCTTGAAAAAGAGATTAGAATGTACAAGAACGCGGAGAGCATCGTGAAGACTGAGTATTGAAGACCTCTCATGAGGAATAAAGCAAGAAAGTTGTTACCCTGCCTTAAATAGTAGATAACCATGAGATGTAATAAAGTTGTGAGACACGAAAAACAAAATTAGTGTATTGATCATACCAATGAGCGTGGTATGACAATATTAGTTTGTTTTCAAAAACTTTGTTGTTTGGTGTGATGAATGTGTTGCTTTGTGTTTGTTATGTGTTGTTTGTAAGATGAGTTTCCTTGATCTGCTGTGTTTGGATAGGAACCTTCTTAGATACTTTCTAACCTCTACTCATCTTTCCTAAAACCCCAAAACAGATGCCTAGCCATAATGCCAACAACCTGGAGAACTCAATAGCAATGCAAATGCTACTAGAAGCTCAAACTCAGCTGATACAACTGATGACCCAGAACCAAGCAAGCCACCCCAATATGGAGTTAACCCCGGGAATGCAACAAGTGTTAGATACCCAATCCCAGATAGTGCACATGATGTCCCAAAACATGACCAATAGTGGAAACCATCAACCCTTGGTAACTAGAGATAACCAGGAGACAGAAGAAGAAATGTTTTCAACACTCAAAGCCTGCAAATCTTGTGGAGAGATAGGACACTATTCCAAAGATTGTCCTGATGAGTGGCCCCATGGTGATGCAAACAACTCAACTGAAGGATACTTCACTCAAGTTACTTGTTTTCTGTGTGAAGGAACAACACATGTTCCAACACAATGTCCACTTTACCCCATGGTACAACAAGTTGGACAACAAGCCAAAATGGAAATGCTTAGTGCAATCCAAGAGAACTTAGGAAAACCAGATGTGAAGGGAAAACGCAAATTAGATACTATTCAGATGGACCATGTCAAGGATAATACTGGAGCCAAGACTACAACACATCCCTATTCATCCAAACACACCACCAAGAATTGTTATTCTTGTGAAGAAGATGGACATTTATCTAGAAATTGTCCCAACAAGAAACCCAGACCTTCAACCAACATAGTTGAGTATACTGGGCAGCAGTATGAAGATATGATGGCCAATTTAACTCCACCAAGGAAGAAGAAGAAACTTCAGAAGAACCCCAATCCTGTCTATAGAGACATCAGCCAAGTGACATGCTTCAAATGTAGAGATAAAGGACACTATGCAAATGGATGCCCTCAAAGGGAGAAGGCAGGAAACCATGACTTTCTGAAAGAAGGACTCTTAGGCAAAGTTTTATGTTGAAAATAAATTTATTTTCCCTAGAAGTTCTTCCAGTATAATAAACCACAATGAATGTCTGAGAAATGTGTTCCCATTATAATGAGAAGATGCTGTGAAATCCTCTCAACTTGATCTTTTGATTGACCCAAAGAGTGACCCCTCAGTGTCAAAGGTAGTCCAACATACCTATGTTGGTCTACACCTCTACCACAAAGGAAAGATCTACTCAAGCTAATCTAGAATCAATCTACACTCTAATCTAATGAAAATAGACTACCCACAAAAGTTTCTTTTAAGGGTGGTAGCTCACCCAGTTGTTTTGGAATCCAGTTACCCAATCTTTCTTTCTATCCTTCCCAAATCTCGGGACGAGATTTCTTTTAAGGGTGGTAGTCTGTAACATCCCTGATTTTTGGAAAATGCAAAAATCACAAATATTTGAAACTTTTTGTTTTCATGTTATGCAAGTGACCAAAAATCAAATAAGATGCAAGAAACAAAAGGAAACCATACATAACTCATTGAAAATTGAAATTAAGAATCCATTATACCTCTATTCCATAAACCCTAAAACCCTCTCAAATGATTTTTCTCACATAAAGAAAAACCATTTTATCTTTAGCAAAATTTATTACATAAAAGGTTTTCAATTCAAATATCACCTTGAAATTATTTTATGGCAACAACAATAAAAGATTTATAACCCTTAATAAAGTCCTAAGCCTCAAAAATATTTGATGAGAATAAAATGTTTTAATAATAACTTTTAGTTGTTATTCCAAGTTTTAAACATGAAGGGGTGAAAATGAAATGCATTGCTTTGAAAATAACATAACAAAAGGTTTTGAAAACAATATTATAACTTATGGTTTTATTCTAAATTTTATTGATCAACAATAATAATTAATTGATATGAACTAATTAAATAGCATTAAGTTACTTTTAGTAGATCCTTCAACTCCTAAAAATATAAAATGTGAAAGTGGTTTAAAAATGATATATGATTTGTAAAATGTCTCTGAGATTTTATTTAGACAATAACATCAATTTATTATTTTCTAAATTTTAAAATGGAATAAAGTTACTATTAGTAAATCACTGAAAGCCTAAAAATATAAAATATAAACATGATGTGAATTGAGTTTCAAAAATAATAATTGACATGTTTAATGTTTTCAATTGGGAAAACAACATCTTCATTTGAGAAAACCACATTATTTTTATTAAACCCCAAGTCAAATAAATAAGGAAAAATTTCCATTAAGTGACTATGATGTTTTCATCATATTTATTAAATCATGGAAACAAGTTGAAATGGTTTTGGAAAATAGTAATTAACCATATTATAGTCTCTGAAATTTTATTTAATCAAAACCTCATTTTATTAATTTTCTAATTAAAAAAAATACATTAAGTACTATTAGTGATTTAATTTTAATTACAAAATATAAAAAATGATTTGTGTTGGAAACATCAAAATAATGTTTCTATTTGGTAGATATTTCAATTACAATTTTTTTGAAATTTAAATGAGGTTGTTTGGATTTATAAAACAGAAATTATAAGAGAAATAAGAAAAACAAAAAAAAGAAAAAAAAAATTTGATGACGTCATCATGACGTCACCCGTCATCAACCTCTGGAAACGGCAGTGACCGTTTCTTCCCAAAAATTTTCGCGTTGATTGCGAGCGTTTCAGAGAGGGATTGAATGCCCCGCTTCCATCCCCTTAAAGCCTCCTCCCTCCTCTCCATTTCCCCTCTTGAACCCCGTCGTTTAGTGCCCGAGGACCCACGAAATCGCTCGCCGGAGTTCGTCGTTTCCGCCGCCGCGATTCACCATTCCGGCAAGTCCAGAAGGCCACGGCCGCCCTCGTTTGGCCCCCTCTCTTTCTCCCTTTCCCGTGCACCTCTGTGACCACTTAGGTGGGTTTTTCGTGCAGATTTTTCACCGCGTCGTGCTCGCCGGAGTACACCGCCTCGGGACCTCCTCGCCGCCACCGTAGCAGAGGCTGTGGAGCCCTCCCGTGGCCCCCATTGAAGGGAATATGCCCGAGAGGCAATAATAAAATGGTTATTATCTTATTCCTTGTTTATGATGAATGTTTATTTCTCATGCTAGAATTGTATTAACCGGAAACGTTGATACATGTGTGCTTAATAAACAAACAATGGTTCCTAGTAAAGCCTCTCTTTTAACTAGCTCGTTGATTAATAGATGATCAAGGTTTCCTGATCATGAACATCGGATGTTATTAATAACGGGGTCATGACATTAGAAGAATGATGTGATGAACATATACCCAAAGAGAATATAGCAATGCGATCAAGTCATTTAGTTTACATTGTTATATCAAACACACGAAGTAACTTATTCCTTATACCATGAGATCATGTCAATCACTGATACCGGAAGAGTGCTTTGATGGCATCAAACGTCACACCGTAACAGGGTGACTATAAAGGTGTCATTGAGTATTCGGAAAGTATTAGTTGAGGATCATGGATCAAGAGTGGGATTTGTCCATCCAAATGACGGAGAGATATACTCTGGGCCCTCTCGGTGATATCACATCGAAACCGCTTGCAAGCACGTGATATGATCACAAGGATGTTATATCACGGGAACGAGAAAAGAGTACTTGTCGGTAACGAGATTGAACAAGGTATGGTTGATACCAATGATCGAATCTCGGACAAGTAAAATATCGCGAGACAAAGGGAATAGTTCACGGCGTTGTTGGTTCACACGATCACGAGAGTCATCGTTGAATATATAGGAGTCATCACGGATCTCCAGATCCCGCTGTTGATTATTGATCGGAGAGGAGTCTCGATCATGTCTATCTTATTCACGAACCGTAGGGTGACACACTTAAGGTTCGATGACGCATTTGAGAGGATACGGAATATCGAAGAATATTTTGGACAGCACCGAAATTGTTTCGGGGAAAATTGAAATAGTTCAAGGGGTTTTTCGTCGAATGGTTGTTAATAGAATTAACGAATGATTCGAGGTGCTATATGCAAAAGTTTGTTAATAGAATTAACAAATGCTGAAATAAAGAAATAAAAAGGTTTTATTTATTTATTAAAAGAAAACCTTTGGATTTTCCAAGTGGGAAATAATGGGGAAATGAGTGGGTGTGAGTGGAGTGTCCACTCACATGATGAGGGAAGAGGTGGGGGCACACCCATGGGCTGGCCGCACCCCCCTTGGGCTGCCTCCCCCCTCTCCTATAAAAGGAGGGTGAGAGCTCTCCCTCCTTCACACACTTGTCCACTTCCCTTTCCCTCCACCCGCTGCTCCATTTCATGGTCTCCGGCTTGGCGAAGCCCTGACCGTGGGATTCTTCACCACCACCACGTCGTCGTGCTGCTGGAGTTCCGAGGGATCCTCTACTTCCGCGCCCCGCTGGAACGAGGGAACGGAGGTCGTCATCAACCGTACGTGTGACCGATCACGGATGCACCGCCGGATTGCGGTGCCATCTTCTCGCTATCGGGATCGGTGTGAGTACGACTACGCCAACAACGAGATTTGATCTCGTACCACTTTGAGTCTTCGAGGGTATGTGTTCTCCTTAACCCTCTTGTTGCCCGTTACACTTCGTCTCCTAGATTAGATCTTGGCCTTTCGGGTGTCTCTCGCGTAGGAAATTTTTTGTTTTCTATGCTACATTCCCCTTCAGTGGTATCAGAGCCGGATCTATGCGTAGATGTTTTGTACGGGAAGAACACATAGGTGTATGTGGGAGTTGATGATCATGTTATTACCTCCTTGACTATTTTATGATCTTAGTGGCATAGTGGGATGAAGCGGCCCGGACTAACCTTACATGTCCACGTACATGAGACTTGTTCCACAACTGACATGCAACTTGTATTGCATAAGTGGCTTGCGGGTGTCTGTTTCTCCTACTATAGTTAAGATCTAATCTATGAAGGGTTGTTAAAAATGTGTTTATCAACGTTGTGGTTGATGTTCGTAGGTATGAACGGTTCTATCCTCGAAAGCCCTAAGCCACGTAAAATATGCAAAAATAAATTAGAAGCGTCTAACTAGTTTTTGCTGGGCATGTGATGTGATATGGTCAATATTACAAATTTGATTATGAGATGATCTATTTTGTAAATTATTGATATACCGGAAGGTATCCATATGATTGTCTTCTTCTTGATGGACAATCAAGATTGGGTGCCATGGTACTTGGTACCACGCCGGTGGAATGATGGAGATCATACCATGATGCACATGATGGAGATCAAGTGAAAGGAGGACCATATCATATCACGTTATCCTTACATGTGATGTTTGTGATGTTAATCCTTTTTTTATGCATCTTGTTTTGCTTAGATAACGATGGTAGCATTATAAGATGATCCCTCTCACTTAATATCAAGATAATAATGTGTTCTTCCTTAAAGTATGCACCGTTAAGAAAGTTCGTCGTTTCGAGACACCACGTGATGATCGGGTGTGACAGACTCAACGTTCGCATACAACGGGTGTTTTCAAGCCTAGCATGTACAGACATGGCCTTGAAACACACGCAATACTACGGTTCTACTTGGCGAGCCTAGCATGTACAGACATGGCCTCGGAACACGTAACCGAAAGGTAAAGCATGAGTCATATGGCTGATATGATGAACATGTCGATGTTCGCCTTTGAAACTACATCATCTCACGTGATGATCGGTTTTGGTGTAGTGAATTTGGTTCGTGTAATCACTAAAGATGACTAAGAGGGATGTTGTTTTTGAGTGGGAGTTCATGGTTTAATTTTTTGAATTAACTTGAACTTATTTATCATGAACAACCAATCAAAGTGAATTTGCACAAATTGTAGTATTCATTGGCATCTATAATTACCTTACACTTAGATTGTTAATTGAGATATAACTGTTATGATCTGGTAAATACCATTTAAGATTGGTACCGTATTAGTGAAATTTAAAATTGAGTCCTATTGTAGATTTTTGGTATTTCCTACCTAGCTCCATGTGGTTAATGATTGATTGATCTAGAGAGCAACCAATTCCTACTTAGAATCCAAAGTCATGGTTGCTTCTGTATCACTTTATCTTCAAAAGAATGTTTTGTTGATCAAAGTGGTTTAGGAACTGAAAAGAATTGTTTTCAGAAACAATCAAGTGAAAGATATATTGATATCTAGAAACTTATTTGTGGCAACATGACTGAGTATAATTTAGCGTGACAATGTTTGCTTATATTATCTGAATATATGCAAATTTAGCGTGACAATGTTTGCTTATATTATCTGAATATATGCAATGATTGAAGACGCTAGGCGTTTGAATATTCCAAGAAATTGGATGCTAAAAATTATCCTCTAAATTCCTTCCTTCGAGCTATAGTAGCTTAATCATAAAATTGTTATGATGGGATGGATTAGAAGTATGGGTAAAGTAGTTTACCTTACTTGGAGATTGCTAAGAGTGGAATCTAGAAGAATGCTATTAATATGGTGATATTAGTAGAACAATCAAACTGAAAGTATGACTCAATGGGTGATAGTATATGACTAACACGCCAAAGAAAATGAGCTAGTAAGACTAGCATTGTTTGATGTTGAATGATTCTTCTATAAAGGAAAGGGAATATTGAAAATAGAATTACAAAAAGATATATGGCAGAAAAAGAAGATAACTGGAAAGTCCAGCTCAGGAGTATATGCTTGATATACAAGTTATAGATGTATTACTAGTTAACAAAGAATTTTTGGGTATTTTGATACCACATTGGTTGGTATGAGTTGTCATACAAAGCAACGCAATGAAAGAAATACAAGGGCCTAAAAGGAACTAGTAATAGATGTGGAATCGATTATGACAAGAACATAAATAAAGTGTTATTGTGTTCATTGTCGTATCGAACCAACCAGTCAAGATTTATTTGAAGAACTTAATAATTTGTTATTTTGTTCTAGTCTTTTGTGAGAACAAATGAGATTGTTCAAACTAGGATCATATTCCATAATTGATGGATATGTTAATATAAATCATGTTGGTAAAGTAAACATCTATAAGACTAAATGCTAAACGTTGCAAGACGTTGAAGAGTTTCACTTAAATTGTGACACCACCATTTTAGTTCATATCGGAAAGGAAAACATGAAGGAACTCCATATTGATGGACCTCCGGAGTCATTCTATTGACGCTTGTGAGACCTCTTCCAAAAGATGACTAGAATTCCGTTCTTAGGCCAAAGTAGAATGGACGACTAATTTAGTGGAGATTATACATATTGATGTATATAATCCATTATGTGTAGTCATGTATGGTGGATTAATTTTCCTTCATAAAATTCTCTCGATGATTTGAGTAGATATGTGAGTATATCTATTTAAACAAAACGGAGTTTGACATTTTGAATTGGTTCAAAAGGTTGTTAATATGAAGTTAAAATCATTGTAACAAGATAATCAAGTATTTATGATTGGATCATAAAGGATAAAGTTTGAGTTACAAGTTTAGCAAAACATCTGAGAAGTTGCAAAATTGTTCTACAACTTATACTTCTCGAATACCCCACATTAGATTGGAGTATTCAAGAGACAAAATCTAACCTTGTTTGACATGGTAAGATTAATAACAATGCCATTATAATTTTGTAGTTTATACATTAGTGACAACCGCTTTTCCACTGAAAAGAGCACCATCATGATCCGCTGAAATTGACAACATATAAGATATGGTTTGGGTAGTGACCCGAATTGTCACTTTCTTAAGTTTTGGTATGCATAGCATGTGTAAAATGTTTACAACCAAAATAGGATAAATATATGTTTATAAGGTTATCCCAAATAAAACATTGGGTATTTCTCCTATCACCGAACCAAAAGACAAATGTTGTTTATCAGAAAGGGTTGATTTCTCGAGAAAGTAGTTCTTGCGAAACAAGTGAGTGGGAGCACAGTATAAACTCAATGAGATTAGAGAATCTTTGTTATCATATCAAGAGTAGCGCAGCACTGGAAGTTGTTCCGGGGTTTACTATTTTGACTAAGTAGAAGACACTACAAACGTTGTAGATACTTCAAATGAGTTTGCGAACTGTACCAGTAAAGTCCAAAACTTTGTACTTAGAACAACTTGTGGTTTAAGTGTAAAGTGTTGTTTTGACAACAAAAGGACCTGGACCTTATAAAGGAAGCAAATGATGGGCCCTGACTTCGTAAAATTGACTATGAGTCATTATATCCGCCATAGTATCCTTGTATGAATGTCAAGTATGTGACTTGGTAGTCTTTTCGATAGGCATGATGCCTAACGATAGCAAAAGGGTCTATATAGCGACAAAGACATGGATTCTACATCCTTTGAAAGTTGTACTTATCGAAAAGTTGTTTTCGACGAAGTTCAAAGAGTTCACTACTACAAGATTTTGATCTTCCGTAGTGATGCTTAGTCTTTGCAGATAGTTCTAGCAAAGTTACATATTATGATATGGATGTTGAATAACAAAACCAATTCTCCTCTCGAGGAAGTTTGTTCAAGGATGTGTACTTGACACAGTCTGAGAGTTTTGTAAAATTCAAAAGGTTGCTAGAAAGGCATGCGCACTTCAATGGTTGAAGTGAGCATAACGAAGTTGAAATCTTTACCTTAATGAAGTTATCAAAAGAGTTTGATTCCATCATGAATGATAAAGATGCTTGTAGAGTTACAAGAAATTAAGTGGGAGCGTTATGACATATTTCCAATACTTATGTAGATGACATATGGTTGATTGGAAAATATGTATTTTAAATTAACACGGTTAAGATTTTCATATTGATGAAAGGCTTGGAAGATATTGGGCATCGATGTCTATAAAAGATGGATTCAAGCGCCTGATATGATTGAAGCCAAATTACATAAATGAAATATTGAAGTAAGTCAATATAAAATTGATAAGAAGGAGTTCTTGTCACATGGAAAATAATTGAGCAAGATTCATGTGTTTTGACACATGATGAGCATCATTGAAATTGAGATTTCTAAGTCATGTTTCCATGCTATGTACACAACCAGATGAGTCCTATGCTATAAAATGTTATAGTAGGATAATTCATATGATGATTAGACGACAGTGGGAGAGATCCTTGTGTCATTTTAGAAATGCTAAGGATATGTTTTCCTATATAGTAATGACAAAATATTAGTTGTAATATGTTACACTAATAATCTTGTCATTTATTCAAGTAATTTTATCTCAATTAAAATATGTGATGAACGGTAGCACAATAAGATGGAAGAAAGTTCCATTCTGGATTTGAAAGAGTTTCAAAATTAAAATATTGTGACAGATACTACAACAAAGGCTAAAGTATATCGTTGTGTTGACAACTGATAATAAGCGTATTTTGTGTCAAGGAGTTCTTTATTGAACTTGGTGAATTTCCAAGAATGCTGAAACTATGAAGCTACATTTTCACAATGTTAGTAACATCAGTTTAAGCTGAGGAATTAAGGTATCACCGGAACTTGGTGAATTTCCAAGAATGCTAACACTATGAAGCTACATTTTCACAATGTTAGTGACATCAGTTTAAGCTGAGGAATTAAGTTTTCACCGATTGACCATATATATACAAAGCCATCTCATTAGAGAATGAGTGATGCGTGTAGACGCAAAGAACATGCAAATACAATAGGACCTGCACAGTTCAGATCTTTTTGATAATGTTTACCACATGCGAAGCATGGTAATAACACTGGTACGCCATATGTGTTAAGTGCTTACAGACTAGATTATTGACTCTAGTGCAAGTGGGAGACTGAAGGGAATATGCCCGAGAGGCAATAATAAAATGGTTATTATCTTATTCCTTGTTTATGATGAATGTTTATTTCTCATGCTAGAATTGTATTAACCGGAAACGTTGATACATGTGTGCTTAATAAACAAACAATGGTTCCTAGTAAAGCCTCTCTTTTAACTAGCTCGTTGATTAATAGATGATCAAGGTTTCCTGATCATGAACATCGGATGTTATTAATAACGGGGTCATGACATTAGAAGAATGATGTGATGAACATATACCCAAAGAGAATATAGCAATGCGATCAAGTCATTTAGTTTACATTGTTATATCAAACACACGAAGTAACTTATTCCTTATACCATGAGATCATGTCAATCACTGATACCGGAAGAGTGCTTTGATGGCATCAAACGTCACACCGTAACAGGGTGACTATAAAGGTGTCATTGAGTATTCGGAAAGTATTAGTTGAGGATCATGGATCAAGAGTGGGATTTGTCCATCCAAATGACGGAGAGATATACTCTGGGCCCTCTCGGTGATATCACATCGAAACCGCTTGCAAGCACGTGATATGATCACAAGGATGTTATATCACGGGAACGAGAAAAGAGTACTTGTCGGTAACGAGATTGAACAAGGTATGGTTGATACCAATGATCGAATCTCGGACAAGTAAAATATCGCGAGACAAAGGGAATAGTTCACGGCGTTGTTGGTTCACACGATCACGAGAGTCATCGTTGAATATATAGGAGTCATCACGGATCTCCAGATCCCGCTGTTGATTATTGATCGGAGAGGAGTCTCGATCATGTCTATCTTATTCACGAACCGTAGGGTGACACACTTAAGGTTCGATGACGCATTTGAGAGGATACGGAATATCGAAGAATATTTTGGACAGCACCGAAATTGTTTCGGGGAAAATTGAAATAGTTCAAGGGGTTTTTCGTCGAATGGTTGTTAATAGAATTAACGAATGATTCGAGGTGCTATATGCAAAAGTTTGTTAATAGAATTAACAAATGCTGAAATAAAGAAATAAAAAGGTTTTATTTATTTATTAAAAGAAAACCTTTGGATTTTCCAAGTGGGAAATAATGGGGAAATGAGTGGGTGTGAGTGGAGTGTCCACTCACATGATGAGGGAAGAGGTGGGGGCACACCCATGGGCTGGCCGCACCCCCCTTGGGCTGCCTCCCCCCTCTCCTATAAAAGGAGGGTGAGAGCTCTCCCTCCTTCACACACTTGTCCACTTCCCTTTCCCTCCACCCGCTGCTCCATTTCATGGTCTCCGGCTTGGCGAAGCCCTGACCGTGGGATTCTTCACCACCACCACGTCGTCGTGCTGCTGGAGTTCCGAGGGATCCTCTACTTCCGCGCCCCGCTGGAATGAGGGAACGGAGGTCGTCATCAACCGTACGTGTGACCGATCACGGATGCACCGCCGGATTGCGGTGCCATCTTCTCGCTATCGGGATCGGTGTGAGTACGACTACGCCAACAACGAGATTTGATCTCGTACCACTTTGAGTCTTCGAGGGTATGTGTTCTCCTTAACCCTCTTGTTGCCCGTTACACTTCGTCTCCTAGATTAGATCTTGGCCTTTCGGGTGTCTCTCGCGTAGGAAATTTTTTGTTTTCTATGCTACATTCCCCTTCACCCATCATCTTCACCGAGTCGTGCTGAAGCTCCCCGTGCACTCCCCGAGCCCGGAGGCACACCGGAACGCGCCGCCGTCAACCTCCCGTGAGCAGCACCGCCGCCGTCGCCATTTTCCGGCGAGCCAACTCCGGTAAGCCCCTCCCCTCTCCTCGGTCCGTTAGATCTAGGATCAACGCCTAGGATTAGATCCTAGACGAAGGGGTATGCCACCCTCAGATCTGGATCCAACGATCCAGATCGACCCACTTATCCACATCAGCAACCCAGTCAGCACGCCACGCCAGCATCCAGTCAGCACAAGCAACCAATCAGGAGCTCCCACGTGTCCCAGCTTTTTATTCAAATTTCCTCCCGCTAGAATTAATTGGCAGTTTTACAGATTAGTCCCTGCATCTTAGATCTATCATATCTTTTCAACCACTTAGCCAAATTTAACAATCTTGGACTTTTTGAAAAGCCCTTGACATCTAGAAACTTTTGGCACTGTCCAAATTCAAATTTGACAAACTTAAATTTGTTCAAATTCAAATATGCTTGTTTGGTGAAATTTGGCATAATTCAAATTCTACAAATCCAAAAATTGTAAATAAAATATATTTGGAAACCTTAGGATGTGTACTTTCATATCCTCTATCCCAAAATAATAATTGAAGAAATTAAAATTGAATTTAGAATTTAGTTGTCTATTTGAGTATTTTTGGCATAGATTAATTTCTACAAATATTTTCAATATAGTTCCTTTGGCAAAATTGTTCCATTTGACAACCTTGAACCAGAAACAACCTTGCCCAACTATTTTGGACATCCTTGGACCATGACCATGTATTTTTACCCAAAACCCAACCTAGTGATCCATCCATGTCTTAGGAATTGTTTTCAACTGTTTTTCCTTGATGTTATGTCTAATTGGAGCCAAGTCAAGTCCTTAGAATGTGTCAATCACATATAGTACCAAATAGTGAAATTTAGTTTTCTATCTACTTCTCCACTCCCCTTTCATGCTTCAAGATTTCATCAAGTTGGGATTTGTGAGAACCATGAAGTGCAATGGAGGACTTAACCATCTAGAGATTTTTCAACCTGAAGATAGAATACCAATGAAGGACTTAGAAAATAAAACAAACTTCAGAAGCATCTCCAAGAAGTGGAAGCACTTAGAAGAAAACCAGAGAAACTTCTAGAGGACTAACACCTTTTCTCTCTAAGTCTTTTTTCCTTCCCTTTTCTATTCTTCTCCTTTCAACTTGGAGGCAACATGAAGAGCTACAAGGAAGATCAAAGAATAAGTTTTGAAGAGAAGACTTGGACTCCACAACTAGAAGCAACTCAAAGAAGTACAAGTGTATGAAGAAAATCAAGGAGAAGACATCTACCCCTCTCTTTCTATCTTTCTTCTTATTTTCTTTCTCTTGACTTAGTGGTATTTTGTGCCCATCCCATACCCAAACCAATTAGTGAAGTGAAAGCCATGAAGAATTTATCAAGACCAAGAGAAGAATCCATTCAAGGAACAAGACTACAATAGAAGCATGAAGATGATCTTCAAGAAGGCAATCACATGAGGTCTAGAAGCAATCCATACAAGTTGAAGAATAACAAGTTGTTTTTGCCCAACCATTGACCCAAATGGAAAATCCCAAGACTTTATATTGTTTTCTCTATTGCTATGAAGTTAGTAGACCTACCCTAACCACAATGGAAAATACTAACATAGTCACTCAAATATTTTTTTGAAGGTGAATATGACCAAGTGTTTGCATGTATTACTTTAGTTGAAGAAGTAATATGTTTATTCTAAGTGAACTCTTGGAACTTCCTCGACAAGTATGGTTATAATAAAGTTAGATCACATCAAGATCAACCTAGCCCTTCCCAAGTAAACCATTGGAATTTCCTTAACAAGAATGAGACCACTAGAGAATGAATCTTTCAACTCAAACCTAGACCTTGTCCTAACCAACTTGGTTAAGCCTCTTTTGATATGTTAGTTGCTATGTATGTTTTGTACACTTGTATGTTTGTTTGTTAGGATGCTTGTTTATTTTGTTATTGTGTTTTCAATGAATAGATTGTACGGAGAGCAACGATCTTTTGTGAAGAGAGTGTGATATCTTCACCAACTTCAACAAGGCAAGTAACACATCATCAACTACCCATTATTTTCTATATGCATTAGTTGATTTTTGAGTAGTATGCATTGATAGGAAATTTTACTAAGTTATATTATGCTATGCTATTATCCTAGTAGTGTGTAGCCATCTCTTTTATCCTTGTTATTTATAGCCTTAGAACTTGATAGATGCTATGCAATGTGACAAATGATTTTTACTTGATGTTGTGGAAAAATTCTAAGTAACAACTTCAATGAACCACCTGGGTGGATTTGGTTGTTTGGCTGATGAGAGTTGAGTGTCTCCCCGAGGGGTTGTTCACTTGAGGAATGCCACCCAGGAACAAAGTGATTATGATGTTCCCCAAGTTTAGATTGCTTCCAGTGCAGCCTTTGGTCATATGCAAGTTTTAAACCTATTTTGTAAAGACTGGATCATGCGATGTAATAGAATTTGATGCATTTGCATGATATTTCATTTTGTACTGTGGTGCTAGCAATTGATCCAGGGACTAGCACAATAACACAGGTATTCCATCTTTATTAAAAGTTGGGATGCTACATGCAGACCACTCGCTTGGGCCTTACTCGTCTCACCAAGAAGGTTGAGGCACTTCAGGACGCCAACGCGATTCTGCGTGGGCGACTGAACACCACTAGAGAGGACCTGGCTACTCGGGATTCCACACTCGAGGAGCTAGAGGAGGATATCATAGAGCTCCGTAGGGAGAATGAGTATCTCCTGGTTTACGATGACGTTCCATCAGATGTTGATGGGATGGATATGAGCGAGCAGAGCGAGCAGGAGGACAATAACTTAGTTCAGGAGGAGGAGGATCCCGAGGAGATCCTTTTCGATGGAGACAGTGAGCAGGACTAGTCGTAGTACCTCTTAGATTTTGGATTTTGTGCCAGTTAGCCTTACGATGACCCTATGAGACGATTCCCCCATGTAGCTCTGAGGAGCATAGCTGTGTTGTGTGACTTTTGTATGTGTTTGTGTTATGTATGACTTGATGCTATGAATGTGATGAATGTTTGTGTGATATCTATGATTGTGAATTTTTCTCGTATCATTACTTGTGATTTATCACTTATCTTTTGTTGTTCTTTAAGATTGCTTTTGTTGCCTAGTTTGGTTTTCAAAAACAAAGAAGTCTTGTTGCATAGTCTTACACATGTTTCACTATAGCATGCCGCCTCGTCTGGAACCACCACCACCACCCCCGCCGTCGATGGAGGCATTGTTGGATTTAATGATGGAAGATCGCCAAGCCACAAGAGCCGAGAGTGCTTCCACTATTGCTGCCCTGCAGCAGTTAGCCGCTGCCAGTGCCAATAACAACAACAATAATAATGGCGATGGCAACGGAAATGGTGGACGCTCGAAGTCGAAGGTTTTCCAGCAGACCAACCCTCCGGTCTTCTCTAAGATTGTGGAGCCATTAGATGTTGATGATTGGCTCCGCACAATCACTAACAACTTGGAAGTGGCTTCAGTGGAAGCAAATGACAAGGTGTTGTTCGCCACCCATTTTCTTGCTGGCCCAGCAAGGACTTGGTTGGAGACCACCCGCGCCACTGTCGCCGCTGCCATGTTTTTTATTCGGAAGATTTCATCGCAAGGTTCCACAAATATCACATCCCCTAGGGTGTGATGAGCATCATGCGGGATAAATTTCTGAAGCTAAGACAGGGAGGGATGACTGTGTCCAAGTACTGGGAAGAGTTCACTCTGCTGTCCCGGTATGCACCAAAGGAAGTCAACACTGAAGCAAAGAAGAAAGAAAGATTCCTGAATGGACTGCATGATGAGTTGCAGTGCACACTTGTTGTGATCCCATTCCTGGATTTGGAATCACTTGCGGATGCCGCAATGATGATGGAGCATAAGAGGCAGAATGCCTTTGATAACAGGAAGAGGAAGACACGGTATCAAGGAGAACCTAGTGCACCAAGGAACTGCCCTACTCCTTATGCAAGACCACCACCACCAAGGGCGCCTGCCTTTGCACCAAGGCCCAACCACCACAACCACAAACACCCCAACAACAACAACCGTGCACCCTATGCACCCAAGCCCGGAGGCAATGGAAATGGAAATGGGAATGGAAACAATTCCAACCGTGTTCCTAAGACCAATCCAAACTCAAAGCCCAGTGGAGGATGCTTTGTTTGTGGCAAGGAAAGACACTTTGCCCGTGAGTGACCAAACAAAACCACTGCCCCATCTCAGAACAATGCAACCAAGATGACTCAAGGACCAGTGACCAGGAAGCAGAATGTGACAAAGGGGCATCTGAATCATGTCACAGCTTAGGAGGTTCAGGAAACACCCGACATGGTGATGGGTATGTTTCCCATCAACTCTGTACCTGCTGAAGTATTGTTTGATTCTGGTGCATCACATTATTTTGTCACTATGCCATTTGCTGAAAAGAGTGGTATGAAGTCTACCCGTATGCGTGACCCTATGTCGGTACAAATACCCGGGAAAACCCAAGCCCACTTTGTTTGTAATGAAGTACCCATGGATATACAAGGGAAAACTTTTCATGCCGACCTAATAGTACTGGGATCCCAAGGGATAGAAGTAGTACTGGGTATGAATTGGATGACCAAGTATAATGGTGTGATTGATTGCACCAAGAAGTCCATAGCATTGACCGGTAATGATGGATAGAACATTGCTTACACTTCAACCAATTCTACATCAGAGACCCACTGCCACACTGGTATAGCCAAACCCACACTTGAGGAAGTTCCGGTAGTATGTGATTACCCGGATGTGTTTCCTGAAGAATTACCCGGTATGCCCCCAGATAGGGATATCGAGTTTATCATTGAGTTAATACCTGGAACCGGACCAATAGCACAGAAGCCTTACCGGATGAATCCGAAGGAGCTAGATGAGTTGAAGAAGCAGTTGGATGACATGTTAAGGTAAGTTTTGATTCTCCCTAGTGCATCACCATGGGGATCACCTGTCATTTTTGTGGACAAACAAGACGGTTCCTCACGCTTATGTGTGGATTACCGTAAGTTGAATAATGTGACCATCAAGAACAAATACCCATTACCCAAAATTGAAGACCTGTTTGACCAACTAAATGGGGCAAGAATTTTCTCAAATATCGATCTTCGTACTAGTTATCATCAGTTGAAGGTTCGTGAGACCGATATTCCCAAGACCGTATTCACCACACGTTATGGATTGTACGAGTACATTATGATGTCTTTTGGTCTGACCAATTCCCATGCCTATTTCATGAATCTTATGAACAAGGTGTTCATGGATTGTTTGGACAAGTTTGTCGTGGTGTTTATTGACGACATTCTTATTTACTCTAAGAGTGAGGAAGAACACGAAGAACATCTGAGAACTGTCCTCGGAACACTTCGTCAGCATCAACTGTATGCTAAGTTGAGTAAGTGCCAATTCTGGTTGAAAGAAGTCGGATTTCTTGGACATGTAGTATCAGGAGGAGGAATCTCTATTGATCCTGCTCTGGTTCAGTCTGTAGCAAATCGAGCTGCCCCGACTAATCAGACTGAAGTCAGATCATTTCTGGGATTAGCTGGATATTACCGCAAGTTTGTTCAAGGATTTTTGAGCATCGCCATACCACTCACTCAGTTGCTCAAGAAGGATAGTAAGTTCGTATGGACGAACAAATGTGCTGAGAGTTTTCAAGAGTTGAAGAATCGACTAGTGTCAGCCCCGGTACTCATTATGTCGAATATCACCAAGAGTTTTGATGTGTATTGTGATGCTTCTAAGCTTGGTCTTGGAAGTGTTCTCATGCAAGAAGGGAAGGTCATCTCTTTTATCTCACGCCAGTTGAGACCACATGAGTTGAACTACCCCACACATGACTTAGAACTTGCCGCCGTTATGCATGCTCTCAAGGCATGGCGACATTTTCTTATTGGGAAAAGATGTGAATATACACGGTTCATAAGAGTTTGAAGTATATCTTTACCTAGCCAGAACTCAATATGAGGCAACGCCGTTGGATATAACTCATCAAGGACTATGATCTTAGTATCCACTATCACCCTGGAAAAGCAAATGTTGTTGCTGATGCTCTTAGTCGAGAGCTGGTATCTCTAAATGCTATGATTCAGATCATACAACCGGAGTTGTGGAAAGAACTAGACCAACTTGGTATTGAAGTGGTCAGCTATGGTATGTCGGACGCCATGGAAGTTAAACCAACTCTAGTTGATCAAATCAAAGAAGCTCAGAAGGGCCAAAAGAGTATTGAGGGAATTAAGACCCGAATGGAGAAGGAGGAAGTTGCCGGCTTTACCATTGATTCCGATGGAGTCTTATAGTATGTAGGTCGCATTTGTGTTCCTACTTAATCTGAGTTAAAACATACCATCATGACTAAGGCTCGTGATACTTTATACTCTATTCACCCTGAAGGAACCATGATGTATCAAGATTTGAAGGAGAAGTTTTGGTGGCATGGAATGAAACGAGACATTGCCTCGTTTATAGCCAAGTGTCACATTTTTCAGCAGGTAAAAGTTAGACATCAGCGTCCCACTGGTTTGTTACAGCCACTACAAGTTCCTGTTTGGAAATGGGATGAAGTCGGGATGGACTTTATTACTGGACTACCTAGGTCCAGTCGAGGAAATGATTCAATATGGGTAGTCATTGACAGGCTAAAAAAAGTTGCACACTTCATACTTGTCAAGATCACATATCGTGGAGACCAACTTGCTGATCTCTACATTTGTCGGATAGTCATCCTGCACGGAGTTCCAAGCAGGATTGTGTCAGATCGAGGATCACAGTTCACCTCTCGATTTTGAAAGAAGTTACATGAAGCTTTGGGAACCAAGTTAGCCTTTAGCACTGCCTATCATCCGCATACTGATAGACAGACAGAGCGTGTGAACCAGATATTGGAGGACATGCTCCGTGTCTGTGCTTTGTCCTATGGAGTTAAGTGGGAAGATTGCCTGCCATTTGTATAATTTTCCTACAACAACAGTTATCAGTCAAGCTTACAGATGGCACCGTTTGAAGCCCTATATGGACGTAAGTGCTGCACCCCACTGAACTGGACTGAGACAGGTGACAGTCAAGTCTTTGGAGTAGACACTCTATGAGCTTCAGAAGAACAAGTTCAGCTGATCCGTGGCCGACTCAAAGCCGCACAATCACGCCATAAGAGTTATGCGGACACAAAGCGCCGCGATGTCTCCTTGAGGATCGGAGATTTCATGTACCTGCATGTTATGACGCTCAAAGGGATGCAGCGTTTCCATGTCAAAGGGAAGCTTGCACCCCGATACATTGGCCCATTTAAGATCCTAGCCCGTCGTGGAGAGATATCTTACCAGCTAGAACTACCAGAGGAATTGTCAGCCTTTCACAATGTTTTTCATGTGTCATAGCTCCGGAAGTATCTTCACGTACCTGAGGAAGATCTCACTTACCAAGACAGGGACTTCAAGACCATTGACCTAAATGATGACTTGACCTACCGTGATCGGCCCCTACGTGTACTTGAGGAAAATGTTCACGCTACCACGAGAAACGCTTTCAAGTTCCTTAAGATTTAGTGGATGAATCATTCAAAGGAGAAAGAAACCTGGGAGCGTGAAGATTACATCAGGAATAAGTTCCCTAGTTTCCTTGAGGACTAGACCCGCGAATTTCGGGGCAAGATTCTTTTAAGGGGGGGGGGGAGATCTGTCACACCCCATATTTTGGACCACATGTAATATAGTGAAGCAAGCCATTTTTGTGGGACAACAAAAACTTTTAGTAATTCACTCGTGTAATCCAACATTATGTATGAGACCATGAGTATCTATGAAATGCAAGCAAGCTTTTGTTTAAAATCAAATATCAATTTTTCGTGATGGTTCTTATTGTTTCCGTGATGTTTTCGATATGATGATTTGGATAATTTTTATCCCAAGGGTTGAATCAATGTTGCTTTCAACCTAACAATATTATCTGGCTTTGTTAAAATCAAGAAAAAAATGTCAACAGAATATTTGGATGTTTTCCTTTGAGTTTTCTATTTAAACTTGTTCCTGAAAAACTAGCCAAGTAGCAATATTTAGCACTTGTTTTCAATATATTAGAGGATCACATTTTTTGTTTTATTGGCATGAATGTGTTCTCTAATATATGGAATAAAAATGTGTAAGCTTGGTTTGGATTTTTGAATAAGAAAACAATCAAATGCATGTTGGTTTTGTGGAAGAAAACTAAGGCAGCAAAAAGAGATTTTTTTTGGAAAATAGATAAAAACAGAAAGTAGCCATTTTCCCGCCTTGTTTTCAGAGCCTTCCAAAATTTCAAATTTGTTTTTAGTTGATGTTTATGAAAGTACAAATCATATTTAACAACCTCATGCTTTGAAAACAAATTTTGGGAAACATTTGAGCCTTGAAAACAGTAGACACATTTTGTTGATTTTGTTTGTTTTGACACTTAGCCAAAAATGACCAAGTCATTTTCTGAATTTTCTGAAAACTCTGAATCTGTTTGTTTGACAGTAGTTTTAATGCTTATAACTTTTGATTGGATTCGAATTAGGACATGCCACTTTGTCCTTCTAGAATCCCTTTGTTTCTACTCTGTTTACCAAGCCTTGTATCAGTTGGAAGTCAACCCGAAAGGGAGTGAGCAACGTGGGAACATAGGAAGTCAGAGAGGAGTCCGGCATGGGCGGGGCTGTCAGAGCGCGCACTCTGCTCGACCACTGTTTCCATGTCCGCCTCCATTTACCTCACCCTCGACGCAAGCCGCACCAACACACCACCGCGCACCTCCTAGACACCACGAAGGGGCGTTTGCACGACGTGGGCGCTCGGGAGCACACCCTGAGCTCACCGCGGCCATTGTAGGGCCTGCCCTTCGAACCACTATTCAAGGACACCCCTGATATGCATACATTCACGATCCCAGGAATTCAGTCGTGAACAACATATCAAGTTGGTACACAGATACAATATCCATTACACGATTACACAACACTTACAAAGACGCCTGGTCACATGACCAAGACTACACGGTTGTCACGCAGGACAACACACAACACACACAGCGGAAGAATAAACACACACAAAACGCAGTAGAGCCCAAGTCACTCCTTAACCTACAGGCTGCTGACCCGGAGACGGTCCTAGTTCGCATAGCCATCAGCTCCGTACTCCTCTTCGTCGATCTTCTTCTGAGACTCCTTCTCGAAGTCTGGCAAGTAGATACCAGGGGCGAAACCATAATGAGTACATTTGAATGTACTCAGCAAGACATCCATCATGTAACTTACCAAAGATGCAAGAATGCTTATATGGTGTAATAGGTAGGCTATAAATAGGGTTCACTACCAATGGTGTTCATATGGGATGACACCATAGTTGCAGTCAGGTTAATCTGTATCTTTGCTGAAGAAGATACTTCAGAAGAAAATAGTATAGTTTTGTTTCACTTGTCGATATCGCATGTACAAGAGGTTTTATAAAACTTTATTTAGAAGAAAGTTTCCTCTTTGCAAAACTTCTTGGAAAAATCAATTTCCAGATGTTTGCTTGGAGAAGAAAGGTTTTCTCTGCAAAACTTCTTGTAAAACAACTTCTGGCTTTTCATCATCGGTACCTCCATGGTACAAGGTTTTTCTTCTTTTCCGAACTTCCCGAGTTCAACACTCCTTTTTAAATCATCTTTTTGAAAACATTGACACAATGCTAGCTACATGGCCATTCAACTGTCCATATCCGAGGACGCGGCTTCTTCGAAAAAGTTGTACTCTGCAGAGGTGTACACATCCACCAGATTCAGTACACCTGCCGTGAACAATCACGGACTGTAACAACAGTATGTGAAACATCAGATCACTGATCATAACTTTCCACTATGTTCAAGCTAGAATGTGTCTATCTCTGAGTTGAGTTTTACCGGTCATCCCCGGCACCGAGCTAATCCCCGCCAGCCAGGATGCCTCAACTGATGCGACCGGAGGTGAACTTAATCTCACACTTTGTATGTCTCAACATTGGGAGTTTTGGCGACAATCGGTTCGAGGGATTCCGTCCCTTATAGCTTTTGAGATAGAACACACACTAACAAGAACAAACTTCCAGTTAAGCCCCGTGCCCATGTTGGGGTAGGGTGGCAGTACGGTAAAGGTTGTCCGACGAAGACTAGGTTATGTGTCATTTTTGAAAAAAGACCATTTTCCCAAAAATGACCACTTCCTCATTCCTCCGGAGAATAAGGATCCGCCTTTTCTCCGGGTTTTCCATAAAGCCTTTGTTTCGTAAAAACACAATTTTAAGGTTTCCACTTAGGGACTAATATTTGTGATGGTAATAAATACCACATGGTGGCTATGGGCTTGGTAACACCAAGTATTAACTAATGGCATAGTATATATAATAGTAGTAGTATTATTCACTCAAAAATAGTTGTTGGGAACCAAAGTTTTTGTAAAACTTTTCAGAAGTAAAACATGCATGATAGATAATGATAAGTGTATTATAACAGCAAGCATCAGGATGGCTTGCCTCAAGTCTCTTATTGTCCCTGGCCTTGCAGTAACTTGAACTTGACGCACAGCTCCACAACTGCTGCTTCTTCTTCTTCGTTTTCTAGCGTCGTAAAAGAAATACAAGACACACACTCAGGTCTAAAAGACACACAACCAAGCTAAACAACACATACAGCAAGCAAAAGTATAATGGCGCCAACTCACAAACGTTATCGAGAAAACTGTCTCACATAGCTCTCAGGGCACACAACTATCGTCAGACAAGCATATGGTTCAGGAAACCATATCCAACATCGTACATACCCCATATGGAGTGGTGTACCACTCTCATAATAGGATATCTAAGAAGCTAAACATATAGCTTGTGGGTGCAAAAGGTTAGGTTACTAAGGTAAAAAAAAACAGACAGAACAATACCCATGGCAGTGGGCATTATTCACCACAAGCAACTATCACTTAAATGTGTTTATGATTTTAGTTGGATGTCTTAGTCTCATAAGGTACTCTTAAGCACAAAAACAACACTAGAACAACAAATAACACAAGTATGACACTCATGCTAAGGCACACACTCAGACAATTCCCAAACAGCACGTAAACACACCACAGGTGTATAAGCTATTTATTTACTACCTTAGTGTTTACTTGAAGTTTTGGAATCCGTCAATCATGAAAATTTAAAAAACAACCAGTAGCTAATAACTAAATAATCAAGTCATAAAAATACTCTAAAACACAATCATCACTCAAGATAATGCTCCTATCAAAAGCATAGGAACAGGACTGCACTAATAGCATACTAGTATGGAAAATCTACACAAGCATGCTATAAGAAATGATTATATTCTATAACTATAGCACATGCAACTAAAGAGTGCAAGACATCATAACAGAAGTAAAAACTTCCTAAACATGCTATAATAAACTCATAAAATAAGAGATGACAATAATATAGCAGAAATCACCATTTTCTAGTGGTGACACTAGTTCAATACTAGGGAAACAAATAATGCTACCATGATTGTCTTAAACCTAATCAAGCAAGTCATGAATATAAATGTAACTAATAACAGTACACAATTCATACTCATGCTAGAAAGCAAGAACATCAAAATAATTCCATGAAACAACTATTAAGCATGCACAAATTAGTTCTAGCAATTTCTGGTTTCTTAAACAATTACTAGCAATCAAAACATGTATAACCTACACAACCAGCAGCTATGCACTTGATGAAAATTTATATAAATCTTTTAAAAATCCAAACACTCAATTTAAATCACTCACAAACAATCTATCAATTAAGAGGAATTTAGTTTATTTGCAAACTATTTAATTTAGCACTCAATAGTGAGCCATTTCTTAACATGATACCCCTCAGGAATATTATGCTAACAAATTGGATCACCTCTAACATACTAGTATCCTCTGATAAGAAACAAACTTCTCACCTTCATAAGTGAAAACAAACAATTATATTTTCCATGGTGGAAAAATAGAAATCAATCATATAATTTTAAAACATGGTAATTTCTCACATGTGT
Source organism: Alopecurus myosuroides (assembly GCA_028641055.1). NCBI lineage: Eukaryota > Viridiplantae > Streptophyta > Magnoliopsida > Poales > Poaceae > Alopecurus > Alopecurus myosuroides. The sequence goes on along the minus strand of CM054062.1, from coordinate 93,027,504 downwards.
ATGGTTAGGGATTTTCATCCTCAACCAAAAGCATTGGGACCAGTGGGTTATGGTCCCACTAATACCAAGGAAAAAGAGGTACTAAGCCTCTGGTTACACATGAAAAACTTTGCATACAAGATATATAACATAAGGCTATTTAATCTAGTGAAAACAATACTAGTGCATAAGAATAACAAAACTTACTCATGCTTGCTACAAAAGAACATGCAAGCTAGCAGAGGTATTAACTTCAAAGTAACAGTACCAAAATGGTACTGGATCCATAGAAATCATAGCACATGATTTAAAATAGCATCCCCACAAGGATCTAGGCATCACAAAAATTCCAAATAATAAACTAGAAGGTAACCAATGCTATTTCATTTTTATTTCAGTTTCCAAACATGCACACACTTTCTAAGGTAGAGGTACTGTAAGGAAACAACTTAATAACAAGTCCTAACAACTTTATACATGCTAGGGAACAAGATTAAATCAGCCAAACATTTCATTTCCAACAAAACACATTCCCAAAACAATAACAGGAAGGTTGCTGTTTTTAGATCTGACCACCAAAAATTATCTAGAGCTTCAAAAATTAACCAAAGCTAGGATAAGATAGATCTAATCAATACCAAGCTCATCCAATTGGATTTTCTTCAAAAAGCATTTTTAAACTCCTTAAACAAATCAAGGAAAAACCTACTGGTCTTTTAGTAAACTGGATGGCATTTTCATTCTGTAACTCACCTTGATGTGAGGTTAGGTGCATTAGATAGATATTTTCCATACCTATCCAGAACAATTTAGTTTGTTCCATTTGGTCACATATTTGAAAAGTTATAGCTAAAACATTCTCACTGACAGTCTGAGGGAAAACATTCATTGTGCTAAAAATAATGGTCCATAAGTAGATCTGTAAATTTTCCCTGGTTTAGATCTCATTCCTTAGGGTCCTTGAATGTTTCCAGATTTTATTTCACCGTTTTAGTATTTTTCACGAGTCCAAAGTGATGGTACATGTTTCTGTAAAAAGTTAAATGAATAAAAGAATAACTGCCACACGGGCTGGTTCTGTGAGGCCGCGGCCCAACTGGACGCGAGCGCGGCCCGCTGTGCTGCGCACGCAAACACGGGCGCGGGAAAAGGTCGTTTGAGCGCGGCCGTCGATCGCAGATCGGACGGCGCGTGCTCATCTTCCTCCCCTCGACTCTCTCTCTCACTACCCGAACAGAGAAGGAAGAAGGGATGGCCGTAGCTCACCTAGGGAGGCTCGGGAAGGGCTAGGAGCTCTCGGGGGAGGTTGCTGGAGGGGTGGGGCTTCCAGGGGTGGCGACGGTGGCGGCCGGGGCGCTCTCACGCGGCGGAATGCGGCAGGCGTCCGCGGCGGCGCCCGTGGATGGCGGCGGCGCCTCCGGGGTTTAGGGGATGGGGGATGTTGTCTGGGAGGTTTAGGGGAGTGAGGGGAGTCGAGCTAGGGCTGAGGGAGGGGCTGGAAGGCAGGGGTGTGAGCAGGTTTTGGCCGAGGCCGATGTAACATCCCTGATTTTTGGAAAGTTCAAAAATCACTAAAAATTGAAACTTTTTGTTTTCATGTTATGCAAGTCACCAAAAACCAAATAAGATGCAAGAAACAAAAGGAAATAATACATAACTCAATGAAAATTGAAATTAAGAAATCCATTATACCTCTATTTCCATAAACCCTAAAAACCCTCTCAAATGATTTTTTTTTCTCACATAAAGAAAACCATTTTATCTTTAGCAAACTTTATTACATAAAAGGTTTTCAATTCAAATATTACCTTGAGATTATTTTATGGCAACAACAATAAAAGATTTATAACCCTTAATAAAGTCCTAAGCCTCAAAAATATTTGATGAAATGTTTTAATAATAACTTTTAGTTGTTATTCCAAGTTTTAAACATGAAGGGGAGAAAATGAAATGCATTGCTTTGAAAATAACATAACAAAAGGTTTTGAAAACAATATTATGACTTGTGGTTTTATTCTAAATTTTATTGATCAACAATATTAATAATTTGATATGAACTAATTAAATAGCATTAAGTTACTATTAGTAGATCCTTCAACTCCTAAAATTATAAAATGTGAAAGTGGTTTAAAAATGGCTTTCTAAAAATAATATATGACTTGTAAAATGTCTCTGAGATTTTATTTAGACAATAACATCAATTTATTATTTTCTAAATTTTAAAATGGAATAAAGTTACTATTTGTAAATCACTGAAATCTTAAATTTATAAAATATAAAAGTGATGTGAAATGATTTTCAAAAATGGTATTTGACATGTTTAATGTCTCTAAAAATTTATTTAATCAAAAACCCCATTTTACTATTTTAAAATGGTATTAAGTACCATTAGTAAATTAATTATATTTTCAAAACATAAAAGAGATGAAAACTCTTTGAAATGGTTTTGGAAAATGGTATTTGATCTTTATAAAGCCACTGAAATTATATTTGACTAATAATTGTATTTTATAATTTTCCAAATTAAAAATCATATTAAGCTCTATAAGGAATTATTTTCAATTTTCAAAATTCAAAAATAAAAATATTTTGAAAGTTTACAAAAATGGTACTGTTAGAAAGTATTTGAAATAATATGATTTTAGAAATTGGTTTCATGTTAATTGGATTCATAAAACAGAAGATATAAAATAAATGAGAAAACAGAAATTAAAAAAATCATTGATGACGTCATCAATGACGTCACTGTTTCTTCTTCCTCTAGTAACTGAAGAACACCGAAACCGCCGTTTTCAATTGCTTTGATTCCTCGCGATTAAAGCACCGAACTAATGGCTCGTTTCCACCCCATAAATCCCCTGCATTTCCTCTCCATTTACCCTCTCTTGCCCCCTCAAATCGTTTCCGAAGTCGCCGTTAATCGCTCGCCGGAGTTCGTCCACCCGCCGCCGTCCTCCCTTGTTTTCCGACACGGTGAGCAAGCTCCAGAGCCCAATACCCCCTCCTTTCCATTCCTCTTATCCTGGCGCCCCTCATAGGACATTCCATCGATTTGTTCCTTGCAGAAACGGCGCTCACCGGAGAGAACCCGAGACGGCCGACGCGGAGCTTCACCACGACGTCGCACGGAGCCCCTGAGAGTGTGCCGTGGTCACCACCAACTCCACCGTGCCGAGCCGCGCTTCCCTGTCATCATCCATAGCCTGGAGGACCACCGGAGGAGCTACCCCGTCATTTTCCGAGCAACTGCGCCACCGCGAGGCCATCTCCGGCCACTTCTCCGGCCACCCGAGGTAACCCTAGCCCCGATCTATCCGTGGCCGTTAGATCTAGATCTAGGGGCCCTGTTTAAATCATTTAATCGAACCGGTATCAGCCAATAGGAAACGGCCACGTCAGCGCAACCTTATCCGCAGAAAAATTCGATTTTCTCCCGGAATAAAATTAAATGGCAGATTTGCAGAAAAGTCCCTACAACTTCAAATCATCATATCTTTTCAACCACTTAGCAAAATTTTGCAATCTTGGACTTTTTGAAAAGCCCTGGACATATAGAAACTTTTGGCACTGGCCAAATTCAAATTTGAAAAACTTAAATTTGTTCAAATTCAAATATGCTTGTTTGATGAAATTTGGCATAATTCAAATTCTACATATCCAAAAATTGCAAATAAAATATATTTGGAAACCTTAGGATGTGTACTTTCATATCCTCTGTCCCAAAATAATATTTGAACAAATTAAAATTGAATTTAAAATTTAGTTGTCTATTTTAGTATTTTTGACATAGATTAATTTCTATAAATAATTTCAATATAGTTCCTTTTGCAAAATTGTTCCATTTGACAACCTTGAACCAGAAACAACCTTGCCCAACCATTTTGTACATCCTTGGACCATGGCCATGATTATTTGACCAAAAACCCAACATAGTGATACATCCATTTCCACCATGACTTAGGAATTGTTTTCAACTGTTATTATTTGATGTTATGTCCATTTGGAGCCAAGCCATGTCCTTAGAATGTGCAAATCACATATAGTACCAAGTAGTAAAATTTAGTTTTCTATCTTCTCCACTTCCCCATTCTTGCTTCAAGAATCCATCAAGTTAGCAAATGGAAAACAAGACTCAAGAAATAGAAGGTTCTTCACTTTCAACTTAGTGGCAACATGAAGAGGAACAAGGAAGATCATTGAAGAAATGACTTAGGCTCCACAACAATCTGAAGCATACCACATCAAGTTCAAGTATATGAAGAAATGAAGAAGAAGACTCACCTCTCCCATTCTATCCTCTTGTCCCATTTCTCCTCTATTTTGACTTAGTGATATTTTCACATTTGTTAAATAAAACACTTAGTTGTGACCACACCACTTGGGAAACAACTAGTGAGAAAACCATGAAGACTATCAAGACCAAGAGAAGCACCACACCAAGGAAGGAAACAACTTAGATGGCATGATGATGATCTATCACATGAGGCCTAGAAGCAATCCATACAAGTTGAAGAATAACAAGTTATTTTTTTTTGTCCAACCATTGACCCAAATGGAAAACCCAAGACTTAGTAATATTCTTCCCTTTGATGATGAAGTTAGTAGACCTACCCTAACCACAATGGAAAATACTAACATAGTCACTCAAATATTTTTGAAGGTGAATATGACCAAGTGTTTGCATGTATTACTTTAGTTGAAGAAGTAATATGTTTATTCTTAGTGAACTCTTGGAACTTCCTCGACAAGTATGGTTACAATAAGGTTAGATCACATCAAAATCAACCTAGTCCATACCAAGTAAACCCTTGGAAATTCCTTAAAAAGTAATGAACTCAAATCTTGACCTTGTCATAGTCAACTTGGTTAAACCCCTTTTTGATATGTTAGTTTCTCTGTATGTTTTCTACACTTGTATGTTGTTTGGTAGAATGTTTGTTTATTTTGTTATTGTGTTTTCAATGAATAGATTATACGGAGAGCAACGATCTTTTGTGAAGAGAGTGTGATATCTTCCCCAACTTCATCAAGGCAAGTAACACATCATAAACTACCCATTATTTTCTATATGCATTAGTTGATTTTGAGTAGTATGCATGATAGGAAATTTTACTAAGTTATATTATGCTATGCTATTATCCTAGTAGTGTGTAGCCATCTCTTTTACCCTTGTTATTTTGATAGCCTTAGAACTTGGTAGATGCTATGCAATGTTACAAATTGTTTTACTAGATGTTGAGGAAAAATCCTAAGTATAACTAATGAATGAACCACCTGGGTGGAAGTGGTAAGACTGGGTTATGTTGAGTGTTTCCTCAGGGCCCTTATCTAAGGGTTATTCCACTTGAGGTTGTCACTTGCAGATGGCCACCCAGGAACAAAGAGATTACTATGTCCTTCTAAGTTTAGTAGCTTCCCGTGCAGCCTTTTGACAATATGGGCTCTGTCTTGATCAATTAAGTTGTGAGGGTTCAGCCCAGGCTTGACAAGCAGATGTAGCAAAATTATAGGTGGAACGGGTCTTGCCGGTGGGTTTGGACTTCTTCTTCTGAAAGATCTCGTCTCAATTCTCTCCTTTCCATGATGCACTCCGGGTGTATAGGATGTTTGGGCTAATTTAAGACAAAGGGTGAAAGTGCACAACCTCTGCAGAGTCAACAAACTAAGATCTTAGCCGTGTCCCCGGTTATGGACAACTATGAGCAGCTAGACAAGGATTGACGGAAGAATCTCATCATCAATTTCAATAAGTAAAATTTTGACCAAGTGAACAGTATTGTGGTGCTTGGATCTTACTCCAATGTTGCCACCCCTTTGAAAAGAAAAGTTTCTTTTACAAAGAGATAGGACAAAATTGGCTTTATGCAAACTTAGCCAAAACTCCACTCAGCCAAATGAGCATGTAGTATTAGTCTTGCCATTTATATCCACCATAGTGTTACTTGCCAATACATTAAATTGTATTGACTCCCTTGTGGCTGCATATTCCATATTGCAGATATTTCTGAAGACGAGTGAGGATTTCGTTTAGGATCTCGAGACTATCGCCAACATGTTTTGCCTGTGGCACATGAAGAAGATGGGCTCAATGTTGTACTATGTTTTCCGCTGTATATCTTAGTTTCCTGCTAGTCTTCTAAGACTATGCAAGTTGTAATACTATTTTGTAAAGACTGGATCATGCGATGTAATAGAATTTGATGCATTTGCATGATATTTCATTTTGTACTGTGGTGCTAGCAATTGATCCAGGGACTAGCACAATAACACAGGTATTCCATCTTTATTAAAAGTTGGGATGCTACAAAATGGTATCAGAGCATTGTGTTGCCTGTAGGATTCGAGACCCTTAGGTTTGGAAGCCATTTTTGGTCATGTTATTATCTCCTTAGAGTATTTTGGATCCTAGCGGCATAGTGAGATGAAGCGGCCCGGACAACTTTACGTGTCCACGGACACGAGACCGTTCCCTGATTGGCTTGCGGGTGCCAGTATCTCTCACTATAGTGAATATCCAATTTGCAACAAGATGTTAATAACCCATTGATCACCCTAGGATTGAAAAACTTTCTATGTTCAAACTTTCTAGAAACAAAACAATCATCTTAATCTTTCTCATATCCTCTCACCTACTATTCACCTCCAAAATTTTCTAGATGACCTACTTCTTGAATACCATCAAAGCAAGATTGTTGATGACCATACCAAGAAGTGCAAGGAGTATTTTCACCACATGAAGCCCTACACTCAAGATTTTTGAAGAATTTGAAGAAAAACATAGACTTCCCAACAATCAAGAACACCTCAAGACATGGAGAGAAGAATATGAAGAAAAGTTCAAGAAGATATAGATGAGACCACCAATCTTGGTTAGAACAACGTTAACGTGTTAGTGTATTGATCATACCAATGAGTGTGGTATGACAATATTAGTTTGTTTCCAAAAACTATGTTGTTTGGTGTGATGGATGTGTTGCTATATGTTTGTTATGTGTTGTTTGTAAGATGAGTTTCCTTGACCTGCTATTTTGGATAAGAACCTTCCTTGGCCATCTTTCTAAATCTCTACTCATCCCTACTAGACCAAACCCAACACCATACTCATTCACCAACCATAGTGAGAACCATTTGGAATCATACAACCTTAACCATATTGATACACAAGCCATCCCATTTGAGGAATGCTAGTATCAAATTGCTTTCTTCTGTGTGAAGGAACAATCACATCCATGATCAATGCCAACTGACTAATAAGGATCAAGCTAACCTTGGAGCTATCAAGCAATGGGAGTTTTCCTACCATGAGAGTTTCCTTAGAAATAGCATGGTGTTTGCCTTCAAGGATGACAACAACAGGATGAAAGATTTCCAAGGACATCAAAAGATCAAGTTGAGAGGAACCCAAAGACTTTTGATTGACCCAAAGAGTGACCCCTCAGTGTCAAAGGTAGTTCAACAGACCTATGTTGGTCTACACATCTACCACAAAGGAAAGATCTACTCAAGCTAATCTAGAATCAATCTACACTCCAATCTAATGAAAATAGACTACCCACCAAAGTTTCTTTTAAGGGTGGTAGCCCACCCAGTTTCCCTGTAACCCAGTTGTTTTGGAATCCAGTTACCCAAATCTTTCTTTCTAGCATTCCCAAATCTCGGGACGAGATTTCTTTTAAGGGTGGTAGTCTGTAACATCCCTGATTTTTGGAAAGTTCAAAAATCACTAAAAATTGAAACTTTTTGTTTTCATGTTATGCAAGTCACCAAAAACCAAATAAGATGCAAGAAACAAAAGGAAATAATACATAACTCAATGAAAATTGAAATTAAGAAATCCATTATACCTCTATTTCCATAAACCCTAAAAACCCTCTCAAATGATTTTTTTTTCTCACATAAAGAAAACCATTTTATCTTTAGCAAACTTTATTACATAAAAGGTTTTCAATTCAAATATTACCTTGAGATTATTTTATGGCAACAACAATAAAAGATTTATAACCCTTAATAAAGTCCTAAGCCTCAAAAATATTTGATGAAATGTTTTAATAATAACTTTTAGTTGTTATTCCAAGTTTTAAACATGAAGGGGAGAAAATGAAATGCATTGCTTTGAAAATAACATAACAAAAGGTTTTGAAAACAATATTATGACTTGTGGTTTTATTCTAAATTTTATTGATCAACAATATTAATAATTTGATATGAACTAATTAAATAGCATTAAGTTACTATTAGTAGATCCTTCAACTCCTAAAATTATAAAATGTGAAAGTGGTTTAAAAATGGCTTTCTAAAAATAATATATGACTTGTAAAATGTCTCTGAGATTTTATTTAGACAATAACATCAATTTATTATTTTCTAAATTTTAAAATGGAATAAAGTTACTATTTGTAAATCACTGAAATCTTAAATTTATAAAATATAAAAGTGATGTGAAATGATTTTCAAAAATGGTATTTGACATGTTTAATGTCTCTAAAAATTTATTTAATCAAAAACCCCATTTTACTATTTTAAAATGGTATTAAGTACCATTAGTAAATTAATTATATTTTCAAAACATAAAAGAGATGAAAACTCTTTGAAATGGTTTTGGAAAATGGTATTTGATCTTTATAAAGCCACTGAAATTATATTTGACTAATAATTGTATTTTATAATTTTCCAAATTAAAAATCATATTAAGCTCTATAAGGAATTATTTTCAATTTTCAAAATTCAAAAATAAAAATATTTTGAAAGTTTACAAAAATGGTACTGTTAGAAAGTATTTGAAATAATATGATTTTAGAAATTGGTTTCATGTTAATTGGATTCATAAAACAGAAGATATAAAATAAATGAGAAAACAGAAATTAAAAAAATCATTGATGACGTCATCAATGACGTCACTGTTTCTTCTTCCTCTAGTAACTGAAGAACACCGAAACCGCCGTTTTCAATTGCTTTGATTCCTCGCGATTAAAGCACCGAACTAATGGCTCGTTTCCACCCCATAAATCCCCTGCATTTCCTCTCCATTTACCCTCTCTTGCCCCCTCAAATCGTTTCCGAAATCGCCGTTAATCGCTCGCCGGAGTTCGTCCACCCGCCGCCGTCCTCCCTTGTTTTCCGACACGGTGAGCAAGCTCCAGAGCCCAATACCCCCTCCTTTCCATTCCTCTTATCCTGGCGCCCCTCATAGGACATTCCATCGATTTGTTCCTTGCAGAAACGGCGCTCACCGGAGAGAACCCGAGACGGCCGACGCGGAGCTTCACCACGACGTCGCACGGAGCCCCTGAGAGTGTGCTGTGGTCACCACCAACTCCACCGTGCCGAGCCGCGCTTCCCTGTCATAATCCATAGCCTGGAGGACCACCGGAGGAGCTACCCCGTCATTTTCCGAGCAACTGCGCCACCGCGAGGCCATCTCCGGCCACTTCTCCGGCCACCCGAGGTAACCCTAGCCCCGATCTACCCGTGGCCGTTAGATCTAGATCTAGGGGCCCTGTTTAAATCATTTAATCGAACCGGTATCAGCCAATAGGAAACGGCCACGTCAGCGCAACCTTATCCGCAGAAAAATTCGATTTTCTCCCGGAATAAAATTAAATGGCAGATTTGCAGAAAAGTCCCTACAACTTCAAATCATCATATCTTTTCAACCACTTAGCCAAATTTAGAAATATTGGACTTTTTGAAAAGCCCTGGAGATATAGAAACTTTTGGAACTGGACAAATTCAAATTTGAAAAACGTAAATTTGTTCAAATTCAAATATGCTTGTTTGATGAAATTTGGCATAATTCAAATTGTACAAATCCAAAAATTGCAAATAAAATATATTTGGAAACCTTAGGATGTGTACTTTCATATCCTCTGTCCCAAAATAATATTTGAACAAATTAAAATTGAATTTAGAATTTAGTTGTCTATTTTAGTATTTTTGACATAGATTAATTTCTATAAATAATTTCAATATAGTTCCTTTTGCAAAATTGTTCCATTTGACAACCTTGAACCAGAAACAACCTTGCCCAACCATTTTGTACATCCTTGGACCATGGCCATGATTATTTGACCAAAAACCCAACATAGTGATACATCCATTTCCACCATGACTTAGGAATTGTTTTCAACTGTTATTATTTGATGTTATGTCCATTTGGAGCCAAGCCATGTCCTTAGAATGTGCAAATCACATATAGTACCAAGTAGTAAAATTTAGTTTTCTATCTTCTCCACTTCCCCATTCTTGCTTCAAGAATCCATCAAGTTAGCAAATGGAAAACAAGACTCAAGAAATAGAAGGTTCTTCACTTTCAACTTAGTGGCAACATGAAGAGGAACAAGGAAGATCATTGAAGAAATGACTTAGGCTCCACAACAATCTGAAGCATACCACATCAAGTTCAAGTATATGAAGAAATGAAGAAGAAGACTCACCTCTCCCATTCTATCCTCTTGTCCCATTTCTCCTCTATTTTGACTTAGTGATATTTTCACATTTGTTAAATAAAACACTTAGTTGCGACCACACCACTTGGGAAACAACTAGTGAGAAAACCATGAAGACTATCAAGACCAAGAGAAGCACCACACCAAGGAAGGAAACAACTTAGATGGCATGATGATGATCTTCAAGAAGGCAATCACATGAGGCCTAGAAGCAATCCATACAAGTTGAAGAATAACAAGTTATTTTTTTTTGTCCAACCATTGACCCAAATGGAAAACCCAAGACTTAGTAATATTCTTCCCTTTGATGATGAAGTTAGTAGACCTACCCTAACCACAATGGAAAATACTAACATAGTCACTCAAATATTTTTGAAGGTGAATATGACCAAGTGTTTGCATGTATTACTTTAGTTGAAGAAGTAATATGTTTATTCTTAGTGAACTCTTGGAACTTCCTCGACAAGTATGGTTACAATAAGGTTAGATCACATCAAAATCAACCTAGTCCATACCAAGTAAACCCTTGGAAATTCCTTAAAAAGTAATGAACTCAAATCTTGACCTTGTCATAGTCAACTTGGTTAAACCCCTTTTTGATATGTTAGTTTCTCTGTATGTTTTCTACACTTGTATGTTGTTTGGTAGAATGTTTGTTTATTTTGTTATTGTGTTTTCAATGAATAGATTATACGGAGAGCAACGATCTTTTGTGAAGAGAGTGTGATATCTTCCCCAACTTCATCAAGGCAAGTAACACATCATAAACTACCCATTATTTTCTATATGCATTAGTTGATTTTGAGTAGTATGCATGATAGGAAATTTTACTAAGTTATATTATGCTATGCTATTATCCTAGTAGTGTGTAGCCATCTCTTTTACCCTTGTTATTTTGATAGCCTTAGAACTTGGTAGATGCTATGCAATGTTACAAATTGTTTTACTAGATGTTGAGGAAAAATCCTAAGTATAACTAATGAATGAACCACCTGGGTGGAAGTGGTAAGACTGGGTTATGTTGAGTGTTTCCTCAGGGCCCTTATCTAAGGGTTATTCCACTTGAGGTTGTCACTTGCGGATGGCCACCCAGGAACAAAGAGATTACTATGTACTTCTAAGTTTAGTAGCTTCCCGTGCAGCCTTTTGACAATATGGGCTCTGTCTTGATCAATTAAGTTGTGAGGGTTCAGCCCAGGCTTGACAAGCAGATGTAGCAAAATTATAGGTGGAACGGGTCTTGCCGGTGGGTTTGGACTTCTTCTTCTGAAAGATCTCGTCTCAATTCTCTCCTTTCCATGATGCACTCCGGGTGTATAGGATGTTTGGGCTAATTGAAGACAAAGGGTGAAAGTGCACAACCTCTGCAGAGTCAACAAACTAAGATCTTAGCCGTGTCCCCGGTTATGGACAACTATGAGCAGCTAGACAAGGATTGACGGAAGAATCTCATCATCAATTTCAATAAGTAAAATTTTGACCAAGTGAACAGTATTGTGGTGCTTGGATCTTACTCCAATGTTGCCACCCCTTTGAAAAGAAAAGTTTCTTTTACAAAGAGATAGGACAAAATTGGCTTTATGCAAACTTAGCCAAAACTCCACTCAGCCAAATGAGCATGTAGTATTAGTCTTGCCATTTATATCCACCATAGTGTTACTTGCCAATACATTAAATTGTATTGAATCCCTTGTGGCTGCATATTCCATATTGCAGATATTTCTGAAGACGAGTGAGGATTTCGTTTAGGATCTCGAGACTATCGCCAACATGTTTTGCCTGTGGCACATGAAGAAGATGGGCTCAATGTTGTACTATGTTTTCCGCTGTATATCTTAGTTTCCTGCTAGTCTTCTAAGACTATGCAAGTTGTAATACTATTTTGTAAAGACTGGATCATGCGATGTAATAGAATTTGATGCATTTGCATGATATTTCATTTTGTACTGTGGTGCTAGCAATTGATCCAGGGACTAGCACAATAACACAGGTATTCCATCTTTATTAAAAGTTGGGATGCTACAGCCGAGGTGCTCTCGGGTGGCTGGATCTCGAGCTCACAGGCTCTAGGGGTAGGGGCTCAGGGTCCAAAGGATTTAGGGAGGCTAGGAGGGAGTGTGGGTGGTGCAACGATGCAAGGGCACTGCCCTGGTACTTATAGATGAGGGAGGAAATCTTGAGGACAAAATGGGAAGCTCGGGTGGATGTCAATCATGGCATAGAGCAAACCTTAGGGTTTTTGGACATTTCCAAAAAGTGCACTAGCTTGCCCTAGGTCAATCCACGAGTGGACAATGACTTTCCAGGCCAAGGAGAGCAAGTGGGCAAGTGGGCAAGGTCACTAATGTCAAGGGCTTGTTCTGCCATCTCTGTCCTAGTCACCATTCTCTGTCCTCACTTATCTTCCTCCACAAGGCTTCTAGAAGCTGGGTCAAGGGCTCTGGTTTGAGTAGATATCATGATCAACATGCTAGGTTTGGCCACACTTCCAAAACATCAAGGGATCACAAGGAAAATCAAGGTGCAAAAGTGTATCTGCTACTGTTTACTGCAAAAATTCAGAAAATTCAGACTAAGGACTTAGAAATTTTCTAAGTGTTGAAAACAGACAGAAGGTTGAGAAAGTTGGGTTTGTTTTCAAGGTTTAAAAGATTCTCAAAATTTGTTTTCAAGGTATGGATTTGTTAACCATGTTATATACTTTCATAAACAACTTTTGAAAACAAATTTGAAATAACTTAAGGCCATGAAAACATTGGAGGAAAAGGTATACTTCCTGTGTTTATCTGATTCTCAAAAATGTCATTTTCTGCCTTAATCTCATACCACAAACACATCAAGCAAAAGATAGTTTTTATTTCTCCAAAAATAAAAGTGAGCTTATAGCTTTGTGGTATACATATCAAGGATTAATTACAAGTCAAGAAATCATAAAATAACAATTCATAGCTTGGTGAAAACAATGGTAGAAAACAGGTATTTGGCCTTATTCTCAGACATTGTTTTCTATAGGAAAGTTAAAAGAAAACTTTCATAGATTATTTTGGAAACTTGTTTCCTTGGTTTCAACAAAGTTAAAATTTTGTTTTAAGATGCAAACACTAATGATCCAAGTCTTGGAATAAAAATCTCTCAAGCAATACTAGGAAAAACATCAGGGAAACATAAATAGGAACATCTCCCAGAAACATAAGGTATTGGTTTTATATAGAAACAAGACTTGTGTTGAATATATGTTTAACATTACAAACACATGTTAGTTCAAACAATCATGTTGTTAAAAAAAATTGTTGGCCCTAATTTTTGTCTTCTTGAGCACAGTCCAAGAGTCCAAAAACTGGGGTGTGACAGACCTTCCCCCCTTAAAAGAATCTCGTCCCGAGATTCGCAGGCAAGCGAGAAGATGGTATGGTCAAAACAACAATGTTAGATGATTTGTTTACAAACATGTGTTGGTGGTTTGTAACATTATTTACAGGGGCTTCCCCCCTTTGATTTTCCTTACCAAAATTCATAGGTGATTTTTTTTTTCAAGGTTTGGGTGTCATGTTTTAAACTTGAACTTATGGTTTTTCTGAAAACTGTGTTATCAAGCCCGGGTGAGAAAGGCCAACTTGTTCCAGAAAAGTTGCTTTTCTCTGGTACCCCAAAACAAGAAATTTCACCTTTCTAAAATCGACAGGAAAGTTCTGGCCACCCATAAGTGGTCACAGAAACCTAGTTTGGCAGGGTATAGGCTACAAACAGCTAGTAGGCTTGTAACAGCCCAAGTATGAAAACCTACCATTTAGAATGTTTGATTTCTTGTTATTAAAGTATTACATCATGGCATCATATTTATTTCATTGTTTGCCTTGTTTACTATTTGTTTTGCATCTGTTCTTATTTGTTTTCACAATGAAACTCAAACAATTTCAAATGCTTTGTTTTCATACTTGCTCTGTTACAACCTTTTAAATAAAAGTCACAAATAAAATCAACCAAATTGTTTTCTTTTATTCCATAATGCTCACTTATCAAATTAATGGTTTTATTCAATCAATTAAATCCAAATCAAATTTCAAACTCAAACCCAATGCATCAAACAGAACCACTTTGAATCTATGAAAATCTCTAAGCCAATCAAATCATTCTAATCACTTTAATTAATAGGGTTCACCCTATTAAGCTTGTTGTTTTCAAATATTAAATCATTAATTAACAAAAACCTCCCAATCCAAACCAAATGTGTTCAATGTGAAAGTATAAAAATAATAACCCAAAACATTTTATGATCTTTTGTTTCCAATTAAATCACTTGGGTCATTCTATTAAAGTGTTGACTTAATAATCATGTTAAATATTCAAAATCATCTAAATTTGGTTTATATCCAAACAACACAAAACTTTAAACATTTTTTGAAATCCAAACTTGGTAATGGGTTGAATTTAACATGACAAGCTCACCCTAATTTTCTAGGATTTTTACTAACACTAAAATCTAACATTTCCTTCCAATTTCGTTTTGCTACAAAAAAAAAACAGAGAAACAAAATAAAAATAAAAGCATTGGAGAGGCAGACCAGCCCAACCCCATCTCCTTTCTCCCCCTCCAAGCCCATCTATTCTGGCCCAAAACCCCCCCTCCTGTTTGTCGTCTTCTACCTTCAGTACGGTCGCAGTCACCGCCACACGATCCTTCTCCCCCCTCCCACGATCACTGCCGTACTTGAGCTCCTCCCCACCATATAACCACCTCCCCTCTCAACTCGCCCTAGCCGAAACCCTAGCTACCCTCTCCCGCCGCCGATCTTCTCTCTGTTCTCCTCTGCCACCCCCCTGAACTTCTCTGTAAAATCTGAAACTGAAGATCGTCGTGGTGGCCGTGGATGTGCCGGCTCGCCGTCGCCGCCCTAGCCACCATCGGCGCCAACCGTGGCCGGGAATGGAACCGCCCCGGCTCCACCTCCCACGCCGTGCCCTCGGCCGCCCTCGAGGAGCTCCGAGGCGCCGCCGCAGTCCAAGTCCTCGCCGGCCCGCCTCCCTGCATCCGCCCGACCCCCTCCTGCTCGAGGCCATCTAGGTGAGGCTTTCCCCCCGGATCGCTACTCCCTCTCCCTCTCGCCCCTCTACCTCCTCCCCTAGCGGCCGCACCCACACCCCTCGCAGCAGCTCCCTCCGGCGAGCAGCAGGCCGACGGCCATGTCCCTGTCGTGGTGCCTGTTCGGGTTCAGTTCGAAATTCAGAAAACATCCCGCGTACTGAAGCTTATACCCCCCGAGGCCCCCTCCCTAACACAACAGCCGCACTAGCCCACTGGTTCCTCACCCCTTGGCGCAGCAGGAGGTGGGGGGATCGAATCCCACCCCCTGCACAATTCACCAAATTTTTATTTTACATATGTTTGGTCACAGAACTTCCTGGTATTCAGCAATAGGCCCTTGCAAAGTATTTCTAGTCCCTGCTAATTTTTTTTCAAGTCCCTAGATGAATTAAAAATGGCAGATTTACCCCAAATCTTGTAAATTGCATAAGAAAATCATTGTAACTCCAATTTTGACTTTTTAAATATGTTTTCTGTCCCAAATTAAATGTTCTTTCCAAATATAAAATTTGTTTACTGTTTTGAATATTTTAAATTGGTGCAATATTTGAAAACTTGTCAAATTCCCTTAAACTTGCAAAATTCATAACTTGTTCATAAAAATTCCAAATTCCACAAACTAAATATGTTTTCCAATCAACTTTTCATGTACTTTCCAAATATAAATTTTGTTTGTTGTTTTGAATAATTTAAATTGCTGAAAACAACTGTTTCTTAATTATTGCATTTAAAATTGCCAAAATAATAACTTGCTCATTTTAAATCCAATTTCAACAAATGAAATATGTTTTCCATGCAAAATTAAACCACCTTTCCAAATATAAAATTTGTTTCATGTTTTGAATAATTAAACTTGGTTAAATAATTTAAATCTTATTTAATTCATTTAAAATTGCTAAATTCCTAACTTGATCAAAACAAATTCTTTTGGGACATATAAAATATGTTTTCAAACCATAAAAGCATAAAATTTTCAAATATGAACTTCATCTAATGTTTTGAACAAATAAAAACTCAAATAAGTTCATGTTTGAGTTAAATTCATTTAATTCTTGCTTAACCTTGTTTAATTCATAAATAATTTATTTGAAATCCTTTTTCAACAAGTGAAACATGCAATCCACCCAAAATTGTGTGTTCTTATCAAATATAAACTTTGTTACCTATTTTGAACAATTAAAATTGATGAAAACAACAAATGCTTGTGTGACACCTTTAAGTAACCAAAATTTCTTAACTTAATAAACAAATTTCCAAACTTGTTAAACCTTATTTATATTCGATTCTATTGTTGTTATTTTGCTGTTTTCCTCATCCATGCATCATGCTAATCAACTTTCACATGATGATTAGTTGTAGAACAATTAATTCAACCATAATTCATGGGCTTTCATATGCAACTCAAGTTGCCTGTGGGTCCATTTAATCATGTTGTTATCTTGCCAACTAGTTATTTTGATGCCTCAATTAAATGGTCATGCATCATCCCATGTTTCTGCACTATGCCATGATATTGATTGTTATCTCTCTGTGTTGTTTGTTTGCTTCTTCTCGGATACACGACGACGTTGAGACCGACGATACTTACGACACCCCTTCTAAGGAGTTAGCTCAGTACCAGGCTACTGGGTTTGCAGGCAAGTTATCACTCACATGAACCACTGTGTTCCTTTCAACATTGATTACCGATACTTTCCGTTGTTCTTTCTGCTAGCCTTAGTAGTAGTTGTTTCTGTTACGAACCCATCACATGAATCCCTTAACCTTGATATTGCCTCACCTCCACTCCTATCACCCCTTTGGTTGAGCCAGTGTCTTACTAGCATGCTTAGGTTGTTTTGCTCGAGTCTGTTACCTGTTACTTTCAGTTACTATATCGTTATTATGTTCTGGGGGCTCGATGTTTAATCAATCAATCATGCTAATGTTATTGTTAAATAATAATTTGATGATAAGGCACCGGCAGGAGGCCCTTGTGGTTTTGAGGCCTGCTAGTGTCGACCCTAATAGGAAAAGGGTCTTGTCTACTGATCCATGATGAGCGCACTAACCGCATGTAGGAAGCGAGTATGGGCGCCCCCCTCAACTTGACTCGATTCGCATCTCGTCCAAATCGCCTCATTTAGTTCGGGTTTTCCATTTGCTGCATGCATGATCTTGCGAGCCCTTGGATCCCGGGTGGAACTTTCGTAGTCGGCATATAGGGGGACACGGTCTTAGAGTGCTATGAGGGTCCCTTTTCTTCGGGGCTCGATTAGCCGTGCGCCCAAGGTTCTTTGGGCTTGATGCGAAGAAGAGTTGAGTTGTGTTGAGTGCCCCGCTTGGTGGAAGGGCCTTTCCATCTGGCGGGTTATTCATGCGTGTACGGCCAAATTGGTGCAACCCTGCAGGGATAATCTTCTCGAGAAGCCGTGTTTTCCGCGGTTATGGATTACTTGGTGAGAGTACTGGCTAACAAGTACTCAGGACAACTTAAACCTAATGATTAACAACCTTACACCCAATGATTAAACAACTTGACTAGTAATAGGACTATTGACACAATACTCTGCTCCATCTTTAATCCAACTGTGTGAGTTATCCTCGGATTGCTTCTTCGGATAAGGGGCGAGATCCAGGATGGGTTTGTTTGAAGTTATCTTTCAGTTGGTTACAACACTCGATCTTATCCCCTTTCTGTTAGTTGGAAGTTGTAGTTCTCTGTAGTTGGTTAGCGCAGCCAGTTGCAGCATCTTTTATATCCCCTTTCTTCCGTTGAACCCAAGGCATCTGTGCTTGGTGTTGACGGGCTACACTTTGGTGAACTGTGAGTCTTGCTTGCCAGTACGTTTATGTACTGACCCCTTTGGGGCTGTGGTTTCCGCAGACGACGTTTCCGAGGATCTCCATGGTGGCTACTACATGGAGTATGACGAGACTGCTGACGAGTAGATAGCGGACCCGGGCAGGATCCGAGACTTCGTGGATGGGCTCCGTCTGTTCGTTTTCGGCCTCTTAGGCCTATTTGGATCTTGTCTGTACTCAGACATGTTGAATGCTTCCGCTGTGATGTAATGATGTATTGTTGGGACATGTGTCCTCTGGATGATTGTATTTGCTATCTCTGCTCTAATGAGAGCCATTTGCAACTTATTTCAATCTTTTGTGTCGTAGAGATCTGTTGTGATATCAATTGTTAAACGCCGTTGACGTACCATGTGTGTATGGTTTGAAGTACGTCAATGGAAGTATCCTGATTTCTATGGGATAGTTTACGTCGACGCTGAACAGATAGGGGTTGGTTGTCACACATACGTGTGTTGGCCTACTCGTAAGAGGACGCGGGTGCCGGTAAGCCCCGTAATCCAATCTACTACTGTTCAACGGAACGGCGAGTATCCTTTAGAAGTCCGGGTGCGACAAATGGTATCAGAGCCTGTCTGCCTGTAGGATCCCTTTTTACTGGTCGCAGTTGAGTCTAGAAACTATGTTGTAGCTATACAGGAAAAAGGAAACGTGAGAGTAGGAATTCTGTTCTTTTTCTTCTTTCCCCACCCACCCTCCCTTTTTCTGGTAAGGAAGTGCAACGTTGTTTTCTATTCTCATCTAAACTTTCAAGTTAGGATTTCACGAATCCTGGTTTCTCTAGGATGGTTATATCTACTAGACCATAGGAATGGAGGTGGTTGTGACATGATTTATCATGTTGCCTACTCATGATTGAGAACGGAGGCGTGTAAGCCCCGGAAGCAGATCCTCTATTCCTTAAGCAGTAGATATTGATCCTTTAGAAGCCCGGATGGGTTTTTCCGTAGTACCTTAGGAGTTTTGTTCTCGTTTTCCCCGATGTTGATATCCTGTTCTTCTCAACATCCTTTTCGTCCGTTGAAATCTTGTTGTTGTTTTCCATTTCAGTTATTCTACCGGCGTCTAATCAAAACTTCCCAAATATCAAGTCTATCTGGCCAGAAAGGTTGTTGTTGTTTCCAAAACTTCCAGGCTATGAGAGCTGGCATTCCTATCACCTGGGGTTGTTTCGAGGAAGCATTCCTGAAGCACCACATTCCAGATAGTCTATTCTTCAAATGAATCAAGTTTTGTCCAGCTATACACCCTCAATACAAAACCTCTCCCTTTACTTGAAAATGTTCCGGTGGTTTGCGAATTCCCTGACGTCTGTCCAGAAGAGTTGCCAGAAATGCCTATCATTTTGAACTTCCAGAAAAACTATCCAAGGTGCACGATGTGTTTCACGTGTCACAGCTCAAGAGAATCTTCCCAAGAAGTTTCCGGACCTTTTCTTTTCTCAGTAGGAATCTCGGGGCGCGATTCCTTCAAGGGGGGCGTTTTGTAACAGCCCAAGTATGAAAACCTACCATTTAGAATGTTTGATTTCTTGTTATTAAAGTATTGCATCATGGCATCATATTTATTTCATTGTTTGCCTTGTTTACTATTTGTTTTGCATCTGTTCTTATTTGTTTTCATAATGAAACTCAAACAATTTCAAATGCTTTGTTTTCATACTTGCTCTGTTACAACCTTTTAAATAAAAGTTACAAATAAAATCAACCAAATTGTTTTCTTTTATTCCATAATGCTCACTTATCAAATTAATGGTTTTATTCAATCAATTAAATCCAAATCAAATTTCAAACTCAAACCCAATGCATCAAACAGAACCACTTTGAATCTATGAAAATCTCTAAGCCAATCAAATCATTCTAATCACTTTAATTAATAGGGTTCACCCTATTAAGCTTGTTGTTTTCAAATATTAAATCATTAATTAACAAAAACCTCCCAATCCAAACCAAATGTGTTCAATGTGAAAGTATAAAAATAATAACCCAAAACATTTTATGATCTTTTGTTTCCAATTAAATCACTTGGGTCATTCTATTAAAGTGTTGACTTAATAATCATGTTAAATATTCAAAATCATCTAAATTTGGTTTATATCCAAACAACACAAAACTTTAAACATTTTTTGAAATCCAAACTTGGTAATGGGTTGAATTTAACATGACAAGCTCACCCTAATTTTCTAGAATTTTTACTAACACTAAAACCTAACATTTCCTTCCAATTTCGTTTTGCTACAAAAAAAAACAGAGAAACAAAATAAAAATAAAAGCATTGGAGAGGCAGACCAGCCCAACCCCATCTCCTTTCTCCCCCTCCAAGCCCATCTATTCTGGCCCAAAACCCCCCTCCTGTTTGTCGTCTTCTACCTTCAGTACGGTCGCAGTCACCGCCACACGATCCTTCTCCCCCCTCCCACGATCACTGCCGTACTTGAGCTCCTCCCCACCATATAACCACCTCCCCTCTCAACTCGCCCTAGCCGAAACCCTAGCTACCCTCTCCCGCCGCCGATCTTCTCTCTGTTCTCCTCTGCCACCCCCCTGCACTTCTCTGTAAAATCTGAAACTGAAGATCATCGTGGTGGCCGTGGATGTGCCGGCTCGCCGTCGCCGCCCTAGCCACCATCGGCGCCAACCGTGGCCGGGAATGGAACCGCCACGGCTCCACCTTCCACGCCGTGCCCTCGGCCGCCCTCGAGGAGCTCCGAGGCGCCGCCGCCGTCCAAGTCCTCGCCGGCCTGCCTCCCTGCATCCGCCCCGACCCCCTCCTGCTCGAGGCCATCTAGGTGAGGCTTTCCCCCCCGATCGCTACTCCCTCTCCCTCTCGCCCCTCTACCTCCTCCCCTAGCGGCCGCACCCACACCCCTCGCAGCAGCTCCCTCCGGCGAGCAGCAGGCCGACGGCCATGTCCCTGTCGTGGTGCCTGTTCGGGTTCAGATCGAAATTCAGAAAACATCCTGCGTACTGAAGCTTATACCCCCCGAGGCCCCCTCCCTAACACAACAGCCGCACTAGCCCACTGGTTCCTCACCCCTTGGCGCAGCAGGAGGTGGGGGGATCGAATCCCACCCCCTGCACAATTCACCAAATTTTTATTTTACATATGTTTGGTCACAGAACTTCCTGGTATTCAGCAATAGGCCCTTGCAAAGTATTTCTAGTCCCTGCTAATTTTTTTTCAAGTCCCTAGATGAATTAAAAATGGCAGATTTACCCCAAATCTTGTAAATTGCATAAGAAAATCATTGTAACTCCAATTTTGACTTTTTAAATATGTTTTCTGTCCCAAATTAAATGTTCTTTCCAAATATAAAATTTGTTTACTGTTTTGAATATTTTAAATTGGTGCAATATTTGAAAACTTGTCAAATTCCCTTAAACTTGCAAAATTCATAACTTGTTCATAAAAATTCCAAATTCCACAAACTAAATATGTTTTCCAATCAACTTTTCATGTACTTTCCAAATATAAATTTTATTTGCTGTTTTGAATAATTTAAATTGCTGAAAACAACTGTTTCTTAATTATTGCATTTAAAATTGCCAAAATAATAACTTGCTCATTTTAAATCCAATTTCAACAAATGAAATATGTTTTCCATGCAAAATTAAACCACCTTTCCAAATATAAAATTTGTTTCATGTTTTGAATAATTAAACTTGGTTAAATAATTTAAATCTTATTTAATTCATTTAAAATTGCTAAATTCCTAACTTGATCAAAACAAATTCTTTTGGGACATATAAAATATGTTTTCAAACCATAAAAGCATAACATTTTCAAATATGAACTTCATCTAATGTTTTGAACAAATAAAAACTCAAATAAGTTCATGTTTGAGTTAAATTCATTTAATTCTTCCTTAACCTTGTTTAATTCATAAATAATTTATTTGAAATCCTTTTTCAACAAGTGAAACATGAAATCCACCCAAAATTGTGTGTTCTTATCAAATATAAACTTTGTTACCTATTTTGAACAATTAAACTTGATGAAAACAACAAATGCTTGTGTGACACCTTTAAGTAACCAAAATTTCTTAACTTAGTAAACAAATTTCCAAACTTGTTAAACCTTATTTCTATTCGATTCTATTGTTGTTATTTTGCTGTTTTCCTCATCCATGCATCATGCTAATCAACTTTCACATGATGATTAGTTGTATAACAATTAATTCAACCATAATTCATGGGCTTTCATATGCAACTCAAGTTGCCTGTGGGTCCATTTAATCATGTTGTTATCTTGCCAACTAGTTATTTTGATGCCTCAATTAAATGGTCATGCATCATCCCATGTTTGTGCACTATGCCATGATATTGATTGTTATCTCTCTGTGTTGTTTGTTTGCTTCTTCTCGGATACACGACGACGTTGAGACCGACGATACTTACGACACCCCTTCTAAGGAGTTAGCTCAGTACCAGGCTACTGGGTTTGCAGGCAAGTTATCACTCACATGAACCAGTGTGTTCCTTTCAACATTGATTACCGATACTTTCCGTTGTTCTTTCTGCTAGCCTTAGTAGTAGTTGTTTCTGTTACGAACCCATCACATGAATCCCTTAACCTTGATATTGCCTCACCTCCACTCCTATCACCCCTTTGGTTGAGCCAGTGTCTTACTAGCATGCTAAGCTTGTTTTGCTCGAGTCTGTTACCCGTTACTTTCAGTTACTATATCGTTATTATGTTCTGGGGGCTCGATGTTTAATCAATCAATCATGCTAATGTTATTGTTAAATAATAATTTGATGATAAGGCACCGGCAGGAGGCCCTTGTGGTTTTGAGGCCTGCTAGTGTCGACCCTAATAGGAAAAGGGTCTTGTCTACTGATCCATGATGAGCGCACTAACCGCATGTGGGAAGCGAGTATGGGCGCCCCCCTCAACTTGACTCGATTCACATCTCGTCCAAATCGCCTCATTTAGTTCGGGTTTTCCATTTGCTGCATGCATGATCTTGCGAGCCCTTGGATCCCGGGTGGAACTTTCGTAGTCGGCATATAGGGGGACACGGTCTTAGAGTGCTATGAGGGTCCCTTTTCTTCGGGGCTCGATTAGCCGTGCGCCCAAGGTTCTTTGGGCTTGATGCGAAGAAGAGTTGAGTTGTGTTGAGTGCCCCGCTTGGTGGAAGGGCCTTTCCATCTGGCGGGTTATTCATGCGTGTACGGCCAAATTGGTGCAACCCTGCAGGGATAATCTTCTCGAGAAGCCGTGTTTTCCGCGGTTATGGATTACTTGGTGAGAGTACTGGCTAACAAGTACTCAGGACAACTTAAACCTAATGATTAACAACCTTACACCCAATGATTAAACAACTTGACTAGTAATAGGACTATTGACACAATACTCTGCTCCATCTTTAATCCAACTGTGTGAGTTATCCTCGGATTGCTTCTTCGGATAAGGGGTGAGATCCAGGATGGGTTTGTTTGAAGTTATCTTTCAGTTGGTTACAACACTCGATCTTATCCCCTTTCTGTTAGTTGGAAGTTGTAGTTCTCTGTAGTTGGTTAGCGCAGCCAGTTGCAGCATCTTTTATATCCCCTTTCTTCCGTTGAACCCAAGGCATCTGTGCTTGGTGTTGACGGGCTACACTTTGGTGAACTGTGAGTCTTGCTTGCCAGTACGTTTATGTACTGACCCCTTTGGGGCTGTGGTTTCCGCAGACGACGTTTCCGAGGATCTCCATGGTGGCTACTACATGGAGTATGACGAGACTGCTGACGAGTAGATAGCGGACCCGGGCAGGATCCGAGACTTCGTGGATGGGCTCCGTCTGTTCGTTTTCGGCCTCTTAGGCCTATTTGGATCTTGTCTGTACTCAGACATGTTGAATGCTTCCGCTGTGATGTAATGATGTATTGTTGGGACATGTGTCCTCTGGATGATTGTATTTGCTATCTCTGCTCTAATGAGAGCCATTTGCAACATATTTCAATCTTTTGTGTCGTAGAGATCTGTTGTGATATCAATTGTTAAACGCCGTTGACGTACCATGTGTGTATGGTTTGAAGTACGTCAATGGAAGTATCCTGATTTCTATGGGATAGTTTACGTCGACGCTGAACAGATAGGGGTTGGTTGTCACACATACGTGTGTTGGCCTACTCGTAAGAGGACGCGGGTGCCGGTAAGCCCCGTAATCCAATCTACTACTATTCAACGGAACGGCGAGTATCCTTTAGAAGTCCGGGTGCGAAAAGGCTTTCCATGATTGGGAGGAAAGCTCAGAAGCTAGATGCACCCTGGTTTTTCTCGAGTGTATTGCTGACGTGTGGGACTGGGCTTACTTGGCAGTCGATGCCCTCCTCGTTTCTCCTTCTCCTTGTGGCCTTTTCTTCTCATCTGGTGCTCATACTTTCAACATCAGGGTGTCCCGCCTACTGTGAGTCCATGATGGGCTGACACCTCGCTGTAGGACTGCTGCGAGTGTGACAGGTCGATGCTCTGGCCACTTGGTGAAGAGGTGCGCGGTGTTTTCGCGCCATTTATGAGCACTGCGGCTGGATTCTTTGGCTCTTCCCGCGTAGTGCTTGATGAAGGAGAGGACTCTGCTCTTGCTGCTATAAAAAGGGTAGCTGTGTTCCTCCAAATCTCACCTCACGATGAGCTTCATTTCCCAGATAATCAATGACTTCTTTAAGGAGTACGTCTCTCTGCTGGAGCGAGCAAATTTCCTGGAGCACTTCCTCATCGTGCTATCCTTCAGCTGCTGCCTGGTAGGATTGGTCACAGTGATCCTGTTAGCCATGATCTTCGCATGCTGGGACATCCACGACTGGTGGTATGGTATCCGGACCAAGACCGTGGTGGAAGAAAGACGAGCTGTGGCGCCGGTGGTTGCGCCAGTGGAGGCCCACGCTGGTGGCACTAAGCCTGGAAGGCTGGAGGGAATCCGTCGTCGACTGACTCGGGGTTCTGCCTCAGGTGAGAGTAGCTCACTTTCAGACTAGGCTCTTACTTGTGAGAGTCTGGTAAGGTTAGGGTATACACCAAAGTAGATGTAGTGGTCTATGCTGGAAAACAGACTTGTATCTTGTTTTCTTGGAATCTTTTCCTGTTGGTGTAATCTTATTTCCGGAGTAATGTATCTCTTTGGAGTTCCTAAAAGACGGATAGTCTCTGCAAGATGGCAACCATCTTGTGCGGCAAAAGTTTAATTTACTCTGGAGGGTGGTATACCAAAAATTAGGTGGCAGTTTTTGGTTAGTATAATTAGATTTTATTTAGCTCGACGGGACACTTCTAGTGTTCCATTTACGTCGGGTTTCTCAAGGTATGACGACAAGCAAGCAAGGGGGTTCACAGGTTTGTTTTGAAAGCATACCATTGGCATGAGTTGCAGATGCTTCTGCAACATCAGCTTGGTCTTGAGGTCCACTCATCAGATTCTTGCGTTTCTTACGGAATGAACCTTGGAGTTCTTGGGGTTCATCAGGATGAGCTAGGATATGGTTCTTCTGGGGACAATCACGAGCAAAGTGTCCTTCCTGCCCACAGGTAAAGCAACCCGTGGTTCTAGGCTTGACCTTCACACGCCTTCTTGAAGATTGTGGCATCGCAGGCAAAACGCTGCGAGGCACCCATGAACTAGTTTCTCCTGGCGTCACTGTCTTCCTTTTTCGGCTTTCTCCAGCAAGCAGTTGCTGGTATTCTCTCATAAGGAAAGCAGTATCCTCGGCGTTCGTGGTGACAAGCTGAGTCAACTGTTCCAGGGCAACATGGGTGGCAAAAAGTTCAGCACGAGCGGCTTCACTTCCTTCCCCCAGCAGAGCAAACAGTTGAGCAACTGTCGGCTCGGGTGGTGGAGGTAGATTGCTGGCCATGCTGAAGACAAGGAATGGTGTAAGGTGAGAACAACTAAAGGTGGTTCTCTTTTGAAAACTGGTGACACATACCGGCTCATAACGGAGATGAGAATGATATGCACCACAACAACGAGCAAACGTCGAAGAAACAAACGCCAACTCAAACCAAGATTGACATATGCATGGAACAGAGTCTTAACAAGCACATCTTAACTTAAGGGTTCTCAAGGCTAAGCATAAGGCTTATAACACAACGAGCACACACAAAGCTCTAACAGAGTTCACACCATACAGACAAGCAAGCGTTTCGGTGGGGGTTACACAACCCCTAACATCCTGCGGCAATCCTAAGTGCTCGAGGAAGCGCGTAGCTATTCCTCCAGCTCTTCCACTCTGGCCTTGCTGGCTGCAAGCTGAAGCTGAAGGGCTCTCACTCGTGTGCGGTGCTGGGAGTCAGTGTACTTCATGGTCTTCTTCAGTACCTTGAGACGACGCTCGGTAACCGAAGATGCCCCAAGGCCGGCTTCTAGTTGATCTATCTCTCTTCCTCGCAGGTCATAATCTTCCCTTACTCTATCAAGGGAGAGTTGGGTGTTGTACAGCTGTCCCTCCAGGTGCTGGAAGTGACGAGCAAACACAAAGTCTCCAGTGACTTCTACTGGCCTGTCATCCTCGTCGCGCCTTCCAAAGTACCTATAAGGGGTTCCTGCAAACTTGTTGCGAAAGAAATTTGCGAGCTTGGCAATGACCAGCTGCATTACCCTAAGAATACCATCTTCCCAACTGCTCTCCACCACTTTCCAAATGATCTCTGGGGTTGACGGTGCTAGCAGAGGTGCACGGATGGTACAGACAACCAACCAGGACAACTCTCGTCCATCATGGTGAATCTGGGCTCCCTTCAACTCAGGGGTGGGTCGGCTGATAAGATGAGCCATCTTGATCAAATCCTCCTCAAAACGGCGGTAGCAAGGTGCATGCGATCCCAGCCGGAAGGACTTGGTGAAGATAACTTCCATCTACACAAGATTTTAAAGTGGGTTAAGTTAGGTAATAGTGTGCAAAATTTTAAGATGCTCCCTTTTAACTTGAGTGTAAGTAGAGTTTTCTTGAAACACAGAGGGGATGGAGTATAGAACCCTTTTGAGAAATAGTCAGCTTAATGACCTGGTTTGGTTTACTTCCATTGTCAGGGTACTAGCTAACGTCCATGCTAACTAAGGTCTCCTAAGGTCAGGATAGCTCTGATACCAACTCTGTAGGGCATGCCTTTCGAACCACTGTTCAAGGACACCCCTGATATGCATACATTCATGATCCCAGGAATTCAGTCGTGAACAACATATCAAGTTGGTACACAGATATAATATCCATTACACGATTACACAACACTTACAAACACGCCTGGTCACATGACCAAGACTACACGGTTGTCACGCAGGACAACACACAACACACACAACGGAAGACTAAACACACACAAAACGCAGTAGAGCCCAAGTCACGCCTTAACCTACAGGCTGCTGACCCGGAGACGATCCTAGTTCGCATAGCCATCAGCTCCGTGCTCCTCTTCGTCGATCTTCTTCTGAGACTCCTTCTCGAAGTCTGGCAAGTAGATATCAGGGGCAAAACCATAATGAGTACATTTGAATGTACTCAACAAGACATCCATCATGTAACTCACCAAAGATGCAAGAATGCTTATATGGTGTAATAGGTAGGCTATAAATAGGGTTCACTACCAATGGTGTTCATATGGGATGACACCATAGTTGCAGTCAGGTTAATCTGTATCTTTGCTGAAGAAGATACTTCAGAAGAAAATAGTATAGTTTTGTTTCTCTTGTCGATATCGCATGTACAAGAGGTTTTATAAAACTTTATTTAGAAGAAAGTTTCCTCTTTGCAAAACTTCTTGGAAAAATCAATTTCCAGATGTTTTCTTGGAGAAGAAAGGTTTTCTCTGCAAAACTTCTTGTAAAACAACTTCTGGCTTTTCATCATCGGTACCTTCATGGTACAAGGTTTTTCTTCTTTTCCGAACTTCCCGAGTTCAACACTCCTTTTTAAATCATCTTTTTGGAAACATTGACACAATGCTAGCTACATGGCCATTCAACTGTCCATATCCGAGGACGCGGCTTCTTCGAAAAAGTTGTACTCTGCAGAGGTGTACACATCCACCAGATTCAGTACACCTGCCGTGAACAATCACGGACTGTAACAACAGTATGTGAAACATCAGATCACTGATCATAACTTTCCACTATGTTCAAGCTAGAATGTGTCTATCTCTGAGTTGAGTTTTACCGGTCATCCCCGGCACCGAGCTAATCCCCGCCAGCCAGGATGCCTCAACTGATGCGACCGGAGGTGAACTTAATCCCACACTTTGTATGTCTCAACATTGGGAGTTTTGGCGACAATCGGTTCGAGGGATTCCGTCCCTTATAGCTTTTGAGATAGAACACACACTAACAAGAACAAACTTCCAGTTAAGCCCCGTGCCCATGTTGGGGTAGGGTGGCAGTACGGTAAAGGTTGTCCGGGGAAGACTAGGTTATGTGTCATTTTTGAAAAAACACCATTTTCCCAAAAATGACCACTTCCTCATTCCTCCGGAGAATAAGGATCCGCCTTTTCTCCGGGTTTTCCATAAAGCCTTTGTTTCGTAAAAACACAATTTTAAGGTGTCCACTTAGGGACTAATATTTGTGATGGTCATAAATACCACATGGTGGCTATGGGCTTGGTAACACCAAGTATTAACTAATGGCATAGTATATATAATAGTAGTAGTATTATTCACTCAAAAATAGTTGTTGGGAACCAAAGTTTTTGTAAAACTTTTCAGAAGTAAAACATGCATGATAGATAATGATAAGTGTATTATAACAGCAAGCATCAGGATGGCTTGCCTCAAGTCTCTTATTGTCCCTGGCCTTGCAGTAACTTGAACTTGACGCACAGCTCCACAACTGCTGCTTCTTCTTCGTTTTCTAGCGTCGTAGAAGAAATAAAAGACACACACTCAGGTCTAAAAGACACACAACCAAGCTAAACAACACATACAGCAAGCAAAAGTATAATGGCGCCAACTCACAAACGTTATCGAGAAAACTGTCTCACATAGCTCTCAGGGCACACAACTATCGTCAGACAAGCATATGGTTCAGGAAACCATATCCAACATCGTACATACCCCATATGGAGTGGTGTACCACTCTCATAATAGGATATCTAAGAAGCTAAAAATATAGCTTGAGGGTGCAAAAGGTTAGGTTACTAAGGTAAAAACAAACAGACAGAACAATACCCATGGCAGTGGGCATTATTCACCACAAGCAACTATCACTTAAATGTGTTTATGATTTTAGTTGGATGTCTTAGTCTCATAAGATACTCTTAAGCACAACAACAACACTAGCACAACAAATAACACAAGTATGACACTCATGCTAAGGCACACACTCAGACAATTCCCAAACAGCAGGTAAACACACCACATGTGTATAAGCTATTTATTTACTACCTTAGTGTTTACTTGAAGTTTTGGAATCCATCAATCATGAAAATTTAACAAACAACCAGTAGCTAATAACTAAAGAATCAAGTCATAAAAATACTCTAAAACACAATCATCACTCAAGATAATGCTCCTATCAAAAGCATAGGAACAGGACTGCACTAATAGCATACTAGTATGGAAAATCTACACAAGCATGCTATAAGAAATGATTATATTCTATAACTATAGAACATGCAACTAAAGAGTGCAAGACATCATAACAGAAGTAAAAACTTCCTAAACATGCTATAATAAACTCATAAAATAAGAGATGACAATACTATAGCAGAAATCACCATTTTCTAGTGGTGACACTAGTTCAATACTAGGGAAACAAATAATGCTACCATGATTGTCTTAAACCTAATCAAGCAAGTCATGAATATAAATGTAAGTAATAACAGTACACAATTCATACTCATGCTAGGAAGCAAGAACATCAAAATAATTCCATGAAACAACTATTAAGCATGCACAAATTAGTTCTAGCAATTTCTGGTTTCTTAAACAATTACTAGCAATCAAAACATGTATAACCTACACAACCAGCAGCTATGCACTTGATGAAAAGTTATATAAATGTTTTCAAAAATACAAACACTCAATTTAAATCACTCACAAACAATCTATCAATTAAGAGAAATTTAGTTTATTTGCAAACTATTTAATTTAGCACTCAATAGTGAGCCATTTCTTAACATGATACCCCTCAGGAATATTATGCTAACAAATTGGATCACCTCTAACATACTAGTATCCTCTGATAAGAAATAAACTTCTCACGTTCATAAGTGAAAACAAACAATTATATTTTCCATGGTGGAAAAATAGAAATCAATCATATAATTTTAAAACATGGTAATTTCTCACATGTGTATGGTTAGGGATTTTCATCCTCAACCAAAAGCATTGGGACCAGTGGGTTATGGGCATCACAAAAATTCCAAATAATAAACTAGACGGTAACCAATGCTATTTCATTTTTATTTCAGTTTCCAAACATGCACACAATTTCTAAGGTAGAGGTAATGTAAGGAAAGAACTTATTAACAAGTCCTAAAAACTTTATACATGCTAGGGAACAATATTAAATCAGCCAAACATTTCATTTCCAACAAAACACATTCCCAAAACAAAAACAGGAAGGTTGCTGTTTCTCGATCAAAAATTATCTAGAGCTTCAAAAATTAACCAAAGCTAGGATAAGATAGATCTAATAATACCAAGCTCATCCAATTGGATTTTCTTCAAAAAAGCATTTTTAAACTCCTTAAACAAATCAAGGAAAAACCTACTGGTCTTTTAGTAAACTGGATGGCATTTTCATTCTGTAACTCACCTTGATGTGAGGTTAGGTGCATTGGATAGATATTTTCCATACCTATCTAGAACAATTTAGTTTGTTCCATTTGGTCACATATTTTAAAAGTTATAGCTAAAACATTCTCACTGACAGTCTGAGGGAAAACATTCATTGTGCTAAAAATAATGGTCCATAAGTAGATCTGCAAATTTTCCCTGGTTTAGATCTCATTCCTTAGGGTCCTTGAATTTTTCCAGATTTTATTTCACCGTTTTAGTATTTTTCACGAGTCCAAAGTGATGGTACATGTTTCTGTAAAAAGTTAAATGAATAAAAGAATAACTGCCACACGGGCTGGTTCTGTGAGGCCGCGGCCCAACTGGACGCGAGCGCGGCCCGCTGTGCTGCGCACGCAAACGCGGGCGCGGGAAAAGGTCATTTGAGCGCAGCCGTCGATCGCAGATCGGACGACGCGTGCTCATCTTCCTCCCCTCGACTCTCTCTCTCACTACCCGAACAGAGAAGGAAGAAGGGATGGCCGTAGCTCACCTAGTGTAACACCTGGGGTGTTACCCTAAATAGGAAGTTGTTTGTTTTCTTTTGCTTGCATCACATGCATCACATGAGCATTGCATTCTGTTTTCAAAACAACTCAAAATTCATAACCACTTTAAACTTTCACACATGTCCAAATTTTCCAATTCAAAAATTGCAAACTAAGCATCTCAAATTGTTTTCAATAGTTTGAAGTTATTTAAATTGCTTACTCACAAAAAATTCCTTTTATCAAACACCCTAATGGCAAATTAAATTTCAAATCATTTCCTTCTTAATGGGCATGATCCAATTGTGGTTTGGCAATTCAAATCTTGCAAACAAATTAAGTCAATAAGCTTTCATCATTGTTTGAGTTAGTGGAATAAAATTGTTTAAAATTCAACTCCTTATGAAAGACTATGGAAATTCAATTAACAACTTAAAAACTCAACTGAATGTTTCAAACTTTTGGACCTAATATTCACAATTACTTATAATTATTGTTTTGCAAATTAATAAAATTTAGTTATAAAATAAACACCCTCAAACCCTATTTGAAAAATTCAACTAACAACTTTAAATCAAATTAAAATTTCAAACTTGTGAAAATAATGTTAACATTTGCTTTAATTTCTGTTTTGAAAATTAATACAAATTTCATAAAAGAAAACCCTAAACCCCCCCCAAATCTTTTTTCCATCTCTCTCTCCCTTTCATCCTTTACAAAAAAAAGAGATAAGGAAAAAATAAAATAAAAATAAAAATGAAAGG
This sequence comes from Alopecurus myosuroides, assembly GCA_028641055.1. Classification (NCBI taxonomy): domain Eukaryota; kingdom Viridiplantae; phylum Streptophyta; class Magnoliopsida; order Poales; family Poaceae; genus Alopecurus; species Alopecurus myosuroides. The sequence continues at coordinate 92,995,154 of CM054062.1, read as the reverse complement.
AGAGGGGAGCTGTGAGAGGCAGCCCACAACCCACAGCCCACCCCACTCCACTTACCCCCAGCCCACCTTAGTCTTCGTCTTCGTACGGATGCAGAAAGACAGCTGCTGTCGCTGTCCTTCCCTCCAGCCGTGCGATCACCCCCTTCCCCTCCCGATTGCCCGCCGTACGAGCTCGAGCTCCCCTTAAAACCTATGCCACCGACCCCTCTGCTTGCTAGCCCTAGCCCTCCTCTCAGCCGCCGCCAATTTCTCCCCTCCCTTCCACCTACCCTCTGCTTCTTCTGAACCTCGACCACCCACCGACCGGCGCCGTCAGACCCTCGCTGATCACCGTCACCACTGCCCACCTCGAGCTAAGCCAACCGCGGGGATGGAACCGTGGTGGTTCCATCCACTGCCCCGCTTCCTCTTTGGGTGCTGTGAGACCCAGGGAGCGCCGCGCCATCTTCCTCGACGCCGCCCGCCCGCGGTAGTGCGGTCATCGTCGTCCAAGTTCGTCACCGTGGCCTCATCCTCGCTGACACCGTTCGACCACCTCGAGGTGAGCCACACCTCCCGCAAGCCCTATCCCTTCCTCCAACTAGCTTTGGGTGCGTTGCCATCGAGCACCACCGCGTGGTTCGTCGCCGTTCGCTGCAGATACCCACGACGCCAAGTCTGAACCTTTGTTCAGCAAAGATTCAGTTAACTGCCGTGGATACAACATCTTCAGTCAGCCTCCAGTTGTATCACCGAACGTTTCAGTAGCACAGCGGTACTGCTCTTCCGCGTGCACACATCGATCGCGGGATCGAGTCCTCGCGGGCGCACACCCCTTTTTGCGATTTATTCCGCGCGCAGGGGCAGGACCCACAGGTCAGTGGCCCCTGTTGCCACCTCACAGCGCACACACGCCCACGTGGCCGCCACTTGGGCACGGGCCCGCGTCGCAGAGGCCCAGGCTGGGTTGCCCTGGGTGGAAAACGCCCCAGGGGCCCCTCTGCGATTCTTTTTCTTTCTTTTAGGCCCCTGTTTTTACAGATTGACCCCTAATCTTAAAATGTTAATAACTTTTATTTCCTAAATCCAAATAATAAAAATAAAATATGTATCTTGACCCAAATTTAATTCTCTACCTATTCAAAACATTTGTTTTCTGTTTTGCACATTTCAAATTGTTTCAAATTTCAAATTTAAACAATTCATCTCAAATTTGGTTAAATTCCATAATTAATTCATAATTAATTCAAATAACACAAATAAAATATGTTTTTCAGTCCAAATTTAATGTACTTTCTGTTTATCAACTTTGTTTTGCATTTTGGGCAATTAAAATTAATGTTATTTAATAATTCTTAAAAATGACAAACTAAATGGCATAATTAATATTTTTCAAATGGTTGCTCCAAACTAAATACTCAAAACATGAATTTCATCCAAAATCACATGCCACACTTGAATACCAACTTTGTTTTCTGGTTTGCAACCTTTCAATTGAATAATTGTTTCATCTCTTAAATAATGCATTTAAAATTGGTAATATGCTTAACTAAATCATTTGAAATTGTTTTCCAACAAATAAAATATGTTTTCCATGCCAAATTGAACCACCTTTCCAAATATAAACTTTGTTTCCTGTTTTGAATAATTAAAAGTGGTTAAATAATTTAAACCTTGTTTAAATCATTTAAATTGGCTAAATTCATAACTTGCTCAAATTAAATTATTTCTGAACATATACAATATGTTTTCAAACTAGAAAAGTATAACCTTTTCAATTATGGATTTGAATTTATGTTTTGAACAAATAAAATTCAGATAATTTTCACCATTGAATTAAATTCAATTAAATCTTGTTTAAACTTGTTTAATTCATAATTAAATCATTGTAATTCCTTTTTCAATAATTGAAACATGTAATCCACCTAAAATTTTGTATTCTAATCAAATATGAACTTTGTTATCTGTTTTGAACAATTTAACTTGATGAAAACAACAAATGCTTGTGTGACACCTTTAAGTAACCCAAAATTCCAAAACTTAATAAGTGAATTTCAAAATGGGTAAACCTTATTTCCAATTGGTTCTATTGTTGTTATTTTGTTGTTTTCCTCATCCATGCATCATGCTAATCCACTTTCACCTATTGGTTAGTTGTAAAACAATTGTTTCAACCATAATTCATGGGCTTTTCATATGCAACTCAAATTGCATATGGGTCCATTTAAACATGTTATCATGTCAACTAGTTTATTTCTATGCATCCATTAAATTGTCATGCATCCATATCTTGATCATGCTGGATCTATTGCCGTAGTAGTAATTGTTGCCGGTGTTTGTTCGAGGTTCGTTGCTTCTTCCCGGATAGGACGTTGAGATGATGTGAGCAACGACAAGTTCTGTGGATGTACCTCTACTTGCTGGATCCCAGGCAAGTATACTCACTTGCTGCCAAATGGCTGCCTTTCATCACTTGTTACCGATTCTTTCCGTTGTTCTTATTCTAGCCTGTTGATTCGATGCTTGTGTCCCGATCCTATTATATGTTTACCTTGCAGCCATGATATAGCCTTTTCCTTCCACTTCCTATTAACTGTTGTTTGTTTACCCTGTTGGCCCTCGTGTCGTAGTGGCATGCTTAGTGTTGTTTGCGCTCAAGTCTTGCTGTCCGTCTTATCACCTGTTTAGTTTGATAGTTGGGTTTCAATTCAATCAACAACATGTTAATGTTTTGGGTAATAATAATTTGATGATAAGGCACCGGCAGGAGGCCCGGCGTGGTTTTGACGCCTGCTAGTGTCAACCCTAATTAGGAAAAGGGTCTTGTCTACTGATCCATGATGAGCGCACTAACCGCATGTGGGAAGCGAGTATGGGCGCCCCCCTCAACTTAATTCGATTCGCATCTCGTCCAAATCGCCACACTTAGTTCGGGCTTTCCATTTGATGCATGCATATGCAGGTGCGAACCCGAGGCCAGGGTGGAACTTTTGTAGTCGGCATTTAGGGCGGCGTGGTCTTCCAGTGCTATGAGGGTCCCCCTTTTCTTCGTGGGGGCTCGATTAGCCGCGCACGCACAGCACATGGTGCTTTGGGCTTGATGCGAAGAAGAGTTGGGTTGTGTTGAGTACCTCGCTTGGTGGGTTGATCCCCCGTCTGGCGGGTTATTCTTACGTGTACGTCCAAATTGGTGCACCCCTGCAGGGTTAAATCTTCTCGAGAAGTCGTGTTTTCCGCGGTTATGGTTGACTTGGTGAAAGTACTGGCTAACAAGTACTCAGAACAACTTACAACTAACTAATGCTAATTTTGACTAGTAATAGTCTTGATGACACAATAACTTGATCCATCCTTAATCCAACAGTGTGAGTTATCCTTGGGTTGCTTCCTTAGTAGGGGGTAACATTGGATGGGTTTGTTTGGTGGATAGTTGTAGTTGGTTACGATACGCTATCTTATCCCCCTCTTTTAGCCGGATGTTGTAGTGAGTTTCTGTAGTTGGTTAGTGCAGCCCGCTACCGCTTATTTGCAATAATCCCTTCCTTTCCGTTGACCCCAAAGTATTTGTATCTTGTGATGACTGGCTACGCCGGTATCTTGTGAGTATGGTTTATCCACTTGCCAGTACTTAACCGTACTGACCCACGAATCTTTTTCGTGGCTGCATATTCAATATTGCAGTCAACAGGTTTGAAATCTGACGACGTTAGCTTGGGAATCCCTCCGTCTTGGCCTGGGCAGGGATTGGACACTCTCGGTTATCTTCAGGACTCTTAGTCCAATTTGTATCTTGTCCGTAGCCGGACGCTATGTTGTTTCTTCCGCTGTTTTTTGGATCTTTGTATTGTATCAGTTGTATCCCTGACTCGTTTGAGTCATCTTGTATATATCTTTTCTGTTAGTGTTGTGGATTATTCGTGAACTGTTGTAATGTTATCACAAGTGGCAACCTGGAATCGGTTATTATGTGGATTTTGGCGGGAATGCTGAAATCTGCATAGTGCCTGATCTCGGGGCGTCACACCTAGGGAGGCTCGGGGGAGGTTGCTGGAGGGGTGGGGCTTCCAGGGGTGGCGACGGTGGCGGCCGGGGCGGCCTCACGCGGCGGAACGCGGCCGGCGTCCGCGGCGGCGCCCGTGGATGGCGGCGGCGCCTCCGGGGTTTAGGGGATGGGGGATGTTGTCTGGGAGGTTCAGGGGATTGAGGGGAGTTGAGCTAGGGCTGAGGGAGGGGCTAGAAAGCAGGGGTGTGAGCAGGTTTTGGCCGAGGCCGAGGTGCTCTCGGGTGGCTGGATCTCGAGCTCACAAGCTCTAGGGGCAGGGGCTCAGGGTCAAAAGGATTTAGGGAGGCTAGGAGGGAGTGTGGGTGGTGCAAGGATGCAAGGGCACTGCCCTGGTACTTATAGATGAGGGAGGAAATCTTGAGGACAAAATGGGAAGCTCGGGTGGATGTCAATCATGGCATAGAGCAAACCCTAGGGTTTTTGGACATTTCCAAAACGTGCACTGGCTTGCCCTAGGTCAATCCACGAGTGGACAATAACTTTCCAGGCCAAGGAGAGCAAGTGGGCAAGTGGGCAAGGTCACTAATGTCAAGGGCTTGTTCTGCCATCTCTGTCCTAGTCACCATTCTCTCTCCTCACTTATCTTCCTCCACAAGGCTTCTAGAAGCTGGGTCAATGGCTCTGGTTTGAGTAGATATCCTGATCAACATGCTAGGTTTGGCCACACTTCCAAAACATCAAGGGATCACAAAGAAAATCAAGGTGCAAAAGTGTATCTGCTACTATTTACTGCAAAAATTCAGAAAATTCAGACTAAGGACTTAGAAATTTTCTAAGTGTTGAAAACAAACAGAAGGTTGAGAAAGTTGGGTTTGTTTTGAAGGTTTAAAAGATTCTCAAAATTTGTTTTCAAGGTATGGATTTGTTAACCATGTTATATACTTTCATAAACAACTTTTGAAAACAAATTTGAAATAAGTTAAGGCCATGAAAACATTGGAGGAAAAGGTATACTTCCTGTGTTTATCTGATTCTCTAAAATGTCATTTTCTGCCTTAATCTCATACCACAAACACATCAAGAAAAAGATAGTTTTTATTTCGCCAAAAATAAAAGTGAGCTTATAGCTTTGTGGTATACATATCAAGGATTAATTACAAGTCAAGAAATCATAAAATAACAATTCATAGCTTGGTGAAAACAATGGTAGAAAACAGGTATTTGGCCTTATTCTCAGACACTGTTTTCTATAGGAAAGTTAAAAGAAAACTTTCATAGATTATTTTGGAAACTTGTTTTCTTGGTTTCAACAAAGTTAAAAGTTTGTTTTAAGATGCAAACACTAATGATCCAAGTCTTGGAATAAAAATCTCTCAAACAATACTAGGAAAAACATCAGGGAAAAATAAATAGGAACATCTCCCAGAAACATAAGGTATTGGTTTTATATAGAAACAAGACTTGTGTTGAAAATATGTTTAACATTACAAACACATGTTAGTTCAAACAATCATGTTGTTAAAAAAAAAATTGTTGGCCCTAATTTTTGTCTTCTTGAGCACAGTCCAAGAGTCCAAAAACTGGGGTGTGACAGCCATGCCATGGGCGCCATATGCGCACGATCACGGAGATGTGGCTATAAAGCCACGAGCACGCCCACACTGCGCCACCACACTCCCATCACTCCTAGCCACCACTCCAGCCCGAGCCTCGAGCACCGCGAGCTCGCAGTGAGGCCCGCGGAGCTGTTTTCGCTGCCGACCACCACAGAGAGGAAACAGAGGTGGAGCATACCCCGTGTAACCTCACCCCTCGTTTTCACCTCTGGCGCGTTCTCCGTACGCCCTAGACCCACCCTAACCCTAGCCATGGCCTCTCATTTGCAGGAAACCCGTCGACATCGCCGCAGCCGCCGCGACCACGCTGCTGCCCGTTTGCCGTTTGGAGCCACCGGAGATACCCACAACTGCACCGCTACACTGCTGCGAGCACACGCGACTCCCACAACCCCTGGCCACTACCCATCGAGCCTGCACGGTGAGGAATCGCACGCACGCGCCGCCGGCCGTTTCTCCGTCGTGTTTTTGAGAGAGGGAGGAGGGAGATGAGCGCGCGCCGTTGATCGCGAGATCAACTGTCACGTTTAAACCCCGAACCGGTACCGCGCTGCGCACGCGCGCAAGCTTGCTAAGCAACATTTGGCTGAGCGGGCCGCGCACAGAGGGAAGAACCAGCCCGCGCAGTGAAATTTTATTCTTTTAAAAATTGCAGAGAGACAGACGTTTTAATTTAGGCTTGGGAAAAATAGAAATGCCAGAAAATAAAGCCCACCAAAATTCCTAGCAGTAGATATACATTTTCTTAAACACATGCCACTTGTAGATCTGGTTTTGGAGCAATATTTTTGCTATAGTAATTATTTTGCCACACACTATCTGTTAGAGTATTTTGTGCATAACTTTTAGAATCTATGGCCATTTTGGTCAAACCAAATTGTTTTGCGTAGCTATTGAATAGATCTATCAGTAGAACTTAACCTCACATCAAGGGGATTTCCATTTGGAAATGCCATCCATTTTGTTATTTGTCCTGTAGCCTTTTCTAGGATTTTTAGAGAGTGTTTAATAATGCTTTTTGATGTGAATCCAGTTGGATGAGTTTGTGCATGCTTATATCTATGTTACACTATGTTTGTGTAATTTTTAGAGCTCTATATTATTTATGGCATGCATTTCTAGATTTTGTACTTTTCTGTTAATATTGAATATTGTGTATCTAGTTTAGAATAATTGTTTGCTAGTTGAAATATTGTTTTCTAGCATGTTATTAGGATGTTTTCTTGCAGTACTAGTATGTTAGAAAGTTTGTGCATGTTTGGAAAACAAATAGAATTAGGAATAGGCTAGTATTGTTTTCTTGTCTTTTATTTAATAGGTTTTGTGAGCAAAGTATTGATAGATTTCTTACCTAGATCTTTAGTGTTGTTTTGTTGAGTCCAGTACCACTTTGGTACTGATTATGAGATGTTTTCACCTCTGGTAGTTTGCACTTAAGTTTGTAGAGAAGCATGAGTAGTCTTGTTTGTTTATTTTTCATAGTGTGGTTATTCACGAGTATGAGTAGTTGTATTTTTGTTTGGTGGAAAATTGTGTTCCACCAGAGTCATTTTGGCCTCTTAAATGTCTTGGAAAACTAGTGGCACACCCACTTGTTCCATCTCATTTTGGTGATGAATAACATTTCTCCACCATAGTAGTGATAACGATAAATTGTATTTTTGTGTGTGCTTGTGAGGTGTTATTTTTGCAAACTTGAGTGCTGTTTTGTTTTGTGAGTTGTTTGATATATGTATGACTTAGTACCATTGTTTTCCTTCGATTGGTTCTGATTGTGTGTCCATTATTTTATTTTACGGCGATAGAAAACGAAGAAGAAGTAATTGGTGTTGGAGGTTATTATTACCATTCCTGTTGTTACCAAGAGCAAGAGCCAAGCCAGTACCAAGGAAATCCATCCCAAAGCTTGCTTTTATACTACTTATCATTATCTATCATGCATGTTTTCCTTCTGAAGTTTTACAAAAATATGATTCCCAAAACTATTTTTGTTATGGATATTATCACTATTAATATGATATATATCTATCACATTGCCAATAGCCAAACTCGGTGTTACCAAGCCTTTAGCCACCATATGGTATATAAATACCACCAAAGATAATAATTTTGAGTCCGTAAGTGGACATTTTTAAAATGTGCTTTTGCAAACAAATGCTTTATGAAAAGTCCACGGTGGAAGGTGTGACCTTATTCACCGGAGGAGGCAAGGATGATTGTTTTTTAAATGGTTTACGAAAGACACATAAGCTAGTCTTATCTAGACAACCAAGACATACATTCACTCTACCTCAATATGAGTGCGAGGCCTACCTAAACACTTGTTCTTGTTAGTGTGTGTTCTATCCCAAGATGCTATAGAGAGGATGATTCTCTGAACCGAAGTGTCGCCAGGAGGGAGGAACGGGACATGCAAAGTGAGGGATTAAGTTACCCCCCGGATGCGACAGTTGGGTCTCCTGTCGCGGCAATGTGTGACATGGTGCCGGGGATAATAAACCTAGTTGAAGGGATAGGAATATACTAGCTTCACCAGAGTGGACAGTTAGGATCATTTATCTGATGTTCGCATACCACTGTGTCGATCCATGTGTGGTTCATGGCAGATGATTGGATCTTGTGGACTGTGTACACCTCTGCAAAGTAAAACTATTCTGAATAGCCGAGCCCTCGGATATGGGCAGTTGAATGGCCATGTAGCTAGCATTGTGTCAGTTTTCAAAAAGGTTGTTTTTGAGGAGAAGGATTTGTACCTGTGAGGTACTAATGAAGAAAAGATGGAGTTGTTCTACAAGAAGTTTTGCAGAGAGGAACTTTCCTTGAGAAAACAAGTTTTATAAAACCTCTTGTACATGCGATATCTACAAGAGAAAGAAAACTATATTTTTTTTTCGAAGTATCTTCTTCAACAAAGATATAGAGATGTTAAAGCAACCATGATGTATCTTACATCCACCATGGGTAGTGAACCCTATGTATAGCCTACCCATTCCACAATATAAGCATACGTGCATTATGTAAGTTTTTAAAGGATGTCTTGTAGAGTACATTCAAATGTACTCATATTGGTTTCGTCCCTGGCTATTTACTTGGTCAGACTTTGAGGAACTGCCGCAAGAGGAGGAGTACGAAGAGGAGTACTTACTGATGACTACACGAATTAGGCCCGACCCCCGGTCAGCAGCCTGTAGGTGAAGGCGTGACACGGGCTCTCTATGTTGTGTGTTTTGCTAAGTTTCCACTGCATGTGAGACATTGGCCTGCCCTGCGTGGCAGTTGTTAAGACTTGGTCATGTGACCATGTGTTGTAGGACTCTATTATTCGTGTAATGGATAATGTTATCTGTGTACCAACTTCGTATGTTGTTCACGACTGAATTCCTGGGATCGTGAATGGATGCATATGAGGGGTTCTGGACCGTCTGGTTTGGGGCCTCTACACTTGCATACTCTTGTAGATCATTAAACCGTTTCCCTTGTTTATTTGTTGTTGTTTTGAGATATTAATATGCTTAATGGTAAACCTTCTGGTTTATTAAAGTAAAAACAATTAATGGTTGGTCTAAAAGCTTGAAACTATGCCACACTCGAATAAACCAGTTGATAGTATAATGGTATATGACTTCCTTTGCTAATGACAATCGTAATGGATTTTTGTTACGCGCTACGGTTGGGGTAGCCAATAGTGAGTTGTCACTGCCACAGACCCTCTTGGAGTGATTTTCATTATGCCTTGTATGATCATATTTATAGTTGTAATCTTTTAACTTGTGAGTTCTAAGATGCAGTTTTCTGGCACTTCCACCATCCATATTTGCTAGCCTCTTCGGTACTGTGCATTTCCCATTCTCACATTGAGAGTTGGTGCAAACTTTGCCAGTGCATCCAAACCCCGTGGAAGGACTTTGTTCTCCTACACATAAGCCCAAATATCTTCCTGAAAACAGCCACCATACCTACCTATCATAGCATTTCCATAGCCATTCCGAGATATATTGCCATACAACATCCATCTTCATTACGTTACTTGTTTCATTGTTATTTTGCATACTGCTACACTGGCAGGAGCATTCAGTTTTATACATCAGAGATATTTCAGGTTTAGTTATGAGTACGAAAATTGTCATGATTCATTGTAAAATAGAGTGTTGCCCCTACCGGTGAGGTTATATATAAAAAAAGGAAAAAAGAGAGAAAATCCCAGAAAAAAGAGGTCCAAAGAGAGATAATAAAGAGAGACGGGGCAACATTACTATCATTTATTCCACACTTGTGCTTATCTAGCATGAACACTTCCGTTTGGAGAGAGTTTTCAATTTATGACTTGCATAACTATGTGGGGAACCTTACATTATTGAACTTGGCTTGTATATTCCAATGATGAGCCTCCTCAAAAGTGCTCTAGGTCTTCGTGAGAAACCAAGTTGGATGCACCCCCACTAGTTCCATTGGAGAGCTTTCATACATTTATAGCTCTATGTGCATTTGATGTGTGGCAATCACTACTCCTTGTATAGCTTCGATTATAAGACTTCCTCTTGTCTAATGATCACTTTCAGCTCTATGAGACTTTATTCCATTGACCTTCCAAACCCCCATAATGTTCTTTTAGCCATAACATCCTGGTGCCAGGGACCAATATAGAACGCTTGCTTGTTTTGAGTGCACAAATAGTTTAATGATTTTCCTACGTGCATATTTTTGTCACTTGACTTTATCCTAACAGGAGTTGTTGTGAGAGTTTGATGCTTAGGATTGTTATATTGTTGTTCTTGAAGCTAAAATCATCTTTATTATACTTTGCACAGTTGATTGTCTTTTAGCATTGATTTACTCAAAAGTTTTACTTTGTTCTTCCTAATGCTTTATACATTACTCTATTTTATATCAACTATAAACCACAACCATTATTCATTTGATCTTATTTTACATGCTTTATATTATGACGATCAAGTTTATGTTGGTAGCATGTCACCTCATAAATTATTTTTTTATCGTTTTACCTACTCGAGGATAACTAGGAACTAAGCTTGGGGATGCTTGATACGTCTCAAACGTATCTACAATTTCTGATGTTCCATGTTGTTTCCATTCCATATGCTACATGTTTCTTATGCACTTTATGTCATTTTTATGGATTTTCTGGGACTAACCTATTGACAAGATGCCACAGAGCCAGTTCATGTTTTTTTTGCGGTTTTTGGTTTCAGAAAAGTTGTTCAGGAAATATTCTCGGAATTGGACGAAACAAAATCCAGGAGTCCTAGAAAGTCGTTAAGTACATGGAGTCCGGAGGAGACACGGAGGGGGTCCTCAAGGGCCCCACACCATATGGCGGCGTGATTTCTATGCACGCTTCTATTCTTGTAGACAGTGTTGGGCCTCCAAGTGCAGAGGTTTGTAGAACAACAGCAAGTTTTCCTTAAGTGGATTACCCAAGGTTTATCGAACTCAGGGAGGAAGAGGTCAAAGGTATCTTTCTCAAGCAACCCTGCAATTACAATACAAGAAGTATCTTGTGTCCCCAACACATCTAATACAATTGTCAGTTGTATAGGTGCACTAGTTCAGCGAAGAGAGAATGAAATACAAGTAATATGGATGATTATAAGTGACAATAGCAATCTGAAATAAAAATGGAAGCAAGCAAACATGTAGCAGAACTGAATGTAAACAGTGTTTTAATGCTTAGAAACAAGGCCTAGGGATCCCACTTTCACTAGTGGACACTCTCAACAATGATAACATAATTGAATGCATAAATATCATATCTTCACTATGCTACTCCGAACCACTCTCCGGTCGGATAACAAACACCAATCCTTGCTTAGGCTGTAACAGCACTCCTCAAAGTCGCATTCCGATGTCTAGTTAACCCCACACTGTCAACTTGAGCGCCCTAGAAGGTACTAGACAAACACCACAATTTCATAGGGTCATCCAACACAAGATATAAATATCATGCTAAACCACACGGTGCACACACTGTCACCTTTACACCGTGATCAAAGTGTCTACGGAGATGTTATAACAAAACCACTTGAGTAGCATAACAGATGAAGAGTAACATCTACTTATTCAACTAGATTACAAAGCTAATGATCACTTATAGATCACACCATGGGAGAGAGAGATGAAACACATAGCTACCGGTAGAGCCCTCATCCTCGGGGGAGAACTACTCGCTCCTCATCATAGGAGACAGCAACGGCGATGAAGATGGCGGTGGAGTCGATGGAGATGGCTCCGGGGGCACTTCCCCGTCCCGCCAGGGTACCAGAACAGAGATTTCTGTCCCTCGAAACTTGTCGGCGTCGGCAGCAGAGCAACGAAAATTTTCATGGAAGGGGGCTGATATCTTTAGGGTTTATGCATCAGGGGGAATATATAGGTGAAAGGGCGATGGCGGTGGACGCCTGAGGGGCCCACACCACCCCCAGGGGCGGCCAGGGGCCCACCCGCACCCATGCATGGTGTAGGGGCTCCGGGGCCCCCCTCCGGGTCTCCTTTGGACTTCCTTGACCCTCCGGGACTTCTAAGACTTCTGGATATTGAATCGTCCAATTCCGAGAATATTTCTAGAACAACTTTTCTGAAACTAAAAAAAACAGAAAACATGAACTGGCTCTGTGGCATCTTGTCAATAGATTAGTCCTGGGAAATCGATAAAAATGACATAAAGTGTAAGGAAAACATGTAGAAAACAACATGGAACATCAGAAATTAAGGATACGTTTATGACGTATCAACATCCCCAAGCTTAGTTCCTACTCGTCCTCGAGTAGGTAAACAATAAAAAACAAAGTTTCCGAGGTGACATGCTACCAACATAAACTTGATCATCAATAATGTAAAAGCATAAGTAAGCTGAGATCATAGAATTTCAACACAAGAATGATGAATAAAATTTTAAGAATAAAGCATAGCAATCACCTTGCATCATGACAAGGAAAACAAATAAAATATCATGAATAATAATTCACTAAACATATACGTTTGTTTCAAGCATAGAGATAACATGGAAAGTGATATTTCACGTGTCCTTAAGAGTGGGGCAAAACATAAATGTCAGGACACCTTCAAAGTTCATGAGGAAGACTAGAACAAATAATTAGAGAACAAACAATAACACATCATGAATCAATTAATAATGTTTCTGGGACAAATGCACATTAAAGTCAGAATGGAAACTATACTCTCTCAACTGTGCATAAAGTTAGAAGATGGAGACTCAACATAAAAGTAAAAGAAAGGCCCTTCGCAGAGGGAATCAGGGATCACCCATGTACTAGAGCTTTCATTTTGTTAAAGAGAGGCATAAAATGTTTGACACTCCTCCCAACCTTTCTTACACAAATCATGGCTAACCGAATCCTCAGATGCCTGCCAACAATCACATACTGTGGAGGAGTGTCTATTTTTTTGAGAGGTGTATGCTTATGTCAACGAATGGTAAACAGAAAATACATTACGTCACAAGCCAACTAGACTTCACAAGAGCGTCTCCCATAGAAGGACGCATCTGGGTAGAAGATCATCCCTCTTTCTCTTTTGTTTACACAATTATGCTTTGACTGATAAATCAGGGGCAAAAATAGTGAAGAGATTTGTTGTATTACTTTGGGGCCGGGCACCGCGCTGCCATCTCTTCTATCAATTCGATAAGCGGATGAAGCCACTAGTCGAGGGTGTGAAAGTCCAATCAACAAGTGAGATAAAGATTCTCTATTTACATCCTCATGAGCTAAAACAGGAGCACAAAACAAGAGTAATTTTGAAGGTTTTAAAGGTAACACATGAGAGATTTACTTTGGAGTGGAGGTTAAATACCACACGTAGGTAGGTATGGTGGACAAATTTGGCAAACTTTGATTTTTGGAGTTGGATGCACGAGTAGAGCTCATACTCAATACAGGTGGAGGGTAGCAAAATAACTGGGAGCGACAAATCAAGAGAGAAGAAGAGCCATAATCATGCATAGAGAAATAAAGATCATTAATCAAAGCATAAGTGGTACCACAAGTTCAAAAACTAAATGATCATAGAGTCTATAAGTGACTGGTTCATAGTCATAAACATGGTGTGAGCATGCGCCAAGTCAACCAAATAAAACATTCAAAGGAGAACACCACAAATTTATGCTTCAATGTGACAAGAGCAACTCATGATTATTTCCATGGCACATTAAACACTCTCAGCTATGAGACTAATCATGCTACTAAATAACCACTAGGCTTTAGAATTAAAATAACATCTAGCATGATACGAAAAAGTCTAGCCACAGTCTATACAAGCTTCTATTTGCACCGTTATAAGCACGAAAACTGTACTACTGCTTTCCAACACCAAGCATTTCATAATAAAAAAAACTCTCCAAGAGATGAAGAAATGAAACAATAGGTACTAACACAACTCTACTAAACTAACATGTCCGAATAAGAGATGCAAGAAAAACAGGAGCTAAACAGGAATTTTGCGGCAACTATAAGAAAAACTAAGAATACGAGCATACCGAGTATTCAAACGAAAAAACGAAGCGTGTCTTTCTCCCACACAAAGAATGATAGGTTCCAACTATATTATTGCAGCAAGGAAAATAAAATAAAACAAAGGAAAACAAAAGAAAAACAAATAGATGATCCAAGTAAATTTCATATGATGTGACCGAATAAAAATATAGTTTCACTAGAAGTGACCTGATAAATTGTTAATGAAGAAGGGGATGCCTTGGGCATACCCAAGCTTATATGCTCAAGTCTTCTTAGAATTTTTTGGTATGAACCACGGGGGAATCCTCGAGCTTTGACCTTGCACTCTTCTTGATCAAGTTATATCACCCTCTTCTCTTGACCCTTGAAAACTTCCTTCACACCACACTCAAACAGTAATTCGCATTAGAGGGTTAGTGCAACAATCAAAAATAGATGGTTTCTGTATGGTCACAAGTGCTATTAATACTTCTAAACATTAGCTACAAACATTGATGTTTCGTGAAGCAAATAAATACACTTGACATCGTAAAAGAGCAAATGCAAGAAAAATGGCAGAATCTGCCAAAACCAGAACAATCTATAAAGACTAATTTTCTCAGGGAACATATGTTGCTAAGATTGAAAAACTTAAAGAAGTAAAAAGTTTCGGAATTAGCTGAGGAATAATCACAAATAATTTCAGATCATTCTGATCTTTCTGGATTTTATACGATTTTTTACGGTGGGCAGCAGAAATCTATTTCCTGCGTAGAAATCCAAAACCAACTCCAACTTTCGTTAGAAACTTCACTTGGCACAACTAAAACATTAAAATAAATACACAAAGGAATTTCTACGTAAGTATACAACCCCTTGACTCAAAGAAAACAGAGAAAAACAAAGCAAAAAATAATACCACGGGTCCTTTTAGCTAGGCATGATAATTTGAGAAGATGCTCACATAAGAAATATGAATTGAAGCAAAAGAGATTATCAAGAAGAAAATGTAAAACAAATTTAATTCTAACCCACTTCATATGAAAAAGAATCTTGTAGAAAAACAAGTCATGAAAGACAATGCAACAAGCATAGGAAAGCAAAACAAGCGCAACTTCAAAAATTTCAACATAAAGAGGGGAAATTTGATATTGTTGAGATGCATAAGACTAGGTTTCCCTCTCTCATAATAACTTTCAGTAGAAATATGAATGAAATTAACAATATAAATATCACATAAAACATCCTTATCATGAGCCACATGCATAAAAGAATTAATACTCTCCACATAAGCATAGTCATTCTTAATAATAGTACTGGGGGGAAATTCAACAAAATAGTTATCAATATTATTCGCATCACCATAATCATAAAATATAGGAGGCATATTATGACCATAATTAATTTTCACCTAAATAGTAGGTGGACTAAAAATGACATATTCATCATTGTAATCATCATATACTGGAGGCAAAGTTTCATCAAAGAAAATTTCCTCCTCAAAACTTGGGGAATTCAGAATATCATATTCATCAAAACCAGCTTCACCAAGCTTAGAATTTTCCATAGCATTAGCAATAATGGTGGTCAAAGAATTAATACTAATAACATTGCTACTAGCATGCAAATAAAGCTCCATAGGTTTTTTAATTTTCTATTCAAACACTTCATGTCCTAACTCAAGATAAAGATTATAAAGTTCTCTCATATTTTTTTGTTTTCCATTAATCCTAACTAGTAAAAATAAAAAAGTGGAACAAGTAAAAATAAGCCTAACTAGTGAAAACAAGAAACAAAAAGATATAATTGCAGAATCTAAAGGAAATAACTTCGAGCACTCACACCCGAGGATGTGAGTACCTTTTACCTTACCTCCCCGACAACAGCGGCAGAAAAGAGCTTGATGTCTACGCACGCTTCTATTCTTCTAGACAGTGTTGGGCCTCCAAGTGCAGAGGTTTGTAGAACAGCAGTAAGTTTCCCTTAAGTGGATTACCCAAGGTTTATCGAACTCAAGGAGGAAGAGGTCAAAGGTATCCCTCTCAAGCAAACCTGCAATTACGACACAAGAATCTCTTGCGTCCCCAACACACCTAATACAATTGTCAGTTGTATAGGTGCACTAGTTCGGCGAAGAGAGAGTGAAATACAAGTAATATGGATGATTATAAGTGACAATAGCAATCTGAAATAAAAATGGCAGCAAGCAAACATGTAGGAGAACTGAATGTAAATGGTGTTTCAATGCTTGGAAACAAGGCCTAGGGATCCCACTTTCACTAGTGGACACTCTCAACATTCATAACGTAATTGAATGCATAAATATCATCTCTTCACTATGCTACTCCGAACCACTCTCCGGCCGGATAACAAACACCAATCATTGGGTAGGGCTGTAACATCACTCCTCAAAGTCGCATTCCATGTCTAGTTAACCCCACACTGTCAACTTGAGCGTCCTAGAAGGTACAAGACAAACACCACAATTTCATAGGCTCATCCAACACAATATAAATATCATGCTAAACCACACAGTGCACACACTGTCACCTTTACACCATGATCAAAGTGTCTACGGAGATGTCATACCAAAACCACTTGAGTAGCATAACAGATCAAGAGTAACATCAAACAAGATTACAAAGATCATGATCACATATAGATCACACCATGGGAGAGAGAGATGAAACACATAGCTACCGGTAGAGTCCTCAGCCCCCGGGGGATAACTACTCCCTCCTCATCATAGGAGACAGCAACGACGATTAAGATGGCGGTGGAGTCGATGGAGATGGCTCAGGGGGCACTTACCCGTCCCGCCAGGGTACCGGAACAGAGATTTCTTTCCCCCGAAACTTGTCGGCATCGGCAGCGGAGCTACATAACTTTTTGTGGAAGGGGATGATATCTTTAGGGTTTATGCATCGGGGGCATATATAGGCGAAAGGGCGATGGCAGTGGCGTCTGAGGGCCCATGCCACCCCTAGGGGAGGCCAGGGGCCCACCCGCGCCCAGGCATGGTGTGGGGGCTCCGGGGCCGCCCTCCGGGTCTCCTTTCGACTTCCTTGACCCTCCGGGACTTCTAAGACTTCTGGCTTTTGAATCGTCTAATTCCGAGAATATTTCCAGAACAACTTTTCTGAAACTAAAAACATCAGAAAATAGGAACTGGCTCTGTGGCATCTTGTCAATAGGTTAGTGCCAGGAATCGATAAAAATGACATCAAGTGTAAGGAAAACATGCAGCAAACAACATGGAACATCAGAAATTAAGGATATATTTTCGACGTATCATGGCACGCCCCCTGGCCACGCCAGTTGGTGGTGTGGCCCCCTGGCCACCCACCGACGTTGCCCTCTCGCCTATTTAAGCTCCTCCACGGGTTAAACCTAAATACTCGAGCCTTTTCCACCAAAAAGATCTAGTTTGGGAGGGTTCTGAAGCTCTCCCCGGCATCGTGCTGAGAGGGGGGATCATCATCGGAGGGCTCTTCATCACCATGCCTGCCTCCGGAGGGATGTGTGAGTAGTTCATCTTTGGACTATGAGTCCATAGCAATAGCAAGATGGTTGTTCTCTCCTCTTGATGCCTCATGTTTAGATCTTGTGAGCTGCCTAACATGATCAAGATCATCTCATTGCAATACTACATGTTGTGTTTGCTGGGATCCGATGAATATTGAATGATATGTCCAATGATTATTAATCTATCATGTTCTTTCATGTGTATGTTATTTATGATCTTGCATGCTCTCCGTTACTATTAGATGCTCTGGCCAAGTAGATGCTTTTAACTCCAAGAGGGGGGATTTATGCTCGATAGTGGGTTCATGCCTCCCTTTCACTCACGCCCGAGTGACAGAAACGTAACGGGTGGAGAATGTGATGTTGCCATTAGGGAGAAAACAACAATGCTTTGTCTAAGGATAAGTTTATTGTTTATGTTAGACACTTTGCTTAATGCAATTATCTGTTGCTTGCAACTTAATACCCAAGGTTTGATCGGATGACACTCCGAGGGTGGATTATTAGTCATAGATGCAGTTGCATAACAGTCTATGTATCTTGTTGTAATGCCCGCATGAATCACATAGTAATCATCATGTCATGCATATGCACTATGGTGCAGCCTTTATATCTGTCAATTACCCAGCCGTCATTTGTTTACCCAGCATGTTATCTATCTATTTTGGAGAGACAACTCTAGCGAACTGTGGACCCCTGGTCCATTTATTTACATTGATATACAACCACTGCAACCGGTGTTTTACTACTGCAATCATTGTTCTCTTTCATTACTGCAAACAAGTACTACTTACCACACTATATGTCTAATCCTTTGTTTCAGCAAAACCAGTGAGATTGACAACCTCACTGCTTTGTTGGAGCAAAGTAATTTGACTGTGTTGTGTAGATTCCATGTTGCTGCTAAACTGGTAGTGCACCCTGCCAACATCAGTTGTCTTCAACCTTCAGAAGTGGTTTCTTTCTCCTACTGGTCAATTCAACCTTGGTTTCTTTCTGGGGGAAACTTGCTAATGTGCACTTCATACCTTCCTCTTGGGGTCTCCCAACAAACATGTGTTACACGCCATCAAGACCTCGCACATTGCCCCTAACATGACAAAGACAACCACGCTCTTGGCGGCCCATGGCTCCAACAAGCACGGGGCGACCATCCTTCACGTGGGTACGGTGGAGCCTGAGGCTCTCTCTCTGTCATCGTACCCGTTCTCCTCCTTCTTCCTCTTCGTTCTTAGGCACTACCAAATTCGGCCACTTCACCTCCATACTCATCCTCTCCTTGTTCGCCTTCTATTGTGAGGTGTTCCTTGGCATGAGGCCCTCGATCGCCTTCTTTCGCTGCTGCTTTGAGTTGCGCGCAGACACCGAGGACCCCGGTGTAGGCGACGTCTCCTTCCACGTCGGCCCCGGACTGGGTGTGGTGTTCCCCCATATGGACCTCCCGAATAAGGCTCCCGGCTTGCACGCGTTGGCTGTACGCGGACACCGGCAAAGTCAGCGACCTTCTCGAGTTCCCTTCTTCGTCACCCATGAGGCACTCGGGATGGGGCCAGGAGGATCTCGGTGGTGTCAGCATGAGACCTTTTATGGAGCGCATGAACGTGTTGTGTGATGAGGAACCCACTTTCTCCATGATCATGATTGAGTTCGTTGAGCTGCGCATGAGAGGCGCATGTGGCTCTACGCTGACCCCGGGGATGCACTAAGGCTTGAAGATCGTCACCTCCCGCACCGGTCCTTCATAAGTGTGATGTAGATGCTTCTGGGTGAGGAGTCACCATCGAGATTCCCTCTAGGCATGACTCTCCTCTATGACCTCCGGCGGAGGAGAGGGAGGCGATTTTGTACTTGATGCCACTCTTCGACCGATGGGGCCCTCTCGGCGAGGGGATGGAGTCACGCAAGGACAACACGTAGTGCTGGACTTCACCGAAGAAAGTGTCAAAGGCCACACCCTCAACCAGGGCATGGTGTCGGTGGCGTCCTCCTCGAGGGGACGTCGGATGATGGTGGTCTCTTCAGATGAAGAGGAAGGTGAGGCCGGTGAAGGGTTCTGCGTTGCCCCCTCACGGCGGTCGAGGCCAGACGATAATGAGGACCTCGGCAGGGCATCAGGCGAAGTCCGCCCGGGGAAGCAACCGAGGCTTGAGGACACCCCGCCTAGCCCTTGCGGTGCTCGCTCTGAGGGATCGCTGGCCACGTGGTCCCTCCTACGGGGGCGCAAGCCTAGGATGTGGCGTTTCACCGGGATGTGAGAGTTCGGGCACTCATTTCCCCTTTACTCCTTTTGTTGTGCGGTTGATGAGTTTCTTTGGTTCCGTAGTGCCCAAGGAGATGATGGTGTGGCAGGGCAGAAGGAGAATGTTCCCGGTCCCGTGGCTGCGCCCGTCGTGGAGGCAGCTGTCGCCGCGCTGCAGCGGGTTCTAGCATGACGGGCGTTGGACAGGGGGCTACCTTACCCCCGAGCGCGACGGTGGCTGGGTCAGCGCGCGCCAGCCCGTCTTCACCACATGTCGCGCCCCCAACACCAGGTCTATCCGCCGGTGGAGAGGCCTCTGCGGGCAAATCCGGGGGACAACCTATCTTGGAAGCAGAGCTTGCCTCGTCCCCTCTAGCCCTTGGCGCAAGTGAGGGTGCTGGAGTTGTGCCAGAGGTGCGCGAGGTTGCATCGGCGGCAAGGGCCGGACCGGTGTCCGGCGAGGCCCTCGCTCTGGATTCCAGCGAGGGCTGCTGGTCCCAGCTGATCCACGACTGCCGTGGCTCGGCTTGGATGGGCTTGCTGATGACTTGGTGAAGCAGATCAGTGATGTCATCCGTTCCCGGGTTGACTCCTAGGTGGCTGTCGTGACCAAGGAGTACGAGTGCCTTGAGCTCCTGGGCGGTCATCTTCGAGAGGTGGTCGCGGTCGATTGCACACAGGAGGGGCTCGCGGCGGAGGTGAGGTAGGCGATGCTTGAGGAAGCTGAGCGGCAACGCCAAGACACCGCCTCGTCTCTAGAGGAGGCCAATAAAACATTGGCGGTCGTGCTCGACGGCCGGGACAAGCTCCGCCTCGAGAAGAAACAACACGAGCTAGAGGTGGAAGAGTGGACCTGCTGCCACCAAGAGCGAGAGGAGGAGCTCACCCTCCGTGAGACGTGCCTAGGGTCACTTGCCGAGAAGACCCAACCTCTGGAGGAGCTCCTCTTCCAGAGAGGAGAAACTCTGGGAAGTCGAGAGGGACCTCGCGAAGTTGGAAGAAGGGATCACCCAGACGGATGTTGAGCTTAGCCTCGAGCAGGAGTGCCTTGAGACCATGGATGCTAGGGTGCGGGAAGTGGAGGACCGCTCCCATGAAACATTGATTCTTGCAGTGCGCGTCTCAACGTAGCAAAAGCTGAGCGGGAGGAGGGGATCAAGAAACAAGTCGATGCTAGTCGCGCGGCCATCCGAAAGGAGCTCCCAAAGGAGTTTGCCCAGAAATTCAAGGACCAAGAGGCCAAGTTCATCCAACGGAGGGGGGAGCTGAACAAGAAGATTGAAGGCCTCGAGAAGGATCTACGCCGGATCCGCCAGGATCATGACGATGAGAGGAAAGCGAAGGAGCGTGCGACCAAAGAGGTCGTGGGCTACCAAGCTGACCTGCTCACCCTGCAGGGACAAATCGCCCCGCTCGTTGAGGGAGGCGAGAAGCTTCGGGCAAACGCCACACAGGCGCACAAGCTGAGGTGCCAGTTCGAGGGATGTTCCGCCAGACAGTCTGTAGCTCCCGCGCCATCGCTGATCACCTGCATGTGAGAGTGCCGGACCTCCCGCTCGAGTTTTATGGTCGCCGGGTGCGTCCACTATTTCTTGAAGTTTCTTACCACGCTCGAGGATGAGGTCCATGA
Source organism: Alopecurus myosuroides (assembly GCA_028641055.1). Lineage (NCBI taxonomy): Eukaryota > Viridiplantae > Streptophyta > Magnoliopsida > Poales > Poaceae > Alopecurus > Alopecurus myosuroides. The sequence continues at coordinate 92,973,694 of CM054062.1, read as the reverse complement.
CCTGGATCGCTTTCTGAACGAGGAGAGACGCCAACTTATATCGGAGGCGGTCACCCAAGCCTTCTCCCAGCTTCTTCGTGCCGATCCCCTTTTCGACTTCAGCAAGTTGTCGGTGCCGAACCCTGATGATCCTGAGGGGCCTCTCCGGTGCTAGGTCCGCAAGGATGTGATTGCCTTTACCGAGACATTCAATCCTCGGGGAAACATGTAGCAGCCAGCCGGTGCCGGAGAAGCAAGAGAGTCCGGTGGTGATGAAGAGGACTCCGAGGATCATCATCCTTCCGCTTGAGTGGTGGCTTCGTGTTCCTAGTGTTCATGGCAGAAAATAGATGAACAATTATGAATGTTATGAGTAGGTTGCTATGTGACCTCTCTTACTGTGTTTTTGTATGTGTGTCTGGATTTTCTTTTGTGAAAAACTTAGCTTTTTGGTGGCGGGGTCCTTTGTCGGGGTAGTGCATGTGGGGGATCCTTCAAGAGACTTTACACGCGTCCCTTGTAGAGGACTTCATGTTACCCCTTATGGGGATCTCTTAGTCTTCTTGTGGAGGATATCCTTAGTTCCCTTGCAGAGGGTTACGCGCTTGCTCCCGAGGACAGTAATTGCCTGCAATCATTTGTATTTTTGATAGGGGCGCGTGTTTGACTGCTCCTTTGTGAGCATCGCACAAGGAAAACTGCACCGAGGAACTTGGCGAGGTGTTGTGTATAGTAGCGACTCGTACAAATCGACCATCCCAGCGTCCGCGCGCGGGATGCTCTCGTGAGGAAAACAGGCACTCACGCGCGTCTAGAGAGGAAAGTATGCATGCTGAGATGAATGCTCATGAGTGTGTTGGATGCAGTGATGCAAGCATGCTGGCATGCAAAACGAGAGAATTGCTTGAGAGAGCAACTGAATTTAGTGCTTCGGCGAGGCATTGTTCTTTTACAAAACGCTTGGGGATGTCTGATACGTCATAAACGTATCCTTCATTTCTGATGTTCCATGTTGTTTTCTTATTGTTTCCCACATGTTTGTTATACACTTTATGTCATTTTTATCGATTTTTCGGACTAACCTATTGACAAGATGCCACAGAGCCAGTTCCCTGTTTTCTGCTGTTTTTAGTTTCAGAAAAGTTGTTTTGGAAATATTCTCGGAATTGGAAAATTCGAAGCCCGTAAGTCTTAGAATTATCGAAGGTTCCACGGAGAACCAAAGAGACCCAGAGGGGGGCCTCGGGGGGCCCACACCATAGGCGGTGCGTCCCCCTTGGCCGTGCCGGGGGTGGTGTGGGCCCCCTAGGACTCCGCCGCCTTTGCCCTTTCGCCTATATAATCCCCCCGTGACGTAAACCCTACAAATATACCACTTTTACCCGAGAAACACCCGAGGCCACCGTCACCATCATCCCGAGATCGGGAGGGTTCTGGAGCTCTCCCCGGCACCCTGCCGCAGGGGGAAATCATCACTGTATGGGTCTACACCACCATGCCCTCCTCCGAAGTGATGTGTGAGTAGTTCATCCCTAGACTACAGGTCCATAGCAGTAGCTAGATGGTTATTCTCTCCACTTTGTATCTCATGTTTAGATCTTGTGAGCTGCCTAACATGATCAAGGTCATCTTTATGTAATGCTACATGTTGTATTTGCTAGGATCTGATGAATGTTGAATGCTATATCTTCTGATTATCGATCTATCATGTTATCTTGATGCTTATGTTCTTTATGATTTTGCATGCTCTCAGTTGTTAGTAGATGCTCTGGCCAAGTAGATGCTAGTAACTCCAAGAGGGAGTATTTATGCTCGATAGTGGGTTCATGCCTCCTTTTCATCTGTGCTCGATTCACAGAAACGTTACGGATGGAGGATGTGTTGTTGCCATTAGGGAGAAAACAACAATGCTTTGTCTAATGATGATGTAATTGTTTACATTACACACTTCGCTTACTGCGATTATCTGTTGCGTGTAACTTAATACCCAACGTTTGTTTGGATGATATTCGAAGGGTGGATTTTCAATCATAGATGCAGTGGGATAACGGTCTATGTATCTTGTTGTAATGCCTACATGAATCTCATAGTAATCTTTATGTCTTGCATATGCACCACGGTGCATCCTTCATTTTTGTCAATTGCCCAGCTGTAATTTGTTCACCACACATATTATCTATCTTTCTCGGAGAGACACCACTAGTGAACTGTGGGCCCCGGTCCTTTTTCCTCATACTGATAAACACCTATTGGTTTCATACTGCTCTCATACTGTTACTACTGTTTTCCTACTGTTTTCCACACCATACGTTTAACCTCTTTGTGTTCAGCAAAACCGGTGAGATTGACAACCTCACTACTTCGTTGGGGCAAATTGATTTGATTATGTTGTGAAGGTTCCACGTTGCTTCTGAACCGCTAGTGCACCCTGCCATCTCAGCTACTTCACCTTCTGAAGTTACTCCTTCCTCCTACTAGTCGATTCAACCTTGGTTTGTTTCTGAGGGAAACTTGCTACTGTGCTCTTCATTCCTTCCTCTTGGGGTCTCCCAACGAACGTATGTATCACGCGCATCAAGCATACTTTTCTGGCGCCGTTGCCGGGGAGGAAGAGAATTTCTGAAGGGGAGTCTCTCACTTCCAATCTCTTTACTTTGTTTTTGTTTTGCTTAGTATATTTTATTTTATCTCTTTATCAAAAACACAAAAAATAGTTCTTATTCTAGTTGTTATTTTTGCTTTATCATGCTTGCTATCAATGGTTGATGTCTTTGAAACTAGATCTTATAGGCAAGGTGGGTTCACAGATGAACAACAAAAACATTATAAGGAAGACAGCTTGTCACAAAAAGGAATACACTTGTGGGAGCAAATTAATAAATTACATGACTATGCTAAAAACTTGTGCTCCACTTACAATGTTACTTATTGCTTTGATAAATCATGTTGCTGTAGGAGGTATAAACACCTCCCTTTTCAATGTGAGTATAATGGTGATGTTACCATATCTTCTTATGTTAAGGGAATTATTAATTATATGATGTGGAACACATTGAAGAATTTATTGCTTGGAAGGGTGCATTCGAAATTGCTTATTTACTTGAAAGTATTGATGATGCACCTTATAAATACGAGATTTATGCTATACTTGAATATTGCTTTGATAATTACAAGGACTGTAATTACTACATAATGGAATATCTTAATAAATGCTCTCAACCCAAGGAAGTAACTAATGCCTTGCAGGAACCTATGGAAGAAGAAACTGCTAAATCTGGAAGCTCACTGGATGAAAAAGAGGAGGAGAGTGATGATCAAGAGGAGGAAGAATGGAGCTACCCATGTCTAGCTCCCAATGATAGTAACTCTATCATACATTATTTGATGAAATTGATACTTTCTATACTTGTGACCTTGATACTACTATGAATGAAACTTGTGAGAAACGATATTGCTACTGTTATTTATGATAATTCATGCTACTTTGATAAATCCTATGATAATCCTCTATTTATTCCAACTATTGATATGCATGATAATGAGGAAGTTTGTTTAGAAAATTTACATGATAATGCTCTTGATGATGATCATATGTCACTTGATGTTATAAATTATAATGCTACCAAAAATAGGATTTCTATAATGTGTCCTATACCTATTATGAGTGATCAATAATCTTGTTTTTCTATTGCTAAAAGTGGGAAGAAAGAGGAGCTGATTTTAAATTTTGATCCCGCTGTTTTGGAGCTTGATATGAATTGTGTGCTTTTAGATCATGACAAACATGCTTGTAACATCCCTGTTTTGCTACAATAGGGTTGTGGTGTGTGGTGTTCATGTGATACATGCATGAAACAAAAAATCATGTTTGAAACAATTTAAAACTGTGAATTTAAATGGAATTGAGAAAATTCCCACAAATACTACTTAGTGAGGGTTTCAAAATTTTGAACTGAAAAAATATTTCAATTTCACCAAGGAAAAACATGGTAGGTTGGAAATTTTGTGAGGTTTCCAAAAAGTATTTTTGCCAAATTTTATGTTTACAAAAAGGCCCTCAAAATAATATTTTTTGTCCTGTTTTTAAATAGAAAAGGACTTGTTTGCAAAACACAAAAACTTCAGGTTTTTTTTTGTAATCTCCCTTTTCCCTTTCTTCTACCTCTTGACAGAATGCAAGCACGTAGCTGCATGACCGATCCGCCGAGGCCCTTGCTGCCACCTCCCGCTGGCCCTGCCGCGCTGATAAGAAGAGGAGGGAGACGTCTCCATCCTGCTTCCTCCTCCTCGCCCCCTCACGCCCCTCTCTCTTTGTGAATTTCTGAACAGGGTCGAAACCCTAGCTTTTTCTGGCGAGCTTGCCACCGCCGTTCTGGGCCGTCCCCGACCCTGCCGAGCATGCCCTCGTCCTCCCCTCGAGCTCCTACGCAGCCTCCAGCCCGCACGGAACCAGGGAAGTGCTCAAACTCGGTAAAGGTGGAGGCACATTGGCAAACTTTGGTTTTTTGGGATTCAGATGCATGAGTAGAGCTCAAACTCAGTAAAGGTGGAGGCTAGCAAAAGACTTGGAGCGACAAATCAAGAGAGCGATAATGGCCAAAATCATGAGTAGCGACAAAAACATCATTAATCAAAGCATAAGTGGTACTACAAGTTCAAAAACCAAATGATCATAGAGTCTATAAGTGACTGGTTTTTATTCATAAACATGGTGTGAGCATGTGCCAAGTCAACCAAATATAACATTCAAAGGAGAACACCACAAATTTATGCTTCAATATGACAAGAACAACTCATGATTCTTTCTAAGGCACATTAAACACTCTCAGCTATTTGAGAGAAATCATGCTACAAAAATAACTACTAGGATTTATAATTAAAATAACATCTAGCATGACATGAAAAAGTCTAGCCACAGTCTATAGAAGCTTCTATTTGCATAGTTATAAGCACGAAAACTATACTACTACTTTCCAACACCAAGCATTTTATACTAAAAAAAACTCTCCAAGAGATACAACATTGAAAAAAGAAAGTACTAACACAAATCTACTAAAACTAACAGCTCTGAATAAGAGATGCAAGAAAAACAGAGCTAAACAGGTATTTTGCAGCGGCTAGAAGAAAAACTAAGAATACGAGCATAACGAGTATTCAAATGAAACAGCGGAGTGTGTCTCTCTACCACACAAAGAATGCTAGGTTGCAAATATATTATTGCATCAAGGAAAAAAAACTAAAACAAAAGTAAAAACAAACAGAGGCTCCAAGTAAAATTCATATGATGTGACCGAATAAAAATATAGTTTCACTAGAGGTGACCTGACAAATTGTTGATGAAGGGGATGCCTTGGGCATCCCCAAGCTTAGACGCTTGAGTATTCTTATAATTTTCTAGGATGATCCATGGGGGCATCCCCAAGCTTTGACTTTGCACTCTTCTTGATCACATTATATCACCCTCTTCTCTTGACCCTTGAAACCTTCCTTCACACCACACTCAAAGTAGTTTGCATTAGAGGGTTAGTGCAACAAAAAAAAAATCATGGGTTATACAAGGGAACAAGTGCTATTTATACTTTTAAACATTAGCTACATCCACTGATGTATCCTGAAGCAAAGAAATCCACTCGACATAGTAAAAGAGCAAATGCAAGAAAAATGGCAGAATCTGCCAAAACCAGAACAGTCTATAATGACGAATTTTTTCGGGGCACTTAAGTTGCTCAGATCGAAAATCATAAAGAATGAAAAATTCTGGAATTAGCCGATGAATAAGCACAAAAAGTTTCAGGTCATTGTGATCTTTCTGCGATTTATACGATTTTTTACGGTGGACAGCATAAATCCAAAACAAATCTAACTATCGCTAGAAACTTTACTTGGCACAACTAATACATGAAAATAAAGATAGAAAGTGATAAGGGGATGCCCGATCATCTCAGTGAACTTGATGATAACCAATGTGATACCTCGATCTCTCCTTTGGCTAAACCATGTTACCAATTGCAACAACACTCAACCCCTTCGGATATTCGAGACTCCACACTCTTGCACAAGTAGCCACCAACTACAAGTGGTCCTGTTTCTCCTTATTCCCAATGGAACAGCAGAATACACTCAGATTTTCAAGGTAGTATGATTCAAGATGAATGCTTTGAGCAATGCAATCTAGAAGTCTAGGGTTTATGTTTTATCATAGTCTCCCTCTCTAACTCGCAGCGATGTAGCTTATATGGGGGGTAGGGGTGCGGCCACAAGGGGCATTGCGCAAGCACACCTATCCCAAACCCAATTGGACTCTAATTAGTACTTTGGACTCAAAACAAACTGATACAAACCGACCCACCATTAAGGGTTGCGGCCATAATGGTATACAAACCATATCAATTACTAATAGGACTCTATGTGGCGCATTGGTACCCATTGTGGGTGCCCTCCTCTTGTTTTCACCATCTCCTAGTGTGGAAGAACAAACTAGTAGTTGTTTTCCACACTTGTATTGTTGTTTTCACCATCTTCCATGTTTGTTTTCACCATATTGATCTTGTTTTCCAGCTCCTATTGAACTGCACCTCCATCCATGCTTCTGTTATCAACAAACCTGAGTATACAGAAGTGCATGGATTTAGGTAGTATAAAATTCTCATGAAAACAAACATCATATTCTAATAAGAGAGAATTCACCTGCTGTTGTAATAACTTAGTTCTTGATCTTGTCATTGGTCCAATTCTCACTTCATGATGTTTCTCTTTAATAGCAACATCTTCAATGGGAGAAAGTGTAGAAGCACTAGGGATGTCCTCATCATCCTCCCCCCTTGAAAAGGCGTCGACCTCGACGCATCAAGGTCCTCTCCATGGTATGGTTATAGATCAGCAACATCGAAAGAATTACTCACACCAAACTCATCACTAGGAAGATCAATTTTGTAGGCATTATCATTAATCTTCTGAAGCACTTTATATGGACCAGCACCTCTTGGCATTAACTTGGATTTGCACAATGTGGGAAACCTATCCTTGCGAAAATGCACCCACACTAAATTTCCTGGCCGAATTAGTACCTCCTTCCTCTTCTTGTTAACTCTCTAAGCTACAAGTCTTCCTGCTTTCTCAATTGCTTGCTTGGTCTTCTCATGGATCTTCTTCACAAAATCAACATGTTTTGAAGCCTCCATATTGACTCTCTCTTGTATAGGAAGTGGTAGCAAATCAAGTGGTGTTGTGGGTTTAAAACCATGCACCACCTCAAACGGGCATAACTGAGTAGTAGAATGTACAACCCTGTTGTAGGAAAACTCAACATGTGGCAAACACTCCTCCCACTCCCGCATGTTCTTTTTTATCATGGCTCGCAACAATGTAGATAATGTGCGATTTACCACCTCCGTTTGTCCATGAGTGGGGGGGGGGTGACAAGTAGTAGAAAACAACAACTTTGTACCCAGCTTCCCCCATAGTGTCTTCGAAAATTAGCTCATGAACTTCACATCACGATCAGAAACAATATTCTTGGGTACTCCATGTAATCTCAATATGTCCCTGAAAAACAGATTAGCAATATGCGATGCATCGTCTCTCTTGTGGCATGCAATAAAATGTGACATTTTAGAGAATATATCCACTACCACAAATATAGAATCATGTCCTCTTTTAGTTCTAGGAAAACCTAACACAAAATCCATACTAATGTCTTCCCATGGTGTATTAAGTGAAGGTAGAGGAGTATATAAACCATGAGGTTTTAGTTTAGACTTAGCCTTGTTGCAAGTGATGCAACGTCTCACAAACCTCTCCACATCTCTTCTCATTCGTGGCCAATAGAAGTGATCAGCCAACATCATCAATGTTTTCTCCCTCCCAAAGTGTCCCATCAATCCACCACTATGTGATTCCTACAACAATAACAAATGCAAGGACGACTCGGGCACACATAATTTGTTAGCTCTAAACAAGTATCCATCATGCAAATGAAATTTATCCCATGCTTTCACATTAGTACAATTCGCATATGCATGTTTAAAATCATTATCTTGAGCATACAAATCTCTCACACTCTCCAAACTAGGAATTTTCACATCCAATTGAGTTAAAAGCATACTTTTCCTAGAGAGAGCATCATCAACTACATTATCTTGGCCTTCTTATATTTGATTACGTATGGGAAAGATTCAATAAATTCAACCCACTTAGCATGTCTTTTATTAAGGCTAGATTGGCTCTTTAAAAATTTCAAAGCCTCATGATCAGAATGTATGATAAATTCTTTTGGCCACAAATAATGTTTCCAAACCTCAAGAACTCTAACAAGTGCATACAATTATTTATCATAAACAGAATAGGTCAATTGAGCGCCATGCAATTTCTCATAAAAATAAGCTACATGTTTGTTTTCTTGCATAAGAACTCCACCAATACCAATACCACTTGCATCACACTCAATTTCGAATTGTTTATTAAAATTTGGCAATATGAGCAATGGGGCTGAAATCAACTTGTTCTTTATCTCATCAAAAGCAATATCTTGTTCAACCCCCCACACAAATTCAACACCATTTTTAGTGAGTTCATTCAAAGGTGCAGAAAGTGTACTAAAATGTTTGACAAATCTTCTATAGAAACCAGCCAACCGATTAAAACTTCTCACGTGACTAACATTGATAGGAATAGGCCAATTTTTAATAGCTTCAATTTTAGATTCATCCACTTCAATACCATGTTTAGAAACAACATATCCCAGAAAAATGACCTTATCTTTTCAAAAAGTGCACTTAGCAAGATTACCATATAATTGATTTGCTCTTAAAACATGCAAGACTTGTCTAATATGATCAACATGTTCATGTTCATTGTGGCTATATATGAGAATATCATCAAAATAAACTACCACAAATCTACCAATAAACTCCCTCAAAACATGGTTCATAAGTCTCATGAAAGTACTAGGTGCATTAGTTAAACCAAAAGGCATCACTAACCATTCATATAAACCAAATTTTGTTTTGAAAGCAGTTTTCCATGCATCCTCCTCTTTCATCCTAATTTGATGATAACCACTACGCAAATCAATTTTAGAGAAAACAGCAACACCACTTAATTCATCTAACATGTCCTCCAAACGAGGTATAGGATGACAATAACGAATAGTGATGTTGTTAATATCTCTACAATCTACACACATGCGCCAAGTACCATCTTTCTTAGGAACTAAAATAACAGGAACATCACATGGAGATAGGCTAATGCGAATATACCCTTTAACAAGAAGCTCCTGCACTTGTTTCTGTGTCTCTTTGGTCTCTTGGGAATTGGTCCTGTAAGGGGCTCGGTTTGGCAATGTAGCTCTAGGACTTAAATCAATTTGTTGCTCAATGCCACGCAATGGTGGCAGCCCTGCTGGTACCTCCTCTGGAAAAACATCATCAAACTCATGTAAAACATGAGAAACACCAAGAGGAATAGGGGTCATGTCATTAGAAACCAATATTTCTCCCTTGTGCATAATCACTATAGGAAGCATACTAGGGTCCTCTCGAAATTCTCTCAAGTCCTCTTTAGTAGCTAACATGCATAATAGGATCACTCCCTCACTTTTATTTTTACCACTCAGATTGGTTTTGCTATTTTCACCCACAACACTCTTGTTTTCACTCTCATGTCTCTCACTATCACTCTTAGGATTTTTTTGTCTAGACTCATTTACAATTTGATGTGGTGCCATAGGCTTCAAAATTATGTCCTTTCCATTCCACTTCAGCTGATAGGTATTTTCTCTCCCATCATGTGTCACACTCCTATCAATCTGCCAAGGTCTCCCAATCAACATGTGACAAACTGACATAGGCACTACATCACACTCAATGGTGTCTTTGTAAGGCCCAATTTGAAATTCAACTCTCACCATGTGGGTCACCTTCATCTCTCGTTTATCACTAAGCCACTGTATATGATAAGGATGCGGATGTGGAATATATCTCAATTTCAGATTTGCACACAACTCCTTGCTTGCTAAATTTCTGCAACTACCTCCATCAATAATCACTTTGCAAGCCAATTGAGGGCCTACAATTGCTCTTATTTGGAATAAATTGCATCTCTGACTTTCCGGACTAGGGAGAACACTCAATGTTTTCTGTGTGCAAATAAAAGTAGGGTAGCTAGCAGGATATGCATCAATAGGACCATCATCATCATCCTCATTAGGATCAGCATCATCACCTTTCTCATACTCATCATCAACATTAAGAAGCATAACTTTCTTATTGGGGCAATCTCTCTTGAAGTGGCCTTTTCCTCCACATGTATGGCAGCTCATGTCCCTATTTCTAGCTATAGATGTTGTGGAACCACTTGCACTTGTTGCTGGTTGTACTTGCTTCTTAGAATTAGCGGTGGAACTCTCGGGTTTGGTGGAAGAAACCCCACGTCTAGGAGCTGGTTGTGGTGATGGTGATGAAAAAGATGATCTAGGAGTAAATGTCCTCCTTGGAGCCATAAGAGCCTCCTCGGCCAATTGCTTTAATGCCTCCCTTGCTTGATGTAATAGCTCATTCATATCATTATATTGCACATTCCTAACAATGCTATTGATTTTAAATTGCAAGCCTGAAAGAAATCTTTGCATAGTATGTTCTATATCTTCTCTCACTCTAGCTCTTTGCATGATCAGCTCCATCTCCCTAAAATAAGCATCCACAGAATTTGATCCTTATCTCAAGTGTTGTAGCTTGTCATATAATGATATCAAATAATTTTTGGGCACAAATATGTCTCTCATAACTTGCTTCATCTCCCTCCATGTGACAATTTCAGGTTCTCTATCTCTTGCTCTTGTTCTTGTAATATTATCCAACCATACCAAAGCATAGCCATCAAAACCTGCAGAAGCAAGTTTAATTTTCCTCTCCGCAGTATACTCATGCATCCTCCACAATTTTTAGCTCCCACATGAGATATTCTTCTACATCATCAGTATCAAAATTGAATGATGGCAACATGAATTTTGGTTTGCCAAGCCCATCATCCTCTCGGTTTGGAATTAGATCTAGTGCTTGAACCCTCCTTGCCACAAAGCTACGGCCCACTCCATTGCCTCTACCTCCCCCACCGCCTGGAGGAATAAAATTGCCCTCATCAATATCATTATCACCAAGAGCACTATTATTATCCTCCTGAGCAGGAAGCCTTTAATTCACCAAAGTTGTCAAGGCCGCAATCGTGTAGTCAATTGGGTAAGGGCTGTTTGCATGGTTGTAACTTGTTCTTGTGTGGCAGCAGCTGCTTCAGCAACAGTATCAATTTGCAACCCTAAATTCTGAACATGAGTATCCGTATCCACTCCATGCTTGTCAAGGAGAGAATGTAATTCTGAATTTTTTGTAGTTATGGTTGTGTTCAATTGTTCTTGCATCTCCTCCAAATATGTCCACTTCACAGCCTCATCACCATTTGTCCTCTTAGCTTCACCAAGTTCAGCCGTACCGAGTTGGTACTGGCCGGGTAGGCGGCTACCCGGATATCTGGTATCCGGTTAATACTATTCTGTAAAAATAGTAAGAGGCCAAAAGGAAGAATCAGGCATATGTCTGGATCAGCCGGGTAGCGCTCGGGTGATCCGGATAGACGTGAAGCTGTTCTACTCGGGCACAAAGTCAATGGAGCCGTTGTGGGAGATCCCGCGTATCCAGGGGTCATACAGGCGAGCGGTTCAACTTACTAGGTGCGTGGTTATCTGCACTGAGACATGGGAACAGTACGGGTTGGTAGCTGTCAAGTCCTGTCACCAACAACGGGGACAAGACATGTCAGCGACCTACCCTAAGAGACTGACAGGGTGGACAAGACCTGTCAGTCGCCTACCGCGACGACTTTCGGCGATGGTGTCAGCGGGAACATGGAGGTGCGCGTCGTTCCCACAGTGGAGTTGTCTCTTCGGTCCTTTTATTCATAGAATAATGGTTGGCCACCAGTATATAAGGTGGCCAACCCCCTCCTGCGCGAGGGACGTTGGACTTGGGCTCATTTATTGCAAGGCTTAGCAACTCACAGCGAGAATAGTAGAGAGAGCTGAGCGCTGGCTACTCGACAGAGAGTGAGATACTGAGAGATTGTAACTTATGTATTCAACACAACCTAATATAGAGAGATAGGCAGGAGTAGGGGTGTTACCTCCACACGAGGGCCCCGAACCGGGGTAGATTGTGGTGTTTGCATTGTTCTGTGCGCGCCTATTCGGCGTGCGATCCCTCCCCGAATACCTACAGCGTCCATCGGCCCCAAACTTAAGCCATCCTATGGCATCTGTCTTCTCCACACCACGACAGTTGGGGCCCACCATGGGGACAGCAGCGGCGCTTGCTGGGGTGCATATTCGGACGGGACCCGTTTCTATGTCGGGGGAGCGCGTGGTTTGTGGCCTTGTCCACATATTCGGCTCCTTCGACTTCGTCACCGGCAACGCTGGTGATTTCGGCGGCAGGCCCATGCCTGCAGACGGCTCCGTCCTCTCCTTCGGCGCGCATTTGGTGTACGTCGCCACCACCGTCATCCGTGAGTACCCCGAGGTGGTGCTCGTTGCTGAGGAACCTCGTGTTGTTCTCGCTGTCCGCGGGAAGCCGACTGGCTTCTCTATGGGCAGCGTGGAGGTGATGATGACTGGCCCGGCTATCGATGTCGGGAAAGGGGTGCCCGCTGCGCCTGAAGTCGTCGACGAGCCGGCTGCTCGCAGGGGCCACAAGCCCTACGACATGCCTCAGAACCAACCGAGCTACAAGGACCCTTCGGCATCGACCATGATACCGGCGGCTCGTGCCTGTGTCAAGCACCTCGGTATGCCTCTCGCCACGGACGTGGATCCGGCTGTGGTGAGGGCGCAGCTCGAGCAGCAGCGTCTGGCTTTGCTGCAGGAGGCCCAGGAGCTGGAAAAGGTTAGGCTTGAGCTCAACTTGGATCAAAACGAGTACGATAAAGCCCATGGTTTTACTCCTGTATCAAGAAATCCTAGCAAGATAGGAGTTATTCGCCGTAACCTGGGTGCTGAGCTAGCAAGAGATGGTAGAGTTGCTAGCAAGTCTGCTAGTTTAACTACTGCTGGTAGGCCAAAATATAGCTCTCCTGCCAAAACACTTGGAGATGCAGAGGCAGTTGCTGCCGAGTTGCCGAATCTGACCGGCGAAGCTCGTGCTAGGCAGCAGGAACGGCTCAATGAGCTCATTCTAGAAGCTGGTAGGCAAAATGAGTCTTTTCGGCAGGCCAATCCGGGACCTGGTGCGTCCCATCTTGTTCATTCGCACGGGGCAAGATCCGTAGGATAGGCCTCATCGCCACTTCCCGACGGTGAGAGGGCCTAGAGTGTGAACTCTAGGAAGAACAGACAGATGCAGGTGTACGACCCGGCTGTCACCGGAAAACAACACGTTGTAGAGCGGCAGCCCGGCCAAAAACACAATGCTGCAGGTACTGGTCGCCAGGCCGCCCGAGTTCACCAAGAGGGGCAGGGAGGAAACCGAGATGGTCATCTCGGCAGCATGTTGCTAACCCGGTTCAGCATGTTGTTCAGCCTCAGGTGCTTGCTGCAGTGGTCAACCCGGTTGTTCAACCCGGTCCAGTGTACCAAGACCGCTACAACGACGGGTACTCAACAATGGAGCAAGCCGGGTACGACGACCCAAGAGATCTCGCAGCTCGATTGGGAGCAAGGGTGCTAGAGCCAAGTGATGCAAGGTACAAGCTGAACTGAATCTATCGGTCCGAGGAGATAGCAGAAAGGGGCCCGCCCGGGCCAAGCTGTTTTGGTCCCAGGATCATGGGGGAGCCGGCTGTGGCCAAGTTCTAGCTGCCTAGAGGAACCAAGGCCTATGACGGAAGCACCAAGCCAGAGGACTGGTTGAATGACTATGTTACTGTTGTGTACGTTGCAGGCGACAACTGTAGATGGGTTGTTCGGTATGTTCCCTAGATGCTGGAGGGCCCTGCCCGATCTGGCTCAACAACCTGCCAAAAGACAGTGTCAACTGCTGGCTTGACTTCTCGGAAGCCTTCATCAGCAACTTCACCAGCACTTACAAGAGACCAAACCAGCCACAACAGCTCTCGGCGTGCAAGCAGAGAGAAGAGGAGACCGACCGCGAGTACCTTACTCGGTGGAGAACTCTGAGGAACACCTATGAGGGTGTGAACGAGTCACAAGCCATTGCCTAGTTCGCTCAAGGCTGCAGACATGGGAGCATGCTGTGGCAGAAACTGCAGAGGGAGATGCCGAGTACTCTCGCTGAGACAATCAAGATCGCATATATGTATGCTCTCGGCGACCCTACTCAGCCTCTGCTCGATTCCTTTGAGCCAAGGAGGAAACACCATGATGGATCCCGGCGCCATGACCGCCAAGACTTCTGCAACAAGAGAAGAGAAGATTGTCCGGATATCCGCTATGGGTCTGACCATGTTGCTGTAGTTACTCAGGATCAAGGTGATGCCGGGAGCAGCGAGAGGCAAAAAACTGCTGGAGCCCAGTACGGGCATAACCATACTCAGGGCCAGAAATTCAAGAAGCAGTACAATGCTCCCCAGCAGAAGAATGCTCCCCAGGAGTCCGGAGATCCTCCGAGATTTGTCTTTGAGAACATGAAGGATGGGCCGTGCAGCTTTCACACTCGGCATCCGAGTAGGCCAGCCAACCACACTACCCGGCAGTGCAGCTGGTGGGACCGGATCAAGAGCGAGGGCTTTGGTCAGCTGCCTCCTCCTCCTCCTCTTCCTCTCTCAGGCGCCAATGTGCAGCCTATCCGGGCAGCTGCTCCCAGGCCGGCTGAGAACCAAAGGAGGGAGAATGTGAATCAAGTGGCGCAGGGAGCCAACAACAACTACAACCGCAACAACAATCGCAACAACAACTACTACACCCGCAACAACAACAATTTTAACCAGAACAACAGCAACAACGGTGGTGCTCGGGACCAGAACCAATATCAGGAGCATCATGAGAGCTACATGATGTTCACCACTGAGCCGGATGACAAGCAATTCCAGCGCTGGCGCGCGATGGAGGTGAACGCTGCGATGCCGGCGGTGCCGCATTACATGGAGTGGTGTGACCAGGATATAGTCTGGTCCAGAGATGATCATCCCAAGATAATGCCCAACCCGGGTACATATTCTCTGGTTGTGGACCCCACTTTCTTGGGGACCAAGAAGAATGTGAAGTTCAGCAAGGTGCTGATCGACAACGGGAGCAGCATCAACATCATGTACTGAGATACCATGGAAAAGCTCGGCCTTGCCGAGAACATGCTTCTACCCAGTCAGACTACATTCCATGGCATAGTGTCGGGGGTGTCTTGTGCTCCCATTGGTCGGATCTGGATGGATGTGCTTTTCGGCACCAGGGAGAACAGCCGGACCGAGTGCCTGCAGTTCGAGGTGGTTGATCTTCAGAGCCCCTATCATGCTCTGCTCGGCAGACCTGCTCTGATCAAGTTCATGGCCTCAACTCATGCGGCCTATCTGAAGATGAAGATTCTCGGCCCCAATGTCATCATCACCATCTCGGGTGACTACAAGCGCTCCCTGGAGTGTGCATCTGCTGGATCTCGGCTTGCCGAGTCCATGGTCATTGCTGCCGAGAAGAAGAAGATTCACGAGGTGGTGGCCCTGGCGCAGGCAGCTCAAGTCGGTATGCCTGGCATGCCAAGCTCTCAGTATGGAACCACCTTCCATGTCTCCTAGGAAACGAAGAAGGTGCAGATTGACCCGGAATTCCCGGAGCGTGTGGCCATCATTGGTGCTGGGTTGGAGGAGAAATATGAAAGCAAGCTCATCCACTTCCTTCGTGAGAATCAGGATGTCTTTGCATGGTCCAATCAGGACCTGCGGGGTGTCCCGAGGGAGTTGGTTGAGCACTCGTTGCATGTGCGGCCGGATGCCAAGCCGGTAAAGCAGGCTATGCGCCGCTTCGCGGCTGAGAGGAGGAAAGCCATTGGTGACGAGATCACAAGGCTGCTAGTAAGTGGATTCATCATGGAGGTGCTGCATCCGGATTGGCTGGCCAATCCGGTCATGGTGGAGAAGAAGAAGGATGACCCCATGGTCGCTGTGGTGTGGCGCCTGTGCGTAGACTACACCGACTTGAACAAGGCCTGCCCCAAGGACCCGTTCCCGCTGCCCCGGATAGATCAGGTGATTGATTCCACTACCGGGTGCGGGCTTTTTTTTCTTTCATTGATGCCTACTCTGTTTTTCACCAGATACCTTTAAACCCGGCTGATCAAATAAAGAATGCTTTTATTACCCCGTACGGGGCTTATTGCTATCGTGTTTTGTGTTTTGGCTTGCGGAATGCTGGGGCTACTAATCAGAGATGCATGTAGAAATGAATGCATGAGTAGATTGGCAAAAATGTGCAGGTGTATGTAGATGACATTGTCATCAAAACAAAAGAAAAATGCACTCTGCTGAGCGATATTGAGGGAACATTTGCCAGCTTGCGCAAATACCAGATGAAACTGAATCCAACCAAGTGCACATTTGGCGTCCCGGCTCGCAAGTTACTCGGTTTCTTGGTATCCAGTCGGGGCATTGAGGCAAATCCTTCAAAGATAAAAGCTATAGAGAGCATGTCTTTGCCGAGGTCATTGAAGAATGTGCAGAAGTTTACCGGGTGCCTAGCGTCTCTTAGTCGTTTCCTGGGAAGAATGGGGGAGAAGGCCTTGCCTCTCTATCAGCTCATGAAGAAAAGTGACAAGTTTATCTGGACCCCGTAAGCTGATGTGGCCTTCAAGGCGCTCAAGACCATGCTGGGTAGCGCTCCCATCCTGGCAAGCCCTTTGCCGAAGGAGCCAATGCTGCTCTATATTGCGGCTACCAACCGGGTAGTAAGTGTGGGGGTAGTAGTGGAGCGTGAAGAAGAATGCAAAACCATGTAGCGGCCGGTGTATTATCTCAGCGAGGTGCTATCCAGATCCAAGCAGAATTAACCACACTACCAGAAGATGACTTACGACGTATACCTGGGTGCCAAAAAGCTCAAGCATTATTTCCAGGAGCATCCAATCACAGTGGTGCACTGCTCCCATCTCGAGATCATGGGAAATAGGGATGAAAGTGGTCGGGTTGCCAAGTGGGCGATTTAGCTAGCAGCATACACTCCTCTGTATGCCAAAAGAGAGGCCATCAAGTCACAAACTCTGGCGGATTTTTTGGTTGATTGGGCAGACATGCAGTATGAGCCTCCCTTGCTGGAAACAAATTTCTGGAGAATGTATTCTGATGGCTCCAAAGTGAAAGAGGGGCTTGGCACCGGTGTTGTGCTCACCTCACCCAAGAAAGACTAGCTCAAATATGTGTTGCAGATCCACTTCTCGGCGTCCAACAATGTAGCCGAGTACGAAGCCTTGGTCCATGGGCTGAAAATTTCCAAGCTGAAAATTTCCAAGGAGATTAGAATCCGATGGATTATCTGCTATGGTGACTCAGATCTGGTGGTTCAACAAGTCTTGGGGACTTGGGACGCGTTGGATGACAACATGGCATCTTACCGGTTCCTCGTCCAAAATATGACCGGATTCTTCGATGGGTGTGAATTACATCACATTCACCGAGCTGAGAATGATGCAGCGGATGCCCTGTCCAAGTTGGGGTCTCCTCGACAGTTTATCCCACCCGGGATTGCTCTGGAACATTTAAGGAAACCTTCTATCAAGCCATTGCCCAACCCGGAGTCTATATTCATCCCGGCTTTGCCGGACTCAGGAGTTGTTCCCATGGAGATTGACTGGGAGAGCTCAAAGGAGAACCCGGGGACTACTCCATCCAACCCGGGGACTGCCTCTACAAACCCGGGGACTATCGCATTCATCGAGGGGATCATTTCTCAGTACTCGGGGACTCGTCTCCAACTCGGAACAAGTCATGGCAACTGATCCAATGGAAGTGGACGAACTAGTGTTTCCTACCCGGGAGACACCGAGTTGGGCTTTGCCCATATTATCCTTTCTGATGGATGGCGCTTTGCCGAGTAACGAGGTCACAGCCAGGCAAATTCAAAGAAGATCCAAGGGATACACCATCATCAACAAGGAGCTGCACAAGAGAAGCGCTACCGGTGTACTCCAATGCTGCGTTGAGCCAGAAGAAGGAGAAGCGATTCTCAGAGAGATACACCAAGGAGAATGTGGGCATCATGCCTCATCTCGGGCCCTGGTCAAGAAAGAATTCCGGCATGGATTCTTTTGGCTCACTGCATTGTAACAAGCAGAAGATCTGGTGAGGAAGTGCAATGGGTGTTCGAGGTATGGAAGCAAGATTCATATGCCAGCTTATGAGTTGAAAACGATTCCCATTACGTGGTCATTTGCTGTCTGGTGCTTGGATATGGTGGGTCCATTCAAGCCAGCTCGGGGCAACATGACTCACATCTTGGTCATGGTTGATAAGTTCACCAAATGGATTGAAGTGAAGCCAATCCGGAAGTGTGATGGAAACAAAGCAGTAAGTTTCTTGAAGTATATCATCTTGAGATATGGCTACCCCCATGGAATCATCTCCGATAATGGAACAAACTTTGCTGAAGGAGATTTTGCTCGATTCTGTAAAGAGAAGTGGATCTGGCTAGACATTGCATCAGTCACCCATCCGGCTTCCAATGAGCAAGTTGAAAGAGCAAATGGCATGGTCCTTTCCGTAATAAAGCCAAGGCTAATTGAGTCATTACAGCGAACCACTGGTTGTTGGCTGGACGACTTGCCGGTGGTGTTGTGGAGTCTAAGGACTACCCCTAACCGATCAACCGGATACACACCATTCTTCCTGATATATGGAGCTGAGGTCGTGTTGCCCACTGACCCACGACTCACCCAGAGTAACCCTCTATACTGAGGCAGAGGCAAGAGAAGCCCGAGAAGATGATGTTGATCTGCTTGAAGAAGAGAGTTAACTCTCTCGCGCTCTGCTGTATATCAACAGAACCTGAGACGCTATCATAGCCGGAAACTAAGCCCAAGGGTTTTCCGAGAAGGAGACTTGGTGCTGAGGCTTGTGCAACGCACGGCCGGGATGCACAAGCTCTCCCCTCCATGGGAAGGTCCTTTCGTTGTGAGCAAGGTTCTGCACAATGATGCCTATTATCTCATCGACGCACAGGCACCGCAGAAAAATAGGGCGGATAAATCCGGAGAGGAATCCAAGCATCCCTGGAATGTAGCTCTACTCCGCCGCTTTCATTCCTGACCAAACTTTGTATGTATCTCTTCAACCGAGTTAAATTCCAATTCGGCACTCCGAATTGAACTCGGGGACTACCTGTGCTAAAACTGCTCTGTGTTATTTATTGTCTTTACTTTGTCTACTCGGTTGGTTTACTCAAAATTTCACGTGTATATCTAGTGGTGTGTTTAAACCTAAGGGCCAACTCTTCGACTTCGCTGCTGTTCGCAACCCGGCTTCATGGCAAGCAACAGAACAAGCCATAGGTCAATGAACACATGAAAATTTGCTAAGGAAAAGAGAAGTATGTCAACCGAGTAGGGTGTTTTTCCTTCTGTGTTTTCGGCTAAGTGTTGGGCAGCGTTAGTATTCAATTCTCAAAGTGGTTAAGTATTAGAAACTTGGTTTTGGAAATCTTGTGACTCGACTACCACAAAGCCACAAGTGGCAGGTAAGAGCAAAGACAAAAGAACTGAGTGGATGAGAAAAGCAACTCGGGGACTTGCATTTAATGCAATCTGGCATTGAGCCAGCCTTGCCAAATAACTTGATAAAAACAAAGTAACACTGGAACAATAAGTTGTTAATACATTTGCACCCAGCATACCGGGGATCTGATAAACAGTTTTGAGATAAATTCAGAGCAGGAACTTAAGGCATGGTCGATGGAGTGGAGTTGGCCTCTACGCTGGATAAGTCTGAAGACGCGACGCTGAGCGTGATAGCAGGCTCGGGAGCAGCAGTGGAGGTTGGAGCCTCGGACCCGGAAGCGACGTTCTCGGCAGCGGCCTCCGTTGAGCCCAACTCGGGAGCCTGGGTGTCAATCACCATCTCGATGGTGACTGTTCCGATCGAGGCAGTGGGCTGCGACTCGGGCTGGGCTTCCTCAGAGCCAGCTCCCGGCTTGGTGGCCCCCAAGTCGTCGCCCATCTCGCTTTCCTCCTGGGCATTGCCATGCTTGGCTCCCTCGCTGCCAAGTTCTTCCTGTTCCTCCTCCTCGTCACCATGATCACCTTCCTACCCGGCATCGGCATCGTGGCCTTCTTTGCCAGCGTCAGCTTCACCGCCTTCAGCATCGTCATCCTCTTCATCCTCAACATCGATATCCGGCTCTGTGGGGCCGTCGATGTATTGCTGAGTATATGCGTAAGATGCGAGCTCGTAGGCCGCTTCCTTGTGGTGCAAGACGTACTCATCTCGGTTAGTCCACTTGGAGTTGTTCCGGAGGTCCTTGAGCTTCTCAAGATCCAGATTTTCATACCAAGAGAGCACGGTGTGGAGGGCTTCATCTGCACCGGCGCAGGCTGTAGAGGCACGCCATTTCTTCAACTCCTCCTTGACGTGATCCAAGTCGGAGGCAATCTGGTGGATTGTGTCTGGAATCTCCCTCTCCGGCCAGAAGAGATTATGCAGGCGCATAGCAGTTGATACCATGGAAGCACCCATGCCCTTGAGGGAGAGCATCTGAGCTTTTATGTTCTCAATTTGATCGTCTATGGTGGCTGGGTCACCAACACTGAGGCCTGCAGCTACCCTCTGTTTCCTGGCCTTCTCCACGGTAGTCTCAGCAGCAAGGTTGAAATCAAGGAAGGTGCCTAGGGTGGGGCATGCTGGTTTGAGTCATAAAAATAAACCAAGAAGAAGAAAAGCCGAATAGAAGAAACTTAAAGGAAGAAACCGAATAGAGCTAGGGTTTGCGGTAACTCACAGCATAACTCCAAGACGAGGGATCCTAGCCGGCGGGTCTAGTCCTCAACCTGCCTAAAGTGCTTGTCCTGAATGCGGCGCGAGTCGACCACCATGGTTTCGAGAGCTTGGTTTCTTTTCTTCAAAGCCTCGATCTCCTTCTCGAGCTTCAGCTTGTTGATGGCAGCCCGGTTCAGCGCCTCGGTCTTATTGTTGCCAGCCTTCAGGGCCTCGGCGAGCTCAAGCTTGAGCTTGTGGACTTCAGCCTTCTCGGCATCCAGCCCCTTCTCTAGTTGGGCCTCTTTGTCCTGCACCTGCTGCTGCACCTCGGCGGGGGTGACACACCCTTGGTGTTGCTCGAGGAAGGTTTTGTGCTCGTTTGCGAAGAAACGAACACGGTTAACAAGGGAAAAGAGGGCAGAAGCCGGAGAAGAAAAGATGCAGAGTAACTTGCCCTCCAGAGCAGAAATTGTAACATCCCAAGTATGAAAAACCACCCTTAGCATGTTTGTTTCTTGTTTTATTAAAGTTTTGCATCATGTCATCATACTCATTACTTTGTTTGCATTTGTTGCATTTGTTTTCCTTTTGTTTGCATCTGTTTTTTCTCTGTTTTCACAATTGAAATTCAAACATTATTCAAACCTTTGTTTCATACTTGTTATGTCACAATTTTTCAAATAAAAGTTCAACTCAAAACCTCAATTGTTTCCATTTAATCCAGAAGGTTCAACTAATTAACTTGTGGCTTTTAATCATTCATTTAATTCAAATTCCATTCAACATTCAAATTCAATTTCAATTACAAACAGCAACCAATTTGAAATCATGAAAATTACAACACATTTATAATCATTTGTTTCCATTTAAAGTAAAGGTTCAAACTAATTAAATCTTGTTTCCAACAAATCACTTAATAATCAAATCCATCCAAATTTGAATTAAATTACAAACAACATTTTTTCTATTTTGAACTTTTTGTAAAACAAGAACTTGCAATTTGTTGCTATTACATAAATAAGTAATATAAAATTTTTCCCTAAATTTTTCTACCCCAAAACCCTTTCTATTTCTTCCTATTTCTATTTCTGAAAATAAATAAATAAACAGAATCAAAAATTAAAAAGAAAAACGGCTGGGGGAGAAGCAGACTGGGCCAATGCCCAGCCCACCACCCCAGCACACCCACGCGCGCGAATGCCCGCTGGCCTGTCTTGTTTCTCCGTACGGCTGGCGTCAGCAGACGCCAGCGCGCACGCAGCAGGGAGCTCCACCTTCTCCCTCCCTTGCCTATATCTACCCCCTCGTCCACCAAACCCTAGCCCTAGGTCCCTGTTCCTCCCTGCCGCCGCCAGCCATCATCTCCTCCCTTCCTTCCTCTCCATTTTTCTGCCGGAGTTTTCGGGGGTGGAAGGACTGCAGAGGAGCTCGCCGCCGACAGGCCGCCATGGAGCACCTCCATCCACGCTAGGGGCACCTACGTCAACGCCAGAACGCCTACTTCCTCTACAGCAGCAGCAGCAGGACCCAGGGGCCGTTGATCGACGACGACGAGCTCGACGCCGCCGCAGCGGTTCTGAATTTCTTCACCGCGTCGTCGCCTCCGTCTACCTCCCGTCTCTCTCTCGCCTCCGACAACCTCAAGGTGAACCACCGCAGCGCCCCAGGCCTCTGTATCGCTCAATCGCTTCCTGTACGCGCGCGCCCGTGTCTGAATTCCCGGCCGCTGTGGCCACCGTGCCGCCATGGTTGCGATCGAGGTCGTTTCCGTGCACGATTAGTCCATCCAAGCACGCACACTTGTTCACCTACCTGCTGCACGCACGCACATCTGCTCCGCGCCGCCAGATCGTGGTCACAACGCCGGCAGGCCACCGTTTCCCTCTGCCGCTGTCAGTTGCCGTCGCAAGACTGAAACTTTCTTCAGTTTCGTCAGAGAACGAAACTGAACCTCAACCTGTTTGCGCATGTTGTACTGATAAGAAACGATTCGCTACCGCAGTGGTAGCAGTGCAGTGCGCGCTCGTCCGCAGCGCAGGTTCGAGCCCTGGCGCTCGCAATAAAACCCAAACTTTTTTCGCTGGGCAGCTGACAGGCGTGGCCCACCTGTAAGTGGCCTCTATTGCCACCTGTGCTGCCACGCAGCCTTTGGGCCCTCTGTCAGTGGCAGTGGCTAGCCACTGCGGAGTAACAAAGGTTTTTCAGCCTTTTCTTTTTCAATTTAATCCTTTTTCTTTCACAGATTGGTCCTCAAACTTAAAGTGTGAATAACTTTTATTTTATAAATCCAAATAATAAAAATAGAATATGTTTGTTGAACCAAATTTAATTCTCTACCTGTTTATAACATTTGTATTCTGTTTTGAATAATTCAAATGCGTTCAAATTTCAATTTCAAACAATTCATTTAAAATTTGATTAATTGCATAACTATTTCATAATTAATTCAAATAACACAAATAAAATATGTTTTCCATGCTATTTTGAACCATTTTTCCAAAAATAAATTTTGTTTCATGTTTTGAATAATTAAAATTGCTTAAATAATTTAAACCTTGTTTAAATCATTTAAATTTGCTAAATTCATAACTTGCTCAAATTAAATTATTTTTTGAACTTATAAAATATGTTTTCAAACTAGAAAAGTATAATCTTTTCAAATATGAATTTGAATTTATGTTTTGAACAAATAAAATTCAAATAATATTCCTACTTGTTTTAAATTCAATTAAATCTTGTTTAAACTTGTTTAATTCATAATTAAATCATTGTAATTCTATTTTCAATAATTGAAACATGTAATCCACCTAGAATTTTGTGTTCTTTTCAAATATGAATTTTGTTAATTGTTTTAAACAATTAAAATTGATGAAAACGACAAATGCTTGTGTGATACCTTTAAGTAACCAAAATTCCAAAACTTAATCAATAAAATTCCAAATTTGGTAAACCTTATTTCCAATTGATTCTATTGTTGTTATTTTTCTGTTTTCCTCATCCATGCATCATACTAATCCACTTTCACCTGTTGATTAGTTGTAAAACAATTGTTTCAACCATAATTCATGGGCTTTTCATATGCACCTCAAATTGCATATGGGTCCATTTAAATTGGGTTACCCTGTCAACTAGTTTATTTCTATGCATCAATTAAATGGACATGCATCATCCCATGATTGTGCACTATGCCATGTTATTGATTGTTTGTTTCTTTGCGTTGTTTGTTTACTTCTTCTCGAATAGACGACGACGTTGAGACAGACGATACTTACGACACCCCTTCTGAGGATCTAGCTCAGTACCAGGCTGCTGAGTTTGCAGGCAAGTATTCACTCACATGAACCATTGTGTTCCTTTCAACATTGGATACCGATACTTTCCGTTGTCTTTTCTGCTAGCCATATGAATAGTTGCTTCTGTTACGAACCTATCACATGTTATCCTTAATCCTGATATAGCCTCACCTCCACACCTATAACCCCTTTGTTTGTTGCCCGTGTCTTACTAGCATGCTTAGGGTTGTTTTGCTCGAGTCTGCTACCCGTTACTTTCTGTTACTATATTTCTATTATGTTCTGGGGCTCGATGTTAAACAACAACCTGTTAATTTTGGGTAATATTAACTTGCTGATAAGGCACCGGCAGGAGGCCCGGCGTGGCTTTGAGGCCTACTAGTGTCGACCCTACTTAGGAAAAGGGTATTGTCTACTGATCCATGATGAGCGCACTAACCGCATGTGGGAAGCGTGTATGGGCGCCCCCCTCAATTTGATTCGATTCGCATCTCGTCCAAATCGCCACACTTAGTTCGGGCTTTCCATTTGATGCACGCATATGCAGGTACGAACCCGAGGCCAGGGTGGAATTTTTGTAGTCGGCATTTAGGGCGGCGTGGTCTTAGAGTGCTATGAGGGTCCCCTTTTCTTCGTGGGGCTCGATTAGCCGCGCACGCACAGCACGTGGTTCTTTGGGCTTGATGCGAAGAAGAGTTGAGTTGTGTAGAGTGCCTCGCTTGGTCGGTTTGATTCCCGTCTGGCGGGATATTATTACGTGTACGGCCAAATTGGTGCACCCCTGCAGGGCTAAATCTTCTCGAGAAGCCGTGTTTTCCGCGGTTATGGATGACTTGGTGAAAGTACTGGCTAACAAGTACTCAGGACAACTTACACCTAACTAATGATAACTTGACTAGTAATAGCCTTATTGTCACAATAACTTGATCCATCACTAATCCAACTGTGTGAGTTATCCTCGGATTGCTTCTTTGGATAAGGGGCGAGATCCAGGATGGGTTTGTTTGGAGTTAGTTATAGTTGGTTACGATACGCCATCTTATCTCCTTTCTGTTAGCCGGAAGTTGTATCATGTTCTGTAGTTGGTTAGTGCAGCCAGCTGCCGCATCTTTTGTATCACCCTTTCTTCCGTTGAACCCAAAGCATCTGTGCTTGGTGTTGACGGGTTACCCTTTGGTGAACTGTGAGTCTTGCTTGCCAGTACGTTTATGTACTGACCCCTTTGGGGCTGTGGTTTCCGCAGACTACGCTTACGAGGATCCCCGTGATGGCTACTACGTGGAGTTTGACGAGGCTGCTGACGAGTAGATAGCGGACCTGGGCAGGATCCGAGACATCGTGGATGGGCTCCGTCTTTTCGTTTCCGGCTTCTTAAGCCTATTTGGATTTTGTCTGTACTCAGACCCTTTGAATGCTTCCGCTGAGATGTAATGATGATATGTTTGGACATGTGTCCTCTGGATGATTGTATTTGCTATCTCTGCTCTAAAGAGAGCTATTTGCAACTTATTTCTTTTTATTTGTGTCTTAGAGATATGTTGTGTTATCATCTTGTTAAACGCCGTTGACGTACCATGTGTGTATGGTATGAAGTACGTCAATGGTAGTATCCTGATTTCTATGGGATGGTTTACGTAGACGATGAACAGTAGGGGTTGGTTGTCACACATACGTGTGTTGGCCTACTCGTAAGAGATGCGGGTGCCGGTAAGCCCCGTAATCCAACCAACTACTGTTCAACAGAACTGCGAGTATCCTCTAGAAGTCCGGGTGCGACAAATGGTATCAGAGCCTGTCTGCCTGTAGGATCCCTTTTACTGGTCGCAGTTGAGTCTAGAAACTATTTTGTAGCTATATAGGAAAAATGAAACGTGAGAGTAGGAATTCTGCCATTTTATTTCTTTCCCCACCCACCCTCCCTTTTCTGGTAAGGAAGTGCAACGTTGTTTTCTCTTCTCACCTAAACTTTCAAGTTAGGATTTCACGAATCCTGGTTTCTCTAGGATAGTTATATCTACTAGACCATAGGAATGGAGGTGGTTGTGACATGATTTATCATGTTGCCTACTCATGATTGAGAACGGAGGCGTGTAAGCCCCGGAAGCAAATCCTCTATTCCTTGAGCAGTAGATATTGATCCTTTAGAAGCCCGGATGGGTTTCCGTAGTACCTCAGGAGTTTTTGGTCTCGTGTTTCCCGTTGTTGTTTCGATATCCTGTTCTTCTCAACATCCTTTTCGTCCGTTGAAACCTTGTTGTTGCTTTCCACTTCAGTTCTCTACCGGCGTCTAATCAAAACTTCCCCGATCATCTGCAGATGGATCTCAGGTTCTACCCGCAGGTGGTTCGGATGACTCGTTGCGAGAGCACTGCCGGTTATCCGGAGATGCTGAGAGACATGGTCACTTATCTGGGGTTCCGTTGGGCACCAGAGTACCAGGTCTACGAGGAGGAGCGAGAGTTTAACCAGACCTACTACCAGGCTATCGTCTACATTCTGTCAGATGATGGCATGAGCGTCGTCCACCGCTACGAGGCAGTAGGTTCCACAGTGGATATGGCCGTGCAGCAGGCAGCTTACGTGAGTCTCACCGTCCTTCGTGCTGACTACTGGGGATTTGACGATTCTATCTATCGCCACATCCCCCGTGGTTACATCACTTCGGAGGGAGTTCACTTCACTCTCTACGACAACCTGGATGTCTACGAGCATGATAACTCCAGGCTGCACACCACCGCTCAGTTTGTGAGGCACAGTGACGCAGTTGCCAGCACACTATCTCAGGAGTTGGCTTCAGTCAGAGAGCAGCTCTACCTTGCTTTGACTCGTCTGGCGACATACACCACAGACTTTGTTGGAGATGAGCGCTTTGCACGTTTCGATCAGCCAGTTGGTCGTCGTCTGCCAGATGCTGGAGGTTACGAGCCGATCAGAGGTCCACTCCTCAACCTTGGTGCTGGTTACACTGGGATTCCTCGCTTTGGAGCACAGGGAGTCGACGCTATGTACTTCACCGCACCTAGAGTCGCTCTCAGACCACGTCAGATCTATGTGGATCGTTGTTCTACCTACTTTCGTGGGCGTGCTCCCCATCGTACCTCTCGTCGTACTACTCACCGCCGTCCTGCGTGATGAGCATGGGAGTACCGATGTACCCATTCTTAGCTATGTTTAGTTATCATTTGGCATTCGAACCATTTATGGTGTGTTGGATATTCTGATGTATTTGAACATGTGATGATGTACCTGTTGGTTATCTATTCATGCGTCGGAATAATCTCTCTTTCGGTTACCAAGTCTATCTGTTTTTGTTGTTGTGCTAAAATGCATGTCTATTCAGGATGCCGCCAACAAGGAACAACCCGCCTGAGCCACCGCCAATCACGGAGCTGTTGACTCAGATGACCCAAGTCATGGCACAGATGGCCCAGTTTCAGACTAACCAGCACAACAACCAGAATGCTCCACGAGTCAGTATCAAGGAGTTTCTGAGTCTGGGCCCGAGAGCTTTCGTGGCAATACGCGAGCCTCTGATGCTGATGACTGGATCCGTGAGATAGCTAGGGCTCTGGAGATTGCTCACGTTGCTGAGGAAGACAAGGTCAAGTATGCCTCCTACCTACTGAAGGGTCAGGCAGCTACTTGGTGGGAGAACTACCAGACCATGAGAGCTAGCTACCCAATTACCTGGGGTTGTTTCAAGGAAGCTTTCCTGAAGCACCACATTCCAGATGGTCTCATGGAAAGGATGCGTGAAGAGTTTTTCTCACTCAAGCAGGGCAAGCTGGACGTCATTGGCTATCAGAGTGAGTTCAATCGCCTCGCTCGTTACGCTGGTGATGAGGTGTCCACTGAGGCTAAGAAGATGGCAAGGTTCCGCAGAGGTTTTAACCCGGAACTCAAGTACGCCCTCACCAACATCAAGGCCAAAGACTTCGAGGAGCTCGTTAACACCGCGCTCAATGAAGAAAATGGGCGCAAGGCGTTCGAGGAGTCTCGAAAGCACTCGCGTGAGGGTGGTTCCTCCTCCAACATGACCACCCCTCCGCAGAAGCGCCGCATCTGGGTGCCAAATGGTGCTGTCACTCGGGCTCCATATGCCCAAGCTTCTCCAGGCTTCGCTCCCCGCCCACCCAACCCAGCTCAGATGCATGGTCAGAGGGTTTCAATGGGGCAGCCAAGGCCAGATCCTCCTCGTGTCGTCACTTGCTACAAGTGCAAGCAGACGGGGCACTACGCTGACAAGTGCACGCAGAGGCAGCTACCTCCACCACCACCTCGTCCCAACACAAACCAGTCAATGGTGCGTGCTCCCCTGGCTAAAGCCTTCAACTCCAACAACAGGCCTGTCGGGAGGACCGCAAGGGTGAATCATGTCAAGATCGATAAAGCTGAGGAAGCTCCTGACGTCGTTCTCAGTACATTTCCTGTAAACTCTAACCCAGCTAAAGTGTTGTTTGATACCGGAGCATCACATTCTTTCGTGTCAAAGATCTTTGCGACAGTAATTAAACTCCCTTTTGTTGGTTTGGGTTCCCCGTTAGTAGTAAACTCCCCTGGAGCAACTATGCAAACTTCCAAGATCAGTCATGAAAATCAGATCCTAATTGGAGGTCACATATTCCTTGCTTCTCTCATACTGCTTGGCAATTCTGACATTGATGTCATTCTTGGCATGGATTGGTTGAAGGCCAATAAAGCTACGATTGACTGTGCTCAGAAGTCAATAACTCTGTTCCACCCTTCTGGCCAGATAGTCTATTCTCCAAATCATTCAAGTTCCATTCAGCTATGCACCCTCGATGCAAAACCTCTTCCTGCAATTGAAAATGTTCCGGTGGTTTGTGAATTCCCTGACGTCTTTCCAGAAGAGTTGCCAGGGATGCCTCCGGACAGAGCAGTTGAGTTCGTGATCGACCTTGAACCAGGTACTGCTCCAATCTCTAAGCATCCATACAAGATAGCTCCTCCTGAACTGAAACTGTTAAAGGAGCAAATCGATATGTACATGGATAAAGGTTACATTCAACCTAGTTCCTCGGCTTGGGGTTGCCCAACTCTGTTCGTTGCGAAGAAGGATCACACAAAGAGACTCGTAGTTGACTATCGTCCTCTTAACGAGAAAACCATCAAAAACAAGTATCCAATTCCTCGTATCGATGATCTTTTTGATCAACTTGCTGGAGCCTCAATATTCTCAAAGTTGGAATTGAGAATGGGTTACCATCAAATAAAGATCAGAAAGGAAGATATTCCAAAAACAGCTTTCACCACTCGGTACGGTCTATATGAATACACCGTCATGTCCTTTGGTCTCACCAATGCACCAGCGACATTCTCTCGACTCATGAATTCTGTCTTCCATGAATACCTCGACAAGTTCGTTGTGGTATATCTTGATGACATTCTGGTCTACTCCAAGTCCGAGGAAGAGCATGAAGAACATCTTCGTCTCACTCTCATGAAACTTCGCGAGCATCGTCTATATGCCAAGTTCTCTAAATGTGAGTTCTGGATTCCATAAGTTGCTTACCTTGGTCATGTCATCTCAGCCAAGGGCATAGCCATTGACCCAGAAAAGGTTAAAGCAATTGTTGATTGGAAACCTCCTAAGACGGTAAAGCAAGTACGAAGTTTTCTTGGCTTGGCTAGCTATTGTCGTCGTTTCGTCCAAAACTTTTCCAAGATTGCCAAACCTCTCACTGATCTCACAAAGAAGGACAAGAAGTTCGTTTGGTCTCCACAATGTGATGAAAGTTTCAATCTCTTGAAGACTAAACTCACTTCTACACCAGTTCTGGTTGGCCCAGATCCTACCAAACCTTTCCAGATATTCTGCGATGCATCTCTCCAAGGTCTAGGTGCAGTTCTGATGCAAGAACATCAAGTTGTGGCTTATGCTTCACGTCAGTTGAATGCACATGAGCAAAACTATCCCACACAGGACCTAGAACTTGCAGCAGTTGTGTTTGCCCTCAAGAAATGGAAGCAATACTTGTTGGGTAATCGCACTGAAATCTTTTCCGATCATAAGAGTCTGAAATACATCTTCACTCAACCAGATCTAAACCTCAGGCAAAGGAGATGGATTGAAAAGATTAAAGACTTTGATCTCACCATTTCTTACACTCCAGGCAAGGCTAATGTTATGCCTGATGCTCTCAGTCGCAAGTCGTATTGCAATAATCTCATGATCATGGAAAGCCAACCTCCACTTCATGAAGAATTCCAGAAACTGAACCTTGGTCTTGTTCCTCAAGGTTATCTTGCAAACTTGACAACCAGTCCAACTCTCGAGGACAAGATTCGTTCTGAACAACTTCGTGATGGTGAAATCAAGAAGATGGTAGAACACATCAAAGAAGGCAAGGAGAAATTTAAGTCCTTCTCAATTGATGACAAAGGAACTGTGTTCTTTGAAGGACGCATTGCAGTTCCTCAAGTTCAAAGTCTCAAAGATGTCATTCTCAAGGAGGCTCATGAAAATCCTCTCTCCATCCACCCTGGAAGTACAAAGATGTACCAGGATCTTAAGACACTGTATTGGTGGCCTGGCATGAAACGTGAAATTGCTCAATACGTTTCTGAATGCGACGTTTGTCAACGTGTTAAGGCAGTCCATTAGAAAACAGCCGGTCTACTCCAACCTCTGAAAATCCCTGAGTGGAAGTGGGACATGATTGAAATGGACTTCGTCACTGGTTTTCCAAAGTCCAAGAGGGGCAACGATGCAATCTTCGTTGTCATTGATCGTCTCACTAAAGTAGCTCACTTCTTTGCTGTCAAAGAAACAATCTCAGCTAGCCAGTTAGCAGAGCTCTACAGCGCAAAGATTGTTCCTCTTCATGGTGTTCCATTGGAAATAAGCTCAGACCGTGGAAGCATATTCACTTCTCATTTCTGGAAAAGCTTTCAAGAAGCATTGGGCACCAAACTTCTATTCAGCACAGCTTATCACCCTCAGTCTCAAGGGCAAGTCGAAAGAGTCAATCAGATTCTCGAGGATATGCTCAGAGCATGTGGTCTCTCCTTTGGCATGAAATGGGAGGATTGCCTTCCATATGCTGAATTCTCCTACAACAACAGCTTCCAGGCAAGCCTAGGCATGGCACCATTTGAAGCTCTCTATGGCCGCAGATGCAGGAGTCCAATCAATTGGTCTGGAGCTGGTGAACGTTCACTCTTAGGCCCTGACATTGTTAAGGAAGCCGAGGAGAAAGTTCACATCATTCGTGACAATCTCAAGATTGCTCAGTCTCGTCAGAAAAGCTACTATGACAGCAAGCACAGGGATATGACCTATGCACCTGGTGACAAGGCTTATCTCCGTGTAACTCCCCTCAGAGGCACTCATCATTTTGGTGTGAAAGGAAAGCTTGCACCAAGATACATTGGTCCTTTCAACATTCTCTCAAGGCGTGCGGAAAATGCCTATCGTCTTGAACTTCCAGAAAAACTATCCAAGGTGCACGATGTGTTTCACGTGTCACAACTCAAGAGGTGTTTCAAAGATCCAGATTGTGCAGTTGATCATGATTCCATTGAGCTGCAAGATGATCTATCTTATGAGGAGCACCCTGTTCGAATTCTCGATGAGACAGAGCGTAAGACTCGCAACAAGAGCACCAAGTTCTTGAAAGTGCAGTGGTCGCATCATTCCGATAAAGAGGCAACGTGGGAGACCGAAGAGGATCTTTGCAAGAAGTATCCGGACCTTTTCTCTTCTCAGTAAGGAATCTCGGGGCGCGATTCCTTCAAGGGGGGCGTTTTGTAACATCCCAAGTATTAAAAACCACCCCTAGCATGTTTGTTTCTTGTTTTATTAAAGTTTTGCATCATGTCATCATACTCATTACATTGTTTGCATTTGTTGCATTTGTTTTCCTTTTGTTTGCATCTGTTTTTCTCTGTTTTCACAATTGAAATTCAAACATTATTCAAACCTTTGTTTCATACTTGTTATGTCACAAGTTTTGAAATAAAAGTTCAACTCAAAACCTCAATTGTTTCCATTTAATCCAGAAGGTTCAACTAATTAACTTGTGGCTTTTAATCATTCATTTAATTCAAATTCCATTCAACATTCAAATTCAATTTCAATTACAAACAACAACCAATTTGAAATCATGAAAATTACAACACATTTATAATCATTTGTTTCCATTTAAACTAAAGGTTCAAACTAATTAAATCTTGTTTCCAATAAATCACTTAATAATCAAATCCATCCAAATTTGAATTAAATTACAAACAACATTTTTTTATTTTGAACTTTTTGTAAAACAAAAACTTGCAATTTGTTGCTATTACATAAATAAGTAATATAAAATTTTTCCCTAAATTTTTCTACCCCAAAACCCTTTCTATTTCTTCCTATTTCTATTTCTGAAAAAAAAAACAGAATCAAAAATTAAAAAGAAAAACGGCTGGGGGAGAAGCAGACTGGGCCAATGCCCAGCCCACCACCCCAGCACACCCACGCGCGCGAAGGACCGCTGGCCTGTCTTGTTTCTCCGTACGGCTGGCGTCAGCAGACGCCAGCGCGCACGCAGCAGGGAGCTCCACCTTCTCCCTCCCTTGCCTATATCTACCCCCTCGTCCACCAAACCCTAGCCCTAGGTCCCTGTTCCTCCCTGCCGCCGCCAGCCATCATCTCCTTCCTTCCTTCCTCTCCATTTTTCTGCCGGAGTTTTCGGGGGTGGAAGGACTGCAGAGGAGCTCGCCGTCGACAGGCCGCCATGGAGCACCTCCGTCCACGCTAGGGGCACCTACGTCAACGCCAGAACGCCTACTTCCTCTACAGCAGCAGCAGCAGCAGGACCCAGGGGCCGTTGATCGACGACGACGAGCTCGACGCCGCCGCAGCGGTTCTGAATTTCTTCACCGCGCCGTCGCCTCCGTCTACCTCCCGTCTCTCTCTCGCCTCCGACAACCTCAAGGTGAACCACCGCAGCGCCCCACGCCTCTGTATCGCTCAATCGCTTCCTGTACGCGCGCGCCCGTGTCTGAATTCCCGGCCGCTGTCGCCACCGTGCCGCCATGGTTGCGATCGAGGTCGTTTCCGTGCACGATTAGTCCATCCAAGCACGCGCACTTGTTCACCTACCTGTTGCACGCACGCACATCTGCTCCGCGCCGCCAGATCGTGGTCACAACGCCGGCAGGCCACCGTTTCCCTCCGCCGCTGTCAGTTGCCGTCGCAAGACTGAAACTTTCTTCAGTTTCGTCAGAGAACGAAACTGAACCTCAACCTGTTTGCGCATGCTGTACTGATAAGAAACGATTCGCTACCGCGGCGCTCGCAATAAAACCCAAACTTTTTTCGCTGGGCAGCTGACAGGCGTGGCCCACCTGTAAGTGGCCTCTGTTGCCACCTGTGCTGCCACGCAGCCTTTGGGCCCTCTGTCAGTGGCAGTGGCTAGTCACTGCGGAGTAACAAAGGTTTTTCAGCCTTTTCTTTTTCAATTTAATCCTTTTTCTTTCACAGATTGGTCCTCAAACTTAAAATGTGAATAACTTTTATTTTATAAATCCAAATAATAAAAATAGAATATGTTTGTTGAACCAAATTTAATTCTCTACCTGTTTATAACATTTGTATTCTGTTTTGAATAATTCAAATGCGTTCAAATTTCAATTTCAAACAATTCATTTAAAATTTGATTAATCGCATAACTATTTCATACTTAATTCAAATAACACAAATAAAATATGTTTTCCATGCTATTTTGAACCATCTTTCCAAAAATAAATTTTGTTTCATGTTTTGAATAATTAAAATTGCTTAAATAATTTAAACCTTGTTTAAATCATTTAAATTTGCTAAATTCATAACTTGCTCAAATTAAATTATTTTTTGAACTTATAAAATATGTTTTCAAACTAGAAAAGTATAACCTTTTCAAATATGAATTTGAATTTATGTTTTGAACAAATAAAATTCAAATAATATCCCTACTTGTTTTAAATTCAATTAAATCTTGTTTAAACTTGTTTAATTCATAATTAAATCATTGTAATTCCTTTTTCAATAATTGAAACATGTAATCCACCTAGAATTTTGTGTTCTTTTCAAATATGAATTTTGTTAATTGTTTTGAACAATTAAAATTGATGAAAACAACAAATGCTTGTGTGATACCTTTAAGTAACCAAAATTCCAAAACTTAATCAATAAAATTCCAAACTTGGTAAACCTTATTTCCAATTGATTCTATTGTTGTTATTTTTCTGTTTTCCTCATCCATGCATCATACTAATCCACTTTCACCTGTTGATTAGTTGTAAAACAATTGTTTCAACCATAATTCATGGGCTTTTCATATGCAACTCAAATTGCATATGGGTCCATTTAAATTGGGTTACCCTGTCAACTAGTTTATTTCTATGCATCAATTAAATGGACATGCATCATCCCATGATTGTGCACTATGCCATGTTATTGATTGTTTGTTTCTTTGCGTTGTTTGTTTGCTTCTTCTCGAATAGACGACGACGTTGAGACAGACGATACTTACGACACCCCTTCTGAGTATCTAGCTCAGTACCAGGCTGCTGAGTTTGCAGGCAAGTATTCACTCACATGAACCATTGTGTTCCTTTCAACATTGGATACCGATACTTTCCGTTGTCTTTTCTGCTAGCCATATGAATAGTTGCTTCTGTTACGAACCTATCACATGTTATCCTTAATCCTGATATAGCCTCACCTCCACACCTATAACCCCTTTGTTTGTTGCCCGTGTCTTACTAGCATGCTTAGGGTTGTTTTGCTCGAGTATGCTACCCGTTACTTTCTGTTACTATATTTCTATTATGTTCTGGGGCTCGATGTTAAACAACAACCTGTTAATTTTGGGTAATATTAACTTGCTGATAAGGCACCGGCAGGAGGCCCGGCGTGGCTTTGAGGCCTGCTAGTGTCGACCCTAATTAGGAAAAGGGTCTTGTCTACTGATCCATGATGAGCGCACTAACCGCATGTGGGAAGCGTGTATGGGCGCCCCCCTCAGTTTGATTCGATTCGCATCTCGTCCAAATCGCCACACTTAGTTCGGGCTTTCCATTTGATGCACGCATATGCAGGTACGAACCCGAGGCCAGGGTGGAACTTTTGTAGTCGGCATTTAGGGCGGCGTGGTCTTAGAGTGCTATGAGGGTCCCCTTTTCTTCGTGGGGCTCGATTAGCCGCGCACGCACAACACGTGGTTCTTTGGGCTTGATGCGAAGAAGAGTTGAGTTGTGTAGAGTGCCTCGCTTGGTGGGTTTGATTCCCGTCTGGCGGGATATTATTACGTGTACGGCCAAATTGGTGCACCCCTGCAGGGATAAATCTTCTCGAGAAGCCGTGTTTTCCGCGGTTATGGATGACTTGGTGAAAGTACTGGCTAACAAGTACTCAGGACAACTTACACCTAACTAATGATAACTTGACTAGTAATAGCCTTATTGTCACAATAACTTGATCCATCACTAATCCAACTGTGTGAGTTATCCTCGGATTGCTTCTTTGGATAAGGGGCGAGATCCAGGATGGGTTTGTTTGGAGTTAGTTATAGTTGGTTATGATACGCCATCTTATCTCCTTTCTGTTAGCCGGAAGTTGTATCATGTTCTGTAGTTGGTTAGTGCAGCCAGCTGCCGCATCTTTTGTATCACCCTTTCTTACGTTGAACCCAAAGCATATGTGCTTGGTGTTGACGGGTTACCCTTTGGTGAACTGTGAGTCTTGCTTGCCAGTACATTTATGTACTGACCCCTTTGGGGCTGTGGTTTCCGCAGACTACGCTTACGAGGATCCCCGTGACGGCTACTACGTGGAGTTTGACGAGGCTGCTGACGAGTAGATAGCGGACCTGGGCAGGATCCGAGACATCGTGGATGGGCTCCGTCTTTTCGTTTCCGGCTTCTTAAGCCTATTTGGATTTTGTCTGTACTCAGACCCTTTGAATGCTTCCGCTGAGATGTAATGATGATATGTTGGGACATGTGTCCTCTGGATGATTGTATTTGCTATCTCTGCTCTAGTGAGAGCTATTTGCAACTTATTTCTATTTATTTGTGTCTTAGAGATATGTTGTGTTATCATCTTGTTAAACGCCGTTGACGTACCATGTGTGTATGGTATGAAGTACGTCAATGGTAGTATCCTGATTTCTATGGGATGGTTTACGTAGACGATGAACAGTAGGGGTTGGTTGTCACACATACGTGTGTTGGCCTACTCGTAAGAGATGCGGGTGCCGGTAAGCCACGTAATCCAACCAACTACTGTTCAACGGAACTGCGAGTATCCTCTAGAAGTCCGGGTGTGACAGAAATCTTGCTCTGCGCAGATGTCGCCATGACTTCACAGTCCTGATGCTTCTCGGCGAGAGCCTTAAACTCACCTGCAGAGAAGCAAAAAGTGAGCAGAGATAAAAAAAAATGGGCGTAGATACAAAACGCATAAACCAAAAGTGTTGGCACTTACTCTCTAAAGAGGACAACTTGGTGATGGTGTCAGTGACGCTCTGCTCCAGTACTGCCCTTTCGCCCTTCTCAGCCTCCAGCTCCCTGTTCTTGTTCCTAACAGTCCAATGTGACCATAGAAGCTGGCGGAAGAGCTTGGTCCGGACCTCAGTGCACTCTTGCAGAGAGGAAGAGGGAAATGTGAGTTGGAAGATTCGACCCGAGTAGATTGCAACTTGGTTGAGCCTTATCTACTCGACCCAAATCTCGGGGACTGGATGGAGGATAAGGCAAAGACTAAAGTGAAGAAAGATAGAAACTCGCAAGTCGGAAATTTGAACAGAAAGGGAAATGCACTCACCCGGTTGGTATTCTCAGCGTCTTCAGCAACTTTGCGCAGGAAGACCATTTTATGCGCCAGAGTGCTGCTGGAGGAGGACATCGCCATCGTGACAGGACCGACATCAGCGTTATTCCATGATTGCCGGTAGTTATCAATGTTGTTAAGCCGCATGCCTTCCCATTCAGGGCGACCATGCCTCTTGCTATCCCAGTCCTTCTCGATATAACCTATAAGGTCGAGGACAGTCTCTGTGTCTTCTCGGAGCTCATACTCAGGCTCCACGAGGGGGGCATCACCCTGGATAGTCAATGAAGTGTCTTTACCCTTGGATCCGGAGCGGGCCAAGGTTTTCCGCTGCTTCAGCTCCTCCAGCCCCTTGGCCTCTTGCGCCAGCTTTATCTGGTGCATCTCCTGCAATTCACGCCAGTGTTCCGAGAAGTTCGGAGGTTTGGCGGTACCACTGACGCCTGCTCCAGGAGCCTGTTGTTCCGTAGGGGCAAACTTGATACTGGTCTGGATCAGCTTGGTGCTCCGAGTAACGGGTCCGCCCTTGGCCAGCTTGGCTGCAGCCGCATCCAAGGTTTTAGCCTGCTTGGGTTTGTTGAGTGGCCAGTGGTTTTTCTTAGGTGGGGGTTGCTGCTGCTGTGGCTGCCCAGCTTGCTTAGCACCTGGCAACGGGTACTCAGGAGATTGTGGGGTCCGCTGCTATGGTGGTTGCTGCCGCGGCTTCTCGGCTGCTGCTGCCCAGTTTGCCCTGTAGCTCGTTTAGGTTGCCCTTTGGGCTGCTGCTGCGGAGTCGGCTGTTTCTTGGTAACTGGTTCGGGAGGCTGCTGCTGCGGCGTTGGTGTAGCTGTGGGCTGCTTCTCAACAGAAGGCTGTTGAGGTTGTTGCTGAGGAGGTGGCTGAGGTGCAGAAGGAGGTACTTGAACTGTTGCTGGTGTGGGTTGCGGTCCAATCGGCTCTGGTGTTGTCGGGGTTGATTGCTGCAGCTCAGAGATTGGCTCTGGTGTGGACTGCCGCGTCTCGGTGGGCGGCTCCATAGCTAGCTACTCGTTGTTGGGTTCCGGCTCCTCCAGAATCCGATCAGTCTCCATCTGGGTGCATGTGTTCTCGGCACCGAGGTCTTGTTCTTCCTTAAGAGGAGAGGGCGCCTTGGTCCTCTCCTCTGGTTGATCTTCCCCTTCATCAGTGGTAAGGTCCACGACGTTCTTGGAGGCGCGTGGCTCGGGTGGCTCGTTGGTGGCGTCTGCATCCAATGGATCTCTGAGAAGGAAAGAAAGAAAGGAAGAATAAGAAGGATGCAAATACAAAGAACAGAGAAGAAACAGAAGAAACGGCTGAATGCAAACACAAAGCATCAATCCCCTGTAAGACTTACGCGTCCACAGCAGTGCGCTTCTTGCGCGTAGTGGTCTTTTTGCCGGCTTTCTTCGGCTTCTTGGTAGGAGGTTCGACGGCTCCACTGCCCGGCCTTTTCTTGGTTCCAGTGGGGGAAGCCATTGACACGGGTTGTGCATCTATGGGCTCTTCCTCCTCCAACTCGGCTGCAACCAAGAAGAGCAAATTCAGAAATCAATGAGGAAAGAAGTAAGAGATATATGGCGATGGGCACGTTGGTGAACTCGTTCACCTTCATTGTCCTCGGACCAGCCCCGAATGGAGGTGGAGACTCGGGACTTACCATCCTGGCCAGCGAGTGGGATACAGAGCGTATCCTAGACGTCGAACGCCTCTGCATCGTCCTTGGTCCAATCCGACGACAAGTTCTGCTCGGGGATGGGATTGTCCTCTTTCTTCTGGCGAGGGATGACCTAGGGATACATGCAAAAGCATATGGAACAAAGTATACTCAAGGGGACCGAGTGGAAGTCCTACTCGGTCTAGCATGCAAACACAAAGCATATACAGCTAAGTCCTAGAAAGGGAAACGAGTAGAGGTTCTACTCGGAGAAGTATGCAAGCACAAAGAATAGCAGGCTAAGTCCTAGCTGAGAAATTCTATCCGGCCTAACAATGCAAACAGAAGTCTTAAATAGGAAAACAGGTGGAGGTCCTACTCTGAATAGCATGCAAACATAAAGCATACTAAGCTAAGTTCTAACAGAGGAGCCCTATCCGGTATTGAGTGCAAACATAAAGCATATTGGCTAAGTCCAAAGAAAAGAGTACAAGATACCTCCTATTCAGTATGGAATGAAGAAACAAGAGAAGAAATCGACTAAGTGTGCAAAAAGGGAGTACTCACTTCGGGGATTGGCTTGTTGCGGCTATACGGCACGAAACCGTAGAACCAGGTATCAGAGAGTGTGGCCCTGAGAATGTACTTAGCCCAGATGGCCACCTCTGCCTTGGTGAGCTCGAAGGTGGTCGTCCGGGTGCAGTCACGGGCTCCACCCATGTAGCACATCTTGTGCGCTCATTCTTGAAGAGGGAGAACTCGGCGCTCCACCCAGCAGGCGATTAAATCATCCTTTCGGAGTCCTTGCTCCACCAACTCTTGCAGGCGCTCGTCTACCCGGTTGACATCGTTCAACGTCTTCTTGGGATGGTAGCCCCAATTCCTCATCTCGGTGGGGGGCGCATTCTAGAACTCGGGCAGTTTGATGAGGTCGACTGTCTTCTCGTCTGGCTGTAAAGGAGGGTTCTTGATGTATAAGAACCCTCTCTGCCATTTCCGGGAGGTGTCCAGCCCGAGTACCCGCGGGTGGCTACCCGTGGTCCGCTGGAGCATCATCGTTGTCCCAGTTTGAGTCATCTCTTTTGGGGCAATTGGATTGGAAGGATTGGGAATAACTTGTTGGCGAAAGAAGAAGTATTTCGCCCAGGTGTCTACCATGCGGTAGACACCGAGAAAGGCTTCGCAGAAGGTGACGAAGGTGGAAAGCATGGCGATG
Organism: Alopecurus myosuroides; assembly: GCA_028641055.1. Lineage (NCBI taxonomy): Eukaryota > Viridiplantae > Streptophyta > Magnoliopsida > Poales > Poaceae > Alopecurus > Alopecurus myosuroides. Next base: position 92,933,849 of record CM054062.1, on the reverse strand, counting down.
GCATTCGCCGGGAGATGATGTGGCTGGAGGCCGAAATGACGGAGGATTTTTTGCATAAACTTGGATATCGTGAGGCCGAATCCGCGTTTGAAAGGGCTTAGAAAGACTACGTACTCACTAGGGCCGGGAGTAGGCACCAGCTCCTTGCCGGGTGGTCGGCATATGACGTCGGGAGAGACCCGGAGGGTGTTTACCAACCACTGGCAGTCCGACGCCTTGACGTCGGAGCCCTCCCAGGCGGCGCGCATCGTGGGAGGATCCTCCTGGTGCAGATCTGCAGCGGCGGACTCGAGCTCCATCAAATCTTCCCCGACGAGGAAGTGTGGTGTCGGAGATGAAGACGAAGGCAGAGAAGAGGAGATGCGGCGGAACGGCGACGGTGGCGCAGAATCGAAGAGGACGGCGCCGCGCGGTGAAGGCCCGGTCGCGGTTGCGCACTCTCCGGTGAGCAGCGGTGCGCGGGGATGAACCTTCTCTCTCTGCGCACGGAACGGTTGCGGGCTGTGGTCTCGCGGTGGCTCTGCGTGCTCACTGTGACTTGGGAGGCGAAAAGGGAGCGGAGACAGGGGAAAATGGCAAGGAGGAACAAGCGAAGGGCGGAGCGGAGGTATATAAACCTCCTCGGGTGCAGTTATAGCACATGATTAACTGCGGAGATATCATGCGGCGTGGGTAGTAACCGTGCCCGTTAGAAACGCACCAAGCGAATTATTCGCGATAACGGGCGCAGTTGATGAGTACACCAGTGAAGGGACGTGACGCCCAGTGGGCCCGGGGTGAAGTGACCATCGCGTGCCCTGCTGCCGCATCGGAATCGAGGCGTCATGGGCTACGGTTGCGGGACACGTGTGTGGCCTTGACATGCAAAGATGGACCCGCTCTGTTTCGAGCGGCAAGATTTTTGGAAATTTGGCTAAGTGTTGGTATCTCGGTTGGAGCCAAATCAGCTTGGTCTACCTGGCACCATGAAGAAACTCCAAAGATCACAATAGTGAAGGCTCGAATTCAGGTTGTGAACATCCGAGTTGAGGTGCAACTCAGCTGCCGTTCATCACGGAAGTTATTTGGTTAAAGCTGGCAGGGCCCAATGCCCAAGTTCGCCGGACTCTACCAGCTTCGGGGACTAATGTCGGGTGGCTACCCCCGAGTAGGGGTAAGGCATGTCAGAAACGAGGTTCAAGTTGATGTTCACCAAGTTCAGCCGTATCGAGTTGGTACTGGCCAGGTAGGCGGCTACCCGGGTATCTGGTATCTGGTTAATACTATTCGGTAAAAAGAGCAAGAGGCCAGAAGGAAGAATCAAGGCATATGTCTGGATCAGCCGGGTAGCGCTCGGGTGATCCGGATAGACGTGACGCTATTCTACTCGGGCACAAACTCAATGGAGCCGTTGTGGGAGATCCCGCATATCCAGGGGTCGTACAGGCGTGCGGTTCAACTTACTAGGCGCGCGGTTATCTGCACTGAGACGTGGGAACAGTACGGGTTGGTAGCTGTCAAGTCCTGTCACTGACAAGGGGGACAGAACATGTCAGCGACCTACCCTAAGAGACTGACAGGGTGGACAAGACATGTCAGTCGCCTACCGCGGCGACTTTCGACGATGGTGTCAGCGGGAACACGGAGGCGTGCGCCGTTCCCACAGTGGAGTTGTCTCTTCGGTCCTTTTATTCATAGAATACTGGCTGGCCACCAGTATATAAGGTGGCCAACCCCCTCCTGCGCGAGGGACGTTGGACTTGGGATCATTTATTGCAAGGCTTAGCAACTCATAGAGAGAACAGTAGAGAGAGATGAGCGCTGGCTACTCGGCAGAGAGTGAGATACTGAGAGATTGTAACTTCTGTATTCGACACAACATAATATAGAGAGATAGGCAGGAGTAGGGGTGTTACCTCCACACGAGGGCCCCGAACCAGGGTAGATTGTGGTGTTTGCATTGTTCTGTGCGCGCCTAATCGGCGTGCGATCCCTCCCCGAATACCTACAGCATCCATCATCCCCAAACTTAAGCCATCCTATGGCATCTGTCTTCACACCACGACATATGGATACCTAACAATCACCAATTAACAAGTCCTATTGCTGTTTGTGAATGATATAAAAATAGAACCTAGGAAACACACACCAAATTGGAGACAAATGGGCAATGCAAATATGTGTATGGAAGTTTGCAATGCACTAGAAAGACACTAGCCAAGCTCAATGATAACAGGTACAAGATTGCTCAAAGTGTAGTGTCAATGATAGCAATGAAAACAGATCCAAATAATATGTATAGCAATATGTCTCAATGGCCTCTTTTTGCTTTTTCTCAAGTCTGCTTTTCTCTTTTTCTATTTTCTGTTTTTCTCTTTTTTTTATACTTTTTACTGCCCGAAAACAACTAAAGGAAAAATATAACTCTGATCAATGTGACACAATGATATGATAATGAGCAGCCTGTAAACGAGCAATAAAATAGCTAGTAGTTGTGGGGAAGATACCTATATATTGTTGTAGAAAGGCAGTAGCTAATGGTTCACAAAGATTGGAAAAGGAAATCCTAAAGAAAATGGAAAAGAAAATCTAACCGAAACACCTAAAGGAACTAGGGAACACACGACAGAGAGACTCACCGTTTTTCTGTCGTGGTGGCAGGGAAACGCTACAGCTTTGGCCCACGGCAGGCTGTCGCGGCAGCAAAACGCCCAGAAACTGTGTCGTACGGCAGCGAGCGGGCGCGAGTATCTCGCGCTAAAACGCAGAGACCGTCTGTGTTCTCGCGCGCGGCAGAGCAGGACGCGCACGGCAGCGGCGACATCGATTTGGCTCCGATTGGTACCTGCGGCAACGCGCACGTGTGACGGGGTGTGGTGCGCGCAAGAGTTTTATGGGCGCGGGTAAGGGAAATCCGATACCAACTCGCGCGCGGCAGCGGTAGGAAGCCGATTGTGACTAGGACTGATCCGCGGCAGAGATTTAGCGAGTTTTTGTACCGCGGGTAGGAAATCGAAATCAACTCGAATTGGAAACACACCCACGGCTCGATTGCTATTTTTGCAGGGATTTTCGGTGGACTCTTGATAAGAACTCGAAGAACAACTAGAACGCTAACCCTAACTCGAAACCTAATGACTCAAAATAAGAAAAAAAGGAACACAAAATCAAAACACAAAACAACACTAGAAATTTAAAATTAGAGATTATCTAAGGCTAAGTCAGTGATCTACTACTATTTTTGTGGATTTTTCTGTATAGGTATGAAAAACAACTCGAATCTAAAGGGATAAATACAGCTCACCGAGTAAACACAGTAATCTGATACCAAGATGATAAGGGGATGCCCGATCTTCTTAGTGAACTTGATGATAACCAATGTGATACCTCGATCTCTCCTTTGGCTAAACCCGGTTACCAATTGCAACAACACTCAACCCCTTCGGATATTAGAGAATCCACACTCTTGCACAAGTAGCCACCGACTCCTTATTCCCAATGGAACAGCAGAATACACTTAGATTTGCAAAGGTAGTATGATTCAAGATCAATGCTTTGAGCAATACAATCTAGAAGTCTAGGGTTTATGTTTTCTCCCTCTCTAACTCGTAGCAATGTAGCTTATATGGGGGTAGGGGTGCGGCCACAAGGGGCATTGCACAAGCACACCTAGCCCAAACCCAATTGGACTCTAATTGGTACTTTGGACTCGAACCAAACTGCTACAAAACGACCCACCATTAAGGGGTGCGGCCATAATGGTATACAAACCATATCTGTTACTAATAGGACTCTATGTGGCGCATTGATACCCATTGTGGCGCCCTCCTCTTGTTTTCACCATCTCCTAGTGTGGAATAACAAACTAGGAGTTGTTTTCCGCACTTGTATTGTTGTTTTCACTATCTTCCATGTTTGTTTTCACCATAGTGATCTTGTTTTCCAGCTCCTCTTGAAGTGAACCTCCATCCATGCTTGTGTTATCAACAAACCTGAGTATACATAAGTGCATGGATTTAGGTAGTATAAAATTCTCATGAAAACAAACATCATATTCTAATAAGAGAGAATTCACATGTTGTTGTAATAACTTAGTTCTTGATCTTGTCATTGGTCCAATTCGCATTTCATCATGTTTCTCTTTAATAGCAACATCTTCAATGGGAGAAAGTTTAGAAGCACTAGGGATATCCTCGTCACAAAGGAGTTGCTACAAAAGTATACAACCCCTTGACTCAAAGAAAATAGAGAAAACAAAGCAAAAAAATAAAACCATGGGTTATCTCCCGAGAAGTGCTTTTGTTTAACGCCCTTGAGCTAAGCATAGGAAGAGAAAATAAAGTATTTTCAAAAAGAGAGGCATTAAAATCAAGATAAGGCAATTTCTCAGTAATTCATTTTATTTTATCGAAATGAGTTTCAAATGTTCCTCTCTTAGAACTTTTAGGTTTACTACTCTCATCAAATAAATTTGCAGAAACAATCCAATCAAAATTATTTTCTTGGGCTTCATGCAGTGCTACCAATTTAAAGGGGATTGGTATTTTCATATCCTTTTCACTTTTAGGTTTAGACTTTTCAAGAGCACCAACAACATCTACACATGATCCTAGCATATTGAAACGATCAAAAACATTTCTAGCTTCTAAAGCAATATCTCCAAATTCTTTAAGCATGGTTTCTAAGATATTTTTTTTCAATATCTTCAATATAATTCAAGTTGAGGAACATTTGCTGCAGTATGGGGTGAAAATTAACAAACCTAGCTTCTAACATGTGAATTAAAGAAGTTGCAGCAGTTTCATAATTTGGAGCAAGTTCTACTATGGATTTTTCCTCAAAGTTTTCATGCTTACTGATGTCTACGCATGCTTCTATTCTTGTAGACAGTATTGGGCCTCCAAGTGCAGAGGTTTGTAGAACAGTAGCAAGTTTCCCTTAAGTGGATTACCCAAGGTTTATCGAACTCAGGAGGAAGAGGTCAAAGGTATCCCTCTCAAGCAACCCTGCAATTACGATACAAGAAGTCTCTTGTGTCCCCAACACACCTAATAGAATTGTCAGTTTTATAGGTGCACTAGTTCAGCGAAGAGAGAGTGAAATACAAGTAATATGGATGATTATAAGTAGTAATTGCAATATGAAATAAAAATGGCAGCAAGCAAACATGTAGCAGAACTGATTGTAAACGGTGTTTCAATGCTTAGAAACAAGGCTTAGGGATCCTAGTTTCACTAGTGGACACTCTCAACAATGATAAAATAATAGAATGCATAAATATCTCTCTTCACTACACTACTCCGAACCACTCTCTGGTCGCATAACAAACACCAATTAATTGCGTAGGGCTGTAACATCACTCCTCAAAGTCGCATTCCCATGTCAAGTTAACCCCACGCTGTCACTATGAGCGCCCTAGAAGGTACTAGACAAACACCACAATTTCATAGGGTCATCCAACACAAGATATAGATATCATGCTAAACCACACGGTGCACACACTGTCACCACTTGAGTGGCATAACAGATGAATAGTAACATCTACTAATTCAACTAGATTAGAAAGCTCACGATCACATAAAGATCACACCATGGGGGAGAGTGATGAAACACATAGCTACCGGTAGAGCCCCCAGCCCCGGGGGAGAACTACTCCTCCTCATCATAGTAGACAGCAACGACGATGAAGATGGTTGTGGAGTCGATGGAGATGGCTCCGGGGGCACTTCCCCGTCCCGGCAGGGTGCCGGAACAGAGATTTTGGTCCCCCGAAACTTGTCGGCGGCAGCGGCGGAGCTATGGATGTTTTTGGTGGAAAAGGCCGATTGATCTAGGGTTTATGCATCGGGGGGAATATATAGGCGAAAGGGTGATGTCGGGGGGTGGCAAGAGGGCTCACACGACCCCTTGGCGCGGCCAGAGGGGGAACCGCGCCCCCCCTATGGTGTCGTGGCTCCTGGGCACCCCTCCGGGTCTCTTCGGGACTCCGTGTACCCTCCGGGACTTCTAAGACTTCTGGCTTTTGAATTTTCCAATTCCGAGAATATTTCTAGAACAGCTTTTTTGAAACTAAAAACAGTAGAAAACAGGAACTGGCTCGGTGGCATCTTGTCAATAGGTTAGTCCTGGGAAATCGATAAAAATGACATAAAGTGTATAGCAAACATGTGGGAAACAACATGAAAACAACATAGAACGTCAGAAATTAAGGATACGTTTATGACGTATCAGTTAGTTCCAGCAAATCGATAAAAATGGCATAAAGTGTAAGGAAAACATGTAGCATATGGCATGAAAACAACATGGAACATCATAAATTAAGGATACGTTTATGACGTAGCACTGGACTGGTCGAAGAAAGTGGAGGAATGTCGCAATCAGTGGGTATATGTATATGTTGGCGAGAGGGACCCTCTCTTTCACGTCCTCAACGGCCCAACGATTCAGCATGATTCGTAGTAACAGAGCACCCTTTCCGGTTGACGCGTCCAGGACCTCCTGGCCTGGATCTTGATGTTGTGCGAGAGAGTCCTAACCGGGAAGATGGTGGTGAGGAAGTTCATGGGGAGATCCATCGAGCCCCTCTAGGAGAACCAGGAGCGTGTGTGGGGTACCCCGGGTTGGAGGGCCCGATGAGGCTTGATGAGGAAGATCAAAGTGAGGTCAAGATGAACACCCTCACGAAGACCTTGGTTGCCTACGCCGCGGTGGGGGTATCCAGGAGGCAGTCGACCCCTTGTATTGCTAGGGGCGCCAGGACAGGCCCATACTCATTACAGTGATGCCCTTCTTTGACCTGTGGGTCCTGCTGGCGGATGGGTAGGACCAGAGGAGCAAGAACCCCCTCATCGATGGTCATGACAAAAAGGGGAGGAATAGGAGGATGATGATGCCTCCGGAACCCCCACGAGTGAGGGGAGTAGCACCATTCGTCCATCCGAAGAGCGTCAGTCCTGAAGCAGGAGTGGTGCAGGGCCCTCAGACGACGACGAAAGGGGGACCCTCTAAGGACGAGCACGGCTCACGAACCCCTTCCCTTGTTCGGTCCCTGCTGAAGATGTGGCCGGCACCTTTATGACTCTAGCTCGTGGCAGCGAGGAGGAGCGACAGAGAAAGGTCACCTCTAAGAGGCCCAGCAAGCTCCTCGGGGAGAAGCGGGCCAGAGGCCTAGCCGAAGAGGCACTGAATCCCAAAGACTCTAGCTTAGTGGCTCAAGCCCTTGGTTGAATATTCAAGGCCAGTAAAATTTTAGGTGGTTGCTCAATGGACTATATGATCCATATACACATCCCAATGACACCATTGACACAAACATAGAATTCCTATGCTTATAGTTTAGTGGTTGTGGGAAACATCCCGGAGACTCCGGCCACAAATATTTTGCACTGAGGTAAAGTTGCTACGCTTTGGCGTTTTCCTCTGGACCCCCCTCTGCAGTATGGCCGGAATAAGCCCGGAGACTTATGGAAGTCTTCGGCTAGGCCGGATTCTTTCGGAAAACATCTGGTCTGGAGACTCCGCGCCAGGCCGGAGACTCCGGTCTTAGTTTCCTACAACGGCTAGATTTCTGGGACACTATAAAAATGCTTATCCTACCATGAGAATGGTACCACGACCATAAATATCTCACCGCCATTGTTCAATAACTTGAACTCCATAGATCTCCCTCTCTAGCCACTCAAACACTTTGCCCTTTGGGGATTTGAGAGAAAAGACTTAAGTCTACATTCATACCCAACTGGTTTGATTTCCCCTTTTATTCCATAGAGGAACTTGCTACTCTTTGGGTTTGTTGGAACTCTAGGAGGTTGTGGTCCTTCGAGGCTTTGGTAGCCACGAAGACATTGTCGGTAGCCACCAATTGAGTTGTGGTGTGTGCCCCGGCCTTGAAGCATCGAGTTTTGGTGGATCGGTGAATTTGGTGAGGATCCTCCAAGTTCTGGAGTGTGTCTCATCCTTGTGAAGGTTCTAGTTGTCAACCTCGACGACAACATAGTGATTCGTGCCTCTCCATAATGGTGGTAGGACACGAAGGTGATACAGTGTGCCATTTGATGGCTACTCGGTGTTCCAACTTGGTGGAACCGCGTCGCTCCAATGGGTACTATCTTCCATTGTGAAGTGAAGTTCGGGGTAAATCTCCGCGTCATTGTGTTCGGTTATCTCTCAACTTACTTTTACTTATTTTTACTAGCTTAATTTTTTACATATCTAGTGCTAGTAGTATTTTCTCATCATATAGGATTGTTTACCTAGTTGCATAATCTAGACAATCTATATTTGAGCAATATTCTTTTAAAACAAAAATAAGTAAAATTTGTACTTAACCTATTCAACCCTCTCTAGTTAACCATCTCGATATTTCACGTTGGTGGAGCTCCTTCTGGAGCGCGCATAGCGCGGCGTCTCCTTCAGGTGGAGGCGGTGGAGCTCCGTACATGGGCTGGCCCGCCTGGGTTGGTAAGTTGTCCGGAGGCGGAGGGTGCACAGAGCCAGCCAGGGCTGCTGCATTTGGTTAGGCTTGGGCGAGGTTGATGAGCTCGGTGATGCGTGCGAGCCACGCGTCGCGCCCGACATCAGTGGGGCGGTAGCATTGGAGCTCGTACGCCATCTGCAGTGCTGCCCGTGGACATGGCTCGTTGCGGTGAGTGGATGTGGATGCGGTGTGGGTGGTCGGTGACGGATCCCTGGAGGGGTGAAGAGAGGAATCCTCCTGATCCTCCGTGTTTGGTCAGGTGCGTTGGTGTCGACATTGACACGGCGGCGAGTGTGAGTGTTCACCACAGGATCGGTGTGCACACGACCGCTCTCCCTGCAGTGAGAATGCTCACTACGAGTCATCAGCTCGGCCATGGCGATGAGCAAAAGTCGAGGAAGCGCCTCAGCCCCCTACCTGGCACGCCAAATGTCGGTGTACCGTGTCTGAATGAACACAATTCCGAGAAGAAAGAGGTACGAACTCTGGGGGTTGAAACACGCAACACTGGAGGGACCTCTAGATCCTAAGGAGGTGAGGATACTGTGACGCCCCGAGATCGGGCACTATGCAGATTTCAGCATTCCCGCCAAAATCCACATAATAACCGATTCCAGGTTGCCACGTCTGATAACATTACAACAGTTCACGAATAATCCACAACAACAACAGAAAAGATATATACAAGAGGACTCAAACAAGCCAAGGATACAACTGATACAATACAAAGATCCAAATAACAGTGGAAGAAACAACATAGCGTCCGGCTACGGACAAGTTACAAATTGGACTAAGAGTCCTGAAGATAACCGAGAGCGTCCAATCCCTGCCCAGGCCAAGCCGGAGGGATTCCCAAGCTAACGTCGTCAGACTTCAAACCTGTTGACTGCAATGTTGAATATGCAGCCACGAAAAAGAATTCGTGGATCAGTACGGTTAAGTACTGGCAAGTGGATAAACCATACTCACAAGATACCGGTGTAGCCAGTCATCACAAGATACAAATACTTTGGGATCAACGGAGAGGAAGGGATTATTGCAAATAAGCGGCAGCGGGCTGCACTAACCAACTACAGAAACACACTACAACTTCTGGCTAACAGAAAGAAGGTAAGATAGCGTATCGTAACCAACTACAACTAACCACCAAACAAACCCATCCAATGTTACCCCTACTAAGGAAGCAACCCAAGGATAACTCACACTGTTGGATTAATGATGTTCAACTTATTGTGTCAATAAGACTATTACTAGTCAAGTTATCATTAGTTAGGTGTAAGTTGTTCTGAGTACTTGTTAGCCAGTACTTTCACCAAGTCAACCATAACCGCGGAAAACACGGCTTCTCGAGAAGATTTACCCTGCAGGGGTGCACCAATTTGGCCGTACACGTAAGAATTACCCGCCAGACGGGGGATCAACCCACCAAGCGAGGTACTCAACACAACCCAACTCTGCTTCGCATCGAGCCCCCACGAAGAAAAGGGGGACCCTCATAGCACTGGAAGACCACGCCTCCCTAAATGCCGACTACAAAAGTTCCACCCTGGCCTCGGGTTCGCACCTGCATATGCATGTATCAAATGGAAAGCCCGAACTAAGTGTGGCGATTTGGACGAGATGCGAATCGAGTCAAATTGAGGGGGGCGCCCATACTCGCTTCCCACATGCGGTTAGTGCGCTCATCATGGATCAGTAGACAAGACCCTTTTCCTATTAGGGTCGACACTAGCAGGCTTCAAAACCACGCCGGGCCTCCTGCCGGTGCCTTATCATCAAATTATTATTACCCAAACATTAACATGTTGTTGATTGAATTGAAACCCAACTATCAACTAAACAGGTGATAGAACAAAAGGACAACAGGACTAGAGCGCAAACAACACTAAGCATGCAACTACGACACGAGGGCCAACAAGGTAAACAAACAACAGTTAATAGGAAGTGGAAGGAAAGGCTATATCATGGCTGCAAGGTAAACATATAATAGGATCGAGACACAAGCATCGAATCAACAGGCTAGAATAAGAACAACGGAAAGAATCGGTAACAAGTGATGAAAGTCAGCCATTTGGCAGCAAGTGAGTATACTTGCCTGGAATCCAGCAAGTAGAGGTACATCCACAGAACTTGTCGTTGCTCACATCATCTCAACGTCCTATCCGGGAAGAAGCAACGAACCTCGAACAAACACCGGATGCAACAATTACTACTACGGCAAAAGATCCAGCATGATCAAGATATGGATGCATGACAATTTAATGGATGCATAGAAATAAACTAGTTGACATGATAACATGTTTAAATGGACCCATATGCAATTTGGATTACATATGGAAAGCCCATGAATTAAGGTTGAAATAGTTGTTTTACAACTAACCAATATGTGAAGGTGGATTAGCATGATGCATGGATGATGAAAACAGAAAAATAACAACAATAGAACCAATTGGAAATAAGGTTTACCCATTATGAAATTCACTTATTAAGTTTTGGAATTTTTGGTTACTTAAAGGTGTCACACAAGCATTTGTTGTTTTCATCAAGTTTAATTGTTCTAAACAGATAACAAAGTTCATATTTGATTAGAACACAAAATTTTGGGTGGATTACATGTTTCAATTATTGAAAAAGGAATTACAATGATTTAATTATGAATTAAACAAGATTAAACAAGTTTTAATTGAATTTAATTCAAGTTTGAATATTATTTGGATTTTATTTGTTCAAAACATAAATTCAAATTCATATTTGAAAGGTCATGTTTTTCTGGTTTGAAAACATATTTTATGAGTTCAAAAATAATTTAATTTAAGCACGTTATGAATTTAGCAAATTTAAATGATTTAAACAAGGTTTAAATTATTTAACCAATTTTTAATTATTCAAAACATGAAAAAAAATTTATATTTGGAAAGGTGGTTTAATTTTTCATGGAAAACATATTTTATTTGTGGAAATTGGATTTAAAATGAGCAAGTTATTAATTTGACAATTTTAAATGCATTAAATAAGAAACAGTTGTTTTCAGCAATTTAAATTATTCAAAACAGCAAACAAAATTGATATTTGGAAAGTACATGAAAAGTTGATTGGAAAACATATTTAGTTTGTGGAATTTGGAATTTTTATGCCCAAGTTATGAATTTTGCAAAATTAAGTGAAGTAAACAAGTTTTCAAATATTGCACCAATTTAAAATATTCAAAGCAGCAAACAAATTTTATATTTGGATAGAGCATTTAATTTGGCACAGAATACATGTTTAAAAAGTTGAATTTGGAGTTAAAATGAAATAGTTATGCAATTTACAAATTTAGGGTGCAATCTGCCATTTCATTAATATACAGGGACTTAGAAAAATTAAACAGGGCCTAGAAGTTAGCAGCAGGGACTTGGAAATAAAATACAGGGGCTTGAAAAAAAATAACAAGAACCTGTGAGTGATTAACAGATTGTTTGGGTTGTGAAGAAATTAAAAGAAAAAAAGGGGTTAAACCTGTGGGGGGTGGGATTCGAACCCACCCCCTCTGCTGCGCGCACAACAGCAGCTAACCACTGCGGTGTTCGTGTGTTTGTGTTACACTACTAGGTGGACTGAAGAAGAGGTAAACATCGGGTGTTTACTGAATTTTTGGACAGCACAAGATGCAGTCTTTCATCTGCAAGCGCGACAGAACAAAAAAAGAAGGCCTCGCGTCCGGAGGGATTCGATCCCTGGTCTTTCAGCGTGAACACAATGAGCGCTACCGCTACGCTACCACCAACTCGGTGATGCACCAAGGGCAGGAGCAATCTTGGACTGCCTCTGCGCGAGTTGGGGCTTACTGACGAACAGAACCACCAGAACTGGGAAACGGACGGCGATCAGAGGATGGATAGGCGAGCTGGAGCGATACCTGGCGATGAGGCCTTCGGCGATCTTGGAGCTGGAGGGGTGCTGGTTCCATTCCCCTAACCAGAGGATCCTCGAGGTGACCGTGGTGGTCGGGGCTATGGGGAGGCAGTGTGGTGGTGCACTGGTTTCTGTTCAGAAACAGAAGAACTCGGGGGGGGGGGAGAAAGGGGAGATGGCGGCGCTAGGGCGAGAGGAGAGGGGGTCTAGGGCTAGGCTAGGCAGAGGGGGAAGGCTAGTCTTATGGGGGGAGCTTGGTACGGCAAGCATCAGAGTAGGGGGGAGGAAGATCCTGTGGTGAGGAGGGAGTCGTACTGTCGTGACGACAGCAGGAGGAGGAAGAAAGAGGCTGAAAGGGGTATAGGGCCTTAAGTGGTGGGCTGGCTAGGGAAAGGTGGGCTAGTGGGAGAAAGGGGATGGGGTGGGCTGCCTCTCTCCTTTTTCTTTTGGATTTTTCCTTTTCTCTTTTTTTTGTAAAGGATGAAAGGGAGAGAGAGAGAGAGAGAAAGGAAAAAGGGTTTTGGGGGGGGGGTTCTTTTATTTTACAATTAAATTTTATTAGTTGCAAAACAGTGAGTAAAAGCAAGGTTAGTTTTTATTTCAAAATTGGAAATATTAGTTTGATTTTAAATGGTTAGTTGGATTTAAAATATGGTTTGGGGTTTTAAATTTTATAACTGAATTTTATTAATTTGCAAAATAATGAGTAAAAGCAATTGTGCACATTAATTCCAAAATTTGAATTATTAATTGGAGTTTTAAGTTGGTATTTGAAATTCCATTAGTTTTCCATAAAGATTGATATTTAAACAATTTATTCAATAACCCCAACAATTTATGAGACCTTATTGAATTAATTGTTGGCAATAATTTGATTTTCTTAAACCCACAATTTGATCTTGCCCATTATGATTGAATTTGAAGTGAATTTGAAATTATCATTTGGGGTGTTAACAAAAGGGAATTTCATTAACAAGCAATTTTAAATAAATCAACTTCCAACTATTTGAAAACAATTGAGTTGTTGTAGTTTGCAATTTTTATATTGGAAATTTTGAACAAGGTTTGAAAGTTTAATTTGGTTTGAGTTTTCCAGTTGTTTTGAAAACATGATGCTATGCATATGATGCATGCAAAGCAAAAGAAAACAAACACTTTCTACTGAAGGTAACACCCCAGGTGTTACAGATACATAGCAAACAAGCACGGTAGAGAGTGGAGACACGGTAGTTTACCCAGGTTCAGGACACCGTGATGGGGTAAGACCCTACTCCTGCTTGTCTGATTGATTGCACAACCTGGTGTTTTGTCGTACAATGGGTGGTTCTTCTAGCTATATCAGGGTCGATCCCTCTCTACGGTTGAGACCCTCCTCCTTTTATACCGACACTGGTCCTCTTCCCCAATCCTTAGGCGGGAAGGGATACCACATGGTTCCAAAGGAGGGAACCGATGCACGGCCCTAAGTTACACAAGGACGTAGTCCATCGCTGATTAAAGCTCCGGTCCATGACAACCATGGGGCCTCTCCGATGACATAAGGTATGACGCTTGATACGTCATAAACGTATCCTTAATTTTTGATGTTCCATGTTGTTTTCATGTTGTTTCCTACATGTGTTTTCTATACACTTTATGTCATTTTTATCGATTTTCCTGACTAACCTGTTGACAAGATGCCACAGAGCCACTTCCCTGTTTTCTGTTGTTTTTAGTTTCAGAAAACTTGTTCTGAAAATATTCTCGGAATTGGAAAATTCGAAGCCCGAAAGTCTTAAATCCCCGAAGGTTCCACGGAGTCCCGAAGAGGCCCAGACGGGGGCCACAGGGGGGCCATACCATAGGACGGCGTGCCCCCTGGCCGCGCCTGGGGGTGGTGTGGGCCCCTCGGGCGTCCACCGCCATCACCCTTTCGCCTATTTATACCACCCGATACGTAAACCCTAAATATATACCACTTCGTCCCGAGAAACACCCAAGTCCGCCGTCATCGTCATCCCAGATCGGGAGGGTTCTGGAGCTCTCCCCGGCACCCTGACGGAAGGGGAATTCATCACCGGAGGGGTCTACACCACCATGCCCTCCTCCGAATTGATGTGTGAGTAGTTCATCCCTGGACTACGGGTCCATAGCAGTAGCTAGATGGTTGTCTTCTCCACTTCGTACCTCATGGTTAGATCTCGTGAGCTGCCCTACATGATCGAGATCATCTTTATGTAATGCTACATGCTGTGTTTGCTGGGATCTGATGAATGTTGAATTCTATGTCTTCTAATTATCAATCTATCATGTTATCTGCATGCATATGTTATTTATGATCTTGCATGCTCTCCGTTATTAGTAGATGCTCTGGCCAAGTAGATGCTAGTAACTCCAAAGAGGGAGTATTTATGCTCGATAGTGGGTTCATGCCTTCTTTGCATCTGTGCTCGAGTGACAGAAACATGACGGATGGATGTTGTGCTGTTGCCATTAGAGAGAAAACAACAGTGTTTACTTAGTTTACATTGTTTACATTACACACTTTGCTTACTGTGATAATCTGTTGCTTGCAACTTAATACCCAACGTTTGTTCAGATGATATTCGTAGGGTGGATTATTAGTCATAGATGCAGTTGGATGACGGTCTATGTATCTTGTTGTGATGTCTGCATGAATCACATAGTAATCTTTATGTCTTGCATATGCACTACGGTGCAGCCTTTATTTTTGTCAATTGCCCAGCTGTAATTTGTTCACCACACATGTTATTTATCTTTTATGGAGAGACACCTCTAGTGAACTGTGGACCCCGATCAATTTTCTCATTCTGATAATACACACACCGTTTCCACTGCTTTCACACTGCTTCCACTGTTTTCACACTGCTGCTCTTGTTTTCATACTATTCTCATAATGTTTTCCACACCATACATTTAACCTCTTTGCTATCAGCAAAACCGGTGAGATTGACAACTTCACGGCTTCGTTGGGGCAAAGTGAATTGTTTATGTCGTGTAGGTTCCACGTTGTTGTTGAACCCGTAGTGCATCCTGCCATCTCAGCTGCATCAACCTTCTGAAGTTACTCCTTCCACCTACTGGTCGATTAAACCTTGGCTTCTTTCTGAGGGAAAACTGCTGCTGTGCTCATCATACCTTCCTCTTGGGGTTCCCAAACGAGTGCAAGATCTGCAGCATCAACGCTCGGGGAGGGCCGCGGTGCCGTCATGGTCCTGTTGCATCGAGGAGGAAAGTCTTGGGTGCCGCAGATGGGCAGTGGTCTTTAATCATCAAAGAGGAAACCTTTGGCTCATGCGCTCTAGAGAGCTTGTCTACTGTCGTCATGCGCGCAATCGAGCGTCATCCCGCCGCAGAGGCAAAGGCACATTCAACTCTGACAGGGTCACGAGTGCCACAATGCACCGATTCCCTCGCGAGGGCTCCCAAGTGGGACTTTTCCATGGTGGCGCTTTTCTCCTAGCGGAGACAGTCCTCGTGTGGGTCGATCCCTCACGAGAGGTCGTGGTCGTACGGGCTCGTGGCTTTGACTGTGCCTTGTCACACGGACCGTGATACCCCTGAATCCGCTGGACCGTCAAGAACAAAGGGGTGGGAGCTGCGCGCAGCGGGGAGTTTCGGACGGCGGCGAGGAGCGGCGGCGGGAGGGATTTGGCGCCAAAGGAGGAGACTGGAGAAGGAAAGTGGGGGCTGCGGCGGGCGCGCGGAAAGTTCCTGCCAGCGGTTGGGGCTTTGCACGGGAGTAGAGACGCATAATTCACCGCGCGATAAGGGTTTTTCTCGTGATGGAAAATGATCCCTAGTGCGCTAAATCGACGTTTTTTCGCGCACAGGGTAGGAAATGGTCCATGGTGCGCTAAATCGGCGGTTTTTCGCGCGTAGGGCTAATCTAAGAGTTGCTCTTATTTCTGGACAAAGTAAGTACTCCCACTCTAAGAGCTAATCTAAGAGTAGTTTTTATAATCTGGAATACCCCGTCCCAGAATTTCTAGGTCTAGACTACTATTGCGGTATGCGTAATATTCCGACGTGTCGTTGTCCATTTTGAAATGAAAACGTAAAAGCACTTATTATACACGCTGGCGCCCCAATACTTTTTTTTTCACACAACCCGAACATGTCCGTAAAATAACGAAATACAACGGTACAGCCAAAACATACATATATATCATATAAATACTTAGGGCGTGTTCGGCAACAGTCCAGCTTCTAGCTTCCTGCTGGAGCACCTTGGAGCAGCACCGAACACGCCAACTCCCTGGAGTCAGATCCGTGAAGCTGGACGGTTCGCACGGCAAAATTTCGGAGCACCTCTTTAGCTGATCCACGGATCAGTCCATCAGCGGAGCAGCACCAAATTACGGAGAATGCCACCGCCAAGTGAAAAAGAAAACGTTTCGCTGCTTTCTATTCTCTCCCGAGCTAGACCAGGGGCAGTTCTTTTGCGAAACACATCGAGCATGTCTCGCCCTTGACCTAGCCGCTGGACGGGTCCACACCCGCCGCCGTCCCCTGACTCCATCACCGCAGGAGGAGCTCGCTCGCCGCCGACAGGGCCGTCTCGCCGGCGGAAGGTGCTTCCTCGTTCTCTCGGCTGCCCTCTGTTCCCCTGACTCGGCCGCAACTTTCAGATCAAGGAGCTTGGTGCTCTACCGAACAGGCCTGCCCAGCCAGCACCAAGGCCCATTAGAATAAGGCAACGTATCAACAAACTGTGAACGGACCAGGCTGGAAGTCTATGTTCTAGCAGGCTAGATTTCAGTAAATGAGCTTTGGGCCCGGCTAATGTTTCGGAGCAGCACCGAACGTATCGCGCTCCGTTCCGGACGCAGATATCGCTAGGAGAAGCTGGATCGGAGGAGTTTGCGAAGCTAGGACGTTGCCGAACACGCCCTTATACTGCACATAAGCAGTCCACAAATAGTAGCGCCATACGGATAATTTCATCAGGTATAGGTTCTTTCACTTGCTCATGATTTCGGCGCAGGCTGGCTCTGCTTTCTCACACGATGGCTGCCGCTGATGCGCATCCACCATGCTCACCTTGCCACGTCGAACCATCACGCTGCCACAGCTCGACACATTCGCAGCGCCGCACCGGCTGACGTCTGCGGACCGGCACCGCTCGATGCCCAGCGCGCCGCACCAGTCGGCGCGTGCCTCCCGGCACCGCCCCAGCGCCACGTCCGAGCAGTTGACCACGTCAGCCTCCCTGCACCGCCCGACGCGTAGCTCACCTGCGCCGTGCACGCGCGCGGCCCTCTTGCACCTCTGGATAGAGACCGTGCCCGCGCGCTCCACGTCGGCGGACCGGCACCTCCACGCGATCACTTCGCCTGCCCCGTCGACGCGTACCGCGTCGCACCACGGCCCTGCACGCCTCCGCCACCGCGAAGCCACACCTGGCGAAGCGGACGTGGCCGCCTCCGCCACCGCGCACCACGACGTGCTGGAACCTGCTGACCTCAAGCACGCCTGGGCTGACCACGGTAAGGGTGCCGCCGTTGCACTGGTGCACGCCCTCGTGGATGGTCGTCTCGGTGTCGTCAATGATCACGTTGAATTGGTGGTGAACGGCTGTAGCCGAGGGAACGGCTGTCGGGTACACGGTCACCATTTTATTTTTGCTCTGACTTGTTCGGAGTAGTTGGAACTTGGAAGACGAAGGTAGTAAGTATATAAGGACCATGTGTTGCTTAAGGGCTAAGGTAGCAAGAAGTTAATCACTGACTTGATGTCTAGTGAGCGCTCTTGATTGAGATGGGTTGTTTAAATTGACATTCATTGTTGAGTCTGTCAAAACTAGCAACGCGCCAACTGGTACTGCCCAACGGTGCACACTAATCACGATCACGCGTGAGTGAGCTCCGTACTCAAAAGGGAGGCTTCTTAGTTCCGCTGAAATTGTACTCCTTCGTCTGTTCACGGTGTGCCGGCATATTTGCTTTGTACAATAGTATTCTAAAAGGACGGGCGCAGAACTGAGTCCATAAACACAGAAGTGTTTCGCACACAAAAATAGGAAATTTTTAGAAATCCTAATAAACATAGTCAAATAAAGTCAATCCACATGAGATATTATAACCACGGAAGGTCTCGATCTCGTTCTTCCTGCCTAGAAATTTGAAAACAAGGTCCAAATGGATTGTACAACATTTTTTCCTTAAAACTGAAATAAGGAATTTTTTTCTTGCTCCATTCCTTTGAACCAAGCAAATAAATAGTGTGATCAAAGGAAATTTTTCTATTTAGTTACTCCCTCGTGTTTTTTTTTTGAACAAGGGGAAGGCACACAAGGGCCTAGAGCTGCATTAATATAGTTGGCGGGGGTACATTTTGTAAGCAGGACCAAAACAGAAAGAAAATTATGGCGTAGTCATGCATATTTGCATAGAGGACCTCAAAAAGAAAATAGGGAAAGCAATCGAGTCCATCTTCTCCACCACCTGAACATCTAGGACTCCATCGTGAGCCGTCCTCCCCCCTCACCGGGGACGAAACCACTTGGGATAGAGGGAACATTGAATGCTGCCGAGCATCCCTCAGAAGGCCTCCGTCTTGGAGGTTGAAACGATGCCAAACATGGCATATGGAGTGGCTTCCTCTTCAGCCCGAGATCATGGCGGAAAGACATGGCCACCATGTGTTGAACTCTAGTTGCAACTAGAAGTTTCCCAGCCAGCCTTCAGATCTGCAAGTCGCGACACTGTTCTGGCCTCTCCCCTCGCCACCATGGCCGGCCAGAGGGAGAAGAACCCTATCTTGACCGTAGAAGAAGAGGTGGCCACCGAAATCGAGCTTATTTGGAAGGGGTGCGACCAGTCTACCACCTCCCGTCTAGAACTCCGTACTCCGGAGCATGGCGGCAAGAGTGCCGCCGGCGGCCACATGACACAGCTCGGTTGCATCCATGACGACGAACCCCATGCCATAGCGCCAGACACCACAAAGGAAAACAACAAACAAACAAACCCTAGACACCTACTATATACAGGGAGCCAACGACCTAATCCATCCCCTCACCGGCAAGCCTTGCCGTCGGTAAAAAATAGGAAAAGGGCCGGCGGTGGAAGTGGGAGAGCGACTCTCAACAGGAAAGAAAGGAAGGGGAGATCTGAGAGCCCTCCGCGTCAGATGCTATATCCTCACTTTAGTCTCCTTCGCGTTCTCTTTGAACCAAACAAGTTCTACATAAAGGACGGTCTGATGGATGAACAGAAATTGAAAGAAGGGGCATATCCTCTTGGTAACATGATCAGATACCTACTACCTCATCTAGGATATGTGCAAGGTGTGGGATGCGCTTAATCAAGATTGTAACGGTGGATGTAACTTAGGCCATTCGTAAAGCTCCACATAGAATTATATCTTGGCAACGTATCGGGTGAAAACGGCCATTCGGTGCAAATATGCAAACTTCATACCTGAGCCGGCAGATCTCGAATGGACGGTATGGATGCAAGGTGGGATGTTGACCAGCCACTTAACAACTACTCCCTCCGTTCAACAATACTTGACTTTCATTTTTTCACATATGAATATATGTATACACTGAAACATGTCTACATACATTCATATTTGGACAAATGGAAATTAAGTCTTGTTGAACGGAGGGAGTATTTTGTAAACAACCCCTGAATTGTCTTTTCTCTCCGATTTTGCGGGAACGGGTGAATGATTGGTTACTGGAATTCTTGAGTGATCTTCTCGTCGATGGGATGGTTGGTGGGCATAAAAAAAACTTACTTCCTCCATGGAACCCTAGCGCTTCCACCGTCAGCCCGAGAAGACGTTGACGGAGCCGACGGAGATAGCATAGGAGCAGATATGGTGATTACGCGCCTACGTGAGCGTGTTTCCATTGACGACGTAACTGCCATTCAGATCGGAGATGGCGGTGCTGACGGTGATTGTATCGTCGATGCCGCCTAAGAGTCCCGCTCGGAACGAAACCCCGAACGCCGCTTGCCCCATGGTGGGTGCCAACTGTCTTGTTCCGGGCATCATGTGCATGGTAGGGGGTGCCATATCCCGGAGGTCTAGCATATGGGGAGTTGCCGGTGGTGGGGACATAGTTTTATCTAGGCTCAGGTTAGCCAATGGTGTCTCCCTACTTCCTGCAAAGATCTACTATGGTGGCTCTCGCTGGGCTACAAGTTACACAGTAGCTAGGGCCAGTGCGATTGCCCTAGGGTTTCTCGCGTCCAGCTTTATATAGGATTTCGGAATAGGGCTTGCATGAAGGATCATATCCATGCAATGATTATGACCTAAGATCTATGGCGTCCAGCCTTTTGCTTAGCCTAGACACGTTTTGGGCCGTCGTCTGAATGCCTTCTCCCTACGCATCGTCCTACTGGACTACCCTATGAGGCTTCCTGCCTCAAAGCCTTTGGGACACCCTGGTAGTCCGACGTTGCTGGATACCAGAGGATACCTAAAAAGACAGCGATTGCGCCTAGAGGGGGGTGAATAGGCGATTAAAAAATTCCGGTTAAGCTTTGCTAAATGCTGAAATAAACTAGGTGCTTAAAATAACAAGCACACAACCTAAATAAACTAGGCTCAACTATGTACAAAAACAACTTATGCTAAGCAAGACAAGTAACAAGGTGATAGAAAGATATATGACTTCAAGCACGAAGGCTATAACAATGTAAGGTGCATAAGTAAATACCTCGAGTATAGAAATAACCGAGGCACACGAAGACGATTATGTATTCCCGAGTTCCTCCTTTGAGGGGAGTATGTCTTGTTGGAGGGGTGTGAGCTCGCCATAACAGGCCTACTCAACGCCACAAAGTCCTCACCCTATTATCCGATGAACCTCACCACAAAGGCCTAGTTCACCTTGTACTACCGATAACCTTCAATCTCGAGGCACGCATCCACAACTGAATTGGAGGCTCCAAAGAACACCACAAATTCGTCTAGGGTCCAAAGACCCAAGAGTAACAAGTTCACAAACTTTCACTTCCATGAATCCTCGTCGAGAGAGCAAACCGATGCAAAAAAATGCAATGGAAAGAGCACAAGTGCTCAAATCCTTCACTTTCAAATTCCAACAAAGGAGCAAGTTCTTATGGGGGAATAAGAGAGGAACGACAAGGAAGAACTCAACAAATGAATCCACAAGATCTAGATCCAAAGACTTCTCCTCACTAAGAGGAGAGATGGATAGGTAGAATAATAGATCTAGATCTCCTCTCTCTTTTCCCTCTAATTGGAGGCAAGAATAATGGAGGAATAGAGATAAAACAAGATCCAAAAGGTCAACAACGATGGGGGTGATGACCCACAAGTGAGGAGATCGCAACAGTCCTCGAGGGTAAATACAGCCCAATTTATTGATTCGACATTATGTCAGCCAAATAATACTTATGAGCCTTAACAACTGAGTTGTCAATGCAGGTGCACCTGGAAAATAACTTGCTCGATACAGTTTATTAGGGTGATATGATGGCAGTAATAGTGTGATAGTAACAAGAGCAGTAAAATAAAAGTAGCAATAGTAAGAGCGAAAATAAACGAAGTGGACAACAATGCCAAAACACCGCAGGCAAAGGGATGGATGTAAGGGTATTGCATGAATGAGATCAACCTTGTAATAGACTAACATAGGGCAACACAAATATATAAGAGATCATCCAAGTCACTAACAATCATAGGCATGTATGCCGGAAATAGTTGTGCGTGCTTGCAATAAGAACTTGCACAACATCTTTTGTCCAACCATCCCATTGCCGCGGGAACGATTTGGAACTAATAGTAATTAAGGCACTTGTTTCACCAAGTACCAGATGAAAGCATTCAATGGATACATGTAAAACTTTGGGGTCTCGGGTTCCAGACAATATTAGGTGGATACAACTCGTAGATATGATCCAAAAAAATATTTATATTCATGCAAACATAACATGTTCAGATCTGAAATCATGGAACTCGGGCCCTAGTGATAAGCATTAAGCACTCCAAGTTGCAACAACAAAAGATAACGACTATAGCATATACTAGGAATCATGCCCTATCAATCTCATATGATATTACATGATTAATAACATCCAATCCCTAACATCTGATGTGCCTATAGTAGGGAAATACTCACACATCAAAGAGGGAACATGGAGGGTGGATGGAGACGCATTGGCGATGACGATGGTGACGATCCCCCTCAAATCCCCATCCCCACAGGGTGATAGAGCAGGAATTATGTCTCCCGAACTAGGGTTTCGGGTGGCGGTGGAGCTGTGAATCGTATTTGGGAAAATCCTTCAGGGGTTCTCTGTTTCGGGGACGAAGTCACCTTTATGCCAAAGGGGAGACTGGGTGATACATTGCAGACATATCTATAATTTTTTATGCTCCATGCTTATTTTCTACCCAATATGTTTTGTTTTCCACATTTTTTCTATCGTTTTCCTTCGTTTTCAGGATGTTATTTTCCACAAAACATACAAAGAGGCGTTGTCACCTCGAAAGTCTAATCTAGGGGTTCTGCAGCCCTGTTCCGACACCCTGTCGAAGAGGTGAATCATCATAAGAGGCCTCTACATCGCCATGATCTCCTCTGGACAGATGTGTGAGTAGTTTATCTCGGGACTACGGGTACATGGAAGTAGTTAGATGGTTGTTCTCTGCCCTATGCGTCCATGCATAGAGTCTCGTTAGCTGCCTCACATGATTGAGACCATCTTTATGTAATTATGCATGTTGTGTTTGATGGGATCCGATGAACCATGAGATTATGATTATTTTGTTCATGTCAGTCTAAGATGCTTCACAGAGTTTTAAACTTTTATTGCAATGCTCTTTGGTGTTTATGATTACCTTGGTCACGTAGTTGTTTTCACCTCCAATAGAGGCTCTATATGCTAGATGGTAGGTTCATGCCTCCTTTACATATGTTATGTAATTATGCATGTTGTGTTTGCTGGGATCCGATGAACCATGAGATTATGATTATTATTTTCATGTCAATCTAAGATGCTCCACTTATATTTGTAGAGATTTTTAATATTTTTCTTGCAATGCTCTCCGGTGTTTATCATTACCTTGGCCACGTAGTTGTTTTCACCTCCAAGAGGGGGTTTATATGATAGATGGTAGGTTCATGCCTCCCTTACATCTGTGCTCGAGTGAAATAAACGTGACAGATGGGGCATGTGTTGTTGCTAACTAGTGATAAAACAACAGTGCTCTTGTCTACGGACGAGGACCACTGCTTATAGTACGTATTGTTCTTAATGCATTTGTCTGTTGCACACAAAGCAGTAACTTCGTTGCTGCAACTTAATACCAGAGAGATTTGCTGGATGGCTTTCTTGAGGTGGACTTTTAGATATGGATGCATGATGGATAGCGGTCCATATGCTTTGACGTAATGCCTACAATGTTAGAACCCGTGAACTATATCTCGTCATAATAGTATTGTCATACGTTCATGATTTGTGAATTGCCCAGCTGTAATTTGTTCACCCAACATGTTTGTTTTCTTTGGAGAGATGCCACTAGTGAACCTATGGCCCCTGGTCCTATTTTCCTCATATTTGCAACCTTCTTTAAAGCACTTACATAATTGTTTCCTTGATGTTCTGTTTATTTTTTACTTTTATTACTTTTCAAGACTCTATACGTTTAATTCTATAGTTTTCAGGAAGACCAGAAGATTGATAGCCTTCTCGGAAAGTTGGAGCAAAATAAATTTTGTGTTTGTGTAAAGCTTCCACACTTGTTGACGCTCCACACAACAAGCAATCTTCTCCAAGACTATGAAGTCCTACTGGTTCGGTAAACCCTGGTTCCTTAATTGGGGGAAATTTCCACTATACTACATCATACCTTCCTCTTGGGGTCTCCCAACAAGCGTGTGATCATGTCAGCATCACATACTTTTTCTGGCGCCGTTGCCGAGGATTTGAAGTTATCATCAGCAAGAAGTCTCCCGTCAACTACATGCGAGCAAGTACTTTTTCTGGCACCGTTGTCGAGGACTTCTAGCTTGCTGCAAGGGGAGTCTCACACTTCCACACTCTTTCTTTTGTTTTGTTCTTGCTTAGTTTACTTTTGTATAGTCTTGTTTTCTATTTATCAAAAACGTAAAAAAATTAGTTCCCCGGTTTCTAGTCTTTTATTTTTCTTTTTATTTAGTTTTTGTCTTCGTGGTAGTTTTAGTTGCTATTTTGCTAATATGTCTACCCCTAAAATTTCCATGAAATATCTAAAAGTAGGAAGTGGATTCATTATTGGAAGAAACAACAATGAAGAATTCTTTAACTATTTTAATGGTCTTCGTGATTTTAATGCTAAACCTATAGTTAAACTTGCCCATAACTATGAGACTGCTACAACTTCTTTCGTTGTCATAAAAGAAGCTAGGTTTTTCAACCTCAGTCCTATTATACAACAAATATTTCTTAAACTTGATAGAATGGAGAGATGAATAGAAAGGGATTTTGTGTTGAATGCTTTACTCCTGGAATTTAATGACATTGCTATGGAAGCTAGAAAAGTTTTTGCTCGTTATAAGATGCTTGGCTACGGTCTTGGCATCAAACATACATTCAAAACTTTCGATATTGATGGAATGAAATATGAGGGGAAAACTGAATATGAAAAATAAATTAATATCCATATACCATTATAACTTTTAGCAATGTCTGAGGCATTAGAGGACAATTTTGGTTGGGTTGTTCCGGAGAACCTCTTTGATGACAATAGTAAACCCAAAAGAGAAGAGAGAGGAGATTCTCAACCTTGTGTGTGGAAAATATAATGCCTCTATGACAATTTGGAGCTCCTCGAATTCAGTGATAATACTTGATTCGTTCTTCTTTCCTAGCTAAAAGGTGTTAAAGAAAAATGCTTGTGGAAGGCCACCCACTTTGTTTTCCTTTGATTTCCCTTTGTTTTCTTCAGTTTTATTTTGTTATTTTTGTGTCTTGGAAGTTGTTCCCTCTGTAACAACCGATCCTTATCCTTTTTATTTCGTTTTTGTGCCAAGAGTAACCTCTAATAGCAAGTTAGTATGATTTGGGGAAATTGTTGTTTTCTGTCCAGATTTTTTCACTTCACCAAAAACCTCGGTTCTCTCAGAAAAAACCTGAGGATTTTTTTCATATTTTCTGAGAACCTGCCCCAGGTTGTTATGTAACTTTCATTAGTTTCACACTTTTTTATTTGAGAAACAGAAGGTCCTCGTAAAAAATCATCTTTACCAGTTGTTCCGTTTTGACTGATTTCTGCCAACATTTGCATTTGCCTCTTAATCTTTTTCTTTTGAGATTATTTCGGGGGGGGGGGATCCTTAAAAGAAGTTGTGATAGTATCTAATTTTTAAATGGAGTGCTTGACTTGTGTTGAAACTAAACCAAGTGGATTTATTATTTTGATGCACTAACATTGCTAATGAAGATTGAGAGAAGTTTTAGGTGGAGGAAGTTTTTCAAGTGTAGGGAGAGAAGTATGATATGGTGAGATGAAGGATGGACAAAATCTTAATCTTGGGGATGCCCATGTCACTCCAAGACATATTCAAGAAGTACACGCGTCAAAGCTTGGGGATTCCCAAGGCATCCTCTTCTTCATCAACAAAAATATCAGGTTTCTTTCAAAACACTATATTTTTATTGCTTCACATGATATGTGTTATTCATTGAGTGTAATTTTATTTTGCTTTCAGTTTTTTTTTTGTTGTATTTTATTTTTGTATCCTAGAACATTTTAGTTGGAGAGAGACACGCTCTGTTTTTGTTGCCTAGAACACTCTAGTTTTCGCTCTTGTTGTTTTGTGAGTGTTCAATTTTTGCTAGTACTGTATTTAGATCTTGTTTTTCACTCGAATTTTGTTCAGATCTTGTTTGTTTGCTTCAGTTATATATGATTATCTCTCTGGTCTTTAATAATTATTTTCATTGAGAGTTTTTTCAAATAAGTTGATTGGTGTTGGAAAAGATGAAAAAAATTCATGCTTATAGTTGGGCAATAGGAAGTTTGTTTTGACTGTGGCTTAGACTTTGGAATTTCATGTTAGATTTTATTTTAATTGTGTACTTAGATGTATCATGACTAGTCTCAAATAACTGAGCGTGCTTAATGTGCCATTGAAATTAAATCATGTGTTTTTTCCTCATATTGAAGCATGGTATTGTCGTATTCTCCTTTGAATGATTTATCTCATTAGACTTGGAGCATGCTCACACCATGTTATGAAAATAAACAAATTCACCTCTAGCCTTGATGATCATTTAGTTTTTGACTTTTAATACCACTTAATGCTTTGATTAATGATGTTTTGTCGCTATGCATGATTATGGCCGTTATTCTCGTTTCACTTGGAGCATGCTCACACCATGTTATGACTATAAACAAAGTCACCTCTAGCCTTGATGATCATTTAGTTTTTGACTTGTAGTATCACTTCATGCTTTGATTAATGATATTTTGTCCCTATGCATGATTATGGATGTTATTGCTCTCTTAGTTGTTCACTCCCAGTCTTTTGCTAGCCTTCACCCTGTACTGAGTATGAGCTCTACTCGTGCATCCAACTCCCCAAAACCGAAGTTCTCCGATGTGTCCACCATAACTACCTATATGTGGTATTTCACCGCCACTCCAAGTAAATTTCTCGTGTGCTACCTTTAAACCTTCAAAATTATTAACCCGTTTTGTGTTCCTATTTTAGCTCATGAGGAAGTATTGAATGTTTTATTATGTTTTCATGTTTGATGGCTTCACACCTGACTAGCATGAATAATTTGCTACTCCTTCATTTTGTGAAAAGAGCATGCATCTGGGTTCCCAGCCGAAAGTAAGCTACAACAATAACGTTAAAATCTCCTCGCACTATGTACGTGAGTAATCATGAACTTAGCTTGTGCAAACAAAGGATACAGGGGAATATTATGATTCTCCTATTGGAGCTACATTGAAACCATTAAATATGAAAAGATGATATATCATTTGATAGCATTCCTTGACAGAGACATACACCTCTCTCAAAATTGTTTTCAATACCTCTATTTTATAAAATAAAAAGCTCTAGCACATGAGTAATCACAGCTTCCCTCAGTGAAGGGCCTTTCTTTTACTTTTATGTTGAGTCTTCACCTTCTTACTTCATGCACCAGTTAAGAGAGCATAGTTGTCATTTTGAGTATAATGTGCATAGTCCAAAAAATTATATTGATTGTTTCATGATTATATTATTGCTTGTTCTCAAATTATTTGTATCTAGTCACCACTTAAACTTTGAAGGTGTCTTGGAATTTATGTTTTGATACCACATTAAGGACAAGCTAGATACCACTTTATTATGTTTTTATTTATGATTGAAACAAACGTATCACTTTATCTAAGTGTACATTAGTTCAAATAATATTTATCATGCCTTTGTTAAAGTACTTTGATCTCAACTTGCAATGCTTTTACACAACGTTGACCAAGATTGTGTTGGCTTCATGTCACCTCAAAAATTATTTTTGTTATCACTCACCTACTCGAAGATGAGCAGGAGTTAAGCTTGGGGGTGCCGATACTTGCAAACATATCTATAATTTTTTATGCTACATGCTTGTTTTCTACCCTTTACCTTTCGTTTTCCACATGTTTTCTATTGTTTTCCTTCATTTTCCGGATGTTTTCATTGACTAACCTATTAACGAGATGCCCCAGGTGAGTTGTTGTTCCCTGGAGTTTTTGTATTTCAGAAAAGTTCTTCAAGAAATATTCTCGGAAAGGGTTGAAAATCCATGAAGATCATTTTTTTGCCCGGAACAAAGACGGAATCCAAAGAAGAGCCGGAGGGGAGTTAGGGGGCCTCCAAGGGGTGCCAAGCGTGGCCCCACCCTAGGTCGCGCCTGGTGGGCCCCTGTGCACCCTGGCCACCACCTCTCGTCGCCTCTTCGCCTATAAATTGCCTTTAACCCTGAAAACATGGGGGTCAGAGTTATTTTCCATGAAACATACAGAGAGGTGTCGTCACCTTGAAACACCCTATCGGAGAGGGGAATCATCATCAGAGGCCTCTACAACACCATGATCACCTCCAGACAGATGTGTGAGAAGTTCATCTCGGGGCTATGGGTCCATGGAAGTAGTTAGATGGTTGTTCTATCCTCTATGCCTCCATGTATAGAGTCTTGTTAGCTGCCTCACATGATCGAGACCACCATTATGTAATCATGCATGTTGTGTTTGCTGGGATTCGATGAAAATGAGATTATGATTATTTTGTTCATGTCAATCTAAAATGCTTCACTTATATTTGTAGAGTTTTAATCTTTTCTTGCAATGCTCTCCGGTGTTTATGATTACCTTGGCCACGTAGTTGTTTTCACCTCCAAGAGAGGGTTTATATGCTAGATGGTAGGTTCATGCCTCCTTTACATTTGTGCTCAAGTGGTAGAAACGTGACGAATGTGCCACGTATTGTTGCTATTAGTGAGAACAGAGGTGCTCTTGTCTACGGAGAAGGACCACTATTTGCATTATGTATTGTTCTTAATGCATTTGTATATTTCACACAAAGCAATAACTTCATTGTTGCAACTTAATACCAGATAGATTTGTTGGATAGCTTTCTTGAATTGGACTTTTGGATATGGATGCATGCTAGATAGAGGTCCATATGCCTCGACGTAGTGCCTACAATGTTAGAACACGTGAACTATATCTCGTCATAATTGATGGGTTCTTGGAATAGAAAATAAAAAAATTCCGACGCGAAGGACACCCGAAGGGCCAAGATCTAATCTAGGAGATGTAAGCAACGGGGAGAAGGAGTTTTAAGGAGAACATACCCTCGAAGACACAAAGCTTTACGATATCGAATCTCGTTGGTGATGTATTCGAACTCACATCAATCTCAAGATCGTGAAGATGTGCGTTGTAATCTGGCAACGCTTCCGTTATCGGTCACACGTATGGCTTGATGACGAGTTTTGTTCCCTCGATCCAGCGGGACAACAGAAGTAGAGGATCCCCCGGAACTCCAGCAGCCCGACGACATGGTGTGGTGGAGAAAACTTTGTTCAGGGCTTCGCCAAGTGCATGAACATGAGGTAGAACATCGGGAGGAGGAAGGTGGAGATGACACCAAGTGTGTAGAGGAGAGGGAGCTCTCACCCTTCTTTTATAAGGGAGAGGGAGGCAGCCCAAAGGAGGGTGCGGCCAAGGCATGGTGGTGCCCCCACCTCTTCGTTCTTCATGTGAGTGGACACCCCACTCACACCCACTCATGCTCCAAAATCCCAAAGGTTTTTCTTTAAGAAATAAATAAGTAAAACATTTTTCTTATTTTTAATATTTGTTAATTCCATTAACAAACATTAAAACATAACACCTCGAATCATTTGTTAATTCTATTAGCAACCATTCGACAAAAAAAAACCTTGAACTAATTCAAATTTACCCGAAACAATTTCGGTGTTGTACAAAATTTTCTCTGATATTTTGTATCCACTGAAACGCGTCATCGAACCTTAAGTGTGTCACCCTACAGTTCATGAATAATGTGGACATGATTAAGACACCTCTCCGGTCAATAGTCAACAACGGGACCTGGAGATCCGTAATGACTCCCATTCAACAATGAATCTAGTGATCGTGTGAACCATAAACGTCGTAACCAATTCCCTTTGTATCACGATATTTTACTTGTCCGAGATCTGATCATTGGTATCAACCATACCTAGTTCGATCTTGTTACTGACAAGTACTCTTTTACTCGTTCCTGATATGACATCCTTGTGACCTAGTCACATGCTTGCAAGCGGGGTCGATGTGATATCACCGAGAGGGCCCAGAGTATATCTCTCCGTCATTTGGATGGACAATTCCCACTCTTGATCCATGAGCCTCAACTAAAACTTTCCAAATACCTAACGACACCTTTATATTCACCCTGTTATGGTGTTTTATGACATAAAACCACTCTTCCGGTGTTAGTGATTGACATGATCTCATGGTCTAAGGATTACAGTTACTTCGTATGTTTGATATAACAATGTAAACTTAATGCCTTGATCGCATTGCTATATTCACTTTGGGTCTATGTTCATCACATCATTCTTCTAATGACATGACCCCCTTATTAACAACATACAATGTCCATTATCAGGAAACCTTGATCATCAGTTAATCAACGGGCTAGTTAAACAAGAGGCGTTACTAGGAACTATTATTTGTTTATGAGACACACATGTATCAATGTTTCCGGTTAATACAATACTATCATGAGAAATAAAAATTTATCATAAAAATGGAATAAGATAATAACCACTTTATTATTGCCTCTCGGGCATATTCCCTTCAATAATAGTATTTTTATAAGTTCATGATTTGTCAATTTCCCAGCTGTAATTTGTTTACCCAACATGTTTGTTTTCTTTGTAGAGACACCACTAGTTAACTTATCCCCCCCGGTCCTATTTTCCTAATATTTGCACCCTTCTTTAAAGCACTTCCATAATTTTTTTCCTTGCTGCTCCGTTTTTTACCTTTATTAATTTTCAAGACTCTACATGTTTACTTCTCTAGTTTTCAGCAAGACCGGAAATTGACAACCTTCTCGGAAAGTTGGGGCAAGAGAGAGTTTGTCTTTGTGTGCAGGTTCCATTCTTGTTGACACGCCAGAAAACAAGAAACCTTCTCTAAGACTACGAATTCCTACTAGTTTGATAAACCTTGATTCCTTAATTGGGGGGAATTTCCGCCGGACTACATCATAACTTCCGCTTGGGGTCTCCCAACGAGTGTGTGATCATGTCAGCATCACCGGGGAGTGGACCCAGCCCCCACCTAGTAGCCCCAGGACCCCCTCCAGCTGTCCTTCGGGCTCCAAGAGTCTTCGGTGAAAAATAATTTTCCAGAAAAGTTGATTTCTGCACAAAAATAGACACCAAGGGTTTTGGTGCTGAAAACAGCGTTAGCCCGTGTTAGTTTGATCGAAATCATGCAAATTAGAGGGAAACATCAAAAAACGTGGTTGGAAAAGTAGATACATTTGGGATGTATCATCTCCCCCAAGCTTAGCTTATTACTTGTCCTCAAGCAATTCGGTTGATAAACTGAACGCGATAAAGAAAACTTTGACAAACACTATTCTTCATATGGTGTGCATAAGTATATTAAATGATCAGTATTTAAAAAGTGCATGATAACTTCTATAAGGATAATAAATCTTATGAATTCATCCTAGCCCATGAAAAGTGCACAAAGAACTGAGAGTTGATAATATGAAATTAGAACACCAACCAGGTTGCAATGATCATAATTGCGCATGGTAATATGGTATCTCGCTTTCCCTTAAAAGTGGAGCAAAACATAAATGCCAGGGTACTTCCAAAGCTTAAGTGGTGACTAACATAATAATTTCAGGAGAAATAATACTGTAAACATGCTCGACTCAATAATATTTTGGGATAATGCACATTATACTCAGAATAATAGCTATGCTCTCCTAATTGGTGCATTAAGTAAGAGGATAGAGACTCGTCCTATATATAAGAGAAAGGACCCTTCACAGAGGGAAGAAGGGATTACTCATGTGCTAGAGCTTTTTATTTTATAAAATAGAGAATATTGAAAATATAATTTGGGGAGATGTACGTTTGTGTCAACGAGTGCAGACTTATCATAACCCATGTCAAGCAAAGTTATAGAATTTTGAGAGTGGTTTCCATTAGCACAATTCTTCCTTTCTTTATGAATGACACTTCCCCCACCTTGTCTTACACAAACCATAGCTAATGGAATGCACGAGTGCCTCTGAACAATCATCATTCCATGGGGCAAGTGCCTTTCATTATTATTGAAGTACATATTATTTGGCACCAGCTCTCTTACAATTAAAATGAGAACATATTCCATACCAATTGGGTGAATAGGAAAGAAGAACCTCGCTTGACATAGTACATGGTAAGTTTTAGACTACTTCCTCATGAGCTAAAACAAGAACACAAAATAGGTTTAATAATTTTGAAAGTTTTAAAGGTAGCACACGAGCAATTTATTTGGAATGGCTATAAAATACTAAGCATAGGTAGATATGGTGTACACATTGGAACAAATTTGGTTTAAGGGTGTCGAATGCACGAGTAGAGCTCATACTCAATACAGGTGAAGGCTAGCAAAAGATGGGGAGCAACCAACTAAGAGAGCAATAACGGTCATAATCATGCATTGCGACAAAACATCATTGAATAAAGAATAGATTTAATATTATTACGTTGAAACAGCAATCATCGAGGCTTGATAGACTTTCTCTAGTCTTTAACATGTGCAAACATGTACCAAGTTGGTCCAAATAAATACTTCCGAGGGAGATACCACCATACAATGCCGCGTTATGAACAAGGCAACACATGTAACATTCTAATAACACATTACGCACTCTTACTTATTTGACACTAGTCATAATAAAGAATGAACTACTAGAGCATTATTATACAAACAACTATCTATCAGGACGAGCTAATATAAGATCATCCGAATAGTCATATGTACAAAAAAAAGAGAAAAGAGTTCATACCAGCTTTCTTATCATGCTCACTCCATAATATGTCATCATTATTGCCTTGTCACTTGCACAACCGTATGAATAAAGACAATAATATAGTGAAAGCACCACTGTGGACATGAGCCAAACTCTCCAAACAATTACAGAATAACAACAAGAAGAGAAAATATTTTGTTGTTTTCGAGTTTAATAAAAGCGGCGAACAAGAGAGAAGAGAAAGCACGAGCACAGAAATGCAAAGAAGCAGAACAAAAGAAGCGACGAAACAAACAAAACAAATAGAAATATTTTTGATCTTTTTCATTTATGGAGACAAGAAAACCGAACAAAAATCAATGGAAAAAAGAAAACCAAACAAAGAAAACAAAAAAAAATGAAGAAATATTTTTGGTATTTTCTAAATAAGTGAAGACACAGTAAAAACGAAGAAACAACAAAAGAGAAACGAAAAGAACGAAGAAAAAGAAAAGACTCAACGCAAGAAGAACAAGCAGGAAATATTTTCAGGTTTTTTACTCTTAAAAGAAACTGTGAAAGAAAGAGAGAAATAAAACAAGAAACAAATACAAAGAAGTATAAAAGAATATACAATGCAATAAGTATTACACTTACATAAATAATGAATAGGAATTATGAGCTGAGTGTCAGTGTATACGTACCCCTCGCTCCAAACTTAGACTTTTAGCCTAATAGAAGCGATGATCCCACGGACCCCATTGTGATGATGGTCCTGGTGAAAGCTGGTAAGGCCCGTCCCATGCCGACGGCTACAACAAAAGTGCTTCGAATGACGGTTGTTGTCCCTCCTCGTATCCAAACGAGGATGTCCTTCCCGCATAAATGAATGATGATGATCGCTCGGGCTCCTCGGTGCACGTCTCCTCCCGAGTGGCTGGGTGTACAGGCATCCTTGGCATGAGGTACTCGTCCAATATATCTTGTGAGAATGCCCACCCATTCTTGGAAATATCAAATAAGGCAGTCGCAGACAAACGAACAAAACGGGGTGAAGTATCATCGGCCTCAAATAAAAGTCTTAAATTATAATTACCTGGAGAGGACTATAGTGACGAGAATAAATGATCCATCAAAGTAAGAAAATCAAGCCTACTAGGCGGAATTAACTCATCACTAGGATCGAGGAGCATGTCATTTTGAGAAAATAAAATGTGTAAGGCAACAATGCCTCCATAAGTACGTCCCCTACCATAGTTGTTAGCAATACACCTTGCGCACCAGCGCTATAAGTATAATCCTTTTCTACAGCAGCAAGCAAGATGGAAAGATCAGATTGCAGTGGTGCTAGTGTTTTCCCTAGCAAGAACTCCTCTAGAGAGAAAGCATGTGAAATACCTGACCGAGAGGTTTGTATGCAAGAAGCTTTACCCTGGTGCGTGGACCTTATGTCCTGATAGCAGAGCTTCGAGCAGAGGTGATTGGGGTCAGTGGGGTTCTGGATCTTGCATGTTTTTCTTGGTTGGGAACCCCAAGTGCCCTGCAAAAATCATCCTAAGACATTCTCTTTCTATTAGTGTAGAGACAAACCTCTACATAAGGGTCATTTTCATCATGAAAAACGAAAGTTTGCACGAAAATATAAGTGAGCCTAATATGTAGGTCCACTTTTTTAGAGTAAAATCTTCAAAACCTACATTATGTATCAGTTCACAGAATTTCCCATGAATTCCTAATACCAACAATAAATCATCACAAGGATACGAAGATGCTCGAACATATTTCATTCCAGCAAAGCCCAGGAGACCCAAGTCCACATGTTCATCATCGACAGAAGCTCTCATGTTTGAGTTATCCCTAGAAGGTCTAGTTTCCCTTGAGGTAGAAGGAGGGACCTTGCTCCCAAACCAGCTTCTAACTTTCTTCATATTCCATATTCTGAATTTTTAATACATCCAATAAAAACCAACTATGGTCATAAAAATTATAAGAGACTACTCCAGAAACCGTAGGGGAACTAATACATGCATCAAAAAAATTATAACATCCTAAAACAAGCATGCTAGCTCAAATAACCAGTCGCCAAGTGCAGCGAAATACTCAAGATATACAACACCATTCAAAATTATACAAGTATAGGTGGAGAGTCACATACCAGTGAAGAGTTGCACCAAATTTCAGCGCAAATGATTGGCTAAACAAGGAGATCAAAGATACCCGAGGAAGAACAACAAGAACACAAAAGATGGTTTTGGCAAAGCGATTTTTGGAGAGATAAAGGAAGGGGAAGTGGACATACCTGTAGGGGGGGGCCCTAGAACCACCAGGTGACCCCATGACGCGGCCTGGGGGTACCCGCGCTTGGTGCCCCTTGGTTCCTATGTGGGCCCTCCCTGGCCAGCTCCAGGTGCCTTTGTGGTTCATTCTCCGCACAAAAATTAATTCTAAATTTTCTAGATTTTTTCGGGGAACTTTGTTTTTTTGGCATTTTTAAAAGTTCAATAAATGAATAAGCTGCAGAAAACTCTTAGTAGTGTCATGGAAAAAATTGCAAAACCACTACTACATAGGTGTTATGACATTCTAATATGAAAATGGCAAGAGATAACATGAAAAAACACAGGGAAAACATAAGAAAACATAGTGAAAACATAGTTTTATTCATGTAAAATTTATTTTGTTGACAAGGTTGATCAATTCTTGTTACCAAAAAAATTTCAGATGACATAAAAGTTTTGAATTTCACTAAATAATTATGTTACCACAACTCTGATTGACATTGTCCCAATCATAATAATTTCATATTCTTTTTGTTGCACTAAATGGGACAATAGTATTCTCTAATCTTGATGGTCTCAATATTTTCAATAAAATTTAGACCATATTTCTTATCAATCTTCTTGGGAAAATAAAAAGTATGTTCTTTGTCATTGATAATGAATGTCACCTTCCCTTTATTGTAATCAATAACAGCTCCTTTAATATTAAAAAAGGTCTTCCAAGAATAATAGACATATTCTAATCCTCAGGCATTTCCAACACAAAAAAGTCAGTTAATATTCAGAAATTAGTAGCAACTTGGACAAAATAGTTCTCACAGATACCAATAGGAATAGCAGTAGACTTATCAACTATTTGCAAAGAAATATCAGTAGGTATCAATTTATCCAGATAAAGCTTCTTATGAAGAGAGAAAGGCATAACACTAACTCCAACACCAAGATCACATAAATCAGTTCTCACATACTTATTCTTGGTAGAGCAAGGAATAGTAGGTATACCTGGATCTCCCAACTTCTTAGGATTATCATTGAGGGAATAATTTGCAAGCATAGTGGAGATTTCCTCATTAGGAGTTTTCTTCTTATTAGTAACAATATCCTTCATATACTTGGAATAAGGAGGCAACATGTTAGCATGAGTCAAAGTAATTTGCAAGAAGAGAGGTCTCATACACTCACAAAAGTTATTATAGTGTTCTTCTTCTTTAGTCTTAAGAGACTTATCAGGAAAAGGCATAGGTTTTTGCACCCAAGGTTCTCTTTCTGTACCAGGCTTACTAGCAACAAGATATTCCTTATCATTATTTTATGTTTAGGAGGTATTTTAGGTTCTTCTTCACTTTCTTCCTTATTGGAAACATCATTTTTATCATTATCACTTGCATGTTCACTACCACTTTCAGTTTGAGCATCAGATATAGATATACTATTAGGATCTTTAATAGGTTCTTTATTAGCACCATTACCATTAGATTATGTAATTCTTTTGTGTTTCTTATTCTTTTTATTCTTAGGAGAGCTAGCAACATTATAATCTAGCAATAGGGACTCTTGTTCAAGCCCTTTTGGGTGTCCCTCGGGATAAAGAGGGTCCTGAGTGAAAGCACCACCTCTAGTTTTAATACTACAAGCTTCCTTTTAACTTGATTAGACATCTCAACAAATAAGTCTTCTTGCACTTTAGTGAGTTTTCAATTTGAGTTTGAATCATTTCAATGTGTTAAACAAGACCTTTAACATCATTAACAGTTTCTTCCCAAAGTGTCATGCAATTTTTTAATAACTAGAGAATTTTCATTAAGTTGGTTTTTAACTTGCTCATTAAAATGAGTTTGTTTAACAATGAAGTCATCAAATTCATCTAGGAATAGATAATGAGGTTTATTATAAGGGATATCACTATCATTAAAGTCATTAAGAGAGTGTACCTCTACCATAGGATGGTGAGTGGTAGGCTCACATAGTGTTTCAATAGGAGGTAGATTCTTAATATCTTCAGATTTAATACCGTCCTCTTTAGTAGATTTCTTAGATTCTTGCATATATTCCGGGTTAAAGAAAATAAATCATCCCTTCTTTGGTGTGGGTAATGGTGGAGGCTCATAAATATTCCAATCATTATAGTTCTTCGCTATATTTCCCAATAATTCTCCAACTTCATTTGTGGTTCTTTCCCTGAAAATACGACCAACACAACTATCTAGATATGTCCTAGATTCAATAGTTAGTCCATTATAAAATATATCAATAAGCTCATTCTTAGGTAAACCACGGTCAGGTCTACCCTTAAGTGTACCACAAAACTTCCCCCGAGCTTTGGAAAGTTTCTCATCCCCGAGTTTTTTGAAATTAAAACTCTTCTGTAAACCTGCATGCTGCATATGAGCAGGAAAATATTTCTTTCAAAAAACACGAGTCAAGCATTGAGGTATCTCAATACAACCATAAGTAAAAGTATCATACCAAATCTTAGTATCATCCTTTAATGAGAAAGGAAACAATTTAACCACATAATAACCTACTACTCCCTCTGATCCCAAATAATGGTCGTGAGCTGTACTAGGAATTGTATCTGATCAGTTTATTTGTTGCGACCATTAAAACGGATCGGAGGTAGTATCAAATTCCTATCAGACAAGGTACCAATCTCAAAAAGTTTGGTCCAATGAGGAATAGCATCATCAGTTTCCTTAACACAGAAAGGCTCAGCTTCAACCATAGGAATAAGTGAGAGATCAATAGAAAATTGAACTCATCATCTTTAATGTTCACAGGAAACCTTGCAAACTCAGGATCAGGAACAAAGTTGTTCTTCATATAATGTTTCTCAAGCAGCCTCTTAAAAGTTGTAGGATCAGGAGCAATTTCGTAACTCATATAATCTTTAAATAATTCACCATCAAGTGAAACATAATTATCATCAAGATAATCACTCTTACTGCTCTTAGGATCAAGATAATCAGGTGATTGTTCACGAGAATACAACATTTTATCAAAAAATTGAACACGTTCAATTTATTTAGCTCTACAATTGTGTTTCAAGAAAGGAACCTAGCGAACCATAAGTTTCAAGCACAAAATAAGCATCATCAAAATCATCAGACACAGTACCACACTCAGTAGTAGTAGCACGTGAAGCATGT
Source organism: Alopecurus myosuroides (assembly GCA_028641055.1). Classification (NCBI taxonomy): domain Eukaryota; kingdom Viridiplantae; phylum Streptophyta; class Magnoliopsida; order Poales; family Poaceae; genus Alopecurus; species Alopecurus myosuroides. The sequence goes on along the minus strand of CM054062.1, from coordinate 92,895,602 downwards.
GGTGGACAAACAAGCTTACTTAAAACAAAAGATGAATCAAGAGCAACAACGATGTTCAGAGTTGTACCTTTCCTTGTGTTGGAAGGTAATATCGGAAACTTTCGATAAGTGGTCTTTCTCATGTTGGATAATAAGTTGCAGCTGACAAAAAAAAATTCCCAAGTGAACTTATAAATATAGTTATGCTCCCCGGCAACGGTGCCAGAAAATAGGTTTTTTTACTCACAAGTGTAGGGGGTCGTGATCCATTGCAAACATATCTATAATTTTTGATGCTCCATACTTGTTTTTTACCCAATACCTTTTGTTTTCCACATGTTTTCTTCCTTTTTCCATATGTTTTCACAGACTTACCTATTAACAAGATGCCCCAGGACAGTTGCTATTTTCTCATGTTTTTCTATTTCAGAAAACTTCTTAAGCGAATATTCTCGGAAAGGGCTGAAAATCCAAGGAGAGCCTTTTTTACCCAGAACAGAGATGGAGTCCAAAGAAGAGCCGGAGGGGGGCCAGGGGGCACCAGGAGGGTGCCAGGCGCGGTCCCTCCCTTAGCCGCGCCTGGTGGGACCCTCGCGACCCTGGCCACCGCCTCTCGTCCCCTGTTCGCCCATAAATTGCCTCCAACCCTAAAAATCACGAGGACAGAGTTATTTTCCACGAAACATACAGAGAGACATCATCACCTCGAAATTCCAATCTAGCGCTTCTAGCGTCCTGCTCCGGCACCCTGCCGGAGAGGGGGGTCGTCATCGGAGGCCTCCACGTCGCCATGATCGCCTCTGTACATTTGTGTGAATAGTTCATCTCGGGACTACGGGTCCATAGTAGTACCTAGATGGTTGTTCTCTCCCCTATGCCTCCATGTTTAGAGTCTCGTGAGCTGCCTCACATGATCGATACGACCGTTATGTAATTGTGCTTGTTGTGTTTGCTGGGATCCGATGAACCTTGAGATTATGATTATTTTGTTCATGTAAATTTGAGATGCTTCACTTATATTTGTAGAGAATTTTTATGTTGTCTGGCAATGCTCTCTGGTGTTTATGACTACCTTGGAAACGTAATTTTGTTCACCTCCAAGAGAGGGTTTATATGCTAGATAGTGGGTTCATGCCTCCTTGTTGCCTGCGCTTGAGCGACAGAAACATGCGGGGGGAGGATGTGCTTTTGCCACTAGGGAGAAAACAACGATGCTCTTGTCTACAGACGAGGACCAATATTTACATTACGTATTGTCTTAATGAATTTGTCTGTTGCACACAAAGGAATCACTTCGTTGATGCAACTTAATACCAAGAGATTTGTTGGATAGCTTTCTTGAGGTGGAATTTTAGATATGGATGCATGCTGGAAAGCGGTCCATATGCCTTGACGTAATGCCTAAAATGTTAGAACACGTGAACTATATCTTGTCATAATAGTACTGTTATACGTTCATGATTTGTCAATTTCCTATCTGTAATTTTTTCACCCAACATGTTTGTTATCTTTGGAGAGACATCACTAGTGAACCTATGGACCCCGGTCTTATTTTCCTCATATTTGCAACCTTCTTTTAATAACTTTTCATTATTGTTTCCTCGTTTTTCCGTTCTTACTTTATTACTCTACAAGACTCTATACATTTAATTCTCGTATTTTCAGCAAGATCGGAAGATTGACAACCTTCCGGAAAGTTGGGGCAAGAGAGAGTGTGTGCTTGTGTGCAGGTTCCACGCTTGGTAAACATTGATAAACGACGTCGTTGATACAAGTAACCTTATTGGAGACTACAAAGTCGTACTGGTTCGTTAATCTCTGGTTCCACACTGGGGGAAATTTTCTGCTAGACTACATCATACCTTCCGCTTGGGGTCTCCGAACGAGTGTGTGATCACGTCAGCATCAGATTGCAACAGTCTTCGAGGGTAAATATAGCCTAGTTATTGATTCGACATTGTTTCAACCAAAGAATCCAAGCACCATGCCACCCCTTTGAAAAGAAAAGTTTGTTTTACAAAAGTGATAGGAGAAAACTGGCTTTATGCAAACTTAGCCAAAACTCCACTCAGCCAAATGAGCATGTAGTATTAGTCTTGCCATTTATATCCACCATAGTGTTACTTGCCAATACATTAAATTGTATTGACTCCCTTGTGGCTGCATATTCCATATTGCAGATGTTTCTGAAGACGAGTGAGGATTTCGTTTAGGATCTCGAGACTATCGCCAACATGTTTTGCCTGTGGCACATGAATAAGATGGGCTCAATGTTGTACTATGTTTTCCGCTGTATTTCTTTCTTTTCTGCTAGTCTTCTAAGACTATGCAAGTTGTAATCCTATTTTGTAAAGACTGGATCATACGATGTAATAGAATTTGATGCATTTGCATGATATTTCATTTTGTACTGTGGTGCTAGCAATTGATCCAGGGACTAGCACAATAACACAGGTGTCCTTACATTATTTAAATGTGGGAACGCTACAAAATGGTATCAGAGCATTGTGTTGCCTGTAGAATTCGAGACCCTTAGGTTTGGAAGCCATTTTTGATCATGTTATTATCTCCTTATAGTATTTTGGATCCTAGCGGCATAGTGAGATGAAGCGGCCCGGACAACTTTACGTGTCCACGAACACGAGACCGTTCCCTGATTGGCTAGCGGGTGCCAGTATCTCTCACTATAGTGAATATCCAACTTGCAAAAAGTTGTTAATAACCTATTGATCACCCTAGATTGAAAAATCTCTATGTTCAAACTTTCTAGAAACAAAACAATCCTCTTAATCTTTCTCATATCCTCTCATCTATTATTCACCTTCAAAATTTTCTAGATGACCTCCCTCTTCAATACCATCAAGACAGGAATGTTGATGACCATACCATGAAGTGCAAGAAGTATTTTCACCACATGAAGACCTACACTCAAGACAACTGAAGAAAACTTGGAGATACACCAATACTTCCCAACAATCAAGAACACCTCAAGACATCAAGAGAAGAAATTGAAGAGAAACTCAAGAAGATTTAGATGAGACCACCAATCTAGTTACTTTGCTAGAACGACGTTAACGTGTTAGTGTATTGATCATACCAATGAGTGTGGTATGACAATATTAGTTTGTTTTCAAAAACTATGTTGTTTGGTGTGATGAATGTGTTGTTATATGTTTGATATGTGTTGTTTAAGATGAGTTTCCTTGATCTGCTATGTTTGGATAAGAACCTTCCTTAGCTATCTTTCTAAATCTCTACTCATCCCTACTAGACCAAACCCAACATCATACTCATTCACCAACCCTAGTGAGAACCATTGGAATCATACAACCTTTACCCTATTGAGACACAAGCCATCCCATTTCAGGAATGCTAGTATCAAATTGCTTTCTTCTGTGTGAAGGAACAATCACATCCATGATCAATGCCAACTACCTCATAAGGAGCATCAAGCCAATCAACAAGTGAAGATAGACAAGTGGACTCAAAGCTGCATGATCTATGAAGATTTCAGAGCCAAATACACCAAGAGAAGAAATAATGAAGTAACACAATTGTCCGGTTTGTGTTACATAAGAGTTTTACGCAACCCACTAGTTGAGAAATGATAGTTTAGCTCAAGTTTGTCTTATAGATTGGAAACTTTCTGTTAGACAAGTGAGGTGACCTAGTGTTATTAAACAAGGTTCATCAATCCAAGTACAAGGTAATGATTGAGTGCAACATGGATTTGGCCCCCATGGTGACTACTCACATTATCTACTTTTGCTATGAGGAATGTTAAATCTGAGTGACATGCCTATTAGAGAGACGACGATGTTAAACCTGAACCATAGAATGGTAGAATACAATAATGACCCTGTGTTAGTGTTGCTGAAAACGTATTATTTTCGGTGAGGATCAAGCTAACCTTGGAGGTATCAAGCAATGGAATATATTGCCTACCATGAGAGTTTCGTTAGAAATAGCATGGTGCTTTCTTCAAGGATGACAACAACAAGATGGAAGATTGCCAAGGACATCAAAATACCAAGTTGAGAGTGACCCCTCAGTGTCAAAGGTAGTTCAACATACCTATGTTGGTCTACAGCTCTACCATGAAGGAAATTTCTGCTCAAGACAATCTCAAATCAATCTACACTCCAATCTAATGAAAATAGACTACCCACAAAAGTTTCTTTTAAGGGTGGTAGCCCACCCAGTTGTTTTGGAATCCAGTTACCCAAACCTAATCTTTCTTTCTAGCCTCCCCAAATCTCGGGACGAGATTTCTTTTAAGGGTGGTAGTCTGTAACATCCCTGATTTTTGGAAAACTCAAAAATCACAAAAATTTGAAACTTTTTGTTTTCATGTTTAGTAAGTCACCAAAAACCAAATGAGAAGCAAAAAACAAAAGAAAACAATACATATTTCAATGATATTAGAACAAAGAATCCAATATACCTCTATTCCATAAACCCTAAAGTCATTTCAAAATAAATATTTCTACATAAAGAAAATATTTCTTCTTAAGCTAACCCTTACACCAAACATGTTTTCAACCCAATTATGATCTTGAAAATATTTTTGATATATAAAAACTAGAGAATTGTTATCTCTAATATTTTCTTCTTGTCTCTAAAAAGGGTTTCACTATTATTGATAACCCCCAAACAGATATAAGTTGGATCCTTGTTTTCCATGTGTTATGTCAATCAACAAGATAATATAGTGCTATAGAAATAAATTGTTTATGAAAACAAGTAATATACTTTGAGAAAACAATGTTTTCATTTGGGAAAACCTTTCTGCTTTTACTAAACCCCATTTCCAAATTTATTAAATAATTCTCTATGTTTGAAATATAATAAAAAGGATACTAATTGTGGTTTCACTAATATGTTGAAAATATACAGTATGAAAGTTGCTAAAAGGGTATTAGAAAACAATAGTTGAACCATAGAAAATATTTCTAAAAATTGTTTTAATCATATAAAAATTAATGTTTTCTATTAAGTGACTATCTTTGTTTCTTCATATTTTAAAATCATGAAATATGAAAACCATTAAATATGATTTTGGGAAAATGTTATTTGATCACATTGATGTCTCTGATATTTTATTCAACCAATATTTTTCATTTATATAATTGATAATTTTTTTATGGCGTTAATATACTATTAGTGAAATCATTTCTATTTCAAAATAAAAAAATAGAAAAACAAGTATAAATGATTATCAAAAATGATATTTGACTTATATAATGTCTTTGTATTTTTATAAAACCCTTTCTCAAAATTATATTTGATTTTTGTATTAAAAATGCTATTAAGTCACTTTTAAATGATTTATTCAAATTTCATAATTCAAAAATGTAATATGTTGAAAAGTTTATAAAAATGGTATTGTTAGAAAGTATTTCAAATATTATGAATTCAGAATTTTGTTCCATGTTGATTAGATTATTTAAACAGAAGATATAAATTAAATAAGAAAACAGAAATAAAAAGAAAAAGAAAAAGGGGTGATGACGTCATGATGACGTCATCGTCATCAAGCTCCTGCGTTTCTCTTTCTTACCGAAAACTGAAGAAATCAATTCAATTGATTCGTGCGTTTCTTCGTCCCATTAGTTTCCCCGAGCCTAGCACCTTAAAGCCCTTCTCTCCCTCTTCATTTCCCCTCTCTTCTCCCTCTAGAAGGTGCCTCCTAGTCGCCGTTATTTCTCGCCGGAGTTCCCTCCCTCTGTCGGCAGACTTCATCGATTCCGGCCACGGTAGCTCCTTCCCGGCGCCCTCTCTCGTCCTCCTCTCCTCCCCAGGACTAAGCGCACCTCCTCATGTGGTCCTTGACATTTTTTGCGCAGGGAATCGAGCACACCGTGCGCATCTGCGCGTCGCCGGAGCCCGCGTTGCCTCCGTTCGTCGTTTGTCGCCGTATGGAGAAGCCAGCGCCTCCTCCGTCACCTCCATGTACATCCACATCGCTCTCCGCTCCTCGTCGTGGTCTCCGTTGTGCTCGGAGATCACTGGAAGGTCGTCGTCGTCGAAACCCGACCGCCGCGCCGCCATCTCCGGCCACTCGAGCGCCGCCACGGTGAGCTCCCATCCGGATCCTTTCTCCTCCTTCCGATCTGCATCGTGCGTACAGGATTAGATCGCGAAGAGGTACGCGCTAGTGGCTGTTAGATCTGGATCTAACGATCCAGATCTGTTGACTTATCCACGTCAGCCCGCCTCGTCAGCAGGCCACGCTAGCACCTAGTCAGCATCCACACCCAATCAGGATCAGCCACGTGGCCTAGCCTTTACTTGAATTTTCTCCCGCTGGAATGATTTAGCAGTTTTACAGATTAGTCCCCGCATCTTAGGTCTATCATAACTTTTGATCCATAAGCCCAAATTTAGAAATCTTGGACTTTTTGAAAAGCCCTTGACATCTAGAAACTTTTGGCACTGGCCAAATTCAAATTAGATAAACTTAAAATTGTCCAATTTCAAATATGCTTGTTTGATGAAATTTGGCATAATTCAAATTCTACAAATCCAAAAATTGTAAATAAAATATATTTGGAAACCTTAGGATGTGTACTTTCATAACCTCTGTCCCAAAATAATTATTGATCAAATTAAAATTGATTTTAGAATTAAATTGTCTATTTGAGTATTTTGACATAGAATTATTTCTATAAATAATTAGAAAATGTTTTCATAGGCAAAGTTGATTCTTTTGGTAGCCTTTAACCAGAGACATCATTTCCCAACAGTTTTGGACACCCTTGGACCATGACCATGTGTTTTAGCGAAAAATCCATCATAGTAGCCCATCTAGTTATTATGTCTTAGATTTTGTTTCTATTTCTTTCTACCATTGTTTGTTGTGGCCATTTTTGGATCCAAGACCAAGTCCCTAAAATTACCAAGTAGTGAACCTCAAACACTAGCACCCTAGTATTCTATCTACTTCTCCATTCCCCTACTCTTGCTTCAAGAAATCATCAAGTTAACAAAATGGAGATCAAGACTCAAGCACAAGAAGAAAACTTCATTTTCAACTTGGTGGCAACATGAAGAGCTATGAGGAATATCATTGAAGAAATTGAAGGAAGGACATAGACTCCACAGCAAGAAGAAGAAACTCAATGAAGTACAGGAGTATGAAGAAAATCAAGGAGATGACATTTTCCTCTCTCTTCCTATCCCTTCCATTTCTTTCTTTTCAAATTGACTTAGTGGTATTTGTGCCCATCCCATACCTAAACCAAGTAGTGAAGTGAAGATCATGAAGATTTATCAAGTACAAGAGGAGCCTCACAACAAGGAGGAAACTACAATAGAAGCATGAAGATGAACTTCAAGAACACAAGCATGTGAAGACTTGGAGCCATCCACACAAGTTGAAGAATAACAAGTTGTTTTTGTCCAACCATTGACCCAAATGGAAAACTCAAGACTTAGTAATATTTTCCCTTTGATGATGAAGTTAGTAGACCTACCCTAACCACAATGGAAAATACTAACATAGTCACTCAAATATTTTTGAAGGTGAATATGACCAAGTGTTTGCATGTATTACTTTAGTTGAAGAAGTAATATGTTTATTATTAGTGAACTCTTGGAACTTCCTCGACAAGTATGGTTAAAATAAAGTTAGGTTTCTACAAACTCAACCTAGTCCTTTCCAAGTAAACCATTGGAATTTCCTTAACAAGAATGAGACCACTAGAGAATGAATCTTCGAACTCAAACCTAGACCTTGTCCTAACCAACTTGGTTAAGCCCCTTTTGATATGTTAATTGCTTTGTTTTCTTAACTTATGTGTTTGATTGTTAGAATGCTTGTTTATTTTTGTTATTGTGTTTCCAATGAATAGATTGTACGGAGAGAAATGATATTTTGTGAAGAGAGTGTGATATCTTCACCAACTTCAACAAGGCAAGTGACACCCCATAACACACCTATATTTTCAATAAGCATTAGATAATTTTAGTAGTATGCATGATAGGTGCTTTAATAGAATTTTTTATGCTATTCTATATCCTAGTAGTGTGTAGCCATCCTTATACCTTGTTATTTTGATGCCTTGATACTTAGTGGATGCTTAGCCTTGCTACAAAAATTGTTTTACTTGATGATGAGGAAAATTACTAAGTATAAACTTCAATGAACCACCTGGGTGGATTTGGTTGTTTGGCTGATGAGAGTTGAGTGTATCCCCGAGGGGTGTTCACTTGAGGAATGCCACCCAGGAACAAAGTGATTATGATGTTTCCCAAGTTTAGATTGCTTCCAGTGCAGCCTTTAGTCATATGGGCTCTGTCTTGATCAACTAAGTTGTGAGGGTTCAGCCCGGGCTTGACAAGCAGATGTAGCATAATTATAGGTGGAACGGGTCTTGCCATTGGGTTGGATTCTTGCTTCTGAAAGATCTTGTCTCGATTCTTCTCCTTTCCTTAATGCACTCAGGGTGTATAGGATGTTTGGATTGAGTTGGGTCTGAAGGTGAAAGTGCACAAGCTCTGCAGAGTCAACAAACTAAGATCTTAGCCGTGTCCCCGGTCATGGACAACTATGAGCAGCTGGACAAGGAAGGACGGAAGAATCACATCACCATTTTCAATAAGTAAAATTTTGACCAAGTGAACAGTATTTGTGGTGCTTGGATCCTAATCCAATGTTGCCACCCTTTTGAAAAGAAAAGTTTGTTTTACAAAAGTGATAGTAGAAAACTGGCTTTATGCAAACTTAGCCAAAACTCCACTCAGCCAAATGAGCATGTAGTATTAGTCTTGCCATTTATATCCACCATAGTGTTACTTGCCAATACATTAAATTGTATTGACTCCCTTGTGGCTGCATATTCCATATTGCAGATATTTCTGAAGATGAGTGAGGATTTCGTTTAGGATCTCGAGACTATCGCCAACATGTTTTGCCTGTGGCACATGAAGAAGATGGGCTCAATGTTGTACTATGTTTTCCGCTGTATTTCTTTCTTTTCTGCTAGTCTTCTAAGACTATGCAAGTTGCAATCCTATTTTGTAAAGACTGGATCATACGATGTAATAGAATTTGATGCATTTGCATGATATTTCATTTCGTACTGTGGTGCTAGCAATTGATCCAGGGACTAGCACAATAACACAGGTGTCCTTACATTATTTAAATGTGGGAACGCTACAAAATGGTATCAGAGCATTGTGTTGCCTGTAGAATTCGAGACCCTTAGGTTTGGAAGCCATTTTTGATCATGTTATTATCTCCTTATAGTATTTTGGATCCTAGCGGCATAGTGAGATTAAGCGGCCCGGACAACTTTACGTGTCCACGAACACGAGACCGTTCCCTGATTGGCTAGCGGGTGCCAGTATCTCTCACTATAGTGAATATCCAATTTGCAAAAAGTTGTTAATAACCCATTGATCACCCTAGATTGAAAAATCTCTATGTTCAAACTTTCTAGAAACAAAACAATCCTCTTAATCTTTCTCATATCCTCTCATCTATTATTCACCTTCAAAATTTTCTAGATGACCTCCCTCTTCAATACCATCAAGACAGGAATGTTGATGACCATACCATGAAGTGCAAGAAGTATTTTCACCACATGAAGACCTACACTCAAGACAACTGAAGAAAACTTGGAGATACACCAATACTTCCCAACAATCAAGAACACCTCAAGACATCAAGAGAAGAAATTGAAGAGAAACTCAAGAAGATTTAGATGAGACCACCAATCTAGTTACTTTGCTAGAACAACGTTAACGTGTTAGTGTATTGATCATACCAATGAGTGTGGTATGACAATATTAGTTTGTTTTCAAAAACTATGTTGTTTGGTGTGATGAATGTGTTGTTATATGTTTGATATGTGTTGTTTAAGATGAGTTTCCTTGATCTGCTATGTTTGGATAAGAACCTTCCTTAGCTATCTTTCTAAATCTCTACTCATCCCTACTAGACCAAACCCAACATCATACTCATTCACCAACCCTAGTGAGAACCATTGGAATAATACAACCTTTACCCTATTGAGACACAAGCCATCCCATTTGAGGAATGCTAGTATCAAATTGCTTTCCTCTGTGTGAAGGAACAATCAGATCCATGATCAATGCCAACTACCTCATAAGGAGCATCAAGCCAATCAACAAGTGAAGATAGACAAGTGGACTCAAAGTTGCATGATCTATGAAGATTTCAGAGCCAACTACACCAAGAGAAGAAATAATGAAGAAACACAATTGTCCAGTTTGTGTTACATAAGAGTTTTACGCAACCCACTAGTTGAGAAATGATAGTTTAGCTCAAGTTTGTCTTATAGATTGGAAACTTTCTGTTAGACAAGTGAGGTGACCTAGTGTTATTAAACAAGGTTCATCAATCCAAGTACAAGGTAATGATTGAGTGCAACATGGATTTGGCCCCCATGGTGACTACTCACATTATCTACTTTTGCTATGAGGAATGTTAAATCTGAGTGACATGCCTATTAGAGAGACGACGATGTTAAACCTGAACCATAGAATGGTAGAATACAATAATGACCCTGTGTTAGTGTTGCTGAAAACGTATTATTTTCGGTGAGGATCAAGCTAACCTTGGAGGTATCAAGCAATGGAATATATTGCCTACCATGAGAGTTTCGTTAGAAATAGCATGGTGCTTTCTTCAAGGATGACAACAACAAGATGGAAGATGGCCAAGGACATCAAAAGACCAAGTTGAGAGTGACCCCTCAGTGTCAAAGGTAGTTCAACATACCTATGTTGGTCTACAACTCTACCATGAAGGAAATTTCTACTCAAGACAATCTCAAATCAATCTACACTCCAATATAATGAAAATAGACTACCCACAAAAGTTTCTTTTAAGGGTGGTAGCCCACTCAGTTGTTTTGGAATCCAGTTACCCAAACCTAATCTTTGTTTTCTAGCCTCCCCAAATCTCGGGACGAGATTTCTTTTAAGGGTGGTAGTCTGTAACATCCCTGATTTTTGGAAAACTCAAAAATCACAAAAATTTGAAACTTTTTGTTTTCATGTTTAGTAACTCACCAAAAACCAAATGAGAAGCAAGAAACAAAAGAAAACAATACATATTTCAATGATATTAGAACAAAGAATCCAATATACCTCTATTCCATAAACCCTAAAGTCATTTCAAAATAAATATTTCTACATAAAGAAAATATTTCTTCTTAAGCTAACCCTTACACCAAACATGTTTTCAACCCAATTATGATCTTGAAAATATTTTTAATATATAAAAACTAGAGAATTGTTATCTCTAATATTTTCTTCTTGTCTCTAAAAAGGGTTTCACTATTATTGATAACCCCCAAATAGATATAAGTTGGATCCTTGTTTTCCAAGTGTTATGTCAATCAACAAGATAATATAGTGCTATAGAAATAAATTGTTTATGAAAACAAGTAATATACTTTGAGAAAACAATGTTTTCATTTGGGAAAACCTTTCTGCTTTTACTAAACCCCATTTCCAAATTTATTAAATAATTCTCTATGTTTGAAATATAACAAAAAGGATACTAATTGTGGTTTCACTAATATGTTGAAAATATACAGTATGAAAGTTCCTAAAAGGGTATTAGAAAACAATAGTTGAACCATAGAAAATATTTATAAAAATTGTTTTAATCATATAAAAAATAATGTTTTCTATTAAGTGACTATCTTTGTTTCTTCATATTTTAAAATCATGAAATATGAAAACCATTAAATATGATTTTGGGAAAATGTTATTTGATCACATTGATGTCTCTGATATTTTATTCAACCAATATTTTTCATTTATATAATTGATATTTTTTATGGCATTAATATACTATTAGTGAAATCATTTCTATTTCAAAATAAAAAAATAGAAAAAAAAGTATAAATGATTATCAAAAATGGTATTTGACTTATATAATGTCTCTGTATTTTTATAAAACCCTTTCTCAAAATTATATTTGATTTTTGTATTAAAATGCTATTAAGTCACTTTTAAATGATTTATTCAAATTTCATAATTCAAAAATGTAATATGTTGAAAAGTTTATAAAAATGGTATTGTTAGAAAGTATTTCAAATATTATGAATTCAGAATTTTGTTCCATGTTGATTAGATTGTTTAAACAGAAGATATGAATTAAATAAGAAAACAGAAATAAAAAGAAAAAGAAAAAGGGGTGATGACGTCATGATGACGTCATCGTCATCAAGCTCCTGCGTTTCTCTTTCTTACCGAAAACTGAAGAAATCAATTCAATTGATTCGTGCGTTTCTTCGTCCCGTTAATTTCCCCGAGCCCAGCACCTTAAAGCCCTTCTCTCCCTCTTCATTTCCCCTCTCTTCTCCCTCTGGAGCGTGCCTCCTAGTCGCCGTTATTTCTCGCCGGAGTTCCCTCCCTCTGCCGGCAGACTTCATCGATTCCGGCCATGGTAGCTCCTTCCCGGCGCCCTCTCTCGTCCTCCTCTCCTCCCCAGGACTAAGCGCACCTCCTCATGTGGTCCTTGACATTTTTTGCGCAGGGAATCGAGCACGCCGTGCGCATCTGCGCGTCGCCGGAGCCCGCGTTGCCTCTGTTCGTCGTTTGTCGCCGTCTGGAGAAGCCAGCGCCTCCTCCGTCACCTCCCTGTACATCCTCGTCGCTCTCCGCTCCTCGTCATGGTCTCCGTTGTGCTCGGAGATCACTGGAAGGTCGTCGTCGTCGAAACCCGACCGCCGCGCCGCCTCCGGCCACCCGAGCGCCGCCACGGTGAGCTCCCATCCGGATCCTTTCTCCTCCGTCCGATCTGCATCGTGCGTACAGGATTAGATCGCGAAGAGGTACGCGCTAGTGGCTGTTAGATCTGGATCTAACGATCCAGATCTGTTGACTTATCCACGTCAGCCTGCCTCGTCAGCAGGCCACGCTAGCACCTATTCAGCATCCACACCCAATCAGGATCAGCCACGTGGCCAAGCCTTTATTTGAATTTTCTCCCGCTGGAATTATTTAGCAGTTTTACAGATTAGTCCCTGCATCTTAGATCTATCATAACTTTTGATCCATAAGCCCAAATTTAGCAATCTTGGACTTTTTGAAAAGCCCTTGACATCTAGAAACTTTTGGCACTGGCCAAATTCAAATTTGACAAACTTAAAATTGTTCAATTTCAAATATGCTTGTTTGATGAAATTTGGCATAATTCAAATTCTACAAATCCAAAAATTGTAAATAAAATATATTTGGAAACCTTAGGATGTGTACTTTCATAACCTCTGTCCCAAAATAATTATTGATCAAATTAAAATTTATTTTAGAATTAAATTGTCTATTTGAGTATTTTGACACAGAATTATTTCTATAAATAATTAGAAAATGTTTTCATACGCAAAGTTGATTCTTTTGGTAGCCTTTAACCAGAGACATCATTTCCCAACAGTTTTTGACACCCTTGGACCATGACCATGTGTTTTAGCCAAAAATCCATCATAGTAGCCCATCTAGTTATTATGTCTTAGATTTTGTTTCTATTTCTTTCTACCATTGTTTGTTGTGGCCATTTTTGGATCCAAGACCACGTCCCTAAAATTACCAAGTAGTGAACCTCAAACACTAGCACCCTAGTATTCAATCTACTTCTCCATTCCCCTACTCTTGCTTCAATAAATCATCAAGTTAACAAAATGGAGATCAAGACTCAAGCACAAGAAGAAAACTTCATTTTCAACTTGGTGGCAACATGAAGAGCTATGAGGAATATCATTGAAGAAATTGAAGGAAGGACATAGACTCCACAGCAACAAGAAGAAACTCAATGAAGTACAGGAGTATGAAGAAAATCAAGGAGATGACATTTTCCTCTCTCTTCCTATCCCTTCCCTTTCTTTCTTTTCAAATTGACTTAGTGGTATTTGTGCCCATCCCATACCTAAACCAAGTAGTGAAGTGAAGATCATGAAGATTTATCAAGTACAAGAGGAGCCTCACAACAAGGAGGAAACTACAATAGAAGCATGAAGATGAATTTCAAGAACACAAGCATGTGAAGACTTGGAGCCATCCACACAAGTTGAAGAATAACAAGTTGTTTTTGTCCAACCATTGACCCAAATGGAAAACCCAAGACTTAGTAATATTTTCCCTTTGATGATGAAGTTAGTAGACCTACCCTAACCACAATGGAAAATACTAACATAGTCACTCAAATATTTTTGAAGGTGAATATGACCAAGTGTTTGCATGTATTACTTTAGTTGAAGAAGTAATCTGTTTATTCTTAGTGAACTCTTGGAACTTCCTCCACAAGTATGGTTCAAATAAAGTTAGTTTTCTACAAACTCAACCTAGTCCTTTCCAAGTAAACCATTGGAATTTCCTTAACAAGAATGAGACCACTAGAGAATGAATCTTCCAACTCAAACCTAGACCTTGTCCTAACCAACTTGGTTAAGCCCCTTTTGATATGTTAATTGCTTTGTTTTCTTAACTTATGTGTTTGATTGTTAGAATGCTTGTTTATTTTTGTTATTGTGTTTCCAATGAATAGATTGTACGGAGAGAAACGATATTTTGTGAAGAGAGTGTGATATCTTCACCAACTTCAACAAGGCAAGTGACACCCCATAACACGCCTATATTTTCAATAAGCATTAGAGAATTTTAGTAGTATGCATGATAGGTGCTTTAATAGAATTTTTTATGCTATGCTATATCCTAGTAGTGTGTAGCCATCCTTATACCTTGTCATTTTGATGCCTTGATACTTAGTGGATGCTTAGCCTTGCTACAAAAATTGTTTTACTTGATGATGAGGAAAATTACTAAGTATAAACTTCAATGAACCACCTGGGTGGATTTGGTTGTTTGGCTGATGAGAGTTGAGTGTCTCCCCGAGGGGTGTTCACTTGAGGAATGCCACCCAGGAACAAAGTGATTATGATGTTTCCCAAGTTTATATTTCTTCCAGTGCAGCCTTTAGTCATATGGGCTCTGTCTTGATCAACTAAGTTGTGAGGGTTCAGCCCGGGCTTGACAAGCAGATGTAGCATAATTATAGGTGGAACGGGTCTTGCCATTGGGTTGGATTCTTGCTTCTGAAAGATCTCGTCTCGATTCTTCTCCTTTCCTTAATGCACTCAGGGTGTATAGGATGTTTGGGTTGAGTTGGGTCTGAAGGTGAAAGTGCACAAGCTCTGCAGAGTCAACAAACTAAGATCTTAGCCGTGTCCCCGGTCATGGACAACTATGAGCAGCTGGACAAGGAAGGACGGAAGAATCACATCACCATTTTCAATAAGTAAAATTTTGACCAAGTGAACAGTATTTGTGGTGCTTGGATCCTAATCCAATGTTGCCACCCCTTTGAAAAGAAAAGTTTGTTTTACAAAAGTGATAGGAGAAAACTGGCTTTATGCAAACTTAGCCAAAACTCCACTCAGCCAAATGAGCATGTAGTATTAGTCTTGCCATTTATATCCACCATAGTGTTACTTGCCAATACATTAAATTGTATTGACTCCCTTGTGGCTGCATATTCCATATTGCAGTTGTTTCTGAAGACGAGTGAGGATTTCATTTAGGATCTCGAGACTATCGCCAACATGTTTTGCCTGTGGCACATGAAGAAGATGGGCTCAATGTTGTACTATGTTTTCCGCTGTATTTCTTTCTTTTCTGCTAGTCTTCTAAGACTATGCAAGTTGTAATCCTATTTTGTAAAGACTGGATCATACGATGTAACAGAATTTGATGCATTTGCATGATATTTCATTTTGTACTGTGGTGCTAGCAATTGATCCAGGGACTAGCACAATAACACAGGTGTCCTTACATTATTTAAATGTGGGAACGCTACAAAATGGTATCAGAGCATTGTGTTGCCTATAGAATTCGAGACCCTTAGGTTTGAAAACCATTTTTGATCATGTTATTATCTCCTTATAGTATTTTGGATCCTAGCGGCATAGTGAGATGAAGCGGCCCGGACAACTTTACATGTCCACGAACAAGAGACCGTTCCCTGATTGGCTAGCGGGTGCCAGTATCTCTCACTATAGTGAATATCCAATTTGCAAAAAGTTGTTAATAACCCATTGATCACCCTAGATTGAAAAATCTCTATGTTCAAACTTTCTAGAAACAAAACAATCCTCTTAATCTTTCTCATATCCTCTCATCTATTATTCACCTTCAAAATTTTCTAGATGACCTCCCTCTTCAATACCATCAAGACAGGAATGTTGATGACCATACCATGAAGTGCAAGAAGTATTTTCACCACATGAAGACCTACACTCAAGACAACTGAAGAAAACTTGGAGATACACCAATACTTCCCAACAATCAAGAACACCTCAAGACATCAAGAGAAGAAATTGAAGAGAAACTCAAGAAGATTTAGATGAGACCACCAATCTAGTTACTTTGCTAGAACAACGTTAACGTGTTAGTGTATTGATCATACCAATGAGTGTGGTATGACAATATTAGTTTGTTTTCAAAAACTATGTTGTTTGGTGTGATGAATGTGTTGTTATATGTTTGATATGTGTTGTTTAAGATGAGTTTCCTTAATCTGCTATGTTTGGATAAGAACCTTCCTTAGCTATCTTTCTAAATCTCTACTCATCCCTACTAGACCAAACCCAACATCATACTCATTCACCAAACCTAGTGAGAACCATTGGAATCATACAACCTTTACCCTATTGAGACACAAGCCATCCCATTTGAGGAATGCTAGTGTCAAATTGCTTTCTTCTGTGTGAAGGAATAATCACATCCATGATCAATGCCAACTACCTCATAAGGAGAATCAAGCCAATCAACAAGTGAAGATAGACAAGTGGACTCAAAGTTGCATGATCTATGAAGATTTCAGAGCCAACTACACCAAGAGAAGAAATAATGAAGAAACACAATTGTCCAGTTTGTGTTACATAAGAGTTTTACGCAACCCACTAGTTGAGAAATGATAGTTTAGCTCAAGTTTGTCTTATAGATTGGAAACTTTCTGTTAGACAAGTGAGGTGACCTAGTGTTATTAAACAAGGTTCATCAATCCAAGTACAAGGTAATGATTGAGTGCAACATGGATTTGGCCCCCATGGTGACTACTCACATTATCTACTTTTGCTATGAGGAATGTTAAATCTGAGTGACATGCCTATTAGAGAGACGACGATGTTAAACCTGAACCATAGAATGGTAGAATACAATAATGACCATGTGTTAGTGTTGCTGAAGACGTATTATTTTCGGTGAGGATCAAGCTAACCTTGGAGGTATCAAGCAATGGAATATATTGCCTACCATGAGAGTTTCGTTAGAAATAGCATGGTGCTTTCTTCAAGGATGACAACAACAAGATGGAAGATTGCCAAGGACATCAAAAGACGAAGTTGAGAGTGACCCCTCAGTGTCAAAGGTAGTTCAACATACCTATGTTGGTCTACAGCTCTACCATGAAGGAAATTTCTACTCAAGACAATCTCAAATCAATCTACACTCCAATATAATGAAAATAGACTACCCACAAAAGTTTCTTTTAAGGGTGGTAGCCCACCCAGTTGTTTTGGAATCCAGTTACCCAAACCTAATCTTTCTTTCTAGCCTCCCCAAATCTCGGGACGAGATTTCTTTTAAGGGTGGTAGTCTGTAACATCCCCGATTTTTGGAAAACTCAAAAATCACAAAAAAATTGAAACATTTTGTTTTCATGTTTAGTAAGTCACCAAAAATCAAATGAGAAGCAAGAAACAAAAGAAAACAATACATATTTCAATGATATTAGAACAAAGAATCCAATATACCTCTATTCCATAAACCCTAAAGTCATTTCAAAATAAATATTTCTACATAAAGAAAATATTTCTTCTTAAGCTAACCCTTACACCAAACATGTTTTCAACCCAATTATGATCTTGAAAATATTTTTGATATATAAAAACTAGAGAATTGTTATCTCTAATATTTTCTTCTTGTCTCTAAAAAGGGTTTCACTATTATTGATAACCCCCAAATAGATATAAGTTGGATCCTTGTTTTCCAAGTGTTATGTCAATCAACAAGATAATATAGTGCTATAGAAATAAATTGTTTATGAAAACAAGTAATATACTTTGAGAAAACAATGTTTTCATTTGGGAAAACCTTTCTGCTTTTACTAAACCCCATTTCCAAATTTATTAAATAATTCTCTATGTTTGAAATATAACAAAAAGGATACTAATTGTGGTTTCACTAATATGTTGAAAATATACAGTATGAAAGTTCCTAAAAGGGTATTAGAAAACAATAGTTGAACCATAGAAAATATTTCTAAAAATTGTTTTAATCATATAAAAATTAATGTTTTCTATTAAGTGACTATCTTTGCTTCTTCATATTTTAAAATCTTGAAATATGAAAACCATTAAATATGATTTTGGGAAAATGTTATTTGATCACATTGATGTCTCTGATATGTTATTCAACCAATATTTTTCATTTATATAATTGATATTTTTTTATGGCATTAATATACTATTAGTGAAATTATTTCTATTTCAAAATAAAAAAAATAGAAAAACAAGTATAAATGATTATCAAAAATGATATTTGACTTATATAATGTCTCTGTATTTTTATAAAACCCTTTCTCAAAATTATATTTGATTTTTGTATTCAAAATGCTATTAAGTCACTTTTAAATGATTTATTCAAATTTCATAATTCAAAAATGTAATATGTTGAAAAGTTTATAAAAATGGTATTGTTAGAAAGTATTTCAAATATTATGAATTCAGAATTTTGTTCCATGTTGATTAGATTATTTAAACAGAAGATATAAATTAAATAAGAAAACAGAAATAAAAAGAAAAAGAAAAAGGGGTGATGACGTTATGATGACGTCATCGTCATCAAGCTCCTGCGTTTCTCTTTCTTACCGAAAACTGAAGAAATCAATTCAATTGATTCGTGCGTTTCTTCCTCCCGTTAATTTCCCCGAGCCCAGCACCTTAAAGCCCTTCTCTCCCTCTTCATTTCCAATCTCTTCTCCCTCTGGAGTGTGCCTCCTAGTCGCCGTTATTTCTCGCCGGAGTTCCCTCCCTCTGTCGGCAGACTTCATCGATTCCGGCCACGGTAGCTCCTTCCCGGCGCCCTCTCTCGTCCTCCTCTCCTCCCCAGGACTAAGCGCACCTCCTCATGTGGTCCTTGACATTTTTTGCGCAGGAAATCGAGCACGCCGTGCGCATCTGCGCGTCGCCGGAGCCCGCGTTGCCTCCGTTCGTCGTTTGTCGCCGTCTGGAGAAGCCAACGCCTCCTCCGTCACCTCCCTGTACATCCTCGTCGCTCTCCGCTCCTCGTCATGGTCTCCGTTGTGCTCGGAGATCACTGGAAGGTCGTCGTCGTCGAAACCCGACCGCCGCGCCGCCATCTCCGGCCACCCGAGCGCCGCCACGGTGAGCTCCCATCCGGATCCTTTCTCCTCCGTCCGATCTGCATCGTGCGTACAGGATTAGATCGCGAAGAGGTACGCGCTAGTGGCTGTTAGATCTGGATGTAACGATCCAGATCTGTTGACTTATCCACGTCAGCCCGTCTCGTCAGCAGGACACGCTAGCACCTAGTCAGCATCCACACCCAATCAGGATCAGCCACGTGGCCTAGCCTTTATTTGAATTTTCTCCCGCTGGAATGATTTAGCAGTTTTACAGATTAGTCCCTGCATCTTAGATCTATCATAACTTTTGATCCATAAGACCAAATTTAGCAATCTTGGACTTTTTGAAAAGCCCTTGACATCTAGAAACTTTTGGTACTGGACAAATTCAAATTTGACAAACTTAAAATTGTTCAATTTCAAATATGTTTGTTTGATGAAATTTGGCATAATTCAAATTCTACAAATCCAAAAATTGTAAATAAAATATATTTGGAAACCTTAGGATGTGTACTTTCATAACCTCTGTCCCAAAATAATTATTGATCAAATTAAAATTGATTTTAGAATTAAATTGTCTATTTGAGTATTTTGACATAGAATTATTTCTATAAATAATTAGAAAATGTTTTCGTAGGCAAAGTTGATTCTTTTGGTAGCCTTTAACAAGAGACATCATTTCCCAACAGTTTTGGACACCCTTGGACCATGACCATGTGTTTTAGCCAAAAATCCATCATAGTAGCCCATCTAGTTATTATGTCTTAGATTTTGTTTCTATTTCTTTCTACCATTGTTTGTTGTGGCCATTTTTGGATCCAAGACCAAGTCCCTAAAATTACCAAGTAGTGAACCTCAAACACTAGCACCCTAGTATTCTATCTACTTCTCCATTCCCCTACTCTTGCTTCAAGAAATCATCAAGTTAACAAAATGGAGATCAAGACTCAAGCACAAGAAGAAAACTTAATTTTCAACTTGGTGGCAACATGAAGAGCTATGAGGAATATCATTGAAGAAATTGAAGGAAGGACATAGACTCCACAGCAAGAAGAAGAAACTCAATGAAGTACAGGAGTATGAAGAAAATCAAGGAGATGACATTTTCCTCTCTCTTCCTATCCCTTCCATTTCTTTCTTTTCAAATTGACTTAGTGGTATTTGTGCCCATCCCATACCTAAACCAAGTAGTGAAGTGAAGATCATGAAGATTTATCAAGTACAAGAGGAGCCTCACAACAAGGAGGAAACTACAATAGAAGCATGAAGATGAACTTCAAGAACACAAGCATGTGAAGACTTGGAGCCATCCACACAAGTTGAAGAATAACAAGTTGTTTTTGTCCAACCATTGACCCAAATGGAAAACCCAAGACTTAGTAATATTTTCCCTTTGATGATGAAGTTAGTAGACCTACCCTAACCACAATGGAAAATACTAACATAGTCACTCAAATATGTTTGAAGGTGAATATGACCAAGTGTTTGCATGTATTACTTTAGTTGAAGAAGTAATATGTTTATTCTTAGTGAACTCTTGGAACTTCCTCGACAAGTATGGTTAAAATAAAGTTAGTTTTCTACAAACTCAACCTAGTCCTTTCCAAGTAAACCATTGGAATTTCCTTAACAAGAATGAGACCACTAGAGAATGAATCTTCCAACTCAAACCTAGACCTTGTCCTAACCAACTTGGTTAAGCCCCTTTTGATATGTTAATTGCTTTGTTTTCTTAACTTATGTGTTTGATTGTTAGAATGCTTGTTTATTTTTGTTATTGTGTTTCCAATGAATAGATTGTACGGAGAGAAACGATATTTTGTGAAGAGAGTGTGATATCTTCACCAACTTCAACAAGGAAAGTGACACCCCATAACACACCTATATTTTCAATAAGCATTAGAGAATTTTAGTAGTATGCATGATAGGTGCTTTAATAGAATTTTTTATGCTATGCTATATCCTAGTAGTGTGTAGCCATCCTTATACCTTGTTATTTTGATGCCTTGATACTTAGTGGATGCTTAGCCTTGCTACAAAAGTTGTTTTACTTGATGATGAGGAAAATTACTAAGTATAAACTTCAATGAACCACCTGGGTGGATTTGGTTGTTTGGCTGATGAGAGTTGAGTGTCTCCCCGAGGGGTGTTCACTTGAGGAATGCCACCCAGGAACAAAGTGATTATGATGTTTCCCAAGTTTAGATTGCTTCCAGTGCAGCCTTTAGTCATATGGGCTCTGTCTTGATCAACTAAGTTGTGAGGGTTCAGCCCGGGCTTGACAAGCAGATGTAGCATAATTATAGGTGGAACGGGTCTTGCCATTGGGTTGGATTCTTGCTTCTGAAAGATCTCGTCTCGATTCTTCTCCTTTCCTTAATGCACTCAGGGTGTATAGGATGTTTGGGTTGAGTTGGGTCTGAAGGTGAAAGTGCACAAGCTCTGCAGAGTCAACAAACTAAGATCTTAGTCGTGTCCCCGGTCATGGACAACTATGAGCAGCTGGACAAGGAAGGACGAAAGAATCACATCACCATTTTCAATAAGTAAATTTTTGACCAAGTGAACAGTATTTGTGGTGCTTGGATCTTAATCCAATGTTGCCACCCCTTTGAAAAGAAAAGTTTGTTTTACAAAAGTGATAGGAGAAAACTGGCTTTATGCAAACTTAGCCAAAACTCCACTCAGCCAAATGAGCATGTAGTATTAGTCTTGCCATTTATATCCACCATAGTGTTACTTGCCAATACATTAAATTGTATTGACTCCCTTGTGGCTGCATATTCCATATTGCAGTTGTTTCTGAAGACGAGTGAGGATTTCATTTAGGATCTCGAGACTATCGCCAACATGTTTTGCCTGTGGCACATGAAGAAGATGGGCTCAATGTTGTACTATGTTTTCCGCTGTATTTCTTCTTTTCTGCTAGTCTTCTAAGACTATGCAAGTTGTAATCCTATTTTGTAAAGACTGGATCATACGATGTAATAGAATTTGATGCCTTTGCATGATATTTAATTTTGTACTGTGGTGCTAGCAATTGATCCAGGGACTAGCACAATAACACAGGTGTCCTTACATTATTTAAATGTGGGAACGCTACAAAATGGTATCAGAGCATTGTGTTGCCTATAGAATTCGAGACCCTTAGGTTTGGAAACCATTTTTGATCATGTTATTATCTCCTTATAGTATTTTGGATCCTAGCGGCATAGTGAGATGAAGCGGCTCGGACAACTTTACGTGTCCACGAACACGAGACCGTTCCCTGATTGGCTAGCGGGTGCCAGTATCTCTCACTATAGTGAATATCCAATTTGCAAAAAGTTGTTAATAACCCATTGATCACCCTAGATTGAAAAATCTCTATGTTCAAACTTTCTAGAAACAAAACAATCCTCTTAATCTTTCTCATATCCTCTCATCTATTATTCACCTTCAAAATTTTCTAGATGACCTCCCTCTTCAATACCATCAAGACAGGAATGTTGATGACCATACCATGAAGTGCAAGAAGTATTTTCACCACATGAAGACCTACACTCAAGACAACTGAAGAAAACTTGGAGATACACCAATACTTCCCAACAATCAAGAACACCTCAAGACATCAAGAGAAGAAATTGAAGAGAAACTCAAGAAGATTTAGATGAGACCACCAATCTAGTTACTTTGCTAGAACAACGTTAACGTGTTAGTGTATTGATCATACCAATGAGTGTGGTATGACAATATTAGTTTGTTTTCAAAAACTATGTTGTTTGGTGTGATGAATGTGTTGTTATATGTTTGATATGTGTTGTTTAAGATGAGTTTCCTTAATCTGCTATGTTTGGATAAGAACCTTCCTTAGCTATCTTTCTAAATCTCTACTCATCCCTACTAGACCAAACCCAACATCATACTCATTCACCAAACCTAGTGAGAACCATTGGAATCATACAACCTTTACCCTATTGAGACACAAGCCATCCCATTTGAGGAATGCTAGTATCAAATTGCTTTCTTCTGTGTGAAGGAATAATCACATCCATGATCAATGCCAACTACCTCATAAGGAGAATCAAGCCAATCAACAAGTGAAGATAGACAAGTGGACTCAAAGTTGCATGATCTATGAAGATTTCAGAGCCAACTACACCAAGAGAAGAAATAATGAAGAAACACAATTGTCCAGTTTGTGTTACATAAGAGTTTTACGCAACCCACTAGTTGAGAAATGATAGTTTAGCTCAAGTTTGTCTTATAGATTGGAAACTTTCTGTTAGACAAGTGAGGTGACCTAGTGTTATTAAACAAGGTTCATCAATCCAAGTACAAGGTAATGATTGAGTGCAACATGGATTTGGCCCCCATGGTGACTACTCACATTATCTACTTTTGCTATGAGGAATGTTAAATCTGAGTGACATGCCTATTAGAGAGACGACGATGTTAAACCTGAACCATAGAATGGTAGAATACAATAATGACCATGTGTTAGTGTTGCTGAAGACGTATTATATTCGGTGAGGATCAAGCTAATCTTGGAGGTATCAAGCAATGGAATATATTGCCTACCATGAGAGTTTCGTTAGAAATAGCATGGTGCTTTCTTCAAGGATGACAACAACAAGATGGAAGATTGCCAAGGACATCAAAAGACCAAGTTGAGAGTGACCCCTCAGTGTCAAAGGTAGTTCAACATACCTATGTTGGTCTACAGCTCTACCATGAAGGAAATTTCTACTCAAGACAATCTCAAATCAATCTACACTCCAATATAATGAAAATAGACTACCCACAAAAGTTTCTTTTAAGGGTGGTAGCCCATCCAGTTGTTTTGGAATCCAGTTACCCAAACCTAATCTTTCTTTCTAGCCTCCCCAAATCTCGGGACGAGATTTCTTTTGAGGGTGGTAGTCTGTAACATCCCCGATTTTTGGAAAACTCAAAAATCACAAAAAAAATTGAAACATTTTGTTTTCATGTTTAGTAAGTCACCAAAAATCAAATGAGAAGCAAGAAACAAAAGAAAACAATACATATTTCAATGATATTAGAACAAAGAATCCAATATACCTCTATTCCATAAACCCTAAAGTCATTTCAAAATAAATATTTCTACATAAAGAAAATATTTCTTCTTAAGCTAACCCTTACACCAAACATGTTTTCAACCCAATTATGATCTTGAAAATATTTTTGATATATAAAAACTAGAGAATTGTTATCTCTAATATTTTCTTCTTGTCTCTAAAAAGGGTTTCACTATTATTGATAACCCCCAAATAGATATAAGTTGGATCCTTGTTTTCCAAGTGTTATGTCAATCAACAAGATAATATAGTGCTATAGAAATAAATTGTTTATGAAAACAAGTAATATACTTTGAGAAAACAATGTTTTCATTTGGGAAAACCTTTCTGCTTTTACTAAACCCCATTTCCAAATTTATTAAATAATTCTCTATGTTTGAAATATAACAAAAAGGATACTAATTGTGGTTTCACTAATATGTTGAAAATATACAGTATGAAAGTTCCTAAAAGGGTATTAGAAAACAATAGTTGAACCATAGAAAATATTTCTAAAAATTGTTTTAATCATATAAAAATTAATGTTTTCTATTAGGTGACTATCTTTGCTTCTTCATATTTTAAAATCTTGAAATATGAAAACCATTAAATATGATTTTGGGAAAATGTTATTTGATCACATTGATGTCTCTGATATTTTATTCAACCAATATTTTTCATTTATATAATTGATATTTTTTTATGGCATTAATATACTATTAGTGAAATCATTTCTATTTCAAAATAAAAAAATAGAAAAACAAGTATAAATGATTATCAAAAATGATATTTGACTTATATAATGTCTCTGTATTTTTATAAAACCCTTTCTCAAAATTATATTTGATTTTTGTATTAAAAATGCTATTAAGTCACTTTTAAATGATTTATTCAAATTTCATAATTCAAAAATGTAATATGTTGAAAAGTTTATAAAAATGGTATTGTTAGAAAGTATTTCAAATATTATGAATTCAGAATTTTGTTCCATGTTGATTAGATTATTTAAACAGAAGATATAAATAAAATAAGAAAACAGAAATAAAAAGAAAAAGAAAAAGGGGTGATGACGTTATGATGACGTCATCGTCATCAAGCTCCTGCGTTTCTCTTTCTTACCGAAAACTGAAGAAATCAATTCAATTGATTCGTGCGTTTCTTCCTCCCGTTAATTTCCCCGAGCCCAGCACCTTAAAGCCCTTCTCTCCCTCTTCATTTCCCATCTCTTCTCCCTCTGGAGTGTGCCTCCTAGTCGCCGTTATTTCTCGCCGGAGTTCCCTCCCTCTGTCGGCAGACTTCATCGATTCCGGCCACGGTAGCTCCTTCCCGGCGCCCTCTCTCGTCCTCCTCTCCTCCCCAGGACTAAGCGCACCTCCTCATGTGGTCCTTGACATTTTTTGCGCAGGGAATCGAGCACGCCGTGCACATCTGCGCGTCGCCGGAGCCCGCGTTGCCTCCGTTCGTCGTTTGTCGCCGTCTGGAGAAGCCAACGCCTCCTCCGTCACCTCCCTGTACATCCTCGTCGCTCTCCGCTCCTCGTCATGGTCTCCGTTTTGCTCGGAGATCACTGGAAGGTCGTCGTCGTCGAAACCCGACCGCCGCGCCGCCATCTCCGGCCACCCGAGCGCCGCCACGGTGAGATCTCATCCGGATCCTTTCTCCTCCGTCCGATCTGCATCGTGCGTACAGGATTAGATCGCGAAGAGGTACGCGCTAGTGGCTGTTAGATCTGGATCTAACGATCCAGATCTGTTGACTTATCCACGTCAGCCCGTCTCGTCAGCAGGCCACGCTAGCACCTAGTCAGCATCCACACCCAATCAGGATCAGCCACGTGGCCTAGCCTTTATTTGAATTTTCTCCCGCTGGAATGATTTAGCAGTTTTACAGATTAGTCCCTGCATCTTAGATCTATCATAACTTTTGATCCATAAGACCAAATTTAGCAATCTTGGACTTTTTGAAAAGCCCTTGACATCTAGAAACTTTTGGCACTGGAAAAATTCAAATTTGACAAACTTAAAATTGTTCAATTTCAAATATGTTTGTTTGATGAAATTTGGCATAATTCAAATTCTACAAATCCAAAAATTGTAAATAAAATATATTTGGAAACCTTAGGATGTGTACTTTCATAACCTCTGTCCCAAAATAATTATTGATCAAATTAAAATTGATTTTAGAATTAAATTGTCTATTTGAGTATTTTGACATAGAATTATTTCTATAAATAATTAGAAAATGTTTTCGTAGGCAAAGTTGATTCTTTTGGTAGCCTTTAACAAGAGACATCATTTCCCAACAGTTTTGGACACCCTTGGACCATGACCATGTGTTTTAGCCAAAAATCCATCATAGTAGCCCATCTAGTTATTATGTCTTAGATTTTGTTTCTATTTCTTTCTACCATTGTTTGTTGTGGCCATTTTTGGATCCAAGACCAAGTCCCTAAAATTACCAAGTAGTGAACCTCAAACACTAGCACCCTAGTATTCTATCTACTTCTCCATTCCCCTACTCTTGCTTCAAGAAATCATCAAGTTAACAAAATGGAGATCAAGACTCAAGCACAAGAAGAAAACTTCATTTTCAACTTGGTGGCAACATGAAGAGCTATGAGGAATATCATTGAAGAAATTGAAGGAAGGACATAGACTCCACAGCAAGAAGAAGAAACTCAATGAAGTACAGGAGTATGAAGAAAATCAAGGAGATGACATTTTCCTCTCTCTTCCTATCCCTTCCATTTCTTTCTTTTCAAATTGACTTAGTGGTATTTGTGCCCATCCCATACCTAAACCAAGTAGTGAAGTGAAGATCATGAAGATTTATCAAGTACAAGAGGAGCCTCACAACAAGGAGGAAACTACAATAGAAGCATGAAGATGAACTTCAAGAACACAAGCATGTGAAGACTTGGAGCCATCCACACAAGTTGAAGAATAACAAGTTGTTTTTGTCCAACCATTGACCCAAATGGAAAACCCAAGACTTAGTAATATTTTCCCTTTGATGATGAAGTTAGTAGACCTACCCTAACCACAATGGAAAATACTAACATAGTCACTCAAATATTTTTGAAGGTGAATATGACCAAGTGTTTGCATGTATTACTTTAGTTGAAGAAGTAATATGTTTATTCTTAGTGAACTCTTGGAACTTCCTCGACAAGTATGGTTAAAATAAAGTTAGTTTTCTACAAACTCAACCTAGTCCTTTCCAAGTAAACCATTGGAATTTCCTTAACAAGAATGAGACCACTAGAGAATGAATCTTCCAACTCAAACCTAGACCTTGTCCTAACCAACTTGGTTAAGCCCCTTTTGATATGTTAATTGCTTTGTTTTCTTAACTTATGTGTTTGATTGTTAGAATGCT
Source organism: Alopecurus myosuroides (assembly GCA_028641055.1). NCBI lineage: Eukaryota > Viridiplantae > Streptophyta > Magnoliopsida > Poales > Poaceae > Alopecurus > Alopecurus myosuroides. Next base: position 92,867,789 of record CM054062.1, on the reverse strand, counting down.
TGTTTATTTTTGTTATTGTGTTTCCAATGAATAGATTGTACGGAGAGAAACGATATTTTGTGAAGAGAGTGTGATATCTTCACCAACTTCAACAAGGAAAGTGACACCCCATAACACACCTATATTTTCAATAAGCATTAGAGAATTTTAGTAGTATGCATGATAGGTGCTTTAATAGAATTTTTTATGCTATGCTATATCCTAGTAGTGTGTAGCCATCCTTATACCTTGTTATTTTGATGCCTTGATACTTAGTGGATGCTTAGCCTTGCTACAAAAATTGTTTTACTTGATGATGAGGAAAATTACTAAGTATAAACTTCAATGAACCACCTGGGTGGATTTGGTTGTTTGGCTGATGAGAGTTGAGTGTCTCCCCGAGGGGTGTTCACTTGAGGAATGCCACCCAGGAACAAAGTGATTATGATGTTTCCCAAGTTTAGATTGCTTCCAGTGCAGCCTTTAGTCATATGGGCTCTGTCTTGATCAACTAAGTTGTGAGGGTTCAGCCCGGGCTTGACAAGCAGATGTAGCATAATTATAGGTGGAACGGGTCTTGCCATTGGGTTGGATTCTTGCTTCTGAAAGATCTCGTCTCGATTCTTCTCCTTTCCTTAATGCACTCAGGGTGTATAGGATCTTTGGGTTGAGTTGGGTCTGAAGGTGAAAGTGCACAAGCTCTGCAGAGTCAACAAACTAAGATCTTAGCCGTGTCCCCGGTCATGGACAACTATGAGCAGCTGGACAAGGAAGGACGGAAGAATCACATCAACATTTTCAATAAGTAAAATTTTGACCAAGTGAACAGTATTTGTGGTGCTTGGATCTTAATCCAATGTTGCCACCCCTTTGAAAAGAAAAGTTTGTTTTACAAAAGTGATAGGAGAAAACTGGCTTTATGCAAACTTAGCCAAAACTCCACTCAGCCAAATGAGCATGTAGTATTAGTCTTGCCATTTATATCCACCATAGTGTTACTTGCCAATACATTAAATTGTATTGACTCCCTTGTGGCTGCATATTCCATATTGCAGATGTTTTTGAAGACGAGTTAGGATTTCGTTTAGGATCTCGAGACTATCGCCAACATGTTTTGCCTGTGGCACATGAGGAAGATGGGCTCAATGTTGTACTATGTTTTCCGCTGTATTTCTTTCTTTTCTGCTAGTCTTTTTTTTTTGAAACCTAAACTATGGGGTAAAACCCCATAGCATTTTATTCATCAAAATAGGAAACCACAAACTGTACAAATGTTACAAATTTACAAGGGTAGAGACCCTCAGTAGGATCAAGCAAGATGCTGAATCCACTGTATCAAGACCTGTAGATGCTTATCTCTCACCCTATGCGTATGCATGGTGATCTCGTGTACAAAGTTCCTTTTCCAAGCCCTAAATGTTGGCAGAATATGCTGAAAGATCGCCTCATTACGTATTTTCCAAATGTGCCACAAAGCAATGATCACTACCTCTGCAAAGAATGGTTTATCAAACTTTTTCCTGGCATCATAAAAAATCTGATCAAAGCTGTCACCATCCTCCCAACCAATCTGAAGATAAGTCCAAATCCGAGCACTGAAATTGCATTTAAAGAACAAATGCATCCAATCTTCCGTTTGTTGTGTGGGGCATAGGGCACAGTGAAAGACATCAGTCACATTCCAGTGTCGACGGCGCAACATATCTCTGGTATTCAATCTATCACTGACTAATAGCCATGCAAAGACTTTGATACGGAGGAGTACCTTAATCTGCCAAATCCAATCAAATATTCTTGGAGCTCTCTGATTCCGAAAGTAGTGGTAATAGAAACATTTTGAGGAGTACAACCCTCCCTTCCAAATAGTACTCCATTGATCATCTGTAGATTGATCCAACTGAATATTCTGCAATGCTTGCTCCCAAATCTGAAACTCCTGGTAGGCTAAAGTTGAGAGAGGAAGCTCAAAGAGTTGGGTCCTATCCACTGTATATAACACATCTCGAACCGAAATTTTTGAGTCAATTGCGTAGGAGAACAATCTCGGATATGTGTCAGAGAAAATATTTCCATGCCATGAGTCAGACCAAAAGAGTGCAGTGTCCCCTTCCCAACTGATACAGTACTCACCTCAAAATATAAAGGAGCCAGTTTCATGATATCACGCCACCAAAAGGAGCCACATGGATCAGCAGCCTGTGGAACTCCATTTGGATAATAATTCCAAACCAAGTCAACCCAAGGTAGAGGTGCCTTGTTGAAGAACTTGTGCAAGTGTTTGATTAGTAAACCCTGATTTTGTTTCTGAAAATCGACAATACCTAGGCCACCAGCCCTTTTTGGTTTGCAAATCATATCCAATGAAGCAAGAGATTGCTTTTTCGAGTCAGGGTGATTACCTCGCCATAGACACTGTCTGATTATACGGTAAATTTGCTTCAAAATGCCAGCTGGCAATTCCAATGAGCATAAGAAGTAAACTGGCATGGAAGACAAGCAAGAGTTGATGAGTTGCAGCCTACCACCATAAGCTAGGAATGTAGAGCTTACAGTGAGTCTTCTTTCTAACTTAGTGACCAGGGGCATGAGATCAACAATACGTGGTCGCGTAGTACCCAACGGTAGACCCAAGTAGGTGAAAGGGAACGAACCAACCACACATCCAAAAGCCATAGCCAGATCCTGCACCTCAGCATCTGATATATTAATGGGTAGCATACAGGACTTATGGAAATTAACGTGTAGCCCCGTGGAGATACTAAAATCCTGCAGTGCCTTTTTCAAGATCATCAGCTGTGAGACCTCTGCTTGCAATACCAATATCGTATCATCCGCATATTGCACCACTGGAAAGTTAGGGTCACCCACCTCAATTGGTAGTTTCAATAAACCTTTCTCCTTCAGATCATTGATCACATATTGAAGGATTTCAGCCCCTAGAACAAATAGCAACGGTGATAGAGGATCACCTTGTCTCACTCCCCTTCTGCATTTGAATTTTCTTCCTGGTACTCCATTAACTAACACCGAAGAGGTACCTGTTTCCAACAAAATCTTCACCCAAAAAAAGAACTTCTCCGGGAAACCCAAATGTCTCAACACCTGATATATAGATTCATGCTCAACCGAGTCAAATGCTTTCTCAAAATCTAATTTGAGAATCACAATAGGATTTTTAGAGGCCTTGCACTGATGGATGTACTCAAAAGACCAAGCCAAACAGTCATGAATCGTTCGACCTTTGATGAAACCATACTGGTTTTTGTGAATACAGTCCAGAATTCTACCTTGGAGTCTATCAGCCACCATCTTTGTAAGAAACTTCAGACAAGTGTTTGTGAGTGAAATGGGTCTGTAATCATTGATAGTTTCAGGGGATGACTTCTTAGGCACTAAAGTAATAAAAGAAGAGTTTATATTTTCCAGACAGATTGATTCATTGTGAAAATCTGTAGCAAGAGCATAGAAATCCTCCTTTATAATGTGCCAGCATTTCTTTAAAAACATTCCATTAAAACCATCAGGCCCCGGTGCTCTATCCACCGGCATTCCCTTGATCAACTCATCCATTTCTTTGGTTGAAAAGGGGGCTGTTAGTTCCTCAAGATCATCAACCCTTGGAATCATTGTCTGCAGCTGAAAAGACATATTGATTCCATCTGATGTTCCCATCCTGTTCTTATAGCATTCCCAGGCCACATGAGCCATTTGATCATGATCATTTATAACATGGCCATCCGAAAGCACCAGACTGGACATGGAATTCCTTCTATATCTTTCTGTAACCATAGCATGGAAAAATTTGGTGTTCTCTTCCCCCAATTTCATCCATCTAATAGAGCATCGTTTTTTTCCAATATTGATACTGACATCTCAATAATTTCTCATGATGCATTTTAACAAGATTTCTAAAATTGGCCTCATGAACAAACAGGGATCTATCCTCTTCAAGCTCATCCAAGAAGAGAATAACCACATTGCATCTGCTGATTAGAATTTTCAGCCGAGATAGACCCATTTTCCACTTTTTTAACCTAGCTCTAAGTGCCTTCATTTTTTCAGTAAGAATACCAGATGAAGAGGTAGCCCGAGTAGGCCTTTTCCAGACATCTTGAACACATTCAAAGAAGCCTAGCTGATCAATCCAGTAATTTTCAAATCGAAACAAATGCACCTTGGGAATCACTGTATCAATATTAACGATGCAAGGAATATGATCAGATGTAGATTTAGCCATAGGATTGACAGTAGTGTTTGGATAAACCGAAATCCAATGCGAGGAAGTAAAGAACCAATCCAACTGTACAAGCAGAGGGTCAGCTTGCATATTGGACCACGTATAAGATCTCCCCTTGATAGGCAATTCGAGTATTCCTAAATGATCAATCAGCTCATTAAATAAAAACATGTCATTGACATCCCCACCCGGGCGATTTCTATCTTCATCAGAACGAATAAAATTAAAATCCCCCATGAAAAGCCATAATTCGTCATCAGGTATAGAAAGATTAAACAACCACTGCACAAATAAATCTCTCTGTTCTCCCTGACAAGGTCCATAAACCACAACCAAGGTCCATTTTTGCATAGAATGTGCAGACTGGAAAGAAATGATGATACCAAATCTGTGTGTTTCTACCATTGATCCAATGAGGATACTAGACTTCCAGACAACAAGAATTCCTCCCGATATCCCCACAGAAGGAGAGAAGGCAAAGGTGTCAAATTGTTTTGGGCAGCAAGATTTGATAAAGGCACGATCAAAATCCTCTTTTTTTGTCTCTTGAACACAAACAACAGCACATCCACTTTCTAGAATTTTATTATAGAGAGCTAATTGCTTATCAATAGAGTTAAGCCCTCTAATATTCCAACATAGTACCTTCCAGATCAAATTCGTGATGTTATAATCCATAGAAACCGAACAAGGGAGACAAAAATAAACCAAATTCTAATATAGGAAAGGTAACTCAGTACTTGATCAAAGCAAAAGCAATCACTCGGAGCACAAGCCATGGAAACAGTAGATAAAAGATACAGGATGTATAAAGGGGTACATCCACCCCAAAGCATAAAATGCTCACTTATCATTGGGAACCTCATCTACCTTAGAACCATCAACAGACACTGCCATAATCTTGTCTGCCTGAAGATCATATTGTTCCATCTCCAGAAGATTACCAATTTCTTGAATTGTGCTGATAGAAAGAGGTGGGCGAGTATGAATACTTTCTTTTGGTGCCTCTGTAAAGTTTGACATCCCCCTCTTAGTTCTCTTCTTAGGTCTGACCACTCCAGGTGTGACTGGTGGCTTAAACCCATCTAGCCGAGTCTGACTGCGTGTGCACATCCGTATAGCCGTGTTCACCAAAGGAGTTTTGGCTCTCCTACCTTTCTTAGATGACTCACTAGCAGAGGTAGCAGAAAACTGCACATCAGAAACATCAGTCACCATGATTGGTTTCTCTGCCAACCTAACAGGGAGAACCGCCATCTTGCGTGGCTCAGACATTCCCTGAACTTCTGTAACAAAAGCACTGGTGTCAGCGTCAAAAGCCATAATGGCCGAGCGTTTACGATTTGCTGTCGCATCATTCATTCCAGCTTCTGAAAGGGCTGAAGGAATCCACGAGTTATCCACAATATCAATAACTCCCTCAGTAGCAGGCTGCAGACCAGAGTCCACCAGTGGATCGATCGAGGCTGTGACGACGACAGAGCTAACCAGATCAACAGCGCACCCAGCAGCAACATCCTCCTCAGGTAATGAATCCGAAACAACTATCTTAGCAGAGCGATCAGCACGAGCAGTATCCAACGAGTCTAACCCCTCAGACACGGTAGAAGCCGAAAAATTTGCAAGTGAACCATCTACCCCCATAGCAGACGTTGCACTTTCCATCCTAGCAGTCGGAGGAGGAACAACAACTGTCAAAGAAAGGTCTCCAGGCAGAGCCAATGATCCCTGAGAGACAGTTAGACCTTCTGAAACAATTGCAGTGACAGTATCAACTAAACCACCCGCTAAGGTAGGATCAGTTGAAATAGGGGTAGGCATCTGAACAGAGTTAGCTGCAGCCTCAGCGTCCACCAGTACTTCATCAGATGGCTGCACCATCTGAGGCATATCAGTAGGCATGGTCTGATTCCGAAGAGAGCCAACATCCGAACTAAGGGTTCCTCCAGAGAAATTACTGACTGAAACTGACAGCACATGCCCATGTTGATTATCTGCATGAGGAATAGGGGGTTGCTGCGCATCATTAGGGCCATTATCATGGGGAGGTGACGGCATATTCCATCCTATCTCCGGATACTCTGGCAGACCGTGCATCAGGCCATCATCATGCAAATTGCCAAGAAGCGGATGATGGTTACCGTGCAATGGCGTAGGGTCCTCATCAGCAGGGTGAGCATCAGCGAATTCACTTTGACAAAATGAAACATGGAGCAGTCCAAGAATTTCTAGAACCCGAGAATCTGCCAACTCTGGGTTGCCTGAAAACCACATCTCGGGGCACCAACGATGGAGCAGTGAAGGAAGCATAGACTAAAGTCCTGCACTTTTGAATATCATGATGCTGCCAATAATGAAATTCTCCAAAGGTGTTAACAGCCTCTCTGATGCTCTCAGTATTCCTGTAGTCCATAGGGATACCAATAAACATAAGCCACCCTGTTCTGATACCCGACTGAGATCTGAAATTAATCCCTTCATCATGCTTTATAAAACGGAGAGAATACTGTCCCCCAAAACCCCAAGGAGGGTGAGAAGCCAGGGCCTGTCTAACCACAGGATTTCTGAATTGGAAAAGGCCAACCCCATGGAACCAGGGCCAAGAATTTATCACCTCTACATCTTGATCATTGAGAAAGAAGCGCACCTGTTGCAGAAAGTGAAAAAGCTCATGCTCCAACGGCTGAGGTTCAACAATAGCGACAGCATAGGTCTCATGGCCATCCACAATAGGGCAAGAAGGAGTCACGAAGGTACGGGGGAGCCTGTTCGCACCACCATCAATGATCTGGAAACCCTCTGGCATCCACGGAGCAGGATCGAACTCAAAATTGGCCATGGGAGCGTCAGGTGGTGCAGGTGGACTTGACAGAGGAGGATTTATCCGCGGCGGCGATGAGGGAGTAGATGGAGCAGGGGTAGAGATAACCTGATCACGTAACTCTGTATCTATATAAGGGGGTCCTCCTTAGATTTCGGTACCCAACGATGAGAATCCTTGGGGCAGGGGAAAGAGCAGCCCTTGCGTACATGACCATACCTGAATCAATTACGGCATCTGATTTTCCTGTTGCAATCCCGATAAACATGCCCCCAATTTAGACATCTCTGACAATCGTATACTTGCCAAACAATCTGATCGATAACTGCCTCAAAACCCTCGAGCACGGGGGGGGGGGGGGTCGTAGCAGCTAACTGGGCCACCCGCGGCGCAGCATGATTCCTATCGCTCGAGGAAGCAGAGCCCAGCGGCCCATTAGCATCAGACGGATGAGTTGCATTTGAAAAATCAGTCCGCGCAGGATCGACGGATGGAATATCTCTGTGCACGATATTTGGCAAAGAAACCAGATCCAACGAACCAAAACGAATCAGTGAAGCTGAATTAACGGGCTGAATTACCGGGATACCTGTTGACTGGGAGTTGGCCGCCGGCGATCCCGAACGGCGGAGGAGAGTCCCTCCCGGGGATCCAGAACGTGAGTGTTTCAGCGTCAAAACTTTCACAGGAGCAGGTCTACGTCTTCTGCTAGCCAAGATCCATTCACCTGCGCACTCTCTCTGCCACAATCCAAATTTTTTCTTCCAAAGCGGACCTCCCGAACTCCAAAGATGATAGAAACATTTGAACTGCGGGCAACTATAGAACTTTCGACGATAAAACCAAAAACCAACTTCTTTGGAAGAGATAGTGAAAGAAAAGACTCGATCATTCAAAAGAGACACCTGCAAATTGCCACAGAGTCCACCAGTAGCAGCTTCTAGCGCGATAGATACCAAGGCTTCTTCCATACGAAAGGTGGCCCTAGCAAAAGCGACCACCATGGTGAACTTACCCGATCCATTGGTCGGATGCACCAAACCCAGACCTAGGCGACGGATCTCCTTTGCAAAAGCTAATCCCGGCGAGAAATCCAGCCCCATCGAGATTGCAGCATGCACCGACATCTTAGGGGAAGAGATGCGATCACGGAATCAAACAGAACCAGAAGAAAAACTCGCCGGAGAAAGAGGGACTCCGGCGCAAGGGGGCTCACTGTGTAGGGGGAACACCAGGGAGGGGAAGGTGGTCGCCGGAGAAGAGAATTCACCGGCGATGGCGGCTAGGGTGGGGAGAGGGCGCAGCTAGGTGGGGGTGGGAGGAGGGAGCCATCTTTAGCTAGTCTTCTAAGACTATGCAAGTTGTAATCCTATTTTGTAAAGACTGGATCATACGATGTAATAGAATTTGATGCATTTGTATGATATTTCATTTTGTACTGTGGTGCTAGCAATTGATCCAGGGACTAGCACAATAACACAGGTGTCCTTACATTATTTAAATGTGGGAACGCTACAGAGTCACTAGCATCCACCGCTGGAGGAGGCGATGACAGCGAACCACCATGGCCGGCCGCACTTGCGGCGACGACAGCAGATGCCGCGCCGGCGTTATTCCCCTGCATCGGATCCGGACATGAGGTCCAACCGACATGGTGGGCCCCACCTTCGTCGCCGGCATCAGATGATGCGACGGCGTCCTCCATTCCTCGCGGAACCTCCTGAAGGTTGGGGGAGAAGGAGGAAGGCGTTGGGGCCGGAGCAAAGTGGCGTTTTTTTGCTAGATTTGGGGTCGGAATGGTGGGGGAGGGAGGCGATGCTAGCAGGAGGGGAATTTATACTGACTGCCATTTCGAGAGCCGTTGGGCCTGCTGACGTGTGCGCATGCATGTCTCTGCATGGCTCTCCCGTGGGCTGACTTTGTCAAACACAGAGTGATGTGGCATTTAGTCACTGTCAAACGGGGCCACAACAAGTCAGGGCCACCTATCAGTCGATTCTTCCTGCGAACACAACGGTTATTTGCGAGGGAGGTCAAACGGCCACCAACGGTGACGAACGTGTATATGCACTCAGCCTCGTTTTCAGTTGCCATTAGTTTCCCGTTCGTTCATCTACTCGCTTGGGTTCACACACCTTCGTTCCACACACGCCTTCGATATTTAGGCGGTTGCCATTTGCAGTTGCCATTTACGCTCCTTCCGTTCATCATCTTCCCCGACTCTTCTTCCAAACTCATCGAACCCATTAAATCCAGACTTAATCTTCCCCGACTCTTCTTCCAAGCCCACGGAGGAGACTTGCCATGGACGATCACGTACCAACCACAGAGGTTCTCGACGTCCCTGTCCACGGCGGCACCGTGCTGCAGGTAATTTACACCAACGAGGAACATGTTTTGGAGACTGCCCTGGCCAATTTCGAGCAATGGCTTCAGCCTGAAAGGCAGAAGTTCTTGGGCCTCGAACTTGAGTACACACGTAGCCATGCTTACAAACCCCATGTCGTCGCCGTCGTGCAAATCGCCATGCGCAGACATGTCCTCGTGTACCACTGGTGCAGGTCGCTACAGACAGATCATGGACGCAAGTTGCTGAAAGATTTCTTTTCGACAAAGAAGATCATGTTCGCAAGCGTGGGCACGACGGGCGACAAGAAGGCTCTTGCTCAATCAGACTTCTTTCTGCCACCACAGTACCACCTTGACATCCAGATGGAATTCGGGGAACCCAAAATTGGAATGGATACTCTAGCAGGATATATCATAGACAGTTCGTACCCCGAGATGAAGTATGGATACCCACCAGACATGCACGAATATTGGGAATGGAAGATGGCTCGAACAAGCCTCAACTATGCAGTGGTGGACGGATATGTTAGCTACGAGCTATACAGAAGGATCCGAGACATAAAAAACAGTTTAGGTCCAACATGGCTGGAGAAGATCCGCCCCTAGTGCAAGAGCGAAGGTACAGCTTCACGTCGCCACCGTGGCAACGAGGGCATGAGCAAAAGGATACATAGGAAGTAGTTGTTTAAGTGTTTTTAGAGCTTGATAATAAGTGTTCTTATTTGTGTTCTAGCTTGTGTGTGCGAAAAATATGTTTGTTTTACATATTAATGTAATTTTATGCAATATGTAGCACCTGGAATTTGTTTCCATGATTTATAGATGGAATACATTGCTGCTGTTTTTTTTTGGCATGAATTAACATTAATTGGTCAAACATTAGGAGCCTTAGATTCAACTCAAATTCAACAACAAACTCGAACATTTTCAAACTGACTAGAGACCAAACTGACATATTACAGTAGATAATAGTCGCAACATAAGTCAAACATTTTCAAACTGACTAGAGATCAAACTGACATATTACCAGATAATAGTCGCAACATAAGTCAAAAAATTTCAAACTGACTAGAGATGCACGATACAACACACAATTCAGACTCCCAACAGATAGCAGCTGCAACATAAACCAAATGATATCTTCAGATAGCAGTTCAAACAGCAGCTCAATCTTCTTCAGTCAGCAGAACATTCTCCTCCGGCAGATCCGTTGCCGTTGTGCCCACCGAAACAGTGGCCACTGTCCCTCACCCGAGGAGGGCCACTGCCATCCACACACCCACCAAAGAATGGGAACTGGTGCGTCCGTGTGGTGTCGACCTTGTCGTCGTCCCACAATGGAGTGTCCCAGATGACTGGGCCAGGGTCCACGACCTCCGAGACATGGATGAGGATAGTGTGCTCCAATGTTCTCATCCAGGTCGGGGTGCGCATTGTGGACGGCATGTACGGCTCTGGCACCTCCACAATGTAGGTCTTCGGGACTGCGCTCGGCTGCTTCATCCAGGCCTCCACCGACAGGAACCAGCTGTCCACCGGGACATGCATATGCACCAGATCACCGCCAAGATGGTTGACGAACTGCCCTACCGCAACGGGCTCCCATGCCTCCCGTGGGAACCGCTCAGAGTTTCGTCAGATACGGTAGCTCAGATCGCTCGGCGCCGCTACCACGACACCAGCGAATAAATGTGAGCGGCGCTCCACCGGCGACGATGCGCCAGGACAGATGTAACACGGCGGTGTAGTCCTCCTCAGAACGGAATCGAATGAGAAAGTCCACCGGCGGCGCGCTAACATCCACCTTCACCTGCCTACGGGTGACTGCGCATTGCGCGACCAGCGCAGCCAGGACTTCCTCAGGCGACAAAGGAGGGCGACGCCCTCCCACGGTGACCTCGAGCAAGCGACCGTGCCACTTCTCCTCGAGTTTCTCCATTGCACGCGAGCGGGCGAGCACGCAACGGCCTTGAGTCGGCCGTAGTGCGGGCTCCCCTGTCCGAAACATCTCCTCCGGGAACATGCGGCGGGCAGCCGTCAACGAAGGAGACAACGAATAGCCACGCGCGATCTATGTTTTCGGTGGGGAAGAATGTGAAATTTGGGGTTCGATCATGTTTCAGTCTGCGAGCTGGGCAGATGAGCAAATGGGGAATTTGGGGTTCAATCCTGGTTTAGTCTCAATTTGACCATTTTTCAACACAAAATCAGCACTAGGGGCTCCAATTCTTGTCATAACATGTGCTAGATTTTGGTTTTCTATGTATGTACGACATGCCCCAACAAAGTGAGTAAATAAACCATTGGTCAACCCCCTTTCTGATGCCAGTTGAAGGGGTAAAAGGAAAAGTTTCGGTCAACACATGCCAGAGTTTCGTTGAAGAGGGGGCTCCGGAGTAGGAATCCTTCCTAAGCCTATATGGAGTAAAATCATGTCCATACAAGTGTGCTAGGAGGTGAAGAGAGCCAAGATCCAAACCCGAGGTGTGACCGGTTTCATCCGCATCGCTTGCTATATATGCAGGAAGGATCTATACGTACACCTCAACCCCTCCCCCTTCGGACGATCCCGAGGGAATACTATAACAACTCCGGACCGTCTGAATCCCACCCAAAATAAGGGTTTTCCATACCATGTGTGTTAGAGTGTGGCATGAGTCTTGGATGCCCAAGATTCCCTCACTCTTTGTGTTAGGGCTCACCGGCGTCAGATTCTCTCTAATGGGTTCCGGGACTACTCAGAGCCCGAAACTCCCGGTTCTGAAGGAACGGGGGTAATGTTGCCAATAGGTGGGCCCTACAATTGTCTTGGGTGTTCCTCGGGCCTAATCGAACACAACCGAGAAATTAGTTCCACTTTGCTACCACCTTTCCGGCTCATGTAGAGGGTCCAGAACGACAGTTCCGTCCTTTTCCCCAGCGGGCCTAGGGTTTCTCTGGAGAGAGGCTCCGGAGCGTGTGAATCCCACCCAAACCTTGGGTATGCCATATAATGTGTGTTATATTGTGGCATGGGTCTTGGATTCCCAATATTACCTCACTCTTTGTGTTATGGCTTCACTGGCATCGGATTCTCTCTCGCGGATTCCAAGGCTACTCAGAGCCCGAAACTCCTGATTCTGACGGAACTGGGGAATATTGCTAAGAGGTGGGACCCAACGTTGTCTTGGGTGTTCCTTGGGCCTAACCTAACACAACCAACCAATTATTTCCACTTTGCTACCCCCTTCCGGCTCACGTAGAGGGGCCAGATCGGCAATTCTGTCCTTTTTTCTCCAATGGGCCTAGGGTTTCTTCAGAGACGAGCTCTAGAGCATATGAATCTCATCCAAGCCTAGGTTATGCCATACCATGTGTGTTAGAGTGTGGCATGGGTCTTGGATTCCCAATATTCCCTCACTCTCTGTGTTATGGCTTCACCGGCGTCGGATTCTCTCTTGTGGGTTCCAGGACTACTCATTGCCCGAAACTCCCGGATCTGACGTAGAACGGGGGGAGTATTGCCAATAGGTGGGGCCCTACCATTGTCTTGGGTGTTCCTTGGGCCTAACCTAACACACCAATCCCATTAGTTCCACTTTTCTACCCCTTTCCGGCTCATGTAGAGGGTCCATAATGATAGTTCCGTCCTTTTCTATAGCGGCTCTAGGATATCTACGGAGAGGACCTTCGGAGCGTCTGAATCCCACCCAAGCGTAGGGTATGCCATACCATGTGTCTTATAGTGTGGCACGTGTATTCGATGACCAAGATTGCCTCAATCTTTGTGTTATAGCTTCACTGGTGTCGGATTCTCTCTCGCGGGTTCAGGCTCTACTCAGAGCCCGAAACTCCTGGATCTAACGGAACGGGGGAATATTGCCAAGAGGTGGGCCCTACATTGTATTGGGTGTTCCTTGGGCCTAAACTAACAAAGTAAAGCAATTAGTTCCACTTTGCTATGCCCTTCCGGCTTACGTAGAGGGGCCAGATCAGCAATTTCGTCCTTTTCTCCAACGGACCTAGGGTTTCTCCGGAGAGGATCTCCCGTGCGTCTTAATCCCACCCAAGCCTAGGGTATCACATAAAATGTTTGTTGTAGCATGGCATGGGTCTTGGATGCCCAAGATTCCCTCACTCTTTGTGTTAGGGCTTCACAGGCGTCGGATTCTCTCTCGCCGGTTCCAGGGCTACTCAGAGCCCGAAACTCCCGGATCTGACGGAACGGGGGGAATCTTTCCAAGAGGTGGGCCCTACCATAGTCTTGGGTGTTATTTGGGCCTAACCTAACATAACCAAGCAAATTATGTACACTTTGCTACCCCCTTCCGGCTCACGTAGAGGGTCCAGAATGGTTGTCCCGTCCTTTTTTTCAACGGGCCTAGGGTTTCTCCGGAGAGGAGCTCGAGAGCGTCTTAATCCCACCTAGGCTTATGGTATCACATAACATGTTTGTTAGAGCGTGGAATGGGTCTTGGATGCCCAAGATTCCCTCACTCTTTGTGTTAGGCCTTCACCGGCGTCGGATTCTCTCTCACCGGTTCCAAGGCTAATCAGATCCCGAAACTCCCGGATCTGATGGAACGGGGGGGAATCTTGCCAATAGGTGGGCCCTAACATAGTCTTGGGTGTTCCATTGGGCCTAACCTAACAGAACCAATCAACTAGTTCCGCTTTTCTACCCCCTTCCGGCTCACATAGATGGCCCAGATCGACAGTTCCGTCCTTTTCTCCAAGGGCGCTAGGGTTTCTCCGGAGAGGAGCTCCAGAGCGTGTTAGTCCCACCCAAGCCTAGGGTATCACACAAAATGTTTGTTAGAGTGTGGAATGGGTCTTGGGTGCACAATATTCCCTCACTCTTTGTGTTAGGGCTTCACCGGCGTGAGATTCTCTCTAGTTGTTGCATGAACGAAACTCCCGGATCCGACGGAGCGGGGGGGTCTTGCCAAGAGGTGGTCCCTACCATTGTATTTGTTGTTCCTTGGGCTTAAACCAACACAACCAAGCAATTAGTTCCACTTTTCTACCCCCTTTTGGCTCACGTAGATGTTCCATAACGAGAGTTCCGTCCTTTTTTCCACCGGGCCTAGGGTTTCTCCGGAGAGGAGCCCCGGAGTGTATGAATCCCACCCAAGACTAGGGTATGTCGTACCATGTGTGTTAGAGTATGGCATGGGTCCTGGATTCCCAATATTCCCTCACTATGTGTGTTATGGCTTCACCGTCGTCGGGTTCTTTCTCGTGGGTTCGAGGACTACAAACAGCCCGAAACTCCCGGATCTGACGGAACAGGGGGAATCTTTCCAATAGGTGGGACCTACCATTGTCTTGGTTGTTCCTTGTTCCTAACCTAACGCAACCGAGAAATTTGTTCCACTTTTCTACCCCCTTCTGGCTCACGTAGAGGGGGCTAGACCGGTAGTTCCGTCCTTTTATCCAACGGGCCTAGGGTTTCTCCGGAGAAGAGCTCCAGATCGTCTTAATCCCACCCAAGACTAGGGTATCACATAAAATGATTTTTAGAGTGTGGCATGGGTCTTGGATTCCCAAGATCCCCTCACTCTTTTTGTTAGGGCATCACCAGCGTTAGATTCTCTCTCGCGGGTTCGAGGGCTACTCATAGCCCGAAACTTCCGGATCTGACGGAATGGGGGGAATCTTGCCAAGAGGTGGGCCCTACCATTGTCTTGGGTGTTGTAACATCCCAATTTTTGCTACCAAAGTGTTGTGGTGTTGAGTTCATATCATACATGCATGAAAACAAAAGTTTAACTCGTGTTTGAAATAATTTAAATTGCGAATTTAAATGGTTTCAGAAAATTCCAGCAAATAGTACTTAATTCGGTTTCCAAATTTTTGTTCTGAAAAGTATTTCAATTACACCAAAGTAACACATGGTGTTGTTGGAAATTTCATAAGCTTTCCAAAAACTATTTTTGCCAAATTTTCCCTTTGTAAAAAGGCTCTCAAATAAATGGTTTTTGTTCTGTTTTTAAAAGGAAAAGGACCTCTTTGTGTTTTCTGGAACTTCTAGGGGGTTATGGAGAAATTCTTTTTATCCCTTTCTTCTACCTCTTGACAGAAGGAAAGCAACCTCCTGCGTGGCCTCCGATGAAGCATCCTCGTCACCTCTCTGTCTCCCTGCTTGATCGAGCAGATAGGGTGCAAGGAAGTCGTGCACCTCTTTCCTCTTCACGCCCTCTCTCTCTGTGTTTCCTGTGACGATGAAGAACCCAAACCTAACCCTAATCCGCCACCGCCGCAGCTCACCGCCGGCGCTACAGCCGCTCCCGCGCCCCACCGTGCACGCCATCGGCCCCGTCGTTGCCTCCTCTACCTCCCCAAGAGGTTAATCGAGCGGAAACGGCTGGAGTTGGCCGCGCCACCGCCGTCTTCCCCACGGCCGGCGGAGCTTCCCCGCCACGATTCGTCGCCGTCGCTTCCTCTCCGGCCTCCCCGATAGCTCCATCGAGCTCATGGTTAGCTCCTGCATCTTCCGGTGCCCTCCAGTCGCCCTCTCTCCCTCTGTACCGTCCCGGCTGTGTGCGCCGCCGTCCGCCACCGCGCCGGTGGACGGCGTGGTCGCTCCGGCGACTGTTTCCGAGCGGCGCCGCTACTACAACGTCCACCGTAGCTCCCTCTATCTATTCCTTCGTTCAATTTCACGAATGACTCAAGGAATCGTGCGAATTTGAGTTCAACTATGCGGAAACAGAGCATGGTGACATCACCTCTGCGTCACGCTGACCTCAGCGCATGTTTTTCTCTGTTTTGGAAAAATGGAATTCAACTGACACGTGGGCCCTCTGTTATTTTAATTACAGAAAATGAGTGAATTTGGGAAATTTAATAACTTCTGTTATATTACTCAGAAAAATGTAAATAATATATGGTCTTGTTCAGAAAAATAAACTCTACCCAACTATATCATTTTCACACATGTTTGGGAAAGTTGAAAAACGAGTATTATTTTAATGTTGTTTAATCATTTAAAATAGAAAAATAAGTTTTTATTCACTAAAATTAGAAAATTAAAAGTTATATACCAAATTGCTCAAAATGACAAATACAATCTAGTTATGATGTTTTCAAACCCATTTGAGCTTTTAAAATGGTGCCCACTTTCAGAATCGCCCGAAACCCCCTCCGGGGTCTATTTCGGGTTAATTTCAGTAAAATTGCCTAACTGTCATACAAACCCTAGCAACCCATCATACATGTTCAGGGCTTTATTTCAGTGCATTAACCTGCTCATGCATACATGTTGCGCATTGCATCGATGCCATGTTTGATTGTTGTTTTTCTCTTTTGGTGTTGTTTTCCCCCTTGGTAGAACGTGACTCCGAAGAGAAGGCCAGCAATCCAATGGTGAATACTTGATCTTAACCGACAAGTCAAGCACTTATTCCAGAAGATCTTTATCTGGTTTTCTGATAACCAAGGCAAGCATAACCTCTTATCTGCTCATATATGGTTTCAACGTGTTTTGAATCTCGTACTTTGCATTCGGTTCTAAACTATTTGATGTCAGTAGATAGAGTTCCCCTATATACTGCATAACCTAGATATCCTGATCCACTGCTCCTAGCAGCTATAGGTTTGTTTGTGCGCGCTCCGCTAAACCCTGTGAGTCTTGCTTAGCCATGCTTAGTTGTGATCTGATCCATCCGGTTGATGAATCTGGTCAATACGTGAATCTATTATGTCATGTTGTTATGATTTGAATTAACTTTGATAACTTGACTAAATACTGGCATGGATGTGAGGCCACAATGGGTTGTGGCGTTTTGTCCTGTTCATGCCCCTAGGAGCGAGTTCTCGCCTTCGAAGCCAAGACTGAGCGTGCAACCACACGAGCGAGCCAATGAACCTCGCCTGACTAACTAACTTGTTTAGCCACATCCATGAGTCACGTAGTTTGATCTTTCCATCTGCGTGTGAGTCAGAAAATGATTTGGAGAAAACTTAGGGCGTGACCGGGACAAGTGATGGACGTACACGGATCTTGATCCCGACTCACAGAACAGGTGCCGTCAGGAGGTGGCCAACTCCCTGTTGACGGGGTGGCCCTGTTTGGGTTGACTCATGGATAGGGTTACGCAAGGTAAAGGTCGGAGCCAACCACCCTCTGCCGCGCTCCCAACGAGCGTACATGTGGCGTTAAGAGTCGGATGGTACGTGTGGGTAAAGTGTACCCCCTGCAGGGATAAATCTCCTCGAGAAGCCGTGTCCACGGTTACGGACGACTTGGCAACGGATTCTGTGATCATAGATAACTTCAACGGAATGACTAAAACTTGTTAAACATGATTGAAGGGTGCCTCCCCGGAGATGCCGGGAGGGGTGATCCTTGTAGCATGAGATAGTGTGGGAATGAGAAGGACTTGGTGGAATACAAGAATATGACGATCTCAGTAGTTGACTAGTTTCCTCATCTGTTTTCAAAACATTCTGTGAGACGTGCTATTCCTCCTCGATTTGGAAAATAAAGATTGCTTTACGCAAAACAGCCTTCATAAAACCTTTCTGAAGTTAGCAGATATATAATAGGTTAATTAAGTCTTGTTGAGTACCTCCAGTACTCAGGTTTGCTTAATTTTGGTTCAGGAGAAGGACTCCATCGGTGGTGATTCAACGTGGACATCGACGAGTAGTTTGGGGTTCCCAGGTAGCAGCCTGAAATCTATGGGCTGGGACGTCGCCTTATGTTGCGGCCTCTTAGGCCTTTTTGGTTCTTGTTGTTTAGCAACATAAGTTGCCTTCCGTTGTCTGATGTAATGTTGGGTCATGTGACCTCTGCTTGTAAGCTATACTCTAGTAACATCTGTTTAATACAAGTTTCATGTCTAGAGTGTTGCTTTGATCGGTTGTTGGTTTCGAGCTCATTGTTATACAGTTTTGGCTATGCCTGCATAGTTGTCGCAGTCGAGGGGTTGTGGAGCCGATGATCCATGTCCGAGCCCGCCTGTCGATGTGATCGGCCTGGGGCGAGGTAACCCCAGTAACCCTCGATTGTTGTTGCACTTTCTGGACACATAGCATCTCTGTATAGCTTTGGTCCCGTTCCCTTCAGTTTCATTCGATTCGTGGACGCTTTGATATGCATAGTTGGTTATGACTAGCATGGATACAAGGAGTAGTAGACTGGGGATCCGGACTACGTGCCGATGAATCCAGTCTGCCTGCCGTTGTTTGTTGCGGCCGGGGCTGGTAACCCTGAAGCCCTTGTGGGTCCATGTCTAGGAGCACATAACAGTATGTATATCTCTGGGTCCGGGGTCGTGACAAGTCTTGGTATCAGAGCAGGACTGCCTGTAGGAAAACCTTACTGCTTGGTCGATGTCGAGTCTAGTGATTGTGAAAACTATTTGAAACTTCAAAAGGATTGTGAAAACCTTCTTAGGATTCTTTTTACTCCTTATCTGGTATCGCTCTAACTCTGGGTCACCTTACCTGTTTTGATTTGAAAAGGTTTTGCTATCTCTTCTAGTCATTCAAAATCTAGGTGCCTTTTCTGGCAAGGACGTCTTTTAACCAAGTTGACCTAGTTATGAGTTTCTAGAGTCGTGTGTGCTTCATGTTCCGTTATCTCATAACTGGGAGATTTCTTTTCCATCTCAATCTCTCAGAGCTTTGTGAGTTCCACATACTCCTGTTCTAAAGTCTTAAAATCCTGAACCTCGAGATTTCCTTTTCATCTCGAATATATCCGTTATCTTCTGCCGAAATTATTCCGGAGCTATGTTTTTCTTTTGAAAGCTACCTCGTAATTGCTACTCATAGTGTCCTTTAAGGCACTAAGATAGTAGTTACTCCTTTCTATTAGTTTCTAACCTTGGACTTGAACCGAAGGTCCCGGAATGTGCTGGATCGAAGTATGTCGAATCATATGGTTCCTTAATCATGTGATGTGTATGCTACCAGCACAGGATGCTGACCTTTAACCCAAGTTCTGTTCCTTTGGATCCTGAGGAATCCGTTTTACCTCAGGATGGTTAGGTAGTCTTAGCTCCAATAGCCATAGGTTTTCTCTAGGAACCAAAAGAGATCACAACAAGAGTGGTCATCTTGAATTACATATCTTTGTTCTTAACTCTGTTATACCTCTCGTTTTAGCATGAGTTTTACAAATGAGTATGACCTTGTGCATCCAACGTGATCTCAGGATTTTCCAGAGCACGTTCCTACTCTTTAGTTGCTTCCCGAACTTCGTCCGTTGTTTGGAAACCAAGTTGCACATGTGTGTTGGATTCTTACAATGCATTTGCCACTATTTTTACGTTAAAACATTCCACCTTGGAATGTCAGGAGAAATAAACTCCAGTACCTCGTTCATCTCCAGGACCAGGTCAAAGTTTTGTAATCCGCAGATTGAAGAAGTTTTATCAGCTTCTGTTCTGTTCTACCTTCGAGTATCACACTCTTTTATATCACGAGACTGTGTTAAGTTTCATGGCCTTATTGATGAAGTGATGCTCTTACACATCTTTAACCACCTTCACTCCAAGCTTGAATGCTTGAGTATGATGGGCATGTGATTTGAGGTGTGTATCAGATGTTCTTTGAAATTCTTATTGCTTTGAAAAATCTAAGAAACATCTGTATCCTTCTTAGCACTACTGGTCACCCAGCCTCTTTTTGAAGTTGGTCGTGTTACCAAATCCGTTCACTCCGGTGCACATTTCTGGTCAAAGAGTTAGGTTCATACCGAAGCTCTCATGATCATATCGGTTGCTCTGAAAAGCAAGTTTCCTTCCAAACTTCGAGACATACTGGTAGCTTGTGTTATTCTGGTTGTCTTTCTAGAAGTATCGCCAGGTTGTCACCTGACCGTGATGTCTAAACCAGGAGTAGTTTGAACTACTCCTATCTCCAAGGAACTCTGCTGGATACCCTGAACTAGTTGGTTGAGCTTAAAACAACAACTTGGAGAGTTGAAAGGCAAAAGCTCCGCCTAACTTGATCGTCTGTTAAGGTATGTCCCGTTACCTTTGTGTTGAAGCTTGATAGTATCTCTTCAGTGGACATGCTATCATTCCAACCTTGATTTGTTTTGGGCTATCGTCAAATCGAGAAAAGATCCAAGGACTATCTTGATGGTGTTTCACTCATGGTGTTTTGATGAGTACACCTTCATGTCCTTTGGTCTGACCAATACCTTGCCTCGTTCATGTATCATATGAACCCTCTTCTTGGAGTGTTATGATAAGGGTATTGTCGAGCCCATCGATGACATCCCTATTTTCTCCAGGTTACAAGAGGTTCATGTTGAACGCTTGGCACTAATGTTGGAAACTTTCGGGAACCATCTTTGTGTCATCACGAAGTTGGGTTCCAGATGTTCGAAGTGGCTTACTCCAGTCTATGTGCTTATGGTGAAAGTTGTCGCCGTGGATTCGAGTAAAGTTTTCTTGTTCCTTCGGGAATAACTCCAAGTCGGTCATGCATGTGTGGAGTATTCTTGAGATGGTTGGTTGTACCTCCAATTACCTGAAGAAATTTCCATCCACACTAAGCCCTGACTGGTTATCCGTGAAAGAGAAGAAGTTCAAGAACTTCGTTATCTTTGCAATCATCTTCCCAACCAGGACTCCGATGTGTTCTTTTGCAAGTAATTCATGTAGGTGCAACCGTCTTTCTCAAGTTGCTAATACATGAGTTTTGCAATCTCACTCATCCTCTTGAGTGTGGCATCATAGTCCATATCTTGAGAATCTAGTAAATGTATCTCGTTAGTAACCGGTGTAACCTCTGTGATCAGATGTGTTGATTTTGAATCATCCTTCCACTAACCAGAGCTGAATCTCAAGCAGCAAGGATGGTTGGTGTTTCCTCAAGGGTGTTGAACTAGGTCCATTTGAAAATCCGGCATGGTTGATGTAGTGGTTGACACAATTAGCCGGAAGGCCTAATGTCATATCCCTTTGAATTCGTAAGAACAACCACTCTCCGTGAGAATTCTTGTCTGGCTTATTCTAACAAGTTTCCTCCCCGTTCTTTCAAACCGGAGTTTTACTTCCACTTGATGACCTATAGAAGGCTTGTCATGAGCCTGATATTGGTATCTAGAACATCCAGGATAAGTTGGAAGTTGATCTTTCCATTATCTCTCCGTTGAACCTCCAAAACATTCGTTTCAGTGGAAACAAGTTCATCATGAGAATATCTCTTGGTGCTTCGTAACCGCCATTGATCAGTTCCCTTTTCAATTTGTTTCTACTTGAAATTCTGTTCATCTCACACATTGTGTGAATTTCTCAGTCACTCCAGCCGTGGGATTTGAACTATGTGGTAAACGTATTGCTACGTCAAATCCACCATAGAAAAGAGATTCCCTATCCCTTCTGGTGTTTCAACCCTCGTTGGTTATTCGTCCTTATGGTGGGACCAAGGATTCTTTCTTTGTTATGGTGTTCCAACTTCTTTTGGTTACTCATCTTCTGTTGTGAAGTAACATTCCGATCTTTGATAAAGTTTTCGACAAATTTGATGGAATGAAAGTTTCTTCATCTCCTGTGTCCACTCCGAAGAGTGAACATGATCTTGTATCAAATTTTCTCCGATGCACGATTACAGTGTTTTCTCGTGTTTTCTCTCGTCTATGGATATTACGTTATGGTATCCAAGACAATCCTTTTCATCTTGGTTATGTGTTTGAAGAAACCTCGATGTCATAAGTTGTCCAACCCTTCTTTTCCAAAAGGATTTAAAGTCTTGTGCAAAGCTCATATTCCAAATCCTTTCAAGAACTATCGTCCGCAAAATTGAAACCATCTTCTTTTCACTCCGTTACCTTGATGTGTTTCATGCTTGTTAACTCAACAGTTCTGTATGAACATTCCTGTCATGAGTTACCCATGGGATACTCGATCTTCGTGAAGATCATTTCCTAAGAGTTTCCCTCTTACCTAAGGTGTATCCGTTCAATATTTCAAGATGCTACGGATCAACCTCTTCGAGAAGAGAACCGTAAGGTTCGAGAAGATCGTTCAAAACCGGTGTTCCTTCTTTCTTCTCCTTCAGGAATCTCGGGACGAGATTCTTGTAAGGGGGGTAGATTTGTAACATCCCAATTTTTGCTACCAAAGTGTTGTGGTGTTGAGTTCATATCATACATGCATGAAAACAAAAGTTTAACTCGTGTTTGAAATAATTTAAATTGCGAATTTAAATGGTTTCAGAAAATTCCAGCAAATAGTACTTAATTCGGTTTCCAAATTTTTGTTCTGAAAAGTATTTCAATTACACCAAAGTAACACATGGTGTTGTTGGAAATTTCATAAGCTTTCCAAAAACTATTTTTGCCAAATTTTCCCTTTGTAAAAAGGCCCTCAAATAAATGGTTTTTGTTCTGTTTTTAAAAGGAAAAGGACCTCTTTGTGTTTTCTGGAACTTCCAGGGGGTTATGGAGAAATTCTTTTTATCCCTTTCTTCTACCTCTTGACAGAAGGAAAGCAACCTCCTGCGTGGCCTCCGATGAAGCATCCTCGTCACCTCTCTGTCTCCCTGCTTGATCGAGCAGATAGGGTGCAAGGAAGTCGTGCACCTCTTCCCTCCTCACGCCCTCTCTCTCTCTGTGTTTCTTGTGACGATGAAGAACCCAAACCTAACCCTAATCCGCCACCGCCGCAGCTCACCGCCGGCGCTACAACCGCTCCCGCGCCCCACCGTGCACGCCATCGGCCCCGTTGTTGCCTCCTCTACCTCCCCAAGAGGTTAATCGAGCGGAAACGGCTGGAGTTGGCCGCGCCACCACCGTCTTCCCCACGGCCGGCGGAGCTTCCCCGCCACGATTCGTCGCCGTCGCTTCCTCTCCGGCCTCCCCGATAGCTCCATCGAGCTCATGGTTAGCTCCTGCATCTTCCGGTGCCCTCCAGTCGCCCTCTCTCCCTCTGTACCGTCCCGGCTGTGTGCGCCGCCGTCCGCCACCGCGCCGGTGGACGGCGTGGTCGCTCCGGCGACTGTTTCCGAGCGGCGCCGCTACTACAACGTCCACCGTAGCTCCCTCTATCTAGTCCTTCGTTCAATTTCACGAATGATTCAAGGAATCGTGCGAATTTGAGTTCAACTATGCGGAAACAGAGCATGGTGACATCACCTCTGCGTCACGCTGACCTCAGCGCATGTTTTTCTCTGTTTTGGAAAAATGGAATTCAACTGACACGTGGGCCCTCTGTTATTTTAATTACAGAAAATGAGTGAATTTGGGAAATTTAATAACTTCTGTTATATTACTCAGAAAAATGTAAATAATATATGGTCTTGTTCAGAAAAATAAACTCTACCCAACTATATCATTTTCACACATGTTTGGGAAAGTTGAAAAATGAGTATTATTTTAATGTTGTTTAATCATTTAAAATAGAAAAATAAGTTTTTATTCACTAAAATTAGAAAATTAAAAGTTATATACCAAATTGCTCAAAATGACAAATACAATCTAGTTATGATGTTTTCAAACCCATTTGAGCTTTTAAAATGGTGCCCACTTTCAGAATCGCCCGAAACCCCCTCCGGGGTCTATTTCGGGTTAATTTCAGTAAAATTGCCTAACTGTCATACAAACCCTAGCAACCCATCATACATGTTCAGGGCTTTATTTCAGTGCATTAACCTGCTCATGCATACATGTTGCGCATTGCATCGATGCCATGTTTGATTGTTGTTTTTCTCTTTCGGTGTTGTTTTCCCCCTTGGTAGAACGTGACTCCGAAGAGAAGGCCAGCAATCCAATGGTGAATACTTGATCTTAACCGACAAGTCAAGCACTTATTCCGGAAGATCTTTATCTGGTTTTCTTATAACCAAGGCAAGCATAACCTCTTATCTGCTCATATATGGTTTCAACGTGTTTTGAATCTCGTACTTTGCATTCGGTTCTAAACTATTTGATGTCAGTAGATAGAGTTCCCCTATATACTGCATAACCTAGATATCCTGATCCACTGCTCCTAGCAGCTATAGGTTTGTTTGTGCGCGCTCCGCTAAACCCTGTGAGTCTTGCTTAGCCATGCTTAGTTGTGATCTGATCCATCCGGTTGATGAATCTGGTCAATACGTGAATCTATTATGTCATGTTGTTATGATTTGAATTAACTTTGATAACTTGACTAAATACTGGCATGGATGTGAGGCCACAATGGGTTGTGGCGTTTTGTCCTGTTCATGCCCCTAGGAGCGAGTTCTCTCCTTCGAAGCCAAGACTGAGCGTGCAACCACACGAGCGAGCCAATGAACCTCGCCTGACTAACTAACTTGTTTAGCCACATCCATGAGTCACGTAGTTTGATCTTTCCATCTGCGTGTGAGTCAGAAAACGATTTGGAGAAAACTTAGGGCGTGACCGGGACAAGTGATGGACGTACACGGATCTTGATCCCGACTCACAGAACAGGTGCCGTCAGGAGGTGGCCAACTCCCTGTTGACGGGGTGGCCCTGTTTGGGTTGACTCATGGATAGGGTTACGCAAGGTAAAGGTCGGAGCCAACCACCCTCTGCCGCGCTCCCAACGAGCGTACATGTGGCGTTAAGAGTCGGATGGTACGTGTGGGTAAAGTGTACCCCCTGCAGGGGTAAATCTCCTCGAGAAGCCGTGTCCACGGTTACGGACGACTTGGCAACGGATTCTGTGATCATAGATAACTTCAACGGAATGACTAAAACTTGTTAAACATGATTGAAGGGTGCCTCCCCGGAGATGCCGGGAGGGGTGATCCTTGTAGCATGAGATAGTGTGGGAATGAGAAGGACTTGGTGGAATACAAGAATATGACGATCTCAGTAGTTGACTAGTTTCCTCATCTGTTTTCAAAACATTTTGTGAGACGTGCTATTCCTCCTCGATTTGGAAAATAAAGATTGCTTTACGCAAAACAGCCTTCATAAAACCTTTCTGAAGTTAGCAGATATATAATAGGTTAATTAAGTCTTGTTGAGTACCTCCAGTACTCAGGTTTGCTTAATTTTGGTTCAGGAGAAGGACTCCATCGGTGGTGATTCAACGTGGACATCGACGAGTAGTTTGGGGTTCCAAGGTAGCAGCCTGGAATCTATGGGCTGGGACATCGCCTTATGTTGCGGCCTCTTAGGCCTTTTTGGTTCTTGTTGTTTAGCAACATAAGTTGCCTTCCGTTGTCTGATGTAATGTTGGGTCATGTGACCTCTGCTTGTAAGCTATACTCTAGTAACATCTGTTTAATACAAGTTTCATGTCTAGAGTGTTGCTTTGATCGGTTGTTGGTTTCGAGCTCATTGTTATACAGTTTTGGCTATGCCTGCATAGTTGTCGCAGTCGAGGGGTTGTGGAGCCGATGATCCATGTCCGAGCCCGCCTGTCGATGTGATCGGCCTGGGGCGAGGTAACCCCAGTATCCCTCGATTGTTGTTGCACTTTCTGGACACATAGCATCTCTGTATAGCTTTGGTCCCGTTCCCTTCAGTTTCATTCGATTCGTGGACGCTTTGATATGCATAGTTGGTTATGACTAGCATGGATACAAGGAGTAGTAGACTGGGGATCCGGACTACGTGCCGATGAATCCAGTCTGCCTGCCATTGTTTGTTGCGGCCGGGGCTGGTAACCCTGAAGCCCTTGTGGGTCCATGTCTAGGAGCACATAACAGTATGTATATCTCTGGGTCCGGGGTCGTGACAGGTGTTACTTGGGCCTAACCTAACATAACCAAGCAATTATTTCCGCTTTGCTACCCCCTTTCGGCTCACGCAGAGGGGCCGGGTCGGCAGTTCCGTCCTTTTCTCCAACGGGCCTACGGTTTCTCCGGAGAGGAGCTCCGGAGCGTCTTAATCCCACCCAAGCCTAGGGTATCACATAACATGTTTTTAGAGTGTGGAATGGGTATTGTATGCAAAATATTCCCTCACTCTTTGTGTTAGGGTTTCACCGGCGTCAGATTCTCTCTTGTTGTTGCAGGACTACCCGGGACCGAAACACCTGGATCTGACGGAACGGGGGGATATTGCCAATAGGTGGCCCCTACCATTGTCTTGGTTGTTCCTTGGGCCTAAAAAAACACAAACAAGCAATTAGGTACACCTTTCTACCCCTTTCGGCTCACGTAGAGGGTCCAGAACGACAGTTCCGTACTTTTTTTCCAGCGGGCCTAGGGTTTCTCCAGAGAGGAGCTCCAGAGCGTCTGAATCCCACCCAAGCCTATGGTATTCCATAACATGCATGTGTCTTATAGTGTGACATGTGTCTTTGATGATCAAGATTCCCTCAACCTTTGTGTTATGCCTTCACCGGCGTCAGATTCTCTCTCGTGGGTTCCAGGGCTACTCAGTGCCCGAAACTCCTGGATCTGACGGAACGGGGGGAATCTTGGCAAGAGGTGGGCCCTACATTGTATTGGGTGTTCCTTTGGCCTAACCTAACACATTCAAGCAATTAGTTCCACTTCGCTACCCCCTTCCGGCTCACGTAGAGGGGCCATATCAACAGTTCTGTCCTTTTCTCCAACGGGCCTAGGTTATCTCCGGAGAGGATCTCCAGAGCGTCTTAATACTACCCAATCCTAGGGTATCACATAAAATGTTTTTTAGAGTGTGGAAAGGGTCTTGGATGCACAATATTCCCTCACTCTTTGTGCTAGGGCTTCACCGGCGTGAGATTCGATCTCTCTAGTTGTTGTATGACTACTCAGGGACCGAAACTCCCAGGTTTGACAGAACAGGGGGATCTTGCCAAGAGGTGGGCCCTACCATTGTCTTGGTTGTTCCTTGGTACTAAAACAACACAACCAAGCAATTAGTTCCACTTTTCTACCCCCTTCCGGCTCACATAGAGGGTCCAGAACGGCAGTTCCGTCCTTTTTTCCAGCGGGCCTAGGGTTTCTCCGGAGAGGAGGTCCAGAGGGTCTGAAAACCACCCAAGCCTAGGGTATTCCATACCATGTGTGTTAGAGTGTGGCATGGGTCTTGAATGCCCAATATTCCCTCACTCTCTGTGTTATGGCTTCACCGACATCGGATTCTCTCGGATCTGACGGAGAACGGGGGGAATGTTGCCAATAGGTGCGCCCTACAATTTTCTTGGGTGTTTCTTGGTCCTAACCTAACACAACCAAGCAAGCATTTCCACTTTGCTACCCCCTTCCGGCTAACGTAGAGGGGCTGGAACGATAGTTCTTACATTTTCTCCAGCGGGCCTAGGGTTTTCCGGAGAGGGGTTCCAGAGCGTCTGAATCCCACCCAAACAAGGGTTTGCCATACCATGTGTGTTAGAGTGTGGCATGTGCCTTGGATGCCCAATATTACCTCAGCATTCGTGTTAGGGCTTCACCGACATTAGATTCTCTCTAATGGGTTCCAGGATACTAAGAGCCCGAAACTCCCGGATCTGACTGGACGGGGGGATATTTCCAAGATGTGGGCCCTACCATTGTCTTGGGTGTTCTTTGGGCCTAACCTAACAACCAAGCAATAATTTCCACTTTGCTACCCCTTCCCATCTCACGTAGAGGGTCTATAACGATAATTTCGTCCTTTTCATTAGCGGGCCTAGGGTATCTCCGGAGAGGAGCTTCAGAGCGTCTGCATCCCAACCAAGCCTAGGGTATTCCATACCATGTGTCTTACAGTGTGTCATTTGTCTTCTATACCCACGATTGCCTCAATCTTTGTGTTATGGCTTCACCAGCGTCAGATTCTCGCTCGCGGGTTCTAAGGCTACTCAAAGCACGAAACTCCCGGATTTGACGGAACGGGGGGAATCTTGCGAAGAGGTGGGGCCTACATTGTATTGGGTCTTCCTTGGGACTAACCTAACACAACCAAACAATTGGTTCCACTTTGCTACCCCCTTCCGGCTCACATAGAGGGGGCTAGACCGGTGGTTCTGTCCTTTTCTCCAACGGTCCTAGGGTTTCTCCGGAGAGGAGCTCCAGAGCGTATTAATCTCACCAAGGCCTAGGGTATCACATAACATGTTTTTAGAGTGTGGCATGGGTCTTGGATTCCCAAGATCCCCTCATCTTTGTGTTAGGGCTTCAACGACGTTAGATTCTCTCTCGCGGGTTCCAGGGCTACTAATAGCCCGAAACAGCCGGATCTGACGGAACGGGGGGAATCTTGCCAAGAGGCGGGCCCTACCATTGTCTTGGGTGTTACTTGGGCCTAAACTAACATAACCAAGCAATTATTTCTGCTTTTCTACCCCCTTTCGGCTCACACAGAGGGGCCAGGTCGGCAGTTCCATCCTTTTCTCCAACGGGCCTAGGATTTTTCCGGAGAGGAGATCCGTAGCATCTTAATTAATCCCACCCAAGCATAGGGTATCACATAACATGTTTTTTAGAGTGTGGAATGGGACTACTAAGGGACCGAAACTCCCGAATCTGACGGAACAGGGGGTTCTTGCCAAGAGGTGGCCCGTACCATTGTATTGGTTGTTCCTTGGGCCTAAACCAACACAACCAAGCAATTAGGTACACCTTGCTACCCCTTGCGGCTCACGTAGAGGGTCCAGAACGGCAGTTCCATCCTTTTTCCCAGCGGGCCTAGGGTTTCTTCGGAGAGGAGCTCCGGAGCGTCTGAATCCCACCCAAGCCTAGCGTATGCCATACCATGTGTGTTAGAGTGTGGCAGAGGTCCTGGATTCCCAATATTCCCTCACTCTCTGTGTTATGGCTTCACCGGCGTCGGATTCTCTCTCGTGGGCTACATGACTACTCATATAGCCCAAAACTCCCGGATCTGACGGAGAACGTGGACAATATTGCCTAGAGGTGGGACCTACCATTGTCTTGGGTGTTCCTTGGGCCTAACTTAGCACAACAGAGCAATTAGTTCCACTTTGCTACCCCCTTCCGGCTTACGTAGAGGGGCGAGAACGGCAGTTCCGTCTTTTTCCCCACCGGGGCTAGGGTCTCTCCGGAGACTGGTTCCGGAGCGTCTGAATACCACCAAAACCAAGGGTTTGCCATAACATGTGTGTTAGAGTGTGGCATGTTCCTTGGATGCCTATGATTCCCTCACTCTTTGTGTTAGGGCTTCACCGACGTCAAATTCTCTCTAATGGGGTGCCGCACCCGGACTTCTAGAGGATACTCACAGCCCGCTAAACAGTAGATAATTGGCTTACGGGGCTTACCGGCACCTGCATCTCAATATGAGTAGGCCAACACGTAAACGTGTGACAACCAACCTCTACTATTCATCGTCTGCGTAAACCATCCCATAGAAATCCGATTACTTCCATTGACGTACTTCATAACATACACACATGGTACGTCAACGGCATTTGAACAAGTGATATCACAACAAATCTCTAAGACACAAAGAAATAGAAATAAGTGGCAAATAGCTCTCACTAGAGCAGAGATAGCAAATACAATCATCAAGAGGACATATGTCCCAACAAGTCATCATTACATCACAGCGGAAGCATCCAAAGTGTCTGAGTACAGACAAGATCCAAATAGGCCTAAGAGGCCGGAAACGAAAAGATGGAGCCCATCCACGATGTCTCGGACCCTGCCCGGGTCCGCTATCTACTCGTCAGCAGCCTCGTCATACTCCACGTAGTAGCCACCATGGGGATCCTCGGAAACGTAGTCTGCAGAACACGCAGCCCCAAAGGGGTCAGTACAGACGAGTACTGGCAAGCAAGACGCACATGATACCAAAATGTACCCGGCAACACCAAGTACAGATGCTTTGGGTTCAACGGAAGATAGGTGATATAAAGATGCGGCAGCGGGCTGCTCTAACCAACTACAGATACACGCTGCAACATCCGGCTAAAAGAAGGGGATAAGATAGCGTATCGGAACCAACTACCACTAACCTCAAACAAACCCATCATGTATCTCGCCCCTTATCC
The DNA here is from genome assembly GCA_028641055.1 of Alopecurus myosuroides. Classification (NCBI taxonomy): domain Eukaryota; kingdom Viridiplantae; phylum Streptophyta; class Magnoliopsida; order Poales; family Poaceae; genus Alopecurus; species Alopecurus myosuroides. The sequence continues at coordinate 92,837,584 of CM054062.1, read as the reverse complement.
AAAGAAGCAATCAAAGGATAACCCACACAGTTGGATTAATGAAGGTTCAAGTTATTGTGTCAATAAGCCTATTACTAGTCACATTATTATTAATTAGGTGTAAGTTGTCTAATCCTTGTTAGCCAGCCCTATCACCAAGTCATCCATAACCGCGGACAACACGGCTTCTCGAGAAGATTTAACCCTGCAGGGATGCACCAATTTGGCCGTACACGTAAGAATATCCCGCCAGACGGGGATCAAACCCACCAAGCGAGACACTCAACACAACCCAACTCTTCTTCGCATCAAGCCCAAAGAACCCCGTGCAATTGAGCGCATGGATAATCAAGCCCCACGAAGAAAAAGGGACCCTCATAGCACTCTAAGAACGTGTCTCCCTAAATGCCGACTACAAAAGTTACCACCCTGGCCTCGGGTTCGCACCTGCATATGCATGCGGCAAATGGAAAACCCGAACTAAATGAGGCGATTTGGACGAGATGCGACTCGAATCAAAGTTGAGGGGGGCGGCCATACACGCATCCCACATGCGGTTAGCGCGCTCGTCATGGATCTAGAGGACAAGAACTTTTCCTGAGTTCGACACTAGCAGGCCTCAAAACCATACCCGGCCTCCTGCCGGTGCCTTATCATCAAATTAGCATTACCTCAAACATTAACAGGTTGTTGTTTAACATCGAGCCCCCAGAACATAATAAATATGGTAACAGAAATAACGGACATCATACTCGAGCATAGACAACCCTAAGCATGCTAGTAAGACACAGTCAACAAGCAACGGGGTTATAGGTGTGGAGGATAGGCTATATCAGGGTTACAGGATAACATGTGATAGGATCGGAACACAAGCAACGAATCTTAAGGCCAGCAGGATAGACAACAGAAAGTATCGATATCCAGTGTGGAAAGGACACAATGGTTCATGTGAGTGAATACTTGCCTGCAAACTCAGTAGCCTGGTACTGGGCTAACTCCTCAGAAGTAGTGTCGTAAACCTCGTCTGTCTCAACGTCGTCGTCTATTCGAGAAGAAGCAAACAAACAACGCAGAGAGACAAACAATCAATAACATGGCATAATGCACAAACATGGGATGATGCATGACAATTTAATTGATGCATCAAGTTAAGCTAGTTGACATGGTAACATAATTAAATGGGCCCATATGCAACTTGGATTGCATATGGAAAAGCCCATGAATTAAGGTTGGATTAAATGATCTACAACTACCCATCATGTGAAAGTTGATTAGAATGATGCATGGATGAGGAAAACAATAAGAAAACAACAATAACTTCAATTTGAAAAGGTGTTTACCAAGTTTGGAATTTTATTTATTAAGTTATGAAATTTGGCTTCTTAAATGAGTTACACCAGCATTTGTTGTTTTCACCAATTTTAATTGTTCCAAATAGATAACAAAATTCATATTTGGAAATAACACAAAATTTTAGGTGGAATACATGTTTCATTTGTTGACAAAGGATTTAAAATAAATTAATTATTAATTAAACAAGTTTAAACAAGATTTAAATGAATTTAATTCAAGTATGAAATTATTTGAATTTTTTTTTGTTCAAAACATTAAATAAAATTCATATTTGAAAATATTACACTTTTCTGGTTTGAAAACATATTTTATATGTTCAAAAAGAATTTAGTTTGACCAAGTTATGAATTTAGCAATTTTAAATGATTTAAACAAGGTTTAAATTATTTAACCAATTTTAATTATTCAAAACAGGAAACAAAGTTTATATTTGCAAAGCTTGTTCAATTTTGCATGAAAAACATATTTTACATGTGCCATTTGAATTAAATTTGAATTAGTTATGAATTTGACCAAATTTAAATGAGTTATTTGAATTTGAAATTTTGAAACCATTTGAAATGTTCAAAACAGTAAAAAAAATGGTTTAAACATGTAGAGAATTAAATTTGGTTTGGAAAACATATTTTATTTATTATATTTGGATTTGAAATGAAGGATTTATGATGGTTTGAAAACCAGGGACCATTCTGTAAAAATTACAGGGACTAGATTTTAAAAGAAAAAGGATCCAGATTTGGATCCACCTCGCAGGGACCTAGCCTAGGCCACTGACAAGGGGGGCCCTGGCCACCGTGGCGCTCGCGTGGCGTGTGTGTGCGCGCGCGTGGCTGCAGGGTCGCTGACAGGGGGCCCCACCTGTTAGCGCGCGTTGTAAAATGTTGGTTTTTATTCCGCGAGGGGGGACTCGAACCCTCGCCCTCGGGTGCGCGTGCGCAGTGCGTTGCCACTGGGCTGATGAGCGTTTCTTGACAGAAGGGAGGCGCGCGCGGTTTTGTGGCGTTGCCTCGTTCATTAACTGAACTGAAAAGTTCAGTTAACTGAACTTAGCGACAGACCACGAACGCCGGCGACTAGCCGCGCGCTGCTGCGGCTGCGCGTGCCCGTGTGCGTCGTGCTGCGTGCTCGCGGGTAGAGGATGTAGAGGGGAAGGGGAGAGAGAGAGAGGAGGGAGAGGTGGTTCTCACCACCTCTGAAGATGTTGCAGCGGCTCGACGTGGAGGAAGGCGACGGGGACAGTGGCGATGACGAGGTCGTCGACGGCGCGGTGGAGCTCCTCGGGGTGAGCCGATGAAACGGCGAGGAAGAGGGAGGTGTGGCGGCCCCGTTCTCGTGCTCGACCCGCTGCGGTGGTGACTAGGACGGCGACGAGGCGAGGTTCAGGAACCCGCCATGGCTGCGGTGGAGGAGGTGCAGGGAACAGAGAAGGGAGGAGGAAGCTAAACGGCGGCGGCAGCGGAGAGATTGGAGGAGGGGGTCTAGGGCAACAGGGAGGAGGTCTAGGGCGAGGTTTTAAGGAGGAGGAGGCGCGCTTCTGGCCGTCCCATCTCCTACCTTTCGACGTGTACATCTCCAATGTCGCGCCGTATAGAGGTAGGGGATGGGGGAGAAGGTGGGCTGGGCCTGGGGCTGTGGGCTCAGCCCACTTGGCTGGCCTGCCCCCTTCTCTCTTTTTTTTCTGTTTTCTGTTTCTGTTTTTTTTTGGAGAAAAGAAAAAGGGAAGAAAAGAAGAGAAAAAGAAGGATTTTTTGGGGTTTTAAAATTTGGTGATCATTTTTATAGGTTGTTATTTACAAAAGCCCAGATGTGCAACTTTTTGTTTTACAAAATTTTAAATTATGTTGCTGTTTGAAAATTCAAATGATTTTGGGTGAATTTGGTATTAATTGAATAATTGAAACTTAAGCAAGTTAATAGTTTGAACTTCCAAGTTTAATGGAAACAAATGATTGGTTTGATTTGAAAGTTTCATTTGAAAATTGTAACAGAATAAGTATGAAACAAGGATTTGAAATTTGGTTTGAAAATTCAAATGGAAAACAATTGAAAACAAATGCAAAACTCATGATGGAATGATGCAAACTAAATTTAAACAAAAGGCAAACATTGTAAGGCTGTTTTTCATACTTGGGATGTTACAAAACGCTCCCCTTGAAGGAATCGCGCTCCGAGATTCCTACTGAGAAGAGAAAAGGTTCGGATACTTCTTGCGAAGATCCTCTTCGGTCTCCCACGTTGCCTCTTTATCGGAATGATGAGACCACTGCACTTTTAAGAACTTGGTGCTCTTGTTGCGAGTTTTGCGCTCGGTCTCATCGAGAATGCGAATAGGGTGCTCCTCGTAAGAGAGATCTTCTTGCAGTTCAATTGAATCATGGTCAACTGCACGACCTGGATCTTTGAAGCACCTCTTGAGCTGTGACACGTGAAACACATCGTGCACCTTGGATAGTTTTTCTGGAAGTTCAAGACGATAGGCATTTTCTGCACGCCTTGAGAGAATGTTGAAGGGACCAATATATCTTGGTGCAAGCTTTCCTTTGACACCAAAACGATGAGTGCCTCTGAGGGGAGTTACACGGAGATATGCATTGTCTCCAGGTGCATAGACCATGTCCCTGTGTTTGCTGTCATAGTAGCTTTTCTGACGAGACTGAGCAATCTTCAGATTGTCACGAATGATGCGAACTTTCTCTTCGGCCTCATTAACAATGTCAGGGCCTAAGAGTGAACGTTCACCAGCTCCAGACCAATTGATTGGACTCCTGCATCTGCGGCCATAGAGAGCCTCAAATGGTGCCATGCCTAGGCTTGCCTGGAAGCTGTTGTTGTAGGAGAATTCAGCATATGCAAGACATTCCTCCCATTTCATGCCAAAAGAGAGACCACATGCTCTGAGCATATCCTCGAGAATCTGATTGACTCTTTCGACTTGCCCTTGGGATTGAGGATGGTAGGCTGTGCTGAACAGAAGTTTGGTGCCCAATGCTTCTTGAAAGCTTTTCCAGAAATGAGAAGTGAAGATGCTTCCACGGTCTGAGCTTATTTCCAATGGAACACCATGAAGAGGAAAAATCTTTGCTGTGTAGAGCTCTGCTAACTGACTAGCTGAGATTGTCTCTTTGACAGGAAAGAAGTGAGCGACTTTAGTGAGTCGATCAATGACAACGAAGATTGCATCGTTGCCCCTCTTGGACTTTGGAAAACCAGTGACGAAGTCCATTTCACTCATGTCCCACTTCCACTCAGGGATTTTCAGAGGTTGGAGAAGACCGGCTGTTTTCTGATGAACTGCCTTAACACGTTGACAAACGTCGCATTCAGAAACGTATTGAGCAATTTCACGTTTCATGCCAGGCCACCAATACAGTGTCTTGAGATCCTGGTACATCTTTGTACTTCCAGGGTGTATGGAGAGAGGAGTTTCATGAGCCTCCTTGAGAATGACATCTTTGAGACTTTGAATCTGAGGAACTGCAATGCGTCCTTCGAAGAACATAGTTCCCTTGTCATCCACTGAGAAGGACTTAAATTTCTCATTGCCTCCTTTGATGTGTTCTACAATCTTCTTGATTTCAGCATCACGAAGTTGTTCAGAACGAATCTTGTCCTCGAGAGTTGGAATGGCTGTCAAGTTTGCAAGATAGCCTTGAGGAACAAGACCAAGGTTCAGCTTCTGGAATTCTTCATGAAGAGGAGGTTGGCTTTCCATGATCATGAGATTATTGCAATACGACTTGCGACTGAGAGCATCGGCCATAACATTAGCCTTGCCTGGAGTGTAAGAAATGGTAAGATCAAAGTCTTTGATCTTTTCAATCCATCTCCTTTGTCTGAGGTTTAGATCTGGTTGAGTGAAGATGTACTTCAGACTCTTATGATCGGAAAAGATTTCAGTGCGATTACCCAACAAGTATTGTCTCCATTTCTTGAGGGCAAACACAACTGCTGCAAGTTCAAGGTCATGAGTGGGATAATTGAGCTCATGTGCGTTAAACTGCCGTGAAGCATAAGCCACAACTTGACGTTCTTGCATAAGAACTGCACCTAGACCTTGGAGAGAAGCATCACAGAATATTTGGAAAGGTTTGGTTGGATCTGGGCCAACCAGAACTGGTGTAGAAGTGAGTTTAGTCTTCAGGAGGTTGAAACTTTCATCACATTGTGGAGACCAAACGAACTTCTTGTCCTTCTTTGTGAGGTCAGTGAGAGGTTTGGCAATCTTGGAGAAGTTTTGGACGAAACGACGACAATAGCTAGCCAAGCCAAGAAAACTTCTTACTTGCTTCACCGTCTTTGGAGGTTTCGAATCAACAATTGCTTTAACCTTTTCTGGATCAATGGCTATGCCCTTGGCAGAGATGACATGACCAAGGTACGCAACTTCTGAAATCCAGAACTCACATTTGGAGAACTTGGCATAGAGACGATGCTCGCGAAGCTTCATGAGAGTGAGACGAAGATGTTCTTCATGCTCTTCCTCGGATTTTGAGTAAACAAGAATGTCATCAAGATATACCACAACGAACTTGTCGAGGTATTCATGGAAGACAGAATTCATGAGTCGAGAGAAAGTCGCCGGTGCATTGGTGAGACCAAAGGACATGACGGTGAATTCGTATAGACCGTAGCGAGTGGTGAAGGCTGTTTTTGGAATATCCTCTTTTCTGATCTTTATTTGATGGTAACCCATTCTCAAGTCCAACTTGGAGAATATTGAGGCTCCAGCAAGTTGATCAAAAAGATCATCGATATGAGGAATTGGATACTTGTTTTTGATGATTTTCTCGTTAAGAGGACGATAGTCAACCACGAGTCTCTTTGTGTGATTCTTCTTTGCAACAAACAGAGTTGGGCAACCCCAAGCCGAGGAACTAGGTTGAATGTAACCTTTTTCCATGTACATATCAATTTGTTCCTTCAACAACTTCAGCTCGGGAGTTCCTATCTTGTAGGGATGCTTAGAGATTGGAGCAGTACCTGGCTCAAGCTCGATCACGAACTCAACAGCTCTGTCCGGAGGCATCCCTGGTAACTCTTCTTGAAAGACGTCAAGGAATTCGCAAACCACCGGAACATTTTCAAGTGAAGGTAGAGGTTTTGCCTCGAGGGTGCATAGCTGAATGGAACTTGATTCATTTGGAGAATAGATTATCTGGCCAGAAGGGTGGGACAGAGTTATTGACTTTTGAGCACAGTCAATCCTTGCTTTATTAGCTTTCAGCCAATCCATACCAAGAATGACATCAATGTCAGAACTTCCCAGCAACATGAGAGAAGCAGGGGAAATGTGGCCTCCAATTAGGATTTGATTGTCCTTACTTATTTTGGAAGTCAACATTTGAGATCCCGGGGAGTGAACAGTGATTTGATTGCTTAGTGGAACCACAACTAGGTTGTTTGTTGTGGCAAATGTCTTTGACACAAAAGAATGTGATGCTCCCGTATCAAACAACACTTTAGCTGGAATAGAGTTTACGGGAAATGTACCGAGAACGACGTCAGGAGCTTCCTCAGCTTTGTCGATCTTGACATGATTCACCCGTGCGGTCCTCCCGACAGGCCTGTTGTTGGAGTTGAAGGCCTTAGGCGGGGGAGCGCGCACCATTGCCTGTTTTGTGTTAGGACGAGGTGGTGGTGGAGGTAGCTGCCTCTGCGTGCACTTGTCGGCGTAGTGCCCCGTCTGCTTGCACTTGTAGCAAGTGACGACACGAGGAGGCCCTGGCCTTGGCTGCCCCACCGAAGCCCTTTGATCATGCATCTGAGCAGGGTTGGGTGGGCACGGAGCGAAGCCTGGAGAAGTTTGGGCGTATGGAGCCCGAGTGACAGCACGATTTGGCACCCAAATGCGGCGCTTCTGCGGAGGGGTGGTCATGTTGGAGGAGGAACCACCCTCACGCGAGTGCTCGCGAGACTCCTCGAACGCCTTGCGCCCATTTTCTTCATTGAGCGCGGTGTTAACGAGATCCTCGAAGCTGTTGGCCTTGACATTGGTAAGGGCATACTTGAGTTCCGGGTTAAAACCTCTGCGGAACCATGCCATCTTCTTAGCTTCAGTGGACACCTCATCTCCAGCGTACCGAGCGAGGCGATTGAACTCACTCTGATACCCGATGATGTCCAACTTGCCCTGCTTGAGAGAGCAAAACTCTTCACGCATCCTTTCCATGAGACCATCTGGAATGTGGTGCTTCAGGAAGGCTTCCTTGAAACAATCCCACGTGACTGGCATCCCAGTTCTCATGGCCTGGAAGTTCTCCCACCAAGTAGCTGCCTGACCCTTCAGCAGATAGGAGGCATACTTGACCTTGTCTTCTTCAGCTACGTGTGCAATCTCCAGAGCCTTGGCTATCTCACGGATCCAGTCATCAGCGTCCAGAGGCTCGCGTGTGGCCACGAAAGATCTTGGGCCCAGACTGAGAAACTCCTTGATGCTGACTCGTGGAGCTGTCTGGTTGATGTGCTGATTAGCCTGGAACTGGGCCATCTGCGTCATGACTTGGGTCATCTGGGTCAACAGCTCCGCGATTGGCGGTGGCTCAGGCGTCTTGTTCCTTGTTGGCGGCATCCTGAATGGAAATGCATTTTAGCACAACAATAGAAAAGGATAGACTTGGCAACCGAAAGAGAGATTATTCCGACGCATAAATAGATAACCAACATGTACATCATCACATGTTGAAATACATCAGAATATCCAACACACCATAAATGGTTCGAATACCAAAGGATAACTAAACATAGCTAAGAATGGATACATCGGTACTCCCATGCTCATCACGCAGGACGGCGGCAAGGAGTACGGCGAGAGGTACGGTGAGGAGCACGCCCACGAAAGTAGGTGGAACGACGATCCACGTAGATCTGACTTGGTCTGAGACCGACTCTAGGCGTGGTGAAGTACATAGCGTCGACTCCCTGTGCTCCAAAGCGTGGAATCCCAGTGTAACCAGCACCAAGGTTAAGGAGTGGACCTCTGATCGGCTCGTAACCTCCAGCATCTGGCAGACGACGCCAAACTGGCTGATCGAAACGTGCGAAGCGCTCGTCTCCAACAAAGTCTGTGGTGTACGTCGCCAGACGAGTCAAAGCAAGGTAAAGCTGGTCTCTGACTGAAGCCAACTCCTGAGATAGTGTGCGGGCAACTGCGTCACTGTGCCTCACAAACTGAGCGGTGGTGTGCAGCCTGGAGTTATCATGCTCATAAACATCCAAGTTTTCGTAGAGAGTGAAGTGAGCTCCCTCCGAAGTGATGTAACCACGGGGGATGTGGCGATAGATAGAATCGTCAAATCCCCAGTAGTCAGCACGAAGGACGGTGAGGCTCACATAAGCTGCCTGCTGCACAGCCATATCCACTGTGGAACCTACTGCCTCGTAGCGGTGGACTACGCTCATGCCATCATCTGACAGAATGTGGACGATAGCCTGGTAGTAGGTCTGCTCAAACTCTCGCTGCTGCTCGTAGACCTGGTACTCTGGTGCCTAACGGAAACCCATAAAAGTGACCATGTCTCTCAGCATCTCCGGATAACCGGCAGTGCTCTCGCAACGAGTCATACGAACCACCTGCGGGTAGAACCTGAGATCCATCTGCAGATGATCGGGGAAGTTTTGATTAGACGCCGGTAGAAGAACTGAAGTGGCAAGCAACAACAAGGTTTCAACGGACGAAAAGGATGTTGATAAGAACAGGATATCGAAGCAACATTCGGGAAACACGAGACCACACACTCCTGAGGTACTACGGAAACCCCATCCGGGCTTCTAAAGGATCAATATCTACTGCTTAAGGAATAGAGGATCTGCTTCCGGGGCTTATGTGCCTCCGTTCTCAATCGTGAGTAGGCAACATGATAAATCATGTCACAACCACCTCCATTCCTATGGTCTAGTAGATATAACCATCCTAGAGAAACCAGGATACGTGAAATCCTAACTTGAAAGTTTGGATGAGAATAGAAAACAACGTTGCACTTCCTTACCAGAAAAGGGAGGGTGGGTGGGGAAAGAAATAAAAGAACAGAATTCCTACTCTCACGTTTCATTTTTTTCCTATATAGCTACAAAATAGTTTCTAGACTCAACTGCGACCAGTAAAAGGGATCCTACAGGCAGACAGGCTTTGATACCATTTGTCGCACCCGGACTTCTAGAGGATACTCACAGCCCGCTAAACAGTAGATAATTGGCTTACGGGGCTTACCGGCACCCCCATCTCAATATGAGTAGGCAAACACGTAAACGTGTGACAACCCACCTCTACTATTCATCGTCTGCGTAAACCATCCCATAGAAATCCGACTACTTCCATTGACGTACTTCATAACATACACACATGGTACGTCAACGGCATTTGAACAAGTGATATCACAACAAATCTCTAAGACACAAAGAAATAGAAATAAGTGGCAAATAGCTCTCACTAGAGCAGAGATAGCAAATACAATCATCCAGAGGACACATGTCCCAACAAGTCATCATTACATCACAGCGGAAGCATCCAAAGTGTCTGAGTACAGACAAGATCCAAATAGGCCTAAGAGGCCGGAAACGAAAAGACGGAGCCCATCCACTATGTCTCGGATCCTGCCCGGGTCCGCTATCTACTCGTCAGCAGCCTCGTCATACTCCACGTAGTAGCCACCATGGGGATCCTCGGAAACGTAGTCTACAGAACACGCAGCCCCAAAGGGGTCAGTACAGACGAGTACTGGCAAGCAAGACGCACATGATACCAAAATGTACCCGGCAACACCAAGTACAGATGCTTTGGGTTCAACGGAAGATAGGTGATATAAAGATGCGGCAGCGGGCTGCTCTAACCAACTACAGATACACGCTACAACATCCGGCTAAAAGAAGGGGATAAGATAGCGTATCGGAACCAACTACCACTAACCTCAAACAAACCCATCATGTATCTCGCCCCTTATCCAAAGAAGCAATCAAAGGATAACCCACACAGTTGGATTAATGAAGGTTCAAGTTATTGTGTCAATAAGCCTATTACTAGTCACATTATTATTAATTAGGTGTAAGTTGTCTAATCCTTGTTAGCCAGCCCTATCACCAAGTCATCCATAACCGCGGACAACACGGCTTCTCGAGAAGATTTAACCCTGCAGGGATGCACCAATTTGGCCGTACACGTAAGAATATCCCGCCAGACGGGGATCAAACCCACCAAGCGAGACACTCAACACAACCCAACTCTTCTTCGCATCAATCCCAAAGAACCCCGTGCAATTGAGCGCATGGATAATCAAGCCCCACGAAGAAAAAGGGACCCTCATAGCACTCTAAGAACGTGTCTCCCTAAATGCCGACTACAAAAGTTACCACCCTGGCCTCGGGTTCGCACCTGCATATGCATGCGGCAAATGGAAAACCCGAACTAAATGAGGCGATTTGGACGAGATGCGACTCGAATCAAAGTTGAGGGGGGCGGCCATACACGCATCCCACATGCGGTTAGCGCGCTCGTCATGGATCTAGAGGACAAGAACTTTTCCTGAGTTCGACACTAGCAGGCCTCAAAACCATACCCGGCCTCCTGCCGGTGCCTTATCATCAAATTAGCATTACCTCAAACATTAACAGGTTGTTGTTTAACATCGAGCCCCCAGAACATAATAAATATGGTAACAGAAATAACGGACATCAGACTCGAGCATAGACAACCCTAAGCATGCTAGTAAGACACAGGCAACAAGCAACGGGGTTATAGGTGTGGAGGATAGGCTATATCAGGGTTACAGGATAACATGTGATAGGATCGGAACACAAGCAACGAATCTTAAGGCTAGCAGGATAGACAACAGAAAGTATCGATATCCAGTGTGGAAAGGACACAATGGTTCATGTGAGTGAATACTTGCCTGCAAACTCAGTAGCCTGGTACTGGGCTAACTCCTCAGAAGTAGTGTCATAAACCTCGTCTGTCTCAACGTCGTCGTCTATTCGAGAAGAAGCAAACAAACAACGCAGAGAGACAAACAATCAATAACATGGCATAATGCACAAACATGGGATGATGCATGACAATTTAATTGATGCATCAAGTTAAGCTAGTTGACATGGTAACATAATTAAATGGGCCCATATGCAACTTGGATTGCATATGGAAAAGCCCATGAATTAAGGTTGGATTAAATGATCTACAACTAACCATCATGTGAAAGTTGATTAGAATGATGCATGGATGAGGAAAACAATAAGAAAACAACAATAACTTCAATTTAAAAAGGTGTTTACCAAGTTTGGAATTTTATTTATTAAGTTATGAAATTTGGCTTCTTAAATGAGTTACACCAGCATTTGTTGTTTTCACCAATTTTAATTGTTCCAAATAGATAAAAAAATTCATATTTGGAAAGAACACAAAATTTTAGGTGGAATACATGTTTCATTTGTTGACAAAGGATTTAAAATAAATTAATTATGAATTAAACAAGTCTAAACAAGATTTAAATGAATTTAATTCAAGTATGAAATTATTTGAATTTTTATTTGTTCAAAACATTAAATAAAATTCATATTTGAAAAGATTACACTTTTCTGGTTTGAAAACATATTTTATATGTTCAAAAAGAATTTAGTGTGACCAAGTTATGAATTTAGCAATTTTAAATGATTTAAACAAGGTTTAAATTATTTAACCAATTTTAAGTATTCAAAACAGGAAACAAAGTTTATATTTGGAAAGCTTGTTCAATTTTGCATGGAAAACATATTTTACATGTGCCATTTGAATTAAATTTGAATTAGTTATGAATTTGACCAAATTTAAATGAGTTATTTGAATTTGAAATTTTGAAACCATTTAAAATGTTCAAAACATTAAACAAATGGTTTAAACATGTAGAGAATTAAATTTGGTTTGGAAAACATATTTTATTTATTATATTTGGATTTGAAATGAGGGATTTATGATGGTTTGAAAACCAGGGACCATTCTATAAAAATTACACGGACTGGATTTTAAAAGAAAAAGGATCCAGATTTGGATCCACCTCGCAGGGACCTAGCCTAGGCCACTGACAAGGGGGGCCCTGGCCACCGTGGCGCTCGCGTGGCGTGTGTGTGCGCACGCGTGGCTGCAGGGTCGCTGACAGGGGGCCCCACCTGTTAGCGCGCGTTGTAAAATGTTGGTTTTTATTCCGCGAGGGGGGGACTCGAACCCTCGCCCTCGGGTGCGCGTGCGCAGTGCGTTGCCACTGGGCTGATGAGCGTTTCTTGACAGAAGGGAGGCACGCGCGGTTTTGTGGCGTTTCCTCGTTCGTTAACTAAACTGAAAGTTCAGTTAACTGAACTTAGCGACAGACCACGAACGCCGGCGACTAGCCGCGCGCTGCTGCCGCTGCGCGTGCCCGTGTGCGTCGTGCTGCGTGCTCGCGGGTAGAGGATGTAGAGGGGAAGGGGAGAGAGAGAGGAGGGAGAGGTGGTGCTCACCACCTCTGAAGATGTTGCAGCGGCTCGACGTGGAGGAAGGCGACGGGGACAGTGGCGTTGACGAGGTCGTCGACGGCGCGGTGGAGCTCCTCGGGGTGAGCCGATGAAACGGCGAGGAAGAGGGAGGTGTGGCGGCCCCGTTCCCGTGCTCGACCCGCTGCGGTGGTGACTAGGACGGTGACGAGGCGAGGTTCAGGAACCCGCCATGGCTGCGGTGGAGGAGGTGCAGGGAACAGAGAAGGGAGGAGGAAGCTAAACGGCGGCGGCAGCGGAGAGATTGGAGGAGGGGGTCTAGGGCAACATGGAGGAGGTCTAGGGCGAGGTTTTAAGGAGGAGGAGGCGCGCTGCTGGCCGTCCCATCTCCTACCTTTCGACGTGGGCTGGGCTTGGGGCTGTGGGCTCAGCCCACTTGGCTAGCCTGCCCCCTTCTCTCTTTTTTTTTTGTTTTTCTGTTTTCTGTTTCTGTTTTTTTTGCAGAAAAGAAAAAGGGAAGAAAAGAAGAGAAAAAAGAAGGGTTTTTTGGTGTTTTAAAATTTGGTGATCATTTTTATAGGTTGTTATTTACAAAAGCCCAGATGTGCAACTTTTTGTTTTACAAAATTTTAAATTTTGTTGCTATTTGAAAATTCAAATGATTTTGGGTGAATTTGGTATTAATTGAATAATTGAAACTTAAGCAAGTTAATAGTTTGAACTTCCAAGTTTAATGGACACAAATGATTGGTTTGATTTGAAAGTTTCATTTGAAAATTGTAACAGAACAAGTATGAAACAAGGATTTGAAATTTGGTTTGAAAATTCAAATGGAAAACAATTGAAAACAAATGCAAAACTCATGATGGAATGATGCAAACTAAATTTAAACAAAAAGCAAACATTGTAAGGCTGTTTTTCATACTTCGGACGTTACATGGGGTCCAGGACTACTCAGAGCCCGAAACACCCGGATACGAAGGAACGGGGGAATGTTGCCAAGTGGTAGGACCTACATTGTCTTGGGTGTTCCTTGGGCCTAACCTAACACAATCAAGCAATTAGTTCCACTTTGCTACCCTTTTCGGCTCACGTAGAGGGGCTAGATCTGCAGTTCCGTCCTTTACTCCAACGGGCCTAGGGTTTCCCCGGAGAGGACCTCCAGAGCGTCTTAATCCCACCCAAGCCTAGGGTATCACATAACATGCCTGTTAGAGTGTGGCATGGGTCTTGGATGCCCATGATTCCCTCACTCTTTGTTTTAGGGCTTCACCAGCGTCAGATTCTCGATCTCTCGTGGGTTCGGCTACTACTCATAGCCCGAAACTCCTGGATCTGACGGAACGGGGGGAATCTTGCCAAGAGGTGGGCCCTACCATTATCTTGGGTTTTTTCCTTGGGCCTAATTAACCTAACAGAGCCAACCAATTAGTTCCGCTTTGCTACCCCCATCCGGCTCACGTAGAGGGGCTAAATCGGCAGTTCCGTCTTTTTCTCCAACGGGCCTAGGGTTTCTCCGGAGAGGAGCTCCGGAGCATCTTAATCCCACCCAAGCTTATGGCATCACATAACATGTTTTTTAGAGTGTGGCATGGGTCTTGGATGCACAAGATTCCCTCACTCTTTGTGTTAGGGCTTCACCGGCGTCAGATTCTCTCTCTCGGGTTCTTGGACTACTCACAGCCCGAAACTCCCGGATCCGGCGGAACGGGGGGAATCTTGCCAAGAGGTGGGCCCTACCATTTTCTTGGGTGTTCCTTGGGCCTAACCTAACACAACCAAGCAATCAGTTCCACTTTGATATCCCCTTCCGGCTCACGTAGAGGGGCCAGAACGATAGATTCATCTTTTTCTCCAACGGGCGTAGGGTTTTTTCGGAGAGGGTTCCAGAGCGTCTGAATCCCACCCAAACCAAGGGTTTTGCATACCATGTGTGTTAGAGTGTGGCATGGTCCTTGGATGCCCAAGTTTCCCTCACTCTTTGTGTTAGGGCTTCACCGGCGTCAGATTCTCTCTCGTAGGTTCCAGGACTACTTAGAGCTTGAAACTCCCCCTTCGGACGAACCCGAGGGAATACTATGAGAACATGTGGTAGATATTAGTTTTCCATCTACCTATAGCCTACCCTAACACGACCAAACAAAATATTCCATTAGGACACCCTCTTCCAACGCCGGTGGAAAGGGTAGACGAACAAGTTGACTTTTCGGTCAACATGCCAGGGTTTCGCTGAAGCGGGGGCTCCGGAGCATAGGAATCTTTAGAAAAACTAGATGGGGTCCAATCATGTTTATACAAGTGTGTTTGGAGGTGGACAGAGATCCAAGATCCTAATAAGAGGTGTGACCAGTTTCACCGACATCACTTGTACAGAGGAAGGGTTCTTCCACTACATATCGAAACTCCCCCTTCAGACGAACCTGAGCAAATGTCTTATCAGATTAGTGGTAGATATTAGTTCTCCATGTACCTATGGCCTACCCTAACACAACCAAACAAAATATCCCATTGGGACACCCCCTTCCGACGCCGGTGGAAAGGGTAGACGAAAAAGTTGACTTTGAGCATGAGAAGCCTACCACACGCAAACTAAATATACAATTGGGACACCCCATTCGGAGCTGAAATTTAGAGAGTTTCAATCAAACTTGAGTCAAAATAAAGATAATACATTCACACTGAAGGGAGTTTAATTAAGATAATAATAATTACAGTCAATAAAAGCCTAAACTAGGTGGTAGCACTTCTCGAACCCGCAGTTCGGGCAGGTTCCCGGTTGTGCAAGTGCCCAGCTGCAAATGGGGCAGTTACATGGGAGGAAGAAGGTGTTTGCTGGCGGGGCGTCAGGTTCCGGCGGTGCCAAGGGGAGCCACTCTGTCTCGGGCGAGTCCTCTTCCTCCTCCTCCTCGTTGGAACACTCCGTGTCGCTGGAGTGCACGCTGCTGTCGATGATGTAGGAGTGGAGCCGCCCTAAGTACTCCAGGTCAACTTGCTCGTCCCAGTACAACGAAGACATGAAGTCCACTCATCCATGGAGGAGTGGACTTTAGGACTGCAGGAGGAGAGATGCTCGGCCCCTTAAAATTTCATGTCTAAGTGCATGGGAAAGACGGGACGTCGCCACAGTTCTGTCTACATGCGTGCTGAGCCTGCTTTGGGGTTAGCTAGCTGTTGCACGCCATGCCTGCAAACTTTGGGCGAGCTAGCTGCATGCCGCATGAGACGTGCACTCTTTGCCTCCGTGCGCTGCGTGTTGTGCCTGTGTGACCCGTCACGTCTTGATCTTAATGCGTGCCTGCGCGCGTGCCCGGCCAAGTGCATGCATGCCCATGCCTCGCTTCTGCTGTTGCATGCGTTGCCGGCTAACTGTGGACTGCTGGGTCGAAGTCGGCGCCGGCCGTATGCGTACTGGCCTGTGTTGCATGCATTGCTCCGCGCCTGCATGACCCGGCCGTTTGTGTGTGCTCGTTGTCATCGCTGCGCCTGGACAACAAATTCAATGGTAAAGGCCGGCCTCGGCACCAATTAATGGTGTTTGGTGATCCGCCGGCCGGCCTCTCCCCGCCGCTATATTACCCGATCAGTGCATTTTTAGGGCCTCTGCAAAACGCAAGAGTTAGGTCAGCTTTGTGCTCTCTGCGCGCGCCATGGCCGGGACGACCATCGAGCTGATCGGGGAGGAACTGCTCAAGGACGCACACCAAGTGGAGTACGTCCGCCCCGACGGCTATGACTTCTCCGACATGGCGCAGTTCTTCACCGCTAGTGGAAATATCTCTGCTTGGAGTGTCGCGCACATCGTGCTTGGCGCAAAGTACGCTGATCGGCAGATGTTCATCATCGACCACGGCAAGGATGGCGGCGGGGTCTACGCCAGGCTTTGGGAGCATGGCTCGGGAGCAAATCTGCACGGCGGCCTCTACTGGCTGAACGACACCCTAGTGTGCTGCGTCCAGGACAACCCTTTGCTCCTCTGGAATGAGTCCGTCCCACTGGTACGTCCGGTTTTTCGTGTCCTTCATCGCGGCAACTAGTGTGCTTATAGAGCATATGTATAACCTGCTACGTCGTCGACTCGTCGTTTTTTACATGTCGACACGTCTGTGTGCTGTGATTGTGTTCTGCTACTCTATAATTAAGTTAATAGTATGTGTTGTGTTGCAAGTACTCAGTTATCTGTAGTTTATTAGTTACTGTTGGTTTCACATAGAACCGTTCTGCATATTCTAACGTGTTTTAGGCCCGACGACCTCAACCCCAAAATTATTTCATAATACTTCTTTATTTCCTCACAAGGTCTCTTTAGTAAATTATTGCATAAATGGTCAATTTGTTTAAGCCACCCATCAGGTCCCTTTAGTAAATTATTGCATAAATGGTCAATTTGTTTAAGCCACCCATCAGCATCTGACGGCTAGCATAGTTTCCTGCACTTTCGCCAAAATTTCGCGTCCCTCCGAAAAATTGGCGCCAGGACAAACCACTCAAAAAAAATTGTGCAAGAATATTACTTCTCAGCCCTCCCGCACACAACGGTCAAACTTTATCGCGGAGGGCATTTCTGTAATCATTTTGAAACCCTCCCTTATCCCCTCGGCCCTCTCCCAAAGAATCGACTACTCCCCCTTCTCCCCTCCAGTCCCCGTCCTCCCAAACCAGATCCCACCCCTCTTACACATCGCCGTATAGCTCGCTTACCAGATCTCCGACGTCATCGTCGAGATCCCTAACCCCACCCAGGTCACCGTCCAGGACCACCACCTCGCTGTCGTGCTCATCGGTCTGCCACATCGTCACCAACCTCTCCGTCGTGTGCTCCCTGGTGTGCCACCTCGCCGTCGTGCTCACCGGTCTGCCACATCGTCACCAACCTCGCCGTCGTGTGCTCCCTAGTGTGCCACCTCGCCGTCATGCTCACCGGTCTGCCACGTCGTCACCAACCTCGCCTTCGTATGCTCGCTGGTGTGCCACCTCGGCATTAACCTTGTCGTACATCCAGATCTGCCACCTCGTCTCAAACCTCGCCTTTGTGTGCTCGCTAGTGTGCCACCTCGCCATTAACCTCGCCGTACGTCCAGATCTGCGACCTCGTATCCAACCTCGCCGCAACTTCACCGTCAATGTCTTCAACCACGCCGAGACGGGTAAAGGTTGAAGGCGAGAAACACAGTAAGATTGATGGTTCTTCATATGTTTGATGCAATTAATCTTTCTGAATTAGTTGTCTGTTTAATTATATGCTTGATTCTTCTTATGTTCGATGCAATTAATCTCTCTAAATTGTTTGATCGATGCTTCTTAATTATCATGCTAACGTTTGATGTAATAAATCTCTCTAAACTGTTTCTCTGTTTAGTTGTATGATTGATGGTTCCTTATATCCGTCTTGTTTATTGGCTTTGCATTTATAACTTTGTATAGTGGTAAACAGAGGCTTGTCCATGTGTTAATTCTGACAAATATGTAGCGGAATTGGGTGTGTTGCCCTCCTGATGCTCCTTTTTTAAATTATTTGCTTTCGTAGTAGAAAAGACTGCATGGTTTCTTTTAATGGAAGTATCCAGCTTTGTTTTCCTACGGTAAAAGTTTGCTTATTTCCAGCATGTATACTATTAGGTTTAAGCTCACTTTGCTTATGATCCTATCAGTCTTACTTACGAATCTACGATCAGAATTTATATTACTTACACTGGACTGTTCTTACAGGATGAGTACCTTAATTTTTGATGATCTATTATGTTCTTACCAAGTGTTTATATTTGGAGCTTACTTTGAGTTATTTATTCATGTTAGGATCACCACTACACCCCATGGAAGAAGACCGTGCCAGAACTATCATGGAAAATAGTGCAAGGATGCATCAACTGGGTGTAAAGTCTTTAGCAAGTATTCTTTCATGTCCTACTGTATTCACACCCAAAAAGATCAAGAAGGAAGACTCTGGATCTAAGTACACTCCCGAGGATGATGCTGAAGAGGAATCAGATTCCAGTGAAGGAGACTGGTCATGTCAATCCCTATTCAGTGAGGACAATGAGTTGCAGGTTATTCCCTAATTCGGCAGCTCAACATTCTTCCATGATATCACAACAACTAGGGTGTAATGCTTAAAACTCTTTAAGTAATAAAAACTCCCTTTAGTTAAAAAAACAACAACTAGGGCACATCTTACTTATCTTGTGTTGAACAATTTCATTACTGTTGTGTCATATATTTTGTGCTACTTCATCTATTCCATACCATAAGACATTTTGGCAAGCTAATTAAGGTTATGGTTGTCATTTTAACATGGTTTCCATCTATGCTCCTGACATGCTTGACATCTTCTAGGTCACTTGTCATTACAGACACGCTTGTTTGATTGTCATCTGCTATTTTTCAAATATTTTCTGTACATTGCTGGCCATCTGTTAGTTTCATCTATTTTCTGAACATTGCTGGTCACCTGCTAGTTTCATCTGTTCTCTATACATACTTACATATATTTTCTTTGCATGCTTGATAGGCAAGCAAGAAAAGGATGACGTCGACACCAGCTTCAGAGGGTGAGGATGATACTTTAGGTGTCATGCTGGATCATGGAAAGCATACTTTATCGAAGAAATCTCGTGTGGAAACAAGTATTTCAAAGTCTGAACACCAAGTGCAAACTGATGTTGAGAGAGGGGGGCATGCCAATATGCACAGCACAATTGCTGATTTGAGGGCGGCGAATGCAGAATCTGAGCGAATGAGGCTCCGCTTGCATTTGAAATGGAAGAAATGCGGAAGGAACAAGACGAGCTAAAAACGTGCCAACAAGAAGGAGTTGCCCTGCTTGAGCAGTTAGCTCAGCGAATATGTGTTAATTGGAACTATGGTCGTGTTGCTTAAAGCTGAATTTCTGTATGTTGGTTTGCTTTTCTGTAAAATAAACCACTAGTGTTGCAATTTCTGTATTTGACGCCTGCTATGTGGCATATGTAACATGGAAAGGTCGATTCGAACGATGATTTAAACACCCATCTGGCACAAAAAAAACGTCGTAGTATCGTGACGTAAAAACAGACCCGGATTAGGACACATGGTGCCGTATGCCATGCCCATGTGTTGTTTTACGGTTGGACAGTTCCACAATGAAAATAAAAACGTCGTGAAAAGGTGCCACGTGGCACCATACACATGGTCCGCTTGTCGTTTTATGTCTGGGTAGTTCCACAGCGAAACAGAAAATGTCGGGGAAAAGGGCGCCACGTGACACCGTGCACTTGGACCACGTGGCGTCGTTTTGCGTCGGAAAAAATCCGTCACCGCGTAGCCCACGACGATCGGAGATCGTCCCCGAAAAAAACCACGCGGCGACGCACGATTGTTCCACGTGGCGTCATCTCGGTGCGTCATCTCATACCACGACGCTAGCAAGTTCGTCGCAGATGGCGTCCACATGGTTTCCCATGATTGGTCGAGGCCGCGACAACAAA
This sequence comes from Alopecurus myosuroides, assembly GCA_028641055.1. Lineage (NCBI taxonomy): Eukaryota > Viridiplantae > Streptophyta > Magnoliopsida > Poales > Poaceae > Alopecurus > Alopecurus myosuroides. Next base: position 92,817,365 of record CM054062.1, on the reverse strand, counting down.
AATCGTCGTGAACGGGACCGGCGGTTATGACGTCATGAACGGATTGGTGATGTCATAAACGGGGCCTTAACAGAATCTATTTTTGACCCAAAAAATGTTGCGATCGTAATGACGTAAGCTGTCTGTAGTGTGATGTCAGCTGAGTACGCTAACGATCGTCTGTTAATCCTCTGCCACGTGTCAGCCGACGGCGACGAAAAACAACGTTGCCGCTTAATGGGCCGGTATTTCTTTCTCCGTCTCATTTTTAGGTTCAGCTTTTTCGAGAGCATCAATAATATTTACACATGAGCCTAGCATATTGAAACGATCAAAAACTTTTAAATCTTCTATAGCAACATCTCCAAATTCTTTAAGCATGGTTTCTAAGATAAAATTTCTTTTTCGATATCTTCAATATTATTCAAATTGAGGAACATTTGCTGCAGTATGGGGCTAATGTTAACAAACCTAGCTTCTAACATGTGAATTAAAGAAGCTGCAGCAATTTCATAATTTGGAGCAATCTCTACTATGGATTTTCCTCAAAATCTTCTTGCTTACTGACATGACCAAAGAATTCTTTAATGGTATCCTTTCCAAGTATAGAACCACCACCCACTGATAGATCTTTTAGGGTGAACTTAGGGAGCAACATGATGAAGAATAACAACAGAGTAACAAAATAACAACTAGAATAAGAACTAATTTTTTGTGTGTTTCTGATAAAGAGAAGCAAACAAGACAAAATAAAATAAACTAAGCAAAGCAATAACAAAGTAAAGAGATTGGAAGTGAGAGACTCCCCTTGCAGAAATCCTCTTTCTCCCTGGCAACGGCGCCAGAAAATATGCTTGATGGTGCAGATCTTGCACTCGTTGGGAGACCCCAAGAGGAAGGTATGAAGAGCACAACAACAAGTTTTTCCTCAGAAAGAAACCAAGGTTGAATCGACCAGTAGGAGAATAAATCACTTCCGAAGGTTGATGCAGCTGAGGTGGCAGGGCGCACTACCGGTTCAGAAGCAACGTTGAACGTACACAACACAATCAAATAACTTTTCCCTAACGATGTAGTGAGGTTGTCAATGTCACCGATTTTGCTGAAAACAAAGAGGTTAAATGTACCGTGTGGAAATAATATTTGTTTGCAGTAGATGAAAGAGAACAGTGATGGCAGTAGTAAAACAGTATTAGAAGTATGAAAATAGAGATGACAGTGCTGGTATTATCAGTATGAGGAAAAATGGACCGGGGTCCACAGTTCACTAGAGGTGTCTCTCCCAAGACAGATAGATAGCATGTGTAAACAAATTACAGTTGGGAAATTGACATATATAAAGGAGGCTACACCATAGTGCATATGCATGATATGATGATTACTACGCGATTCATGCGGGCATTACAACAAAATACATAGACTGTGATCCAACTGCATCTATCACTAATAGTCCACCCTCAGAATGTCATCTCAGCAAACCTTGGGTATTAAGTTGCAAGCAACATATAATCGTAGTAAGCAAAGTGTGTAATGTAAACAATAACATCATCCTTAGACAAAGCATTGTTGTTTTCTCCCTAATGGCAACAGCACATCCCCCACCCGTTTACGTTTCTGTCACTCGAGCGTGAGTGAAAGGGATGCATGAACCCACTGTCGAGCATAAATACTCCCTCTTGGAGTTACTAGCATCTACTTGGCCAGAGCATCTACTAACAACGAAGAGCATACAAGATCATAAATAACATACACATGAAAATAACATGATAGATTGATAATCATGAGACATAGCATTCAGTATTGATCGGATCCCAACAAACACAACATGTAGCATTACAATAAGAAGATCTTTCATGTAGGGAAACTCACAAGATCTAAACATGAGGCATAAAGAGGAGAGAATACCATCTAGCTACTGCTATGGACCCGTAGTCCAAGGATGAACTACTCACGCATCATTCCGGAGGCGGGAATGGTGGTGTAGAGCCCTCCGGTGATGATTCCCCCTCTCTGCAGGGTGCCGGGAAGAGCTCCAAAACCATCCCGAACTAGGGGTGACGATGACGGCGACTGCGATTTTTTGGTGGAAAAGGCTCTCCTCTTTAGGCTTAACCCTTCGAGGACAATATATATGCGAGAGGGAAACATCGGTGGGCAAGCAGGAGACACACCACCCCTGGATGCGGGGCCCCTGAGGCTCCCCTCCGGATCTCCTCCGGTCTTCGTGTGTGCGACAACTTTCTAAGACTTTCGGGCTTCGAATCGTCCAATTCCGAGAATATTTCCAAAAGAACTTTTCTGAAACTAAAAATAGCAGAAAACAGGAACTTGCTCTGTGGCATCTTGTCAATAGGTTAGTCCCAGGAAATCGATAAAAATGGCATAAAGTGTAAAGGAAAGATGTAGCATATGGCATGAAAACAACATGGAACATAAGAAATTATGGATACGTTTATGATGTATCAGCTGGCGCCCGTGGTTTTTTCTCTTCCTTGTTGGAAGGGTTTTCCATGTTAAAATCGCGTGTCCCTATTGGTTCGATCTTGCTTTACTTCATCATTGGTTTGCTATTGCGTATAACAGTGAGGACATACAGGCTTATATTGGTCCACACGTTGTGACTCAATTCTTACATCTTGTGGCTGCCAGAAGTTCCAAGTGTGCCTTTGTAGAGGCTAAGCTCGGATTGGTGTTTGAGGGCGCTAGTATTGTAACGAGCCACTGGATTGTGCATGGTGGGAGCATCCGGCGGATAATACGTTGTGATGACATTCGCCACCTCCTCGATGATGAATTCCTTGGCTATGGATGCTTCAATATTACATTTGTTTCTAGCTTATCTCCGTAGGGTATTTTGTAGCCTCTCCGTTCCGTACATCCAACGGCCTTGCACGTGACCTCCCATTCATGCCTTGATGGGGAGGTGTAATATCATGTGTTCCATAGGAACAAAGAAGCTACGCGGAAACATTACCTCTAACTTGCAGATCAACTCTGGAGCCACCTTTTCCATGTATTCAATAACGGTTGGAGATATCTCCATAGCACAGAGAACATAGAAGAAATAGCTTAGCTCCGCCACGACCCTCCTCTCTGTCTCGGGGTTGAAGCCTTGAACCATAGCAAAGAGTAGCCGCTCGAGCCATATGTGGTAGTCATGACTCTTTGACCCGATGACTTTCATGAGATCCATCCTCGCACACCTTTTTAGATTTGCCGCGTACCCATCAGGGAACATCAACAAGGCGATCCACATGAGTGCTATCCTCCTTTTCTCCCTTGTAAGAACCCAAGGGGCCTTTGTCGTCCTCCATTTATGCCCCCGTCGGGCGGCTGCATCTCAAGATTTGGTCCATCTCAAAGCTTGTTTTGATCGACTCTAGCCTTGACGTTATCCCTCGACTTATCATGAGTGTCAAATAGTATAGCGAAAACAGACTCCTCGATATTCTTCTCAGTGTGCATCACATCTGTGTAGTGTGGCTGTTCGAGATCCGGGAAGTAAGGGAGATCCCAGAGGGACGGCTTGTGAGTCCAGGTGTGTGCCACACCGTACACCTTGAACTTGCCTAGTTTCTCGGTATCATCCTCGAGAGAGTTTAACTGAGCGAGTATCTGTTCACCGGTCAACATAGGAGGTGCCGTGTGTGTGACAATTATATCTCTCATGAACTTCTTGGTGTCTTGTCTGAATTCATGGTCAACACGAAGAAACTGCCGATGCAGATCGAAGCAACAATACGTGCGACCCTCGCTCAGCCAATGGAACTCCATAGCACTCTTACATTGTGGGCATGGGAAATTCTCGTGAACAGTAGGTCATGCATTGAGTACTTGTACCAGACAAACATACCGAAGTGTGTCTTGGTATCTCGGTCGCATGTCCGAAATCCCATAACCCAAGCTTCTTTCAGCTCATCATCAACGGCTTCATGTACACACTCATATTTTTTTCCCGGGTAGTTGGGCCTTGGAATTATCAAGGATTGGAACATGTACTTGCATTGCAATAATGGCGCCGGGTGGGAGATTCAGCGGGATAAGAAAAACATGCCAGTAACTATATGAGGCAACCGTCATACCTTACGGATTGAACCCATCGGCCGACATGGCAATTTCCACATTCCGAGCATCGGCTACTTTCACACCGTTTTTTTGTCGAAATTCTTCCATGCTTGACCGACCGACGGATGTATCATCATCTTCCTCTTGCTTGCGTCTTCCTTGAATATTTTCTTATTATTGTGCCATGTCATCATTTTCATTGTGTCCTTGTCCATGAAAAATCGTTGAATCCTTAGTACGATTGGAAGATACCTAAGGATGTTGGTGGGGACAATGCTCTACCTCTTCTGACCATCACCTGGGTCTACATCCACATACCTTGAGGAGCCATACTTGGGACAGTAGCTGGCGTGTTCGTGTTCTTTCCTAAATAGGACGCATCCCTCTGGACAGGGATGGATCTGCTCATACAGTGCACGGAGGTTTTCTTCGACCCGTAGAAGCTCGAAGATAGAATGTGACCTTCAGGAAGCCAGCATCCAACGACTGTCATAATGCCATCAAAACAGTCTCTAGGAAGGTTATACCGGGCCTTTATAGCCATAATATCATCGATGGCCTTCAGCTGTCTGTATTCCGTGTGCGGGTGAAGAGGCTCAGTCGAGGACTCTAACATATCACAAAAAGCCTTCACGGCACCCTCCAGCTCCTCTTGTTCCACTCGTGCATCACGGAAGTCAATTACCATGTCTCCTAACCACCCGTTATCATGGTCGTCCTCGGACTCAGCTTCTCCCACCGCCTCCACTATGACATGGTCCTGCACACCATGGTACGTCCACACATAACAATTCTCCACAAACCCAAATTTAACAAGGTTTATTCCAATCGCACCCCTTCTTTTTATTTTGTTGTTCTTACATTTACCGCACGGACACCAAGCGGTAGATTTCCTGTCGGGGGGCTACCCCCGAGTAGGGGTAAGGTTGGTAAGAAATGGTATCCAAGGAGTGGATACCGAGATACTGTTTACCAAGATGGAGTTATCCGAGATCCATAAGAGTACCGAGTTGGGGGTACCGAGGTGGATCTATCTCGGTAATAAGAGCGAGGAGCAATACTGAAGAAACGAGTGTCCCCCAGGTTGTCTGAGATGCGCTTGAGAAACCGGGTAGACAAAGATCTATCCATCTTGGAGGGAGGTCAACGAAGCATTTGGAATCCCGAAGATTAAGGGAAATTACGCGCATGCGGTTCAACTTACTAGGCGTGATGATGTATACACATACACCGGAGCAGTGCAGGGTGTGGGCGAGGCCATGTCCTGTCTCTGACAAGGGGGATAGGACAGGGCAGCGGCCACGACGGAGACGACTTTTGGCGTATGACAGAGAGCGTGCGCTACAACACAGTGTATTTTGCCTAACCCTGTACATCCGGTTGGTGGCCACCAGTATATAAGGTGGCCGCACCCCTCCTGCGCGGGGGGACGATCCAGCGGTCAACAAACCAATGAGAGATTTGCTACTGTTGCCTTAGAGAGAGAGCACAAGAGAGCTTCTTCTTCCTCTAGCTCAGAGAGCTTGAGGAACCACATTTGTACTCGGTTACCCACTGATATTGAAAGACACGCAGGAGTAGGGGTATTACCTCCACACGAGGGCCCCGGTACTGGGTAGATTCTTGTGTTTGCAGTGTAGTGAGCCTGTCGACTAGGCGTGCAATCCCTCCCCGGATACCCACAGTGTCCATCGGCCCCAACCTTAAGCCATCCCATGGCATCTGTCTTTACCTCACCACGACAGTTGGCGCCGACCGTGGGTCCAGCGGCGGCGTTGGATGAGGTCTCTATCCGGACGGGACCTCTTCTTCATTCGGGCGAGCGCGTGGTCTGTGGCCTTGTCCACAGATCTGGCTCCCGCGACTTCGTCACCGACAACGCCGGTGATTTCGGCAGACCCATGCCTGCATTCAGCTCTGTCATCAGTTTCGGTGCGCATTTGGTGTACATCGCCACCACGGTCATCCATGAGTACCCCGAGGTGGTGCTCGTTGCTGAAGATCCTCCTGTTTTTCTCGCCGTCTGCGGCCAGCGTATCGATCGCTCCATGGGCAGCGTGGAGGTGATGATGACCAGACCGGCTCCTCCAGCCGAGAAGAGCGTGACCGATGTCGCCGAGACTGCTGGCAAATCGGCTCGGCCGGTCCACAAGCCAATGGAGAGATTTGTGACCCAACCGGGGTACAAGGCTCCTGCTACACCGACTCCAAGGCCACCTCCATTCGCCGACGTTATCGAGAAGCTGAGCGTGCCCGTAACTGCGGATGCGGATCCGGTGGTGGTGCGGAAGCAACTCGAGGAGTAGCGCCAGGCCATTCTGCTGGAGGCTGTCGAGATGTCCAAAACTAGGAAAGCGCTTGATCTCGACATGTCCGAGTACAACAAAGCTCATGGTTTTACTCATATTGTGAACAATCCTAGCCGGCTAGGCGCTGTGCGGAACCGAGGTCGTGAGCTCGGTGCCGAGATAGCTAGAGATGGTAGACCTCCTAGTAAATCTGTTAGTGGCACCTCGGCTGGCAGACCCAAATATAGTTCTCCTGCTAAGAACCTTAGAGCTGCTGAGGCGGTTGCTGCCGAGTTGCCGCATTTGACCGGTGAAGCTCGCGTTAGGCAGCAAGACCGACTTAATGAGCTTGTTATGGAGGCAAGCCGACAAAATGAGGCTTTCCGGAAGGCGAATCCTGGTGTAGGTGCTTCTCAGATTGTCCACTCCAATGGTGGGAAACTTGTGGGCCAAGCTTCTTCTCCCCACCTCGGTAGGGGTGAACGAGCTCGAAGTGTGAACTCCGGGAAGGACAAGCAGATCTAGGTCTATGACCCGACTGGTGCCGGAAAACACTTAGTTGTACAGGGCCAGGTCGGGCAGTGACATGCTGCTCAAGGGGGGCATGCTGCCAACCGAGTTCAGGCAGCCGGGAACGACCGCAACCGAAATGGTCCATCTCGGCAGCCAGTGGTCAACCTGGCTCAACACCAACCCGGTGATGGGCGTCAATACCGATACAATGATGGCTACTCGGCAATGGAGCAAGTTGGGTATCCTAGATTCGTTCACCATGCAGATGCAGGTACACTTGGTGCTCGATTGGGGCCCCGAGTGCTGCAGCCGAGTGATGCAAGGTACAAGCTTGAGATAATCTATCTGTCGAATGAGATGGAGGAATAAGGCCCTCCGGGACCGCTCTATTTTGGTCCCCGGATCATGAATGAGCCGGTCGTGTCCAAGTTCCAGCTGAATAGGGGAACAAAGAGTTATGACGACAGCACCAAGCCGGAAGATAGGTTGAATGACTATCTCACTGCCGTGCACATTGCCGGTGGTAACCGCTGGTGGCCGGTGAGATATGTGCCTCAAATGTTGGAGGGCCCAGCCAGGATTTGGCTGAACAACTTGCCAAGAGACAACGTCAATTGCTGGCTGGACTTCTCGGATGCTTTCATCAGCAACTTCACCAGCACCTATCGGAGGCGAAACCGACCACATCAACTCTCTGCGCGCAGGCAGAGACAAGAAGAGACTGACCGAGATTATCTTACTCGGTGGAGCACATTGAGGAACACCTGTGAAGGTGTGAGTGAGTCCCAGGCCATTCTCTGGTTTGCACAAGGGTGCCGGCATGGAAGCATGCTTTGGCAGAAGCTGCAAAGAGAGATGCCGAGTACATTGGCCGAGACCATCAAGATCGCCGACATGTATGCTCTTGGAGATCCGACACATCCTTTACTAGACTCATTTGAGCCGAGCAGAAGGCATCATGACAATGATGGTGTTGGGTCTACCAGGCGGAATGACCGCCAGGACTACCGAAACAAGAGGAGAGATGACAGGCCGGATATCCGCTATGGCTCGAACCATGTAGCCGCGGTTGATCTGGATCAACCTGATGCAGGAAGCAGCCAGAGGCAAAAGAACACTTGGCCCCAGTATGGGCCAAACCAGAACTACAAGAAGCGGTGGGCAGATCAGAAGAAGCCCGGAGATGATCGGCAAAGGTTCACCTTTTAACTGATGTCGGGGGGATACCCCCGAGTAGGGTAAAGGCAAGTGCTAAAGGGCAAGATTAGAAGAGACACTTGGCAGAGTAGCGGCTACCCGGTACTCGCTACCTGGTCGTCCGCTATTCGGCCGTACGCACTGAAGGCCAGGAGGAAGAATTAGGGAAGTTATTCTCCTCCGGGTAGAGGAAGTGGTCCGAGTAAAAATGGCGGTCTCCTACTCGGGCCAGAAGTCAAAGGAGCCGTTCTGACACAGGATCCCGCGTATCCCGGGTCCGTACTTTGGCACTGTTCACGGCACTGTTCATCTGCAGAGCGCGTACCTGACCGCGACAGTGTGTCAGCAGGGTGTCGCAGGATAGGGGGACCTACCCTGTGTTCGTGGCAGTGATAACAGATCAGCTGCTCGGTTCTACGGAATGACTTTGCACATGAAGACAATCCAGGAAGCCAAAAGGTGTAAAGGTGTCAGCGGGAACCCGGAAGTACACAGTGTGCACATAGTGTCGACATCTTGGCTGTATCCGGCTGGGCACCAGTATATAAGGTGCCCTGCCCCCTCCTGCGCGAGGGATCCCAGAACCGGTTCAGATTCTTGACCTAGTTCTTCACGTAGAGAGAAGAGTGGCTACTCGGTAGTGAGAGATACTTGTACTATGGCTACTCGGTGAGACTCGAATATAAAGAGAGAAAGGCAGGAGTAGGGGTTTTACCTCCACACGAGGGCCCTGAACCTGGGTAGATCTTGTTGTTTGCGGTGCTAGCTTCACACTCACGCGGCTACTCGCTGCGTGATCCCTCCCCGAGCGCCTCCAGCGTCCATCGTCCCCACAACTTTAGCCATCCTATGGCATCTGCCGTGACTCCACCACGACAGTTGGCGCCCACTGTGGGGCAACCAGCGGCGCTAGCTGGAGTTTCCGTTCGGACGGGATCGACTTCTGCTACCGGAGAGCGCGTGGTCTGTGGCCTCGTCCACAGATTCGGCTCCTTCGACTTCGTCACCGACAACGCCGGCGATTTCGGCGGCAGGGCCATGCCGGAGGGCGGCTCGGTGATCTCCTTCGGCACGCACCTCGTCTACGTCGCCACCGTCATCGACCGCGCGTACCTTGGGGAGGTGCATGTCGCGGAGGATCCTCCTGCCGTCATCGCGGCACGCGGGAGGCCGTTGGGCCGCTCTGCGGACGTCGCGGAGGTGATAATGACCGGCCCTGCTGCTGACGCCGGGAAGGGCGCGGCTGCTGCCGCTGCTGGCGTCATCGAGGATCTCGCTGGCCCGAGTGCTGGCGGGAAGACGCACAAGCCCTACGAGAAGGACTGCAACCTGCCTCCCTCCACTACTCCGACGATACCTGCGTCCGCCGTGCGGATGGGTATGCCGCCTCCCACTGATCTTGAGCTCCTGTCCATGAAGGCCCAGCTCGACCGGCAGCGCCAGGAGCTGCTCGCCGAGCAGGCGGAGTTGGAGAAGATTAGGCTAGAGCTTAGTCTAGATCAGAACGAGTACAACAAGGCCCACGGTTTTACACCAGTTGTTAGGAGAGCTAGCAAAGTAGGTGCTACGCGTCGCAACTTAGGCGCCGAGATGGCAACGGTTGTAGAGGCTCCCAGTCAGTCCGCCACCGCGAACACCTCCACCAGACCCAGATACAGTACCCCCGCCAAAACCCTTAGAGCTGCTGAGGCTGTAACCGCAGAGTTGCCGCATCTCGACGGTGACGCGCGCGTTAGGCAGCAGGAGAGGCTCAATGAGCTGGTGCTAGAGGCTGCTAGGCAGAACGAGGAGTTCCAGAAAGTCAATCCGGGTGCTGGAGCTTCTCAGGTGGTGCACTCGCATGCGGCTAGATCTAACGATCAGGCTTCATCTCCGCATCCTAGTCGCGAGAGGAACCGAAGTGGGCACTCCGGCAGAGACAGGCAGATGCAGGTGTACGACCCGGTTGTTGCCGCGAAACAGCTCGCTGTGCCGCGACAGTCCGGTCAAAAACACAACACTGCAGGAGCAGGCTGTCAAGCCCAAAAAGCTCACAGCCAGCCGCGGGATGGAGAGCACCCAGGACCTTCTCGGCATCAGGCTGCTCAGCCTACTCGGCAGAGGCCACAGCCGCGCGCTGTCGCGCCAGCCGCTAACCCGGTGGAGCAGCCTGCAGTCGTGCAGGTGGACAGATATGATGATGGCTACTCGGCCATGGGGTTGGCAGGCTATGACATCCTGGATCGCGTGGGTGAGCGCATGCTGGAGCCCAGTGACGCCAGGCACAAGCTGGACCGGATTTCTCTATCCGCGCAACTCGAGAGCAAGGGGCCGCCTGGCCCAGAGTGCTTTGGTCCCCGCATCATGACGGAGCCTTCCGTGAAGCAGTTCCAGCTCGCTAGGGGGACCAAGTGCTATGACGGCAGCACCAAACCGGAAGATTGGCTCAATGACTATGTCACAGCCGTGCACATTGCAGGCGGCAACCGGAGGTGGGCCGTGCGGTACATCCCGCAGATGCTCGAGGGACCGGCAAGAACCTGGCTCAACAACTTGCCCAAGCACAGCATCAACTACTGGCTTGACTTCACGGAGGCATTCATCAGCAACTTCACCAGCACCTACCGGAGGCCGAATAGGCCGCAACAGCTATCCGCTTGCAGGCAGCGGGAAGAGGAGACAGACCGTGAGTATCTTACTCGGTGGAGCAATCTGGGGAACACCTGTGAGGGTGTGAATGAGGCCCAGGCCATCACTTGGTTTGCGCAGGGTTGCAGACATGGCAGCATGTTGTGGCAAAGGCTCCAGAGGGAGATGCTGAGTACTCTTGCCGAGACCATCCGGATTGCGGATCAGTACGCACTCGGCGACCCGACGCAGCCCCTTCTTGATGCTCCTGAGCCGAGAAGGAACTACAACATCAACAGCAGCAAGCGCAATGAGTTCCGCAACAAGCGCAGAGGTGACCGGATCGACACCCGGTACGACCCAGAGGAGGTGAATGCAGTGGCTACCGGAGCTGGGAGTAGCTAGAGGCCGAAAACTGCTGGAGCTCCATACGGGCAGAACCAGAATCAGGGCCAAGGAAACAAGAAGCAGGGTAGCGGCGGCTCGGGTTCTGCTCCAAACTTCGTGTTCAAGGACATGAAGGATGGCCCATGCAGCTTCCACACTCGGCATCCCGCAAGACCCGCCAACCACACTACTCGGCAGTGCAGTTGGTGGGAAGAAATCAAGAATGAGGGCCTGCCTCCTCCTCCTCCTATGCCAGCTGCGAATGCCGTTGTACAGCCTGCCAGCGCACCTGCTGCTCGGCCTCCAGCCTTCCCGAGAAGAGAAAATGTGAACCAGGTGGCTTTAGGAGCCAACCGCTACTTCAACAATGATGGCTATCGCAACAACAACAACAACAACAACAACAACAACAACTACTACTACTACTACTACACCCGCAACAACAACAGAGGCAACAACAACAACAACAACAACCAAGATCACAGAGGTAACAACAACAATGGCAACAATGGTGGCGGAGACCGCAACCGGTATCAGGAGCACCACGAGAGCTACATGATCTTCACCTCTGAGCCTGTCGACAAGAAATCCCAGCACAGGCGTGCCATGGAGGTCAATGCTATGATCCCTGCTGTTCCTCACTATATGCATTGGTGCAACCAGGAGATCACGTGGTCCCGAGTAGATCATCCCAAGGTGATGCCCAACCCGGGTAGCTACGCCTTGGTGCTGGATCCTACCTTCTTGGGCCTCGAGAAGAATGTGAGGTTCAGCAAGGTACTGATCGACAACGGCAGCAGAATCAACATTGTGTACAGAGACACACTCGAGAAGCTCGGTATGGCCGAGAACATGCTGCTACCTAGCAAGACCACTTTCCATGGCATTGTGCCAGGAGTCTCGTGCAACCCGATTGGCCGAGTATGGATAGATGTGCTATTCGGCACCAGGGAAAACTGCCGCACAGAGAGCCTGCAGTTCGAGGTGGTTGATCACCAGAGCCCCTATCACGCTCTACTCGGCAGGCCTGCTCTGAGCAAGTTCATGGCCTCTACCCACACTGCATATCTGAAGATGAAGATCCCTGGTCCCAATGGCGTGATTACCATCTCTGGTGATTACAAGAAGTCCATGGAGTGTGCCTCTGCTGGTTCTCAGTTGGCGGAGTCCATGGTGATTGCCGCCGAGAAGAAAAAGGTTTACGAGGTGGTAGCTATGGCGCAATCCGCGCAAGCTGGTGTGCCTGGTGTGCCGAGTTCCCAGCACGGGACGATGTTCCAGGCATCTCAGGAGACAAAGAAGATCCAGGTTGACCCTGAGTTTCCCGACCGAGTTGCCATCATTGGCTCCGGGTTGGGGGAGAAATAGGAAAGCGAGCTCATCCACTTCCTCCGTGAGAATCGGGACGTGTTCGCCTGGTCCAATGAGGATCTGCCAGGTGTCCCGAGGGAGTTGGTTGAGCTCTCGCTACGTGTGCGTCCTGACACCAAACCAGTGAAGCAGGCTATGCGCCGTTTCGGAGATGAAAGGAGGAAGGCCATAGGTGACCAGATCACCAAGTTGCTGATAAGCAATTTCATCATGGAGGTGCTGCATCCGGACTGGCTAGCCAACCCGGTCATGGTCGAGAAGAAGAAGGAGGATCCCAAGGCTGCTACCGCATGGCGCATGTGCGTCGACTACATCGACTTGAACAAGGCATGCCCCAAGTACCCTTTTCCGCTACCTCGCATCGATCAGGTGATCGATTCCACTGCTGGTTGTGAACTGCTGTCTTTCATAGATGCCTACTCTGGTTTTCACCAGATAACTCTCAATCCTGCTGATCAAATAAAGACTGCTTTCATTACCCCGTACGGGGCTTATTGCTATCGTGTCATGTGTTTCGGGTTGCGGAATGCGGGTGCCACTTATCAGAGATGCATGCAGAAATGCTTGCATGATCAACTCGGCAAAAATTTGCAGGTGTACGTAGATGACATTGTCATCAAAATGAATAAAACACATACTCTGCTTAGTGACATTGAGGAATCTTTCGCCAACTTGTGCAAGTATAAGATGAAGCTCAACCCGAGTAAGTGCACCTTTGGCGTCCCGGCTGGCAAGCTACTCGGCTTCTTGGTATCCAGTCGGGGCATTGAGGCCAATCCTTCAAAGATAAAAGCTATTGAGAGCATGTCTTTGCCGAGATCCCTGAAGGATGTGCAAAAATTCACTGGGTGCTTGGCATCTCTAAGCCGTTTCCTGGGCAGAATGGGCGAGAAGGCCCTGCCTTTGTACCAATTGATGAAGAAAAGTGACAAGTTCGTCTGGACACCGCAAGCGGATGTGGCGTTCAAAGAGCTAAAGGCAATGCTGGGTAGCGCTCCCATCTTGGCTAGTCCGCTACCCAAGGAGCCAATGCTGCTGTATATTGCTGCTACTAACCGGGTAGTGAGTGTGGTGATTGTGGTGGAGCGAGAAGAGGAAGGCAAAAGTGTGCAGAGGCCGGTATATTATCTTAGTGAGGTGCTGTCCAGCTCAAAACAGAACTACCCTCACTACCAGAAGATGACCTATGATGTGTACCTGGGCGCCAAGAAGCTGAAGCATTACTTCCAGGAACACCCCATCACGGTGGTGAGCTCAGCTCCCATCTCGGATATCATGGGCAACAAGGAAGCGAGTGGCAGGGTAGCCAAGTGGGCAATCGAGCTGGCCGCGTACGCTCCCGCGTATGCGAGAAGAGAAGCCATCAAGTCTCAGATCCTAGAAGAATTTCTGGTGGATTGGGCCGAGGTGCAATATGAGCATCCCACTCCGGTATCCAACTACTGGAAGATGCACTTTGATGGCTCCAAGATGAAAGAAGGCCTTGGTGCTGGCGTGGTGCTTACGTCACCCAAGCGAGATCAACTCAAGTATGTGCTGCAAATCCACTTCAAGGCATCCAACAATGTTGCAGAGTACAAAGCCGTGGTACACGGATTGAAGGTAGCAAAGGAAGTTGGCGTGCACGCTATGGCGACTCGGATCTGGTTGTGCAGCAAGTCTCTGGCACTTGGGATGCTCTGGACGCCAACATGGCGTCATACCGCTTCCTGGTTCAAACCATGACAGGATTCTTTGAAGGTTGCGAGTTCCAGCACATCCACCGAGCAGAGAATGAAGCAGCTGATGAGCTGTCCAAGTTGGGATCTTCTCGGCAGTATCCCGGCTGGGATTGCCTTGGAGCATTTGAGAAAGCTATCCATCAAGCCATCCCCCAACTCGGAGTCTATCTTCGTTCCTTCCCTGCCTGACGAAGAAGTTGTCCCAATGGAGATTGACTGGGAAGGTGCTAAAGGAGACCCGGGGACTGCCGTCTCCATCCCGAGGACTGGCGCCTGCAACCCGGGGACTGCCCCTTTCTACTCGGGGACTGCTCCTCCCTACTCGGGGACTGCTCCTCCTTACTCGGGGACTGCTCCTCCTTACTCGGGGACTGCCCCTCTCAGCTCGGGGACTGTCGCATTCCTGGAAGAAGTCCTTGCCAACCGCTCGGGGCTGCAGAGAGTCAACCCCAACCCAGAAAATGATGCAACAGTTCCTGTTCCAATGGAAGTGGACGAACCAGTGTTTCCCGCGCGGGAGACGCCGAGTTGGGCCATGCCCATATTATCCTTTCTAAAGGACGGCACCTTGCCATATGATGAGGTTGCCGCAAGGCAAATTCAGAGAAGATCCAAAGGCTACACCATCTTCAGAGAAGTGCTGCACAAGAGAAGTGCCACTGGCGTGTTGCAACGCTGTGTGGAACCGGAAGAAGGAGAAGAGATCCTGGTAGAGATACACCAAGGAGAGTGTGGGCATCACGCCTCTTCTCGGGCTTTGGTCAAGAAGGCTTTTCGGCATGGCTTCTACTGGCTCACCGCCTTACAGCAAGCTGAAGACATCGTGAGAAAGTGCAACGGTTGCCAGAGATTCGCGAGTAAGATCCACATGCGTGCTTCCGAGTTGAAAACCATTCCCATCACTTGGCCGTTTGCTGTTTGGTGTTTGGATATGGTCGGCCCCTTGAAACCGGCTAGAGGCAACATGACACACATCTTAGTCATGGTGGACAAGTTCACCAAATGGATTGAAGTGAAGCCTATTCGGAAGTGCGATGGAGCTACAGCCGTGAAATTCTTAAAGGATGTGATCATGAGATACGGCTACCCGCACAGCATCATCACAGATAACGGCACCAACTTTGCTGAAGGAGCCATGGTGAGATTCTGCAGAGATAAGCACATCCGACTAGATGTCGCATCTGTCGCGCATCCCGCGTCCGATGGGCAGGTGGAAAGAGCAAATGGCATGCTGCTTGCAGGCATAAAACCAAGGCTGATCGAGCCACTGCTGAAAACACCAGGGTGTTGGATAGACGAGTTGCCAGCGGTGTTGTGGAGTCTAAGGACTACCCCTAACCGGTCAACCGGCTACACGCCATTCTTCTTGGTTTACGGGGATGAAGCCGTGTTGCCAATCGACCTAGAGCATGACTCCCCCCGAGTAACCCTCTACACTGAGGCGGAGGAGAGAGAAGCTCGAGAAGACGACGTTGACCTGCTAGAAGAAGCAAGAGAGCTTACTCTGTCACGTTCGGCTGTTTACCAGCAAAACTTGAGGCGTTATCACAGCCGAAAAGTGAACCCAAGGGTTTTCCGAGAAGGAGACATGGTCCTGAGGCTTGTGCAACGCACAGCCGGGATGCACAAGCTGTCCCCTCCGTGGGAAGGGCCATTCATTGTGAGCAAGGCTTTGCACAATGATGCCTATTACCTTGTCGACGTGCGTCCATCACAGGAGAACAGGGTGGATAAAGCTGGAGAGGAGTCTAAGCGCCCCTGGAATGTGGCGCTACTTCGTCGCTTTCATTCATGAGCAAAAGTGTGTATGTACTCTCTTATCCGAGTAAAAGCTCCTACCCTGCAATCAAAAATTGAACTCGGGGACTGCCCTTGTCCAAAATTGCTCTAAGTGTTTCTACTCTGTTATATCTTTGTCTACTCGGTTGCTACGCTTAGAATTTCAAAAGCATACAAAGTAGTGTGTTTATACTCACCGGACACTCTGCGACTCTGCTTCTGTCCGCAAACCGGCTTCATGGCAAGCTAGAGAACAAGCCAAAGAGTCAATGAACACATGAAAAATTGCAAAGGGAAGGACGCGTGTGGCAACCGAGTAGAGTGCTTCTTACTGTCTGTTGTTAACCTTTTCGGCTATGTGGTGGGTAGCGTTACTATGACTGTTTCCTAAGTGGCTAAGTATTTGAAACCTCGACTTTGAACTCTTGTGACTCGAATACCAAAAAAGCAACAAGTTGCAGGTAAGAGCTGAGATAAAAAGGAAAGGTGGATGAAAAATGAAACTCGGGGACTCGCATGATAACGCAACCCGGCATCAAGCCAAAGCTGCTCAAATTGCTGAGTATAAAAACTTCAAATGAAATAAAACTGAGTAGCAACGGGAAGATAAATTGTTCAGTACATCTGCACCCGGCATTCCGGGGATTTGATAAAAGTTTCGAGCATAAGTTTGGAAGGACATAATCAGGTGGAGGTAGCAGCATTCTCAGTGTTGGTCTTGGTGGCATCAGCTTCGAGGGAGGCCTTGGCAGTGTTAGCTTCCGGGTTGGCGACATCCGCTTCCGGGTTGGTGGCAG
The DNA here is from genome assembly GCA_028641055.1 of Alopecurus myosuroides. NCBI lineage: Eukaryota > Viridiplantae > Streptophyta > Magnoliopsida > Poales > Poaceae > Alopecurus > Alopecurus myosuroides. The sequence goes on along the minus strand of CM054062.1, from coordinate 92,800,661 downwards.
CCTGATCGGAAGTGGCTATGGCAACCGAGATGGGATCCGTCGCCGAAGTGGAGGCAGCAGATTGAGCGCAGAGTCGCGCCGTGTCATCGAGGGTTGCGCCTGATGAAGTGCCGAACTCAAGGGTTGCGATGTCGATAGTCATTTCCACGCTTTCGGCTTCTTCGTCGCTATCTGCGACGGGCGCGCCCTTGCCCTTCTCGGACTTCTCATCGGTGCTGGCGAAGAAGCTCAGACCGTCTGACACCGTGGCCTCCTCGTCATCATCTTCATCCTCGTCGTCGCCCTCGCCTTCCACATCCGTGTCGGGCTCGGGGAGGCCTTCGATGTAGTGCGCGGTATCCGCGTAGGAGGCGATCTCCCATGCGACTGCCTGACGGGGAGCCACGCACTCGGGTTCCTTCTCCCACTTGGAATCGCGGCGCATCTCGAGGATGGTATTGAGATTGAGGTTCTCATACCAGCTGCAGATGAAGAGGAGCAGCATATCCGCGCCTGCCCGAGCTCCGGATGCTCGCCACTTCTTCAGCTCGGCCTTGACGCCATTCAGCTTCTCGGCGAGCCCACGGATGGTTGCTGGCGCAGAGTCTCGAGGCCAAAACAAGTCATGGAGTTTGAAGGCAGTGCGCACTAGATCGGTGCCCACGCCCCTTAGACGCTGGAGCTGCCCCTGCATGTTTGTGAAGCTGTCTTCGATCGAGGCTTTAGTGTCCATGGGCTCGCCCTTCTCGGTGCGAGCTGCTTGGGCCTTTGACAGGGCAGGTTTGCAAGCCGAGCTGAGGTCGGGGAAAATTTCTGAAAAAGCTATCAAAAAGATTAGAGACAGAGGCAGAGAAGAGAAGCGAATCAAGCAGCAGAGAAGCAAAAGGAGACAGCGAAGCGCGGAGAAGCGGGTACTTACTGTTTAGCTCGCAAAGTAGCTCTGCAGCTTCTTCTCCCATGACTCCTCATCAGCAACGTGCCTTTCTTCCACCCTCCGGAACTGGGCCAGCTGGAGCATGAGATCTGAGTTGCTCTTCCTCAGCGTATCGCACTCCAGCTCAAGAGCCCTCTTCTCAGCCTTGGCAGCTGCTTCAATCTTGTTCTTCTCGGCCGCTATCTTGTTCTTCTCGGCAGCTATGTCAAGGGCATTTTGGATGGCGGCTCGCAGCTGGACTTGGAGAGGTTCCATCTCGGTGGCATGCTCTTTCCTAAGCTCTACTGCCTGGCTCTCCAGTTGCTGCTGCACCTCGGTGGGTTTGAGGCAGTCAAGATGCTCCTTAACAAATTTCTTGAGATCTTCTGCGGAGAGAGGAGCAAGGTCAACAGGGAAGCAAAGAAGCAAAGGAAGGAAGACAAGCCGAGAAGACGGCAATTCACCTTCCAGTTTCTTGATGGTGGTCTCAGCACTCTCAACAAACACATGGCAGAGCTTGTGCTCTTCTTCCAGCGCCTTAAACTTGCCTGCAGGGTAAAATCAGTTAAAGCAGAAAGCATAAGCGGGCGTAAACACGAAACGCATGAACCGCGTATCTAAAAGCTTACTTTCGATCTCGGAAATCTCGAGAGTACGGTCCACGGACTCCTTCTCTGTCGCAGCATCGCTTTTGCGTTCTGCTTCTAGGGCCTCAAGGCGCCTTCTTGCAATGTTGTGATTCCAGAGCAGCGACCGGTACAGATTTGTTCTCTTCAAGAGGCTATTCTGAGAGGCAGAGAGAAAAGGAATCAGACGAAATTTTGAAGATTCAACCCGACAAGACGTCAACTCGGTTGAGTATCCGTCTACTCGGCCCGAATCTCGGGGACTGGGTGAGGGATAAGAAGAAGGAGAAGAGTAGAAGAGAAGAAAAAAGCAACTCGGAACAGACAAGCAAAACTTACCGCGTAGGTTTGCTCAATGTCTTCTGCATTTTTGCGGTGGACGAACATCTTCGCGGCAAGCGTACTGGTGGAGGACGAGATGGTCATGGGATTGTAGCCCATGTCCGCCTTGTTCCAGTCAGTGCGCCAGTGGTCCAGCTTGCCCAAGGCAAGGCCGTGCCAGGGCTCGTTGCCAGGGACGTCGCTGTTCCAGTCAGCTTCAATAAAGCCTACCCGGTCGATCATCTCCTCAAGCCCCTTGGACGTCACCTCGGTCTCCTGGACCTCGCGCGAGAAAATTGAAAGGGCCCTGTCCTTGTTCTTGGCTGGCGGCTTGGAGTCCGCAGCCTGGGCCTGTTTGCCCCTGGTAATAGCAAGTTTCTTCTCGGCCGCGCTTAGCGGGATGCTGTACTGCTTGCTCGTCTGCAACATGTAAGGCGGGTAGGCAGGCGGATCGCGAAGGCTTGATCCAGCAGGTATGCCTTCAGCGCTGCCGGAAGCACCAATAGTGAGCTGCCCACTCTTCACGGCAGGCTTCGCCTTTGGTTTAGGTGGCGGCATCGCGGCAGAATCTTGCGCAGCGCCACGAGGAGGATTCCTGCGGACAGCGGCGTCTGGCTGAGCAGCTGGCTTCTCGACGGTTTTCTTCTCGGTGGCCTTCTTCTCGGTGGCTGGCTTCTCGACAGCCTTCTTCTCGGTGTCTTTCTGCTCGGCGGCTCTCTCTTCGGCGGCCTTCTTCTCAGCAGCCTTCTTCTCGGCCACATTTTTCTTAGCTGGAGGGCTGGTTGAGATCTTGGTCTTCTTCACCGGCGGGGAGCTCGGTGTGGTGGATGAGGTGCCCCGCTGGGTAGGCAGCACCAAGGGCCCGCTACCCGACGCAGCGTCCGGCTGCGCATGGCTCTGCAGGTCTTGCTCCATGTCAACTGTCTCAACCTGCTGCTCGGCAGCGGGATCTGGTTGTGCCTCTTCTTGTCTTTCTACCCGCGGCTGGGCCGCAGGGTCGTCTTGGGCAGCAGTGTCAATGTCCTGCTGCTCCTGGTTTTCTTCCTGCCGCTCAAGGGCGGCACAATCTTGTTGCTCGGGGCTTTGCTCTGCGTCCTCCCCGGCTGCGGCAGCTGGGGGAGAAAGTGGTCTATTGTCGTGAGCAACATCCTGCGCTTCCTGTTCTGCGCGGGCCTGTTGCTCCTGATTGGCGTCATGGGCACCAACATCCATGTCCTGGGCGTCGTCTTCGTCTTCTTCTTTCACAGGAGAGGGCGCACGCACCCTGTCCCGTGCAGCGACCTCGTCCTCTTCAGAGAGATCGATGAGCGCATCGAGGTCGATGGCGGATCTCTTCTTGGACTTGGACTTGGTGGGTGCGGCAACAGCATTAACGTCCAAGGGGGCGCTGAAGAGAAGAAAGAAGTTCATAAGAAGAGTGTGAGAAACAGAAGAAATCGAGAAGCAGTAGCAGAATAAGGAGTTCCGAGAAAGCAGCAACAGCAAATTGCAACTTGGAAGAAAATCGGTTACCCGGCACGAGAAGGGGGTAGCCGTCTCCCCTGCTTTACCTTCTTCACGGTCTTCTTGGCTTTCTTTGCGGTGGGCTCTTGAGCACCACTACCCGCCCTCTTGCGAGTGGCAGGAGCAGCAACTGCAAGCGGATCGACGTCAAGGGCGTCCTCGTCCTCATCCTCGCCCTCCTCTTCAGCATCAGCATCAGCATCAGCATCTTCTGCAGAGTTGAGAAGAAGAAAACAGTTAGGAAACATGAGGAAATTGGGTTGCGCTACTCGCGACCATAAAGGTGAACTCAATCACCTTCGTCGTCGTCTTCGGACCAGTCCTGAACGGACGCGTCGACATGATGCTTATCCGTCTGGGTGGCATGAGGGATATTGAGTTTGTCCGCGGTGTCGTAGGAGACCTCGGCGTCCTCTGTCCGATCTGCGTGCCAATTGGCCTCGAAGCGCTCCTCGCTCTCAGCGAGCTGGCGAGAAAGGCGCTGGAGATATAAGCAGGCAACATGAATCAGTTGGGCAGCATAAGGGATCCTACCCGCAGCGGGATGCTAGCACGAAGCATAATACTGCTAAGTGTCCTACTCGGTGTGGCGTGCAAACATAAAGCACATAAAGCCTAAGCGATTCTGCTAAGTGCCCTACTCGGCGTGGCGTGCAAACATAAAGCACATGAAGCCTAAGCAATACGGCTAAGTGTCCTACTCGGCACAGAGTGCGGATACTAAGCACCCTAAGCTAAGAAGGCCGTCTACTCGGAATCGATATGCAGAAAGCGGGAAGAGAAGTACTAACCCGCTTGATGGGCTTCGTGCGGCTGTACGGCACGAAGCCGTACTGCCAGTTGTCCCTGAGGCCGGTGCTCATGATGGAGCGCGCCCAGACGGCCACATCCGCGTTGCTGAGCTCGAATGTGGTCATCCGAGTGCAATCTCGATTGCCGCCCATGTAGCACATGAGGTGTGCGCGGCGCTGCAGCGGGAGCACTCGCCTGGAAATCCAACAGGCGATGGGGTCGTCGTCCTTGAGTCCACTCTCCTTCAGCTTGGCGAGGCGCGCGTTGATCTGTTTGATGTCGCCATCTAGCGGGGGCTTGAATCCCCAATTCTGCCCGGTAGGAGGCGAATTGGTCCACCGGGGAAGATTGATCTGGTCTACCACGGGCTCGTCCTTCTTGACAGGGATGTTCTTCACATAGAAGAACGTTCTCTGCCATTTGCGCACAGAATCAAGACCTTTGATGCGCGGGTGATTGGTCCCGCTGCACTGCACCATCATGGCGCTGCCGGTCTCGGTCACGCCGCGGCTGCTCTCCGCGCTACCCGGTTTGGCCTTGCTCTGCTTCCTAAAGAAGAAGAAGCGCGCCCAGGTCATCGGCGTGGGGCGCACGCCCAAGAATGCCTCGCACACCACGGCGTGGTATGCGAGCATCACTACGGCATTCGGCGGCAGGTGGTGCGGCAGGATCCCGAAGTGGTCGAGGAAGCCGCTGAAGAAATCAGATGCCGGAAGCCCGAATCCCCGCGCGAAGTGCGCGAGGAAGACCACGTGCTCGTCCGCCTCCGGAGGTGGAACGAGCTCGCCAGCGGGAGGACGGCAGCGGACGCCGGCAGGAACTCGCCGCGTGTTCACCAACCATTGGCACTCCTCTGCAGTGACGGTGGATCCGGACCACCCGGCGCGGGCGCCGTCATCACGAGCCATCGAGCAGGGGAGGAGATTTGATGGTGATTTGGTGGAACTTGGCGGAAAAGATTAGCCTTTCGGCGCTACAAGGGGCACGGCGGCGAAGAGCTCGACGGCGGCGGAGAAACGAAGAGGCGAGGGGAAAGTGAAGGAAGGAAGAGGAGAAGGGAGTTACCGAGGGGGTATTTATACCTCCCCTCGGGTTGCCGTTACGATTGGAATTAGTGGGATCTGTTATGCCCGGAGATCGTGCGGCGTGGGGTGTGTGGGCCGGTTAGAAACGCACACAGCGCAGAACGCGCGTGTAACGGCCACAATTGATCCCACGACGCGATCGTGGGTAATAACTGCGCTTGATGGGACATAACGGGCTAGTGGGCCCGGGCCGTGAAAACTGGGCGCGTGGCCTGTCAGATCCCGGGCACCGAGGCGTCGGGGGTACGGGAACGCGACACGTGCTGAGTTGCGCTGCCGAAAGCCGGAATTCGCTCTGCCACGCAGAGATTCTGATTGGAAATCTCGCCAAGTCATTTTACTCGGCGACAGGGAAGAGAAGTGGCCCTATTCGGAAAAGGAGAAACTCGAGACAGGATAAAGAGCTACTCGGAGGTTCTACTCAGCAACCTAAGGCTCAAAGGCAAGATTGGTTTTTAAGCTGGCAGAGCCCAGTGAACAAGTTCGCAGGACTCTACCAGCTTCGGGGACTAATGTCGGGGGGATACCCCCGAGTAGGGTAAAGGCAAGTGCTAAAGGGCAAGATCAGAAGAGACACTTGGCAGAGTAGCGGCTACCCGGTACTCGCTACCTGGTCGTCCGCTATTCGGCCGTACGCACTGAAGGCCAGGAGGAAGAATCAGGGAAGTTATTCTCCTCCGGGTAGAGGAAGTGGTCCGAGTAGAAATGACGGTCTCCTACTCGGGCCAGAAGTCAAAGGAGTCGTTCTGACACAGGATCCCGCGTATCCCGGGTCCGTACTTTGGCACTGTTCACGGCACTGTTCATCTGCAGAGCGCGTGCCTGACCGCGACAGTGTGTCAGCAGGGCGTCGCATGATAGGGGGGACCTACCCTGTGTTCGTGGAAGTGATAACAGATCAGCTCCTCGGTTCTGCGGAACGACTTTGCACATGAAGACAATCCAGGAAGCCAAAAGGTGTAAAGGTGTCAGCGGGAACCCGGAAGTACACAGTGTGCACATAGTGTCGACATCTTGGTTGTATCCGGCTGGGCACCAGTATATAAGGTGCCATGCCCCCTCCTGCGCGAGGGATCCCAGAACCGGTTCAGATTCTTGACCTAGTTCTTCACGTAGAGAGAAGAGTGGCTACTCGGTAGTGAGAAACACTTGTACTGTGGCTACTCGGTGAGACTCGAATATAAAGAGAGAAAGGCAGGAGTAGGGGTTTTACCTCCACACGAGGGCCCTGAACCTGGGTAGATCTTGTTGTTTGCGGTGCTAGCTTCACGCTCACGCGGCTACTCGCTGCGTGCTCCCTCCCCGAGCGCCTCCTGCGTCCATCGTCCCCACAACTTTAGCCATCCTATGGCATCTGCCGTGAGTCCAGCACGACAACTGATGCGAGATGGGCCATGCAACTACCACACTCGGCATCCAAGTAGGCCGGCTAACCATACTACCCGGCAGTGCAGCTGGTGGGACCGGATCAAGCACGAGGGTCTCGGTGCTTTGCCTCCGCCTCCACCTCTGCCCCTCTCGGGTGCAAATGTTCAACCTATGGGAGCAGCCCCAAGCCCCAAGATCGATTCCACGGCCGGGTGTGAGTTGTTGTCCTTCATAGATGCATATTATGGTTTTCACCGGATTCCTCAGAATCTGGCTAATCAAATAAAGACTGCCTTTATTACCCCGTACGGGGCTTATTGCTATCGTGACATGTGTTTTGGTTTGAGAAATGCTGGAGCCACATGCCAGAGATGCATGCAAAAGTGTTTGCACGAGAAAATCTGTAAAAATGTGCAGGTGTATGTGGATGACATAGTCATAAAGACCAAGGAGAAACACACACTCCTAGAAGATATCCGAGAAACACTCGCAAATCTGCGAAAGTACCAGATGAAGCTGAACCCGACCAAGTGCACCTTTGGTGTCCCAGCAGGAAATTTACTCGGTTTCCTCGTGTCTAGCCGAGGTATCGGGGCCAACCCCTCCAAGATAAGAGCAATTGAGAACATGTCTCTTCCGAGATCATTGAAGGACGTGCAGAGATTCACTGGCTGCCTGTCTTCCCTTAGTCTTTTGTTGAACAGTTTGATTACTGTTGTGTCATATATTTTGTGCTACTTCATCTATTCCGTACCATAAGAGGTTTTGGCAAGCTAATTAAGGCTGTGGTTGTCATTTCAACATGGTTTCCATCTATGCTCCTGACATGCTTGACATCTGCTAGGTCATTGGTCATTACAGACATGCTTGTTTGATTGTCATCTGCTATTTTCATATATTTTCTGTACATTGCTGGCCATCTGTTAGTTTCATCTATTTTCTGTACATTTTTGTTCACCTGCTAGTTTCATCTATTTTCTGTACATACTTACATCTATTTTCTTTGCATGCTTGATAGGCAAGCAAGAAAAGGATGATGTCGAAATCAGCTTCAATGGATGAGGCTGATACTTTAGGTATCATGCTGGATCGTGGAAATCATACTTTGTCGAAGAAATCCCGTGTGGAAACAAGTATTTCAAAGTCTATACTTGAACTAGAAACTGATGTTGAGAGAGGGGGGCATGCCAATATTCGCAGAACAATTGCTGATTTGAGAGTGGCCAATGCAGAATCTGAGCGAATGAGGCTCCGGTTTGTATTTGGAATGGAAGAAATGCGGAAGGAACTAGACGAGCTAAAAACGTGCCAACAATAAGGATTTGCCCTGCTTCAACTGTTAGTTCAGTGCATATGTGGTAATTGAAATTATGGCCATGTTGCTGAAAATTGAATTTTTGTATGTTGGTTTGCTTTTCTGTAAAATAAACCAATAGTGCTTGAATTTCTATATTTGATGCCTGCTATGTGGTTTGATTTTCTGCATATGGAACATGGAAAGGTTAATTCGAACGATGATTTAAGCACTCATCTGGCACGAAAACAAAAACGTCGTAGTATAGTAACGTAAAAAGAGACCCGAATTAGGACACGTGGTGTCGTATGCCATGCCCACGTGTCGTTTTACGATTGGGAAGTTCCACAACGAAACAAAACATCGCGGAAAGGGTGCCACGTGGCACCGTACATTTGGTCCACGTGTCGTTTTACGATTGGGCAGTTCCACAACGAAACAAAACATCGCGGAAAGGGCGCCACGTGGCATCGTGCATTTGGTCCATGTGGCGTCGCTTTAGTGCTTGCTTCGCGTCGGAAAAAAATACGTCATCGCGTAGCTCACCACGACCGGAGATCGTCCCAAAAAAAACCACGCGGCGACCTACGATTGTTCCACGTGGCGTCATCTTGTTGCGTCATCTCATACCACGATGCTAGCAGTTCGTCGCAGATGGCGTCCACACGGTTTCACCTGATTGATCGAGGCCGCGACAACGAAAAACGTCATGAACGGGATCGGCGGTTATGACGTCATGAACGGATTGGTGATGTCATAAACGGGGCCTTAACAGAATCTATTCTTGACGAAAAAATGTTGCGATCGTAATGACATAATCTGCGTGTAGTGTGACGTCAGCTGATTACACTAACGACCGTGTGTTCATCCTTTGCCACGTGTCAGCCGACAATGATGAAAAAATACGTTACCACTTATTGGGCCGGGACCGGACGGCCTAGATGCTCGCGACGATTTTTTGAACGTTGCGGATAGACGTTCTCCGGTTCAAATTAACGGCGCAGAATTGTCCGTGACAGTCGATCAGGGACGTTCTCACTTCGTCGCGTAAACCGTCGCGGATTGCCCTTAGCGACGGTTTGGAGCTCATCCGCAACGTTATTGAAACGTCCTAGACCGCGCGGAATTTGGTAGTGTGTTACTTGATGTTATAAATTATAATGCTACTGAAAATAGGATTTCTATAATGTGTCCTATACCTTTTATGAGTGATCAATCGTCTTGTTTTGCTATTGCTAAAATTGGGAAGAAAGAGGAGCTGATTTTAAATTTTGATCCCACTATTTTGGAGCTTGATATGAATTGTGTCCTTTTAGACCATGAAAAACATGCTTTATGTGATAATTATGTTGTTCAGTTTGTTCATGATGATACTGAAAATTATTACAAGAGGGGAAATATGGTTGTAAGAATTCTCATGTTACTAAAACACCTCTCTTTTTGTTCAAAGTTTTGAAGTTGCACTTGTTCTACCTTCCCATGATCTCTAGTTTGAGCTTCTTTGATTTATTTCTTTACAACATTCCTATGCATAGGAAGTGGGTTAGCCTTAAATTTTCTTTATACTTGCTTCTGGATGCTCTCTTTTGCTTCATTCATATTTCTTTTGTGAGCATCTTCTTCAGTTGAAAACACTTGATTCCACTTTTCTGGGCCTAGCTAAAAGGAGTTAAAGAAAAGCACTTCTTGGGAGATAACCCATGGTTTTATTTTTGCTTTGTTTTTCTCTGTTTTCTTTCAGTCAATGGGTTGTACAATTCCGTAGCAACTCCTTTGTAACTTTATTTTCATGTTTTAGTTGTGCCAAGTAAAGTTTCCGACAAGAGTTGGAGTTGGTTTTGGATTTCTGCGCAGGAAACAGATTTCTGCTGTCCACTGTAAAAAATCATATAATTCACAGGAAAATCAGAATGACCTAAACTTTTTGTGCTTATTCCTCAGCTAATTCCGCAACATTTTTGTTCTTTAAGTTTTTCAATCTGAGCAACGTAAGTGCCCCGAAAAAATTCGTCTTTATAGACTGTTCTGATTTTGACAGATTCTGCCATTTTTCTTGCATTCGCTCTTTTGCGATGTCAAGTGAATTTCTTTGCTTCACGAAACATCAGTGGTTGTAGATAATATTTAAAAGTATCAATAGAAATTGTGCCCACACAGAACCCATAGATTTTTTTATTATTGCACTAACCCTCTAATGTGAATTACTATTTGAGTGTGGTGTGAAGGAAATTCAAGGGTCAATAGAAGAGGGTGATATATGTGATCAAGAAGAGTGGAAGGTCAAAGCTTGGGGATGCCCCCGTGGTTCATCTCATAAAATTCTAAGAAGACTCAAGCATCTAAGCTTGGGTATGCCCAAGGCATCCCCTTCTTCATCAACAATCTATCAGGTCACTTCTAGTGAAACTATATTTTTATTCGGTCACATCGCATGAAGTTTACTTGGAGCATTTTTTTATTTTTATTTTGTTTTCCTTGATGCAATAAAATAGTTGGACCCTAGAATTCCTTGTTAGGGAGAGATACACACTCCGCGTTTTCGTTTGATTACTCGTTATGCTCGTATTCTTAGTTTTTCTTCTAGCTGCTGCAAAATTCCTGTTTAACTCTTATTTTCATTACATCTCTTATTCATAGCTGTTAGTTTTAGTAGTGTTGTGTGAGTACTCTCATGTTTGCTTTCTGTAGCATTTAGAGAGTTTTTGGTAAAGCATATTTTGTATGGTGCTTGTTTGGAAAAGAAACTGTTGCTTGAAGTAGAATTTATAAAGGTGCAAGTAGAAGCTTGTATAGACTGTGGCTAGACTTTTTCATATCATGCTAGATGTTATTTTAATTCTGAAGCCTAGTGGTTATTTAGTAGCATGATTAGCCTCAAATAGCTGAGAGTGTTTAATGCGCCATTAAAAGAATCATGAGTTGTTCTTGTCATATTGAAGCATAAATTTATGGTGTTCTGCTTTAAATGTTTTATTTGGTTGACTTGCCGCATGCAAACACCATGTATGACTATGAACCAGTCACTTATAGCCTATATGATCATTTATTTTTTGAACTTGTGGTACCACTTATGCTTTTATTAATGATGTTTATGTCGCTATGCATGATTATGGCTCTTATGCTCTCTTGATTTGTCGCTCCCAGTCTTTTGCTAGCCTCCACCTGTACTGAGTATGAGCTCTACTCGTGCATCCAACTCCGAAAAACCAAAGTTTAACCAATGTGTGCACCATATCTACCTACATGTGGTATTTAACCTCCACTCCAAAGTAAATTTCTCATGTGTTACCTTTAAAACTTTCAAACTTACTATTGTTTTGTGCTCCTGTTTTAGCTCACGAGGACGTAAATAGAGAATCTTTATCTCACTTGTTGATTGGACTTTCACACCCTTGACTAGTGGCTTCATCCACTTATCCAATGACAGAAGAGCTGGCAGCGGGGTGCCCAGCCCCAAATTAATAACAACAAATGCTTTCACTATTTTTCCCCCTGATTTATCAGTCAAAGCGTAATTGTGTAAACAAAAGAGAAAGAGGGATGACCTTCTACCCAGTTGCGTCTTTCTATGGGAGCCACTCTTGTGAAGTCTAGTTGGCCTGTGACGTACTGTATTTTCTGTTTACGTTTCATTGACATAAGCATAGACCTCTCTAAAAAAACATAGACACTCCTCCATGGTATGTGATTGTAGCATCCCAACTTTTAATAAAGATGGACTACCTGTGTTAGTGTGCTAGTCCCTGGATCAATTGCTAGCACTACAGTACAAAATGAAATATCATGCAAATGCATCAAATTCTATTACATCGCATGATCCAGTCTTTGCAAAATAGTATTTCAACTTGCATAGTCTTAGTAGACTAGCAGAAAGAAAAGATATACATCGGAAAACATAGTACACATTGAGCCCATCTTCTTCATGTTCCACAGGCAAAACATGTTGGCGATAGTCTCGAGATCCTAAACGAAATCCTCACTCGTCTTCAGAAACATCTGCAATATGGAATATGCAGCCACAAGGGAGTCAATACAATTTATTGTATTGGCAAGTAACACTATGGTGGATATAAATGGAAAGACTAATACTACATGCTTATTTGGCTGAGTGGAGTTTTGGCTAAGTTTGCATAAAGCCAGTTTTGTCCTATCTCTTTTGTAAAACAAACTTTTCTTTTCAAAGGGGTGGCAACATTGGATTAAGATCTAAGCACCACAATACTCTTCACTTGGTCAAAATTTTACTTATTGAAATTGGTGATGAGATTCTTACGTCAATCCTTGTCCAACTGCTCATAGTTGTCCATAACCGGGGACACGGCTAAGATCTTAGTTTGTTGACTCTGCAGAGGTTGTGCACTTTCACCCTTTGTCTTCAATAAGCCCAAACATCCTATACACCCGGAGTGCATCATGGAAAGGAGAGAATTGAGATGAGATCTTTCAGAAGAAGAAGTCCAAACCCACCGGCAAGACCCGTTCCACCTATAATTTTGCTACATCTGCTTGTCAAGCCTGGGCTGAACCCTCACAACTTACTTGATCAAGACAGAGCCCATATTGTCAAAAGGCTGCACGGGAAGCTACTAGATTTAGAGGGACATAGTAATCTCTTTGTTCCTGGGTGGCCATCCTCAAGTGACAACCTCAAGTGGAATAACCCTTAGATAAGGGCCCTGAGGAAACACTCAACATAATCCAGTCTTACCACTTCCACCCAGTTGGTTCATTTATTAGTTATACTTAGAATTTTTCCTCAACATCTAGTAAAACAATTTGTAATATTGCATAGCATCTACTAACTTCTAAGGCTATCAAAATAACAAGGGTAAAAGAGATGGCTACACACTACTAGGATAATAGCATAGCATCATATAACTTAGTAAAATTTCCTATCATGCATGCTACTCAAAATCAACTAATGCATATAGAAAATAATGGGTAGTTGATGGTGTGTTACTTGCCTTGTTGAAGTTGGTGAAGAAATCACACTCTCTTCACAAAAGATCGTTGCTCTCCGTATAATCTATTCATTGAAAACAAAATAACAAAATAAACAAACATGCTAGCAAGCAAACAAACAAGTTAAAAGAACATACAAAATAACATAGCCAAAGGAATTTAACTTAGTTGGCTAGGACAAAGGTCTAGGTTCAACTAACTTCATCACCAAGGAGATAACAAGTTAAAGTCTTGGTATTTTCCATTTGGGTCAAGGGCTGGACAAAAACAACTTGTTATTCTTCAACTTGTATGGATGGCTCCAAGTCTTCACATGCTTGTCTTCTTGAAGATCATCTTCATGCTTCTATTGTAGTCTTTTCCTTGGATGGATTCTTCTCTTGATCTTGATAGATTTCTTCATGGCTTTCACTTCACTAATTTGGTTTGGGTATGGGATGGACACAAAATACCACTAAGTCAAGAGAAAGAAAATAAGAAGAGAGATAGAAAGAAAGAGGGAGATGTTTTCTTCTGGATTTCTTCACACTTGTACTTCCTTGAGTTGCTTCTAGTGGTGTAGTCTTTTCTTCAAAATTCCTTCATTGATCCTCCTTGTATCTCTTCATGTTGCCACCAAGTTGAAAGTGAAGAGCCTTCTATTGCTTGAGTCTTGTTTTCCATTTGCTAACTTCATGGATTCTTGAAGCAAGAATAGGGGGATGGAGGAGTAGATAGAAAACTATAGTACTAGTGTTTGAGGTTCACTACTTGGTCTCTTATATGGTTTACATACTAGGTACTTGGTCTGGGATTCAAAATGGCCACAACAAACAATGGTAGAAAGAATAGAAACAAAATCTAAGGCATGATCAACTAGTGGTTCACTAAGATGGATTTTTGGTCCAACTTACAAGGAAATGGTTCAAGGTTGTCCAAAAAGGCTTAGGTACAGATTTATCTGGTTCAAGGTTACCAAAAGGAGCAATTTTTCTTAAGGGAACATATTCTAATTATTTGTAGAATTAAATCTATGTCAAAAATACTCAAATAGACAACTTATTTCTAAAATCAATTTTAATTTAACAAAATTATTTTGGGAAAGAGGTTGTGAAAGTAGTCATCCTAAGGTTTCCAAATATATTTTATTTGCAGTTTTTGGATTTGTAGAAATTGAATTATACCAAAATTCATCAAACAAGCATATTTAAATTTGAACCCATGTAAGTTTGTCAAATTTGAATGTGAACAGTGTTAAAAGATTCTACAGCTCCAGGGGATTTCAAAAATTCCAAGTTTGCTAAATTTGGGCTTATGGTTAAAAAGATATGATGTTTCTAAGTTCTAGGGACTATTCTGCAAATTACAATTCTATTTTTATTCGGAATAATTCCAGAGGCAGGCTGGGCCGAAAAGGTCTTATCTGTCACTCAGGGCGACGGTTAGGGGATGGGCTTGGGCCGGTTTCACGCTGCGCCGAGCGGTGGATAAGCTATCGGCGCGCTGCTGACTTGGCGCCACGCAGCGTGCTGCTATAGGCTGGTACCATTTCGTTAAGTGGTTCTATTTAGGCCACACGATCCATATCGGATGGCCCACAGAGAAAAGGGAGCTCACCTATGGTCTCTTCGCCGGAGAATGTCCGCGCGGTAGCGGGCGATCGCAGAACCTCGACGGATACGGCGTTCTCGTACTTCCCCGGGCTCAACAAGTTGACGAAGGGACGCGAGAGGTCACGGGGAAACGGATGGTGGACACGGCGCAGGCTCGTGCTTCCTGGTTCGCCCACGTGGTGGAGATCCGAGGCTTTTCTTCTCCGGTGAGCTCGGGTGCTCGCTGCGCAATAGCTCCTGTGCCGAAAACAAGCCGAAAAATGGTCAGGGAGGGAGGCGGGGTTGCGGGGATGCTAATGGTTCAGACGAGAGCGGTGTAGACTCACGGGACTTTCTGCAAACGACGATGGACGCCGGCGGACAGGGGTAACTCCGATGAGGAATTTCTTCTACGTGGAGGTGTAATCGAACTAGGTGAGAGAGGGGAAATGGAGAGGGCCTCCGTGGCTATAAGGAGAGGGCTCAAAGGAAAAAAGTTATGGCCATTAGTGCGCGCAATCAAGGTGCAAAATCGCGGATGGAAAAGGCCACGGCAGTTTCTCTGAACGTTGAAGACGATGACGTCATTGATGTTTTTTTTTTCTGTTTTCTTATTTCATTAATAACTTCTATTTTCTCTGTCCAATTTACCTCAATTAAATTTCTATAATTTTGTAAATGAAATGTCTATCAACTAATAACATTTTTGGTCAACTTTGAATACATTTTAAAATTCATATTTTGTATATAATTAAAACATTAATAGTACTTAGAATCATTTTATATAGAAAATATCAAGTAATTTGTAGTAAGTTTTTATAAAATAACAGAAGCCTTCTTATTGTCAAATATTGGTTTTCCAAAAAAACATTTCAACTTTTTTTCATATTTTTATAGTTCTAAAATATGAGAAAACATTACTAGCAAATTTATACAAAATAAGGATTTTAAAATAGAAATATGATTTGAATGATTTCAGAAATATTTCCATGGTTCAAGTATTGTTTTCTAGGACCTTTTAAAACATTTCATACATTATAATTTCATCATACTTGCAAAATCACCAGTAGTAACCTTTTGTTATATTCAAAACAGAGAATTGTCTAATAAATCTTGAGTTGGGGTAAATAAAAACATATGGGTTTTCTCAAAGTAAAATGTTTTTTCAATTTAAAAGAATATTGTTTTATCCAAGGTACTTTGATTATTTTCATACTTAAATAATTTATATGACTCTTTATTGTTTTGTTGATTGACATAATACTTGGAAAACAAATATCCAACTTTTATCTAGTTGAGGTTAATAATAATAGTGACATAATTTCTTGGAGACAAGGAGAATTTATTAGAGATAGTAACTCTCTAGTTTTTAATTATCATAAACACTTTCATAGTTATAAATGGGTTGAAAACATATTTTATAAAGATGTGTGCTAAGAAAATATTTAATTCACATGAGGGAACAATTTTATTTTAGAAATGGGCTTTAGGGTTTGTGGAATTAAGGAAATTTGGATTCTGTATTCTAATTACATTGAAATATGTATTGTTTCCTTTTGTTTCTTACATCTCATTGGTTTTTGGTGACTTGTGTCGCACCCGGACTTCTAGGGGATACTCGCAGTCCCGTTGAATAGCAGATGATTGGATTACGGGGCTTACCTGCACCCGCATCTCTTACGAGTAGGCCAACACACGTATGTGTGACAACCAAACTCTAATGTTCATCGTCTATGTAAACCATCCCATAGAAATCAGGATACTTCCATTGACGTACTTCAAAACATACACACATGGTACGTCAACGGCATTGGAACAAGTGATATCACAACAGATCTCTATGACACAAAAGATTGAAATAAGTTGCAACTAGCTCTCATTAGAGCAGAGATAGCAAATACAATCATCCAGAGGACACATGTCCCAACAATTCATCATTACATCACAGCGGAAGCATTCAAAGTGTCTGAGTACAGACAAGAACCAAATAGGCCTAAGAGGCCGGAAACGAAAAGACGGAGCCCATCCACGAAGTCTTGGATCCTGCCCGGGTCCGCTATCTACTCGTCAGCAGCCTCGTCATACTCCACGTAGTAGACACCATGGGGATCCTCGGAAACGAAGTCTGCGGAAACCAAGGCCCCAAAGGGGTCAGTACATAAACGTACTGGCAAACAAGACTCACAATTCACCAAAGTGTAACCCGTCAACACCAAGCACAGATGCTTTGGGTTCAACGGAAGGAAGGGGATACAAAAGATGATGCAAATGGCTGCTCTAACCAACTACAGAAACATGCTACAACTTCCGGCTATCAGAAAAGGGATGAGATAGCGTATCATAACCAACTACCAACTAACTCCAAACAAACCCATCCTGGATCTCGCCCCTTATCCAAAGAAGCAATCCGAGGATAACTCACACGGTTGGGTTAATGATGGATCAAGTTATTGTGTCAATCAGACTATTACTAGTCAAGTTATCAATTAGTTAGGTGTAAGTTGTTCTGAGTACTTGTTAGCCAGTACTTTCACCAAGTAATCCATAACCGCGGAAAACACGGCTTCTCGAGAAGATTTAACCCTGCAGGGATGCACCAATTTGGCCGTACACGTAAGAATGACCCGCCAGGCGGGGATCTAACCCACCAAGCGAGGCACTCAACACAACTCGACTCTTCTTCTCATCAAGCCCAAAGAACCACATGGTGTGCGTGCGCGGCTAATCGAGCCCCACGAAGAAAAGGGGACCCTCATAGCACTCTAAGACCACGCCGCCCTAAATGCCGACTACAAATGTTCCACCCTGGCGCCAAGGGTTCGCACCTGCACATGCATGCATCAAATGGAAAGCCCGAACTAAGTGTGGCGATTTGGACGAGATGCGAATCGAATCAAATTGAGGGGGGCGCCCATACTCGCTTCCCACATGCGGTTAGTGCGCTCATCATGGATCAGTAGACAAGACCCTTTTCCTATTAGGGTCGACACTAGCAGGCCTCAAAACCACGCCGGGCCTCCTGCCGGTGCCTTATCAACAAATTATTATTACCTCAAAATTAACAGGTTGTTGTTTAACATCGAGCCCCAGAACATAATGGAAATATAGTAACAGAAGGTAACTAATAACAGACTCGAGCAAAACAACCCTAAGCATGCTAGTAAGACACGGGCCCAAGCAACGGGGTTATAGGAGTGGAGGTGAGGCAATATCAGGGTTCAGGGTATCATGTGATAGGTTCGTAACAGAAGCAACGATACATATGGCCAGCAGAAATAGACAACGGAAAAGTATCGGTAACCAATGTTGAAAGGAACACAGTGGTTCATGTGAGTGATAACTTGCCTGCAAACTCAGCAGCCCGGTACTGAGCTAGATCCTCAGAAGGGGTGTCGTAAGTATCATCGGTCTCAACATCGTCGTATATCCGAGAAGAAGCAAACAAACAACGCAGAGAACAAACAATCAATAACATGGCATAGTGCACAAACATGGGATGATGCATGTCAATTTAATTGATGCATCATAAATAAACTAGTTGACAGGATAACATGTTTAAATGGACCCATATGCAATTGGATTGCATATGGAAAGCCCATGAATTATGGTTGAAATAATTGTTTTACAACTAATCAACATGTGTAAGTGAATTAGCATGATGCATGGATGACGAATACAGAAAAATAACAACAATAGAATCAATTGGAAATAAGGTTTACCCATTCTGATATTTTAGTTATTAAGTTAAGGAATTTTGGTTCCTTAAAGGTGTCACATAAGCATTTGTTGTTTTCACCACTTTTAATTGTTCAAAATAGATAACAAAGTTCATATTTGGAAAGAACACACAATTTTAGATGGAATACATGTTTCACTTGTTGAAAAAGGATTTAGAATGAATTACTTATGAATTAAGCAAGTTTAAACAAGAATTAAATGAATTTAATTCAAACATGAACTTATTTGATTTTTTATTTGTTCAACACATTAAACCAAATTCATATTTGAAAAGATTATACTTTTATGGTTTGAAAACATATTTTATATGTCCCAAAAGAATTTAATTTGATCAAGTTATGAATTTAGCAATATTAAATGATTTAAACAAGGTTTAAATTATTTAACCAATTTTAATTATTCAAAACATGAAACAAAATTTATATTTGGAAAGGTGGTTTAATTTTGCATGGAAAACATATTTAATTTGTGGAAATTGGATTTAAAATGAGCAAGTTATTATTTTGGCAATTTTAAATGCAATAAACAAGAAACAGTTGTTTTCAGCAATTTAAAATATTCAAAACAGCAAACAAAGTTGATATTTGGAAAGTACATGAAAAATTGATTGGAAAACATATTTAGTTCGTTGAATTTGGAATTTTTATGCCCAAGTTATGATTTTTGCAAAATTAAGTGAATTAAACAAGAATTCAAATGTTTCACCAATTTAAAATATTCAAAACAGTAAACAAATTTTATATTTGGATAGAGCATTCAATTTTGTACAGAAAACATATTAAAAATGTTGAAATTGGAGTTAAAATGAAATAGTTATGCATTTTACAAATTTAGGGTGCAATCTGCCATTTTTATTACCTCTGGGGACTTAGGAAAAATTTTACAGGGACTAGAAAAAGAGTAGCAAGGACCTATTGTTGATTTCTGTGAAGTGCTGGGTCAAAACAAATGGGAAAAAGATTTGGTTTTGGTGCGCGGGGGGGATCGAACCCCTGCCCTCTGCCTGCGCGCGCTGGGTGCTAACCAATGCGGTAGTGCTAAACTTGTTGGCAGAAGGGTGGTCGGGGGGGTATAAGGTGTGGTTCGGGTTCTCTGAATTTTTGTTTTAACTGAACCTGTTCAGGTCGCCTGAACATGCGACAGAGGGGAGGCAGCGACGGCATCGATGCTCGCCGGCCGCTGCGGGGGGGGGGGGGGCGCCGTGCGCGCTGTGGCCGTGTGAGTGCGGGCGTAGGGGAGGAGGAGAGACGAGGGGAGACGGAGGTGAGGATGTTGCTCACCTCGAGGCGGGCAGGAGGAGGCGGTCGGGTCGGAGCAGGTGCAGCAGGGAGGCCGGTGGCGAGAGGAGCATGGCGGCGGCGACCTGAGCCCTCCCGGCCCGTGCCGGAGGGTGGAGGAGGAAGAGGGCTTCGGGGCGTATCCATTCCCGCCCTTAGCACGGGCGGAGGGGAGCTCGTTGGCCGGCGATCGCCGGAGGGAGGGACCTTTTTTTCGGGTGGATTTTCAGGTGCAGATACAGAGATGTTGCAGAGAGGGAAGAGCAGAGGGGAGGAAGAGGAAGAAGATGGCGGCGTTGGAGGATGAGTAGGGCTAGGGCTAGAAGGTGGGGTGGAGGTTTTTATGGGAGGAGCTGAGCTCGTACGGCAAGCAATCGGAGAGGGGAGGGATGATCGAGCGGCTGGAGGGGAAGGACAGCGACAGCAGCTGTCCTTCTGCGTCTGTACGAAGACGAAGTCCAAGGTGGGCTGGGGGGGTAAGGCTGTGGGCTGAGGGGGGAATGGGCTGGGCTAGCATGCCTCTCTCAGCTCACCCCTCTCTCCTTGTTTTTATTTTTTTTAATTTTTTCCTTATAAATATTTTTTTCTGTAAAGGATGAAAGAGAGATAGGAATAGAATTTGGGGGGGGGGGGGTTTATTTTATAATTAAATTTTTATTAATTGCAAAACAGTGAGTAAAAGCAAGGTTAGTATTGATTTCAAAATTTGAAGTGTTAGTTTGATTTTAAATGGTTAGTTGGATTTCAAATATGGTTTGGGGTTTTAAATTTTTATAAAATATTTTTATTGATTAACAAAACAGCAAATAACAAGGTATGTTACTTATTTTCAACAATTTGAATTATTAACTTGATATTAGATTGTTAGGTGACTTTCAAATAGGGTGTGGTTTGGAATTTTGGAAATAAACAAATTTTATTTAATAAGTTCAAGCAATTATGCAAGCATAATTGAAATTAATTTGTTTGCAAGATTTTAATTCTTAAACCCATATTTTGAAATATGCCAAGTAGGATTGATTTGATTTGAATTTGAATGCAAATTTTAATTAAGTGAATTATTGAAGACAACATTAAATGGTTTGAACCTTAGGTTGATGGAAACAAATGATTGATTTGTTTTTGCAATTTTCATAACTTTCAAAAGGGTTGTTGTTTTGGAAATTAATTGAATTTGAAAAGGGTTTGATATTAAGTGAATTTTGATAGAAACAAAAAAATAGTTTTGGAATCACAACTTTTAATGGAAACAATTGATTGTTTTAATTTGAAATATCATTTTGGAAATTGTAACATCACAAGTATGAAACAAAAGGTTTGAAATTGGGTTTGAAATTCAAATAGAAACCAAAGGAAAACAATTGGAAAACAGAGGAAAACAAATGGAAAACAAGCAAAACAAATGCAATGAACATGATGTCATGATGCAAAACATAAAATAACAGAGAGCAAACATTCTAATGGCTATTTTTCATACTTGGGATGTTACAAAACGCCCCCCCTTGAAGGAATCGCGCCCCGAGATTCCTACTGAGAAAAGAAAAGGTCTGGATACTTCTTGCGAAGATCCTTTTGAGCTGTGACACGTGAAACACATCGTGCACCTTGGATAGTTTTTCTGGAAGTTCAAAATGATAGGCATCCCCGGCAACTCTTCTGGAAAGATGTCAGGGAATTTGGAAACCACCGGAACATTTTCAAGCGAAGGTAGAGGTTTTGCATCGAGATTGCATAGCTGAATAAAACTTGATTCATTTGGAGAATAGACTATCTGGCCAGAAGGGTGGAACAGAGTTATTGATTAGACGCCGGTAGAAGAACTGAAGTGGGAAGCAACAACAAGATTTCAATGGACGAAAAGGATGTTGAGAAGAACAGGATATTGAAGCAACATTAGGGAAACACGAGACCAAAACACTCCTGAGGTACTACGGAAAAACCCATCCGGGATTCTAAAGGATCAATATCTACTGCTTAAGGAATAGAGGATCTGCTTCCGGGGCTTACACGCCTCCGTTCTCAATCATGAGTAGGCAACATGATAAATCATGTCACAACCACCTCCATTCCTATGGTCTAGTAGATATAACCATCCTAGAGAAACCAGAATTCGTAAAATCCTAACTTGAAAGTTTAGATGAGAAGAGAAAACAACGTTGCACTTCCTTACCAGAAAAGGGAGGGTGGGTGGGGAAAGAAATAAAATGGCAGAATTCCTACTCTCACGTTTCATTTTTCCTATATAGCTACAAAATAGTTTCTAGACTCAACTGCGACCAGTAAAAAGGGATCCTACAGGCAGACAGGCTCTGATACCATTTGTCGCACCCGGACTTCTAGGGGATACTCGCAGTTCCGTTGAACAGCAGATGATTGGATTACGGGGCTTACCTGCACCCGCATCTCTTACGAGTAGGCCAACACACGTATGTGTGACAACCAAACTCTACTGTTCATCGTCTACGTAAACCATCCCATAGAAATCAGGATACTTCCATTGACGTACTTCAAAACATACACACATGGTACGTCAACGGCATTGGAACAAGTGATATCACAACAGATCTCTACGACACAAAAGATTGATATAAGTTGCAAGTAGCTCTCATTAGAGCATAGATAGCAAATACAATCATCCAGAGGACACATGTCCCAACAATTCATCATTACATCACAGCGGAAGCATTCAAAGTGTCTGAGTACAGACAAGAACCAAATAGGCCTAAGAGGCCGGAAACGAAAAGACGGAGCCCATCCACGAAGTCTCGGATCCTGCCCGGGTCCGCTATCTACTCGTCAGCAGCCTCGTCATACTCCACGTCGTAGCCACCATGGGGATCCTCGGAAACTAAGTCTGCGGAAACCACAGCCCCAAAGGGGTCAGTACATAAACGTACTGGCAAACACGACTCACAATTCACCAAAGTGTAACCCGTCAACACCAAGCGCAGGGTCTTTGGGTTCAACGGAAGGAAGGGGATACAAAAGATGATGCAACTGGCTGCTCTAACCAACTACAGAAACATGCTACAACTTCCGGCTATCAGAAAAAGGGATGAGATAGCGTATCATAACCAACTACCAACTAACTCCAAACAAACCCATCCTGGATCTCGCCCCTTATCCAAAGAAGCAATCCGAGGATAACTCACACGGTTGGGTTAATGATGGATCAAGTTATTGTGTCAATCAGACTATTACTAGTCAAGTTATCAATTATTTAGGTGTAAGTTGTTCTGAGTACTTGTTATCCAGTACTTTCACCAAGTAATCCATAACCGCGGAAAACACGGCTTCTCGAGAAGATTTAACCCTGCAGGGATGCACCAATTTGGCCGTACACGTAAGAATGACCCGCCAGGCGGGGAGCTAACCCACCAAGCGAGGCACTCAACACAACTCGACTCTTCTTCGCATCAATCCCAAAGAACCACATGGTGTGCGTGCGCGGCTAATCGAGCCCCACGAAGAAAAGGAGACCCTCATAGCACTCTAAGACCACGCCGCCCTAAATGCCGACTACAAAAGTTCCACCCTGGCGCCAAGGGTTCGCACCTGCACATGCATGCATCAAATGGAAAGCCCGAACTAAGTGTGGCGATTTGGACGAGATGCGAATCGAATCAAATTGAGGGGGGCGCCCATACTCGCTTCCCACATGCGGTTAGTGCTCTCATCATGGATCAGTAGACAAGACCCTTTTCCTATTAGGGTCGACACTAGCAGGCCTCAAAACCACGCCGGGCCTCCTGCCGGTGCCTTATCAACAAATTATTATTACATCAAAATTAACAGGTTGTTGTTTAACATCGAGCCCCAGAACATAATGGAAATATAGTAACAGAAGGTAACTGATAACAGACTCGAGCAAAACAACCCTAAGCATGCTAGTAAGACACGGGCCCAAGCAACGGGGTTATAGGAGTGGAGGTGAGGCAATATCAGGGTTCAGGGTATCATGTGATAGGTTCGTAACAGAAGCAACGATACATATGGCCAGCAGAAATAGACAACGGAAAGTATCGGTAACCAATGTTGAAAGGAACACAGTGGTTCATGTGAGTGATAACTTGCCTGCAAACTCAGCAGCCCGGTACTGAGCTAGATCCTCATAAGGGGTGTCGTAAGTATCGTCGGTCTCAACATCGTCGTATATCCGAGAAGAAGCAAACAAACAACGCAGAGAACAAACAATCAATAACATGGCATAGTGCACAAACATGGGATGATGCATGTCAATTTAATTCATGCATCAGAAATAAACTAGTTGACAGGATAACATGTTTAAATGGACCCATATGCAATTGGATTGCATATGGAAAGCCCATGAATTATGGTTGAAATAATTGTTTTACAACTAATCAACATGTGTAAGTGAATTAGCATGATGCATGGATGACGAAAACAGAAAAATAACAACAATAGAATCAATTGGAAATAAGGTTTACCCATTCTGATATTTTAGTTATTAAGTTAAGGAATTTTGGTTCCTTAAAGGTGTCACATAAGCATTTGTTGTTTTCACCAATTTTAATTGTTCAAAATAGATAACAAAGTTCATATTTGGAAAGAACACACAATTTTAGATGGAATACATGTTTCACTTGTTGAAAAAGGATTTAGAATGAATTACTTATGAATTAAGCAAGTTTAAACAAGAATTAAATGAATTTAATTCAAACATGAACTTATTTGAGTTTTTATTTGTTCAACACATTAAACCAAATTCATATTTGAAAAGATTATACTTTTATGGTTTGAAAACATATTTTATATGTCCCAAAAGAATTTAATTTGATCAAGTTATGAATTTAGCAATATTAAATGATTTAAACAAGGTTTAAATTATTTAACCAATTTTAATTATTCAAAACATGAAACAAAATTTATATTTGGAAAGGTGGTTTAATTTTGCATGGAAAACATATTTTATTTGTGGAAATTGGATTTAAAATGAGCAAGTTATTATTTTGGCAATTTTAAATGCAATAAACAAGAAACAGTTGTTTTCAGCAATTTAAATTATTCAAAACAGCAAACAAAGTTGATATTTGGAAAGTACATGAAAAATTGATTGGAAAACATATTTAGTTTGTTGAATTTGGAATTTTTATGCCCAAGTTATGATTTTTGCAAAATTAAGTGAATTAAACAAGAATTCAAATGTTTCACCAATTTAAAATATTCAAAATAGTAAAAAAAAATTATATTTGGATAGAGCATTCAATTTGGTACAAAAAACATATTAAAAATGTTGAAATTGGAGTTAAAATGAAATAGTTATGCATTTTACAAATTTAGGGTGCAATCTGCCATTTTTATTACCTCTGGGGACTTAGGAAAAATTTTACAGGGACTAGAAAAAGAGTAGCAAGGACCTATTGTTGATTTCTGTGAAGTGCTGGGTCAAAACAAATGGGAAAAAATATTTGGTTTTGGTGCGCGGGGGGGGGGGGGGGGGGATCGAACCCCTGCCCTCTGCCTGCGCGCTGGGTGCTAACCAATGCGGTAGTGCTAAACTTGTTGGCAGAAGGGTGGTCGGGGGGGTATAAGGTGTGGTTCGGGTTCTCTGAATTTTTGTTTTAACTGAACCTGTTCAGGTCGCCTGAACATGCGACAGAGGGGAGGCAGCGACGGCATCGATGCTCGCCGGCCGCTGCGGGGGGGGGGGGCGTCGTGCGCGCTGTGGCCGTGTGAGTGCGGGCGTAGGGGAGGAGGAGAGACGAGGGGAGACGGAGGTGAGGATGTTGATCACCTCGAGGAGGGCAGGAGGAGGCGGTCGGGTCGGAGCAGGTGCAGCAGGGAGGCCGGCGGCGAGAGGAGCATGGCGGCGGCGACCTGAGCCCTCCCGGCCCGTGCCGGAGGGTGGAGGAGGAAGAGGGCTTCGGGGCGTATCCATTCCCGCCCTTAGCACGGGCGGAGGGGAGCTCGATGGCCGGCGATCGCCAGAGGGAGGGAGCTTTTTTTCGGGTGGATTTTCAGGTGCAGATACAGAGATGTTGCAGAGAGGGAAGAGCACAGGGGAGGAAGAGGAAGAAGATGGCGGCGTTGGAGGATGAGTAGGGCTAGGGCTCGCAGGTGGGGTGGAGGTTTTTATAGCTCGTACGGCAAGCAATCGGAGAGGAGAGGGATGATCGAGCGGCTGGAGGGGAAGGACATCGACAGCAGCTGTCCTTCTGCGTCCGTACGAAGACGAAGTCCAAGGTGGGCTGGGGGGGTAAGGCTGTGGGCTGAGGGGGAATGGGCTGGGCTAGCATGCCTCTCTCAGCTCACCCCTCTCTCCTTGTTTTTATTTTTTTAATTTTTTCCTTATAAATATTTTTTTTTGTAAAGGATGAAAGAGAGATAGGAATAGAATTTGGGGGGGGGGGGTTATTTTATAATTAAATTTTTATTAATTGCAAAACAGTGAGTAAAAGCAAGGTTAGTATTGATTTCAAAATTTGAAGTGTTAGTTTGATTTTAAATGGTTAGTTGGATTTCAAATATGGTTTGGGGTTTTAAATTTTTATAAAATATTTTTATTGATTAACAAAACAGCAAATAACAAGGTATGTTACTTATTTTCAACAATTTGAATTATTAACTTGATATTAGATTGTTAGGTGACTTTCAAATAGGGTGTGGTTTGGAATTTTGGAAATAAACAAATTTTATTTAATAAGTTCAAGCAATTATGCAAGCATAATTGAAATTAATTTGTTTGCAAGATTTTAATTCTTAAACCCATATTTTGAAATATGCCAAGTAGGATTGATTTGATTTGAATTTGATTGCAAATTTTAATTAAGTGAATTATTGAAGACAACATTAAATGGTTTGAACCTTAGGTTGATGGAAACAAATGATTGATTTGTTTTTGCAATTTTCATAACTTTCAAAAGGGTTGTTGTTTTGGAAATTAATTGAATTTGAAAAGGGTTTGGTATTAAGTGAATTTTGATAGAAACAAAACAATAGTTTTGGAATCACAACTTTTAATGGAAACAATTGATTGTTTCGATTTGAAATATCATTTTGGAAATTGTAACATCACAAGTATGAAACAAAAGGTTTGAAATTGGGTTTGAAATTCAAATAGAAAACAAAGGAAAACAATTGGAAAACATATGAAAACAGAGGAAAACAAATGGAAAACAAGCAAAACAAATGCAATGAACATGATGCCATGATGCAAAACATAAAATAACAGAGAGCAAACATTCTAATGGCTATTTTTCATACTTGGGATGTTACAACTTGCATAACATGAAAACAAAAAGTTTCAATTTTTTGTGATTTTTGCATTTTCCAAAACTCAGGGATGTTACAGACTACCACCCTTAAAAGAAATCTCGTCCCGAGATTTGGGAAGACTAGAAAGAAAGATTAGGTTTGGGTATCTGGTTGGAGAACAACTAGGTAGGCTACCACCCTTAAAAGAAACTTTTGTGGGTTGTCTATTTTAATTAGATTGGGGTGTAGATTGATTTGAGATTGGCTTGAGTAGAACTTTCTTTCGTAGTAGAGCTGTAGACTAACATAGGTATGTTGAAATACCTTTGGCACTGAGGGGTCACTCTTTGGGTCAATCAAAAGTGTTTGGGTTCCTATCAACTTGGTCTTTTGATGTCCTTGGAAATCTTCCATCTTGTTGTTGTCATCCTTGAAGGCAAACACGAGGCTATTTCTTAAAGAAACTCTCATGGTAGGCAAAATCTTTCATTGCTTGATAGCTCCAAGGTTGGCTTGATCCTCACCGAAAACAGTATGTTTTCAGAAACACTAACATAGGGTCATTATTGTATTCTACCATTCTATGGTTCAGGTTTAACATCGTCGTATCTCTAATAGGTATGTCACTCAGATTTAACATTCCTCATAGCAAAAGTAAATAATGTGAGTAGTCACAATGGGGGGCAATCCATGTTGCACTCAATCATTACCTTGTACTTGGATAGATGAATCTTGTTTAATAACACTAGGTCACCTGACTTGTCTAACAGAAAGTTTCCAATCTGTAAGACAAACTTGAGCTAACTATCATTTTTCAACTAGTGGGTTGCGTAAAACTCATATGTAACACAAACTTGGTAGTTGTGTTTCTTCATTATTTCTTTTCTTGGTGTAGTTGGCTCTGAAATCTTCATAGCTCATGCAACTTGGGGTTCACTTGTCTTTCTTCACTTTTTTATTTGCTTGGTGCTCCTTATGATGTAGTTGGCATTGATCATGGATGTGATTGTCCCTTCACACAAAAGGATCTTGAAATCTGTGACATTTCTCAATTGTATGGCTTGTGTCTCTATAAAGAACTTGTCATGACATTCTTGGGTGAAATGTTTGTTATTTCACTTCATAGGGTAGCCCAATAGGCTTGGTAAATGGGTATGGGTTTTGGTTTGGCTTAGCATGACTGAGTAGAGATTAGGAAGAGACTAAAGAAAATCCTACCCCAACACATCAGATCAAGGAAACTCATCTTGCAAACAACACATAACAAACATATCGCAACTCAATCATCACACCAAACAACATGGTTTTTAGAAAACACTAATATTGTCATACCACTCATTGGTATGCTCAATACACTAACACGTTAACGTTGTTCTAACCAAATAACTAGATTGGTGGTCTCATCTATATCTTCTTGAGTTTTTCTTCAGATTCTTCTCTCAATGTCTTGAGGTGTTCTTGATTGTTGTGAAGTCTATGTTTTTCTTCAAGTTCTTCAAAAAATTTGAGTGTAGGTCTTCATGTGGTGGAAATAATTCTGGCACTTCTTGGTATGATCATCAACATTCCTGTCTTGATGTTATTGAAGAGGTAGGTCATCTAGAAAATTTTGAAGGTGAATAGTAGATGAGAGGGTATGAGAAGAAATAAGATGGTTGTTTTGTTTCTAGAAAGTTTGAACATAGCAAATTTTCAATTCTAGGGTGATCAATGGGTTATTAACAACTTGTTGTAATTTGGATATTCACTATAGTGAGAAGGACAATGCACCCGCAAGCCAATCAGGGAACGGTCTCGTGTCCGTGGACACGTAAAGTTGTCCGGGCCGCTTCATCTCACTATGCCGCTAGGATCCAAAATACTCTCAGGAGATAATAACATGATAAAAAATGGCTTCCAAACCTAAGGGTCTCGAATCCCAAAGGCAACACAATGCTCTGATACCATTTTGTAGCATCCCAACTTTTAATAAAGATGGAATACCCGTGTTAGTGTGCTAGTCCCTGGATCAATTGCTAGCACCACAGTACTGTGACGCCCCGAGATCGGGCACTATGCAGATTTCAGCATTTCCGCCAAATCCGCATAATAACCGATTCCAGGTTGCCACTTATGATAACATTACAACAGTTCACGAATAATCCACAACAACAACAGAAAAGATATATACAAGAGGACTCAAACGAGCCAAGGTTACAACTGATACAATACAAAGATCCAAATAACAGCGGAAGAAACAACATAGCGTCCGACTACGGACAAGATACAAATTGGACTAAGAGTCCTGAAGATAACCGAGAGCGTCCAATCCCTGCCCAGGCCAAGCCGGAGGGATTCCCAAGCTAACATCGTCAGACTTCAAACCTGTTGACTGCAATGTTGAATATGCAGCCACGAAAAAGGATTCGTGGGTCAGTACGGTTAAGTACTGGCAAGTGGATAAACCATACTCACAAGATACCGGCGTAACCAGTCATCACAAGATACAAATTCTTTGGGATCAACGGAAAGGAAGGGATTATTGCAAATAAGCGGCAGCGGGCGGCACTAACCAACTACAGAAACACACTACAACTTCCGGCTAAAAGAGGGGATAAGATAGCGTATCGGAACCAACTACAACTACTCACCAAACAATACCCATCCAATGTCACCCCCTACTAAGGAAGCAACCCAAGGATAACTCACACTATTGGATTAGGGATGTTCAACTTATTGTGTCAATAAGACTATTACTAGTCAAGTTATTATCATTAGGTGTAAGTTGTCTGAGTACTTGTTAGCCAGCACTTTCACCAAGTCATCACATAACCGCGGACAACACGGCTTCTCGAGAAGATTTATCCCTGCAGGGTGTGCTCCAGTACCCGTACACACTCAAGCCACCAACTAAAACTCAGGTTGGCTTGACACGACTCGAACCATCTCTACAACTTGTCCTAGGAGCCACGGAGCTATAAGGTCCCGGCCAGTCCGACCTAACCTAAGCGCAAGGGTGAAAACCACACCCCCCGGCACCACAGGCCTCGCCCTATATGTATCAACATCATCATCATAAGTAACCATGGGGGATCCACCCATTATGCAAGGAGCAAATGGAACACCCGAACTAAGTGTGGCTCTTCGGACAAGCTGCAGATCAGATCCAAGTCGAGGGGGGTTCCATACCACCACCCGGATGCGGTAAGCACGCTCATCATGGATCAGTAGACAAGACTCTTTTCCTAATTAAGTTCGACACTAGCAGGCTTCAAAACCCTAACCCGGGCCTCCTGCCGGTGCCTTATCATCAAATTATTATTACCCAAAAACATTAACATGTTGTTGATTGAATTGAAACCCAACTATCAAACTAGAACAGGTGATAAGACGGACAACAAGACTTGAGCACAAACAACACTAAGCATGCAACTACGACTCGAGGGCCAACAAGGTAAACAAACAACAGTTAATAGGGAGTGGAAGGAAAGGCTATATCATGGCTGCAAGGTAAACATATGATAGGATCGAGACACAAGAATCGAACATAAGGCTAGAATAAGAACAACGGGAAGAATCGGTAATAAGTGATGAAAGGCAGCCACATGGCAGCAAGTGAGTATACTTGCCTGAGATCCAGCAAGTAGAGGTACATCCACAGAACTTGTCGTTGCTCACATCATCTCAACGTCCTATCCGGGAAGAAGCAACGAACCTCGAACAAACACCGGACGCAACAATTACTACTACGGCAAAAGATCCAGCATGATCAAGATATGGATGCATGCCAATTTAAGGGATGCATAGAAATAAACTAGTTGACATGATAACAGGTTTAAATGGACCCATATGTAATTTGAGTTGCATATGAAAAGCCCATGAATTATGGTTGAAACAATTGTTTTACAACTAACCAACAGGTGAAGGTGGATTAGCATGATGCATGGATGAGGAAAACAACAAAATAACAACAATAGAACCAATTGGAAATAAGGTTTACCAAGTTTGGGAAATTATTTATTAAGTTAGGAAATTTGGCTTCTTAAGGGAGTTACACAAGCATTTCTTGTTTTCACCCATTTTAATTGTTCAAAACAGATAACAAAATTTATATTTGGGTAGATCATTTAATTTTAATTGGAAAACATATTTTATTTGTTGAAATTGGAATTAAGATGAATTAGTTATTAATTTGACAATTTTAAATGCATTAAATAAGAAACAGTTGTTTTCAACAATTTAAATTAT
This sequence comes from Alopecurus myosuroides, assembly GCA_028641055.1. Classification (NCBI taxonomy): domain Eukaryota; kingdom Viridiplantae; phylum Streptophyta; class Magnoliopsida; order Poales; family Poaceae; genus Alopecurus; species Alopecurus myosuroides. The sequence goes on along the minus strand of CM054062.1, from coordinate 92,769,790 downwards.
TCAAAACAGCAAACAAAGTTGATATTTGCAAAGTTCATGAAAAATGGGATGGAAAACATATTTTACATGTTGGAATTGGATTTGAATTGCCCAAGTTATGAATTTTGCAATTTAAAAGGGTTTAATTAAAGCATTGAATTATTGCACCACTTTTAATTAGGGAAAACAATAAACAAATTGCATTGAAAAGGTTGAAAACATGTAGCAAATGTTTCATTGAACATTTTGAGCTATTAAACATAATTTTTGGGTTACTAATGAATTTATTATGCAAGTTTTTATAATCATTCTTATTCTGCCCCTTTTTGTAAACAAAGGAAAACATGTTCAAATTTAATTCAATTGTGTCCAAATAAAATACCAATGTGTAGAGTTTGTTAAGACAAATTTTTAGAGCCCAAGTTTGCTTAAATTGGATGAGTAGAACTAAAGTTATGAAATTCCAAAGTTTCCACTTTTTATTGCATTTTCAGTAATTAATTATTTAGTGCAGAAATTGTTACAGAAATGTATTGCAAACTTGACATTGATAGAAAGTTCTCAAGATTATGAATCCACAGGATTTTGAATCATTCAAATTGGAGCAGTATTTAATTTTATATGGATTTTAGAAGTAATGCCTCAGATCTCTGTTTCTGAAATTTCGGGCAGAAAAGAAAAAAAGACAGGAAATAAAAGGTGGGGTTTGGGGGACTCGAACCCAGCTCTCCAGGGTGCGGAAACAGGTGCGTTAGCCACTGGGATGTTGCTGCTGTTGGTGAAAGTGAAGGAGGCTAACGCTACAAATAGGTTGCCTCCGCGTTAACTGAATTTCCAATCTGAAAACGATTCAGACTTCACGTAGAACAACGACAGCGGACAGCGAGGAAACGCGACCATGGCGACCAGAACGGGGCGCCGCTCGTGTGCTGCTATGCAAGGCGGGGCACAGAGAAAAAAAAGGAGGGAACAGAGGGAAAGGCCCGAGGGCGGACTCTCACCATGGGCTCGCGGGGCGCCGAGGTCCGAAGGCATCGAGGACGAGGCGCTGTTGGAGGCAGTAGCAGGCAGCGGTCGACGGCGGAAAGCTCGCCGGTGCCGCGCCCCCTGGTGCCTCTCCGGGCCATCCGAGGAAGCGGGGACGGAGGTGGATGTGCCCCGGTTCCATTCCCGCCGGAACCGGGGTCCATCGAGGAGGATACGGGCGGCGCCATGGCCTCAAACTCCCGGCCATGGGGGCTCTCCGAATATTCAGGTGAATTACAGAGAGGAAAATTTGGGGAATTGAGGGAGAGGGTGGCGGCGGATGGAGGAGGAGAGGGCCTAGGGGGCGGCCTAGGGTTAGGGGAACCCTAGGGGCTAGATAAGGGGAGGGGGAAGGAGCAGTTGAGGTGGGGATCGGTGGGGGGTTGACAGCGACATCTCCCTCCTCTGTACGGACAGAGGTAGGAGATGGAGATGTGGGCTGCAGCGAGGGGTTGTAGGTTGGGCCTCTTGGGCCTGCCTCCCCCTAGCTCACCCTTCCCTTTATTTTTTTCTTCTCTTTTTTTTTGTGCTTGCAAGAAAAGAAAAGGAGAGAAGAATAGAGATTTGGTGTAATTTTTATGAATAATTTTTTATGTAATTTGCAAAACAGCAAATTCAAAGCCATTGTGATCTTTGAGTCCAAAATATTTGAAATATTACTTTGAGCGTTAAATTGCCATTTGCATTTCCATTGTTTTTCATAAGGAGTCGATTTTTAACCACTTTTATTCAATGACTCAACAATTTTGAAAACAGTTGTTGAATTTGATTGTTTGCAAAACTTTAATGTTTTAACCACAATTTGATCATGTCAATTATGATTGAATTTGAAGTGTATTTGAATTTGTCATTTGGGGTGTTGCTTAAAGGGAGGTTTTATTTGACAAGCAATTTAAATAAATCATCTTCAAACTATTGGAAGCAAAATGAGTTGTGTAGTTGGAAACATTTGGACATGTGTGAAAGTTTTAATTTGATTTGAATTTTTAGTTGTTTTGAAAAACATGGTGCAATGCTTATGATGCATGTGATGCAATGCAAAAAAAAAAGAAAACAACCAACTCTACTAAGGGGGAACACCCCAGGTGTTACAGACGACACCACTAACAAGGGATTGCGCCCTCGCAATCCACCTGCTAACACGGGAGGGGAAAGAAGTTCAACTATCGAGTCTTCATGCTTCCAGTTGATCTCCTCGACACCACTAACAAAACTTCTCGACACCACTAACAAGAGATTCTTGCTCGGAGTGACGACGATGTTCGTTCACCAGGAATCTTCCGAGGATCGAACCTATTAGGTTAAAGGCTCAGAAAACGTCCACCCACGTAGGATCCTAACACTTTGAAAGATTGAGTACGAGAGTAGACTCCAAAACAAATGAGATAGAAGGAGAAGTAGAATAGAGATAAGGAGAAAACAAGAATCCTATTGAGAGCTTTTCAAAATAGTTTAGCAGAAATAGTTTTTGACATTCTAGAAACAACGTCCGTTAGCGAGGTTATCCTACAGGCTTTGCGAACCCGTTGCTTCGATAACCATTCGTATCGAAACAATCTTGGGAATCGGAACCAAGGCTCTGATACCATTTGTGACGCCCCGAGATCGGGCACTATGCAGATTTCAGCATTTCCGCCAAATCCGCATAATAACCGATTCCAGGTTGCCACTTATGATAACATTACAACAGTTCACGAATAATCCACAACAACAACAGAAAAGATATATACAAGAGGACTCAAACGAGCCAAGGATACAACTGATACAATACAAAGATCCAAATAACAGCGGAAGAAACAACATAGCGTCCGACTACGAACAAGATACAAATTGGACTAAGAGTCCTGAAGATAACCGAGAGCGTCCAATCCCTGCCCAGGCCAAGCCGGAGGGATTCCCAAGCTAACGTCGTCAGACTTCAAACCTGTTGACTGCAATGTTGAATATGCAGCCACGAAAAAGGATTCGTGGGTCAGTACGGTTAAGTACTGGCAAGTGGATAAACCATACTCACAAGATACCGGCGTAACCAGTCATCACAAGATACAAATACTTTGGGATCAACGGAAAGGAAGGGATTATTGCAAATAAGCGGCAGCGGGCGGCACTAACCAACTACAGAAACACACTACAACTTCCGGCTAAAAGAGGGGATAAGATAGCGTATCGGAACCAACAACAACTACTCACCAAACAATACCCATCCAATGTCACCCCCTACTAAGGAAGCAACCCAAGGATAACTCACACTGTTGGATTAGGGATGTTCAACTTATTGTGTCAATAAGACTATTACTAGTCAAGTTATTATCATTAGGTGTAAGTTGTCTGAGTACTTGTTAGCCAGCACTTTCACCAAGTCGTCACATAACCGCGGACAACACGGCTTCTCGAGAAGATTTATCCCTGCAGGGTGTGCTCCAGTACCCGTACACACTCAAGCCACCAACTAAAACTCAGGTTGGCTTGACACGACTCGAACCATCTCTACAACCTGTCCTAGGAGCCACGGAGCTATAAGGTCCCGGCCAGTCCGACCTAACCTAAGCGCAAGGGTGAAAACCACACCCCCCGGCACCACAGGCCTCGCCCTATATGCATCAACATCATCATCATAAGTAACCATGGGGGATCCACCCATTATGCAAGGAGCAAATGGAACACCCAAACTAAGTGTGGCTCTTCGGACAAGCTGCAGATCAGATCCAAGTCGAGGGGGGTTCCATACCACCACCCGGATGCGGTGAGCACGCTCATCATGGATCAGTAGACAAGACTCTTTTCCTAATTAAGTTCGACACTAGCAGGCTTCAAAACCCTAACCCGGGCCTCCTGCCGGTGCCTTATCATCAAATTATTATTACCCAAAAACATTAACATGTTGTTGATTGAATTGAAACCTAACTATCAAACTAGAACAGGTGATAAGACGGACAACAAGACTTGAGCACAAACAACACTAAGCATGCAACTATGACTCGAGGGCCAACAAGGTAAAGAAACAACAGTTAATAGGGAGTGGAAGGAAAGGCTATATCATGGCTGCAAGGTAAACATATGATAGGATCGAGACACAAGCATCGAACATAAGGCTAGAATAAGAACAACGGGAAGAATCGGTAATAAGTGATGAAAGGCAGCCACATGGCAGCAAGTGAGTATACTTGCCTGAGATCCAGCAAGTAGAGGTACATCCACAGAACTTTTCGTTGCTCACATCATCTCAACGTCCTATCCGAGAAGAAGCAACGAACCTCGAACAAACACCGGACGCAACAATTACTACTACGGCAAAAGATCCAGCATGATCAAGATATGGATGCATGACAATTTAAGGGATGCATAGAAATAAACTAGTTGACATGATAACAGGTTTAAATGGACCCATATGTAATTTGAGTTGCATATGAAAAGCCCATGAATTATGGTTGAAACAATTGTTTTACAACTAACCAACAGGTGAAGGTGGATTAGCATGATGCATGGATGAGGAAAACAACAAAATAACAACAATAGAACCAATTGGAAATAAGGTTTACCAAGTTTGGGAAATTATTTATTAAGTTAGGAAATTTGGCTTCTTAAGGGAGTTACACAAGCATTTATTGTTTTCACCCATTTTAATTGTTCAAAACAGATAACAAAATTTATATTTGGGTAGAGCATTTAATTTTAATTGGAAAACATATTTTATTTGTTGAAATTGGAATTAAGATGAATTAGTTATTAATTTGACAATTTTAAATGCATTAAATAAGAAACAGTTGTTTTCAACAATTTAAATTATTCAAAACAGCAAACAAAGTTGATATTTGCAAAGTTCATGAAAAATGGGATGGAAAACATATTTTACATGTTGGAATTGGATTTGAATTGCCCAAGTTATGAATTTTGCAATTTAAAAGGGTTTAATTAAAGCATTGAATTATTGCACCACTTTTAATTAGGGAAAACAATAAACAAATTGCATTGAAAAGGTTGAAAACATGTAGCAAATGTTTCATTGAACATTTTGAGCTATTAAACATAATTTTTGGGTTATTAATGAATTTATTATGCAAGTTTTTATAATCATTCTTATTCTGCCCCTTTTTGTAAACAGAGGAAAACATGTTCAAATTTAATTCAATTGTGTCCAAATAAAATACCAATGTGTAGAGTTTGTTAAGACAAATTTTTAGAGCCCAAGTTTGCTTAAATTGGATGAGTAGAACTAAAGTTATGAAATTCCAAAGTTTCCACTTTTTATTGCATTTTCAGTAATTAATTATTTAGTGCAGAAATTGTTACAGAAATGTATTGCAAACTTGACATTGATAGAAAGGTCTCAATATTATGAATCCACAGGATTTTGAATCATTCAAATTGGAGCAGTATTTAATTTTATATGGATTTTAGAAGTAATGCCTCAGATCTCTGTTTCTGAAATTTCGGGCAGAAAAGAAAAAAAGACAGGAAATAAAAGGTGGGGTTTGGGGGACTCGAACCCAGCTCTCCAGGGTGCGGAAACAGGTGCGTTAGCCACTGGGATGTTGCTGCTGTTGGTGAAATTGAAGGAGGCTAACGCTACAAATAGGTTGCCTCCGCGTTAACTGAATTTCCAATCTGAAAACAATTCAGACTTCACGTAGAACAACGACAGCGGACAGCGAGGAAACGCGACCATGGCGACCAGAACGGGGCGCCGCTCGTGTGCTGCTATGCAAGGCGGGGCACAGAGAAAAAAAAGGAGGGAATAGAGGGAAAGGCCCGAGGGCGGACTCTCACCATGGGCTCGCGGGGCGCCGAGGTCCGAAGGCATCGAGGACGAGGCGCTGTTGGAGGCAGTAGCAGGCAGCGGTCGACGGCGGAAAGCTCGCCGGTGCCGCGCCCCCTGGTGCCTCTCCGGGCCATCCGAGGAAGCGGGGACGGAGGTGGATGTGCCCCGGTTCCATTCCCGCCGGAACCGGGGTCCATCGAGGAGGATACGGGCGGCGCCATGGTCTCAAACTCCCGGCCATGGGGGCTCTCCGAAAATCCAGGTGAATTACAGAGAGGAAAATTTGGGGAATTGAGGGAGAGGGTGGCGGCGGATGGAGGAGGAGAGGGCCTAGGGGGCGGCCTAGGGTTAGGGGAACCCTAGGGGCTAGATAAGGGGAGGGGGAAGGAGCAGTTGAGGTGGGGATCGGTGGGGGGTTGACAGCGACATCTCCCTCCTCTGTACGGACAGAGGTAGGAGATGGAGATGTGGGCTGCAGCGAGGGGTTGTAGGTTGGGCCTCTTGGGCCTGCCTCCCCCTAGCTCACCCTTCCCTTTATTTTTTTCTTCTCTTTTTTTTTTTGTGCTTGCAAGAAAAGAAAAGGAGAGAAGAATAGAGATTTGGTGTAATTTTTATGAATAATTTTTTATGTAATTTGCAAAACAGCAAATTCAAAGCCATTGTGATCTTTGAGTCCAAAATATTTGAAATATTACTTTGAGCGTTAAATTGCCATTTGCATTTCCATTGTTTTTCATAAGGAGTTGATTTTTAACCACTTTTATTCAATGACTCAACAATTTTGAAAACAGTTGTTGAATTTGATTGTTTGCAAAACTTTAATGTTTTAACCACAATTTGATCATGTCAATTATGATTGAATTTGAAGTGTATTTGAATTTGTCATTTGGGGTGTTGCTTAAAGGGAGGTTTTATTTGACAAGCAATTTAAATAAATCATCTTCAAACTATTGGAAGCAAAATGAGTTGTGTAGTTGGAAACATTTGGACATGTGTGAAAGTTTTAATTTGGTTTGAATTTTTAGTTGTTTTGAAAAACATGGTGCAATGCTTATGATGCATGTGATGCAATGCAAAAAAAAAGAAAACAACCAACTCTACTAAGGGGGAACACCCGAGGTGTTACAGACGACACCACTAACAAGGGATTGCGCCATCGCAATCCACCTGCTAACACGGGAGGGGAAAGAAGTTCAACTATCGAGTCTTCATGCTTCCAGTTGATCTCCTCGACACCACTAACAAAACTTCTCGACACCACTAACAAGAGATTCTTGCTCGGAGTGACGACGATGTTCGTTCACCAGGAATCTTCCGAGGATCGAACCTATTAGGTTAAAGGCTCAGAAAACGTCCACCCACGTAGGATCCTAACACTTTGAAAGATTGAGTACAAGAGTAGACTCCAAAACAAATGAGATAGAAGGAGAAGTAGAATAGAGATAAGGAGAAAACAAGAATCCTATTGAGAGCTTTTCAAAATAGTTTAGCAGAAATAGTTTTTGACATTCTAGAAACAACGTCCGTTAGCGAGGTTATCCTACAGGCTTTGCGGACCCGTTGCTTCGATAACCATTCGTATCGAAACAATCTTGGGAATCGGAACCAAGGCTCTGATACCATTTGTGACGCCCCGAGATCGGGCACTATGCAGATTTCAGCATTTCCGCCAAATCCGCATAATAACCGATTCCAGGTTGCCACTTATGATAACATTACAACAGTTCATGAATAATCCACAACAACAACAGAAAAGATATATACAAGAGGACTCAAACGAGCCAAGGATACAACTGATACAATACAAAGATCCAAATAACAGCGGAAGAAACAGCATAGCGTCCGACTACGGACAAGATACAAATTGGACTAAGAGTCCTGAAGATAACAGAGAGCGTCCAATCCCTGCCCAGGCCAAGCCGGAGGGATTCCCAAGCTAACGTCGTCAGACTTCAAACCTGTTGACTGCAATGTTGAATATGCAGCCACGAAAAAGGATTCGTGGGTCAGTACGGTTAAGTACTGGCAAGTGGATAAACCATACTCACAAGATACCGGCGTAACCAGTCATCACAAGATACAAATACTTTGGGATCAACGGAAAGGAAGGGATTATTGCAAATAAGCGGCAGCGGGCGGCACTAACCAACTACAGAAACACACTACAACTTCCGGCTAAAAGAGGGGATAAGATAGCGTATCGGAACCAACTACAACTACTCACCAAACAATACCCATCCAATGTCACCCCCTACTAAGGAAGCAACCCAAGGATAACTCACACTGTTGGATTAGGGATGTTCAACTTATTGTGTCAATAATACTATTACTAGTCAAGTTATTATCATTAGGTGTAAGTTGTCTGAGTACTTGTTAGCCAGCACTTTCACCAAGTCGTCACGTAACCGCGGACAACACGGCTTCTCGAGAAGATTTATCCCTGCAGGGTGTGCTCCAGTACCCGTACACACTCAAGCCACCAACTAAAACTCAGGTTGGCTTGACACGACTCGAACCATCTCTACAACCTGTCCTAGGAGCCACGGAGCTATAAGGTCCCGGCCAGTCCGACCTAACCTAAGCGCAAGGGTGAAAACCACACCCCCCGGCACCACAGGCCTCGCCCTATATGCATCAACATCATCATCATAAGTAACCATGGGGGATCCACCCATTATGCAAGGAGCAAATGGAACACCCGAACTAAGTGTGGCTCTTCGGACAAGCTGCAGATCAGATCCAAGTCGAGGGGGGTTCCATACCACCACCCGGATGCGGTGAGCACGCTCATCATGGATCAGTAGACAAGACTCTTTTCCTAATTAAGTTCGACACTAGCAGGCTTCAAAACCCTAACCCGGGCCTCCTGCCGGTGCCTTATCATCAAATTATTATTACCCAAAAACATTAACATGTTGTTGATTGAATTGAAACCCAACTATCAAACTAGAACAGGTGATAAGACGGACAACAAGACTTGAGCACAAACAACACTAAGCATGCAACTATGACTCGAGGGCCAACAAGGTAAACAAACAACAGTTAATAGGGAGTGGAAGGAAAGGCTATATCATGGCTGCAAGGTAAACATATGATAGGATCGAGACACAAGCATCGAACATAAGGCTAGAATAAGAACAACGGGAAGAATCGGTAATAAGTGATGAAAGGCAGCCACATGGCAGCAAGTGAGTATACTTTCCTGAGATCCAGCAAGTAGAGGTACATCCACAGAACTTGTCGTTGCTCACATCATCTCAACGTCCTATCCGGGAAGAAGCAACGAACCTCGAACAAACACCAGACGCAACAATTACTACTACGGCAAAAGATCCAGCATGATCAAGATATGGATGCATGACAATTTAAGGGATGCATAGAAATAAACTAGTTGACATGATAACAGGTTTAAATGGACCCATATGTAATTTGAGTTGCATATGAAAAGCCCATGAATTATGGTTGAAACAATTGTTTTACAACTAACCAACAGGTGAAGGTGGATTAGCATGATGCATGGATGAGGAAAACAACAAAATAACAACAATAGAACCAATTGGAAATAAGGTTTACCAAGTTTGGGAAATTATTTATTAAGTTAGGAAATTTGGCTTCTTAAGGGAGTTACACAAGCATTTATTGTTTTCACCCATTTTAATTGTTCAAAACAGATAACAAAATTTATATTTGGGTAGAGCATTTAATTTTAATTGGAAAACATATTTTATTTGTTGAAATTGGAATTAAGATGAATTAGTTATTAATTTGACAATTTTAAATGCATTAAATAAGAAACATTTGTTTTCAACAATTTAAATTATTCAAAACAGCAAACAAAGTTGATATTTGCAAAGTTCATGAAAAATGGGATGGAAAACATATTTTACATGTTGGAATTGGATTTGAATTGCCCAAGTTATGAATTTTGCAATTTAAAAGGGTTTAATTAAAGCATTGAATTATTGCACCACTTTTAATTAGGGAAAACAATAAACAAATTGCATTGAAAAGGTTGAAAACATGTAGCAAATGTTTCATTGAACATTTTGAGCTATTAAACATAATTTTTGGGTTATTAATGAATTTATTATGCAAGTTTTTATAATCATTCTTATTCTGCCCCTTTTTGTAAACAGAGGAAAACATGTTCAAATTTAATTCAATTGTGTCCAAATAAAATACCAATGTGTAGAGTTTGTTAAGACAAATTTTTAGAGCCCAAGTTTGCTTAAATTGGATGAGTAGAACTAAAGTTATGAAATTCCAAAGTTTCCACTTTTTATTGCATTTTCAGTAATTAATTATTTAGTGCAGAAATTGTTACAGAAATGTATTGCAAACTTGACATTGATAGAAAGGTCTCAAGATTATGAATCCACAGGATTTTGAATCATTCAAATTGGAGCAGTATTTAAGTTTATATGGATTTTAGAAGTAATGCCTCAGATCTCTGTTTCTGAAATTTCGGGCAGAAAATAAAAAAAGACAGGAAATAAAAGGTGGGGTTTGGGGGACTCGAACCCAGCTCTCCAGGGTGCGGAAACAGGTGCGTTAGCCACTGGGATGTTGCTGCTGTTGGTGAAAGTGAAGGAGGCTAACGCTACAAATAGGTTGCCTCCGCGTTAACTGAATTTCCAATCTGAAAACGATTCAGACTTCACGTAGAACAACGACAGCGGACAGCGAGGAAACGCGACCATGGCGACCAGAACGGGGCGCCGCTCGTGTGCTGCTATGCAAGGCGGGGCACAGAGAAAAAAAGGAGGGAACAGAGGGAAAGGCCCGAGGGCGGACTCTCACCATGGGCTCGCGGGGCGCCGAGGTCCGAAGGCATCGAGGACGAGGCGCTGTTGGAGGCAGTAGAGGGCAGCGGTCGACGGCGGAAAGCTCGCCAGTGCCGCGCCCCCTGGTGCCTCTCCGGGCCATCCGAGGAAGCGGGGACGGAGGTGGATGTGCCCCGGTTCCATTCCCGCCGGAACTGGGGTCCATCGAGGAGGATACGGGCGGCGCCATGGCCTCAAACTCCCGGCCATGGGGGCTCTCCGAAAATTCAGGTGAATTACAGAGAGGAAAATTTGGGGAATTGAGGGAGAGGGTGGCGGCGGATGGAGGAGGAGAGGGCCTAGGGGGGCGGCCTAGGGTTAGGGGAACCCTAGGGGGCTAGATAAGGGGAGGGGGAAGGAGCAGTTGAGGTGGGGATCGGTGGGGGGTTGACAGCGACATCTCCCTCCTCTGTACGGACAGAGGTAGGAGATGGAGATGTGGGCTGCAGCGAGGGGTTGTAGGTTGGGCCTCTTGGGCCTGCCTCCCCCTAGCTCACCCTTCCCTTTATTTTTTTCTTCTCTTTTTTTTGTGCTTGCAAGAAAAGAAAAGGAGAGAAGAATAGAGATTTGGTGTAATTTTTATGAATAATTTTTTATGTAATTTGCAAAACAGCAAATTCAAAGCCATTGTGATCTTTGAGTCCAAAATATTTGAAATATTACTTTGAGCGTTAAATTGCCATTTGCATTTCCATTGTTTTTCATAAGGAGTTGATTTTTAACCACTTTTATTCAATGACTCGACAATTTTGGAAACAGTTGTTGAATTTGGTTGTTTGCAAAACTTTAATGTTTTAACCACAATTTGATCATGTCAATTATGATTGAATTTGAAGTGTATTTGAATTTGTCATTTGGGGTGTTGCTTAAAGGGAGGTTTTATTTGACAAGCAATTTAAATAAATCATCTTCAAACTATTGGAAGCAAAATGAGTTGTGTAGTTGGAAACATTTGGACATGTGTGAAAGTTTTAATTTGGTTTGAATTTTTAGTTGTTTTGAAAAACATGGTGCAATTCTTATGATGCATGTGATGCAATGCAAAAAAACAAGAAAACAACCAACTCTACTAAGGGGGAACACCCCAGGTGTTACAAGTACAAAATGAAATATCATGCAAATGCATCAAATTCTATTACATCGCATGATCCAGTCTTTACAATATAGTATTACAACTTGCATAGTCTTAGAAGACTAGCAGAAAACAAAGATATACAGCGGAAAACATAGTACACATTGAGCCCATCTTCTTCATGTGCCACAGGCAAAACATGTTGGCGATAGTCTCGAGATCCTAAACAAAATCCTCACTCGTCTTCAGAAACATCTGCAATATGGAATATGCAGCCACAAGGGAGTCAATACAATTTATTGTATTGGCAAGTAGCACTATGGTGGATATAAATGACAAGACTAATACTACATGCTTATTTGGCTGAGTGGAGTTTTGGCTAAGTTTGCATAAAGCCAGTTTTGTCCTATCTCTTTTGTAAAACAAACTTTTCTTTTCAAAGGGGTGGCAACATTGGATTAAGATCCAAGCACCACAATAATCTTCACTTGGTCAAAATTTTACTTATTGAAATTGGTGATGAGATTCTTCCGTCAATCCTTGTCCAGGTGCTCATAGTTGTCCATAACCGGGGACACGGCTAAGATCTTAGTTTGTTGACTCTGTAGAGGTTGTGCACTTTCACCCTTTGTCTTCAATTAGCCGAAACATCCTATACACCCGGAGTGCATCATGGAAAGGAGAGAATTGAGACGAGATCTTTCAGAAGAAGAAGTCCAAACCCACCGGCAAGACCCGTTCCACCTATAATTTTGCTACATCTGCTTGTCAAGCCTGGGCTGAACCCTCACAACTTACTTGATCAAGACAGAGCCCATATTGTCAAAATGCTGCACGGGAAGCTACTAGATTTAGAGGGACATAGTAATCTCTTTGTTCCTGGGTGGCCATCCGCAAGTTACAACCTCAAGTGGAATAACCCTTAGATAAGGGCCCTGAGGAAACACTCAACATAATCCAGTCTTACCACTTCCACCCAGTTGGTTCATTTATTAGTTATACTTAGAATTTTTCCTCAACATCTAGTAAAACAATTTGTAATATTGCATAGCATCTACTAAGTTCTAAGGCTATCAAAATAACAAGGGTAAAAGAGATGGCTACACACTACTAGGATAATATCATAGCATCATATAACTTAGTAAAATTTCCTATCATGCATGCTACTCAAAAGCAACTAATGCATATAGAAAATAATGGGTAGTTGATGGTGTGTTACTTGCGTTGTTGAAGTTGGTGAAGAAATCACACTCTCTTCACAAAATATCGTTGCTCTCCGTATAATCTATTCATTGAAAACAAAATAACAAAATAAACAAACATGCTGGCAAGCAAACAAACAAGTGAAAATAACATACAAAATAACATAGCCAAAGGAGTTTAACTTAGTTGGCTAGGACAAAGGTCTAGGTTCAACTAACTTCATAACAAAGGAGATAACAAGTTAAAGTCTTGGTATTTTCCATTTGGGTCAAGGGCTGGACAAAAACAACTTGTTATTCTTCAACTTGTGTGGATGGCTCCAAGTCTTCACATGCTTGTCTTCTTGAAGATCATCTTCATGCTTCTATTGTAGTCTTTTCCTTGGATGGATTCTTCTCTTGATCTTGATAGATTTCTTCATGGCTTTCACTTCACTAATTTGGTTTGGGTATGGGATGGACACAAAATACCACTAAGTCAAGAGAAAGAAAATAAGAAGAGAGATAGAAAGAAAGAGGGAGATGTTTTCTTCTGGATTTCTTCACACTTGTACTTCCTTGAGTTGCTTCTAGTGGTGTAGTCTTTTCTTCAAAATTTCTTCATTGATCCTCCTTGTAGCTCGTCATGTTGCCACCAAGTTGAAAGAGAAGAGCCTTCTATTGCTTGCGTCTTGTTTTCCATTTGCTAACTTCATGGATTCTTGAAGCAAGAATAGGGGGTTGGAGGAGTAGATAGAAAACTATATTACTAGTGTTTGAGGTTCACTACTTGGTCTCTTATATGGTTTACATACTAGGTACTTGGTCTGGGATTCAAAATGGCCACAACAAACAATGGTAGAAAGAATAGAAACAAAATGTAAGGCATGATCAACTAGTGGTTCACTAAGATGGATTTTTGGTCCAACTTACAAGGAAATGGTTCAAGGTTGTCCAAAAAGGCTTAGGTAATGATTTATCTGGTTCAAGGTTACCAAAAGGAGCAATTTTTCTTAAGGGAACATATTCTAAGTATTTATAGAATTAAATCTATGTCAAAAATACTCAAATAGACAACTTATTTCTAAAATCAATTTTAATTTGAACAAAATTATTTTGGGACAGAGGTTGTGAAAGTACTCATCTTAAGGTTTCCAAATATATTTTATTTGCAATTTTTGGATTTGTAGAAATTGAAATTATACCAAAATTCATCAAACAAGAATATTTAAATTTGAACCCATGTAAGTTTGTCAAATTTGAATTTGAACAGTGGTAAAATATTCTACAGCTCCAGGGGATTTCAAAAAGTCCAAGTTTGCTAAATTTGGGCTTATGGTTAAAAGGATATGACGTTTCTAAGTTCTAGGGACTATTCTGCAAATTACAATTCTATTTTTATTCGGAATAATTACAGAGGCAGGTTGGGCCGAAAAGGTCTTATCTGTCACTCAGGGCGACGGTTAGGGGATGGGCTTGGGCCGGTTTCACGCTGCGCCGAGCGGTGGATAAGCTATCGGCGCGCTGCTGACTTGGCGCCACGCGGCGTGCTGCTATAGGCTGGTACCGTTTCGTTAAGTGGTTCTATTTAGGCCACACGATCCATATCGGACGGCCCACAGAGAAAAGGGAGCTCACCTAGGGTCTCTTCGCCGGAGAATGTCCGCGCGGTAGCCGGCGATCGCAGAACCTCGACGGAGACGCCGTTCTCGTACTTCCCCGGGCTCAACAAGTTGACGAAGGGACGCGAGAGGTCACGGGGAAACGGATGGTGGACACGGCGCAGGCTCGTGCTTCCTAGTTTGCCCACGAGGTGGATATCCGAGGCTTTTCTTCTCCGGCGAGCTCGGGTGCTCGCTGCGCAGTAGCGCCGGTGCCGAAAACAAGCCGAAAAATGGTCAGGGAGGGAGGCGGGGTGTAATGTCCCAGCGTTTAGGAACTCACGGGGGGTAGAATATAATTTGTGCATCTGCATGCATTTGTTTGAAAAACCTGAGCAAATTTTTCGCAAAGTTAAAACCCCGGAGTGACTGAGGTTCTATCCAGTGAATGATGCTTTGGTAGCAGTTGATACTATTAGTAGATGGAACTTTGACATGATCTCTGGGTAATAATTGAATTTGAAACATTAGTGTTTAAGTTATTTAAATGATTTGAATAATTTGAATTGAGCTCAATTTGAAATTGAGTTTGAATTTAAATTAAATATAAATCAAATTGAAAGGATGAGTTTATATCCTAAGTTAAATCATTGAATTCAATTACTATATTAAATAGGAAATACTCCTAAAATACCAATAAGAATAATAAAAATAAACACATATGCTTTATTGATAATAATACAAATATTACAAAGTTTGTTACAAAGGTTAAAGAGAAACAAAAATTACAATAGCTTTGCAACTAAGCTAATACCAAAATTAAACCTAAGACTAAACCTAGCTACTCCAGTATAGTTAATTCTTCAAACCTGCAAAAACAAACATGAAATCAAAATACAAAGTGTTAGTGGGGGGGGTTAGTACCCTCAGGATTCAGTGAGGTGCACTGATTGATCATCATAGGGTTTTAAATCCATAAGAGTAGTATCTGTTCTGATTAATTTGCCTCAGACCAGCATCATAGGCATGCTCCTGGAATTACAACTGGCGACATCAAATTTAAATCACCAGGCAAGGGATAAGGACAGTGAGTAACCAGTGCGGCAAGGGGATGAGACCAACCAGGTACAGGAAAATATCCACACACTAGGTGGCAGCACCTAACTTACTGCCGCAGCAACAAGCAGCTTAGTCACTTATAAGCACACAGCACACTCAGCCCACAACTGTGGTGCTGTCGAAACCAAACCTGGAGTATAAAACCTCCATCAACCGTAGGGGATGAGGTCACACCTCATAGTTCCTGCTCAAGCACAACACACCAGGAAAGGATAACATCCAATCAAGCAAGCCATTAGTTACTGGAGCAATTGTTTGCAATCTTGCAAGCCAGCAAACAAGGTCAAGGTACCAGGGAGCACAAGGAGGAAAATCAAGCAATCCACAAGCACCAAAATCCACCAACCACTTGATCTCTATAACCAAGGTGAATTCCTGAGTACCATCTAAGCCAAATCTTTGGCTAAGTTGCACATAGGAAAGGTTGGGGTGCTAGAACCCTCAGGTTGGCATAGAAGTGCTATGCTAAGCTCATCACTGGGCATTATTATCAAGCAAAGTATCTGTTCCTAGTTTAATAAGGGCCTCAGGCTATGCATCATTGGCTGGGGGCAAAAGAATCAAGTAATAGTATCTGTTCTTAATTCATGAGGATCAAAGAAGCAAAAGAATCAAGTAATAGTATCTGTTCTTAACTCATGAGGATCAAAGAAGGAAAAGAAAGCATGGATAGTGTCTGTTCTTATCAGTGGATACTAGGGATTAAGATAGAGAGGTGGATAGCAATAGAACTGTGTGACATAATCACAACCAGAAGCACTGGATGTGTCACACACACACACACTTGGTTGCTGGGCATCAGATCAAAGGATCTGACATCCCAGAACCAAAGGAATTCATGAAATGGAAACTATTATAATGGATACAATTATTGAGGGCATATCCTCTGAAGAAAATTCAGAGTAACACCTCCCAAATATCTTGCACATCCACAAAACGTTAGGAAATTATACATAGTAATAAGAAGTGTTATCCCATACACAGTAACAGGAAATCATCACTGGGAACAAACCCTAAGGGGATCAGTACCCAGATCAGCATGGGGAGCAACTTCCAAATAATTTCCCAGCAACAGATTCATCATCACAGCCATCTCACAGCACAAGCCAACAGAGAAATAAAATTAGGGCAGGATAAAAATTTCCATCCAACACAGAGCCTAACTAGGAATTCATTCAGCACGCATCCAGTAAGTATTTGGATTTCATCCAATGCTACCAACCTCACACTAGAACCCAGGAAGCATCACAGGCACGCACAACATGAATCAGCTCGATGGCTGATTCCAGAGCAAGAAGGAAGAAGGCATCCGTGAGAGGGAGAGGAATAATATAGGGCAGAGAGAGAGGGAATCACTTACAGATGGTCACCATAGTGGTGACCATATCCGGTAGGAGAGCGAAGCACGGCGGCGGAGCCGCGGTTGCCCGAAGACCGTCCCGGCGGCGGCGTCCCCGGAGACGTAGCCACAGAAGCACAGCAGCATCGTCTCAACTCCAGCATCCACGACATGGCGCCACGGTCATCGGAGCGGTGGAGAAGCATCCAGAGACCTAACCCTAGGGTTAGGGTTCGTGGATCTCCACGGGAGCCTCACGGGGAGAGGAGCAGATCGAGGAGGAAGCAGTGGGAGCGAGCAAGGAGGAGATAGGGAGCCGCTAGGTCACGGCGGCGGTGGCATACGGTGGAGGCAGGAGGAAATCGCCGGAGGCAATGGACGCGTCGCCTTCTGCGTCGCCTTCCGCGTCGCCTCGTGCGGAGGAGGAGGGGATAAGGCACAGGGCGGGCGCGAGTGGAGGCTGGCCTGGTCCAGCCTGACCAGGCCAAGGGTTAGGTCCAACCCTAACCGGGGGCCACCTGTCAGCCCTAGGGGCAGACAGGTAATTTGGCTGAATTTTAATAAAAAAATTAGAAAATAAAATAAAATAAAATATAAACCTATCTAAATTTCAAATTTAGAGTACTAAATAGATTAGTACAAATTTAATTTAAACACCAAAACAAATAGAGCATTACTAGTTAATTATTTGAAAACAATTAATATAATCTAACAATTGTTAAAATAAATAATTCAACTAATGGTCATATTCATTGAAATTTCATTAGTTGGTAATTTTAAAAATATGTTATTACTCAGGTTTACGAGAAAAACAACTTGGGTTAAAGAATTAATATGGTCTTCCCAAAAATTGCATACATCTCATCGTTATGCATAATAGCATCATTTGCTTCTTTAAACATTGTCTTACCGGACAATGATGGAATTTTGTAGAACAAGGAAGTCAGGATCCACCTCGAGCTTCAGACTTCATTACTTATCCATATCCAGGCAAGTTCATCACTTGCTCATGTCCATTGAATTATGTCATAACAACTATTTTCAAAACCCTATCGTATTACCACCTACTCCACAAAGAATGCATGATCCTATTTTTATAATAATATGACTAATTGAATGACTACCCGAGTGGTAGTGTTCTGTTTGGTGGGCGGATGGAACCATGGTAAGATGAATAGGTCAAAGGAAGGTTCCATCTGCATGGGAAAGTATTACCTAGGAAATAACAACAAATGCCGTCAGAACTCGGTGCGCCGTAGATATCGCGTTGACCATGGATCTTCTATGAGGGAAGTAAGTCAGCCGTGATACTTTTCTCGTTCGCATGTCAACGGGCTGCCAGAGACGTACGCTGTACTCTCGCGTAGGTAGTGCGGGACTACATGCACATGGGTGGGATCCCTTAATTCCCACGGACTCTGCGGGTCTATGATGGTCTGCAAGGGGCGCGTAGATATCCATCGTGAGGGGTGGAATCAGGCGTTCAACCTGCTGGCAGAAATGGGTGGGCATGCGTTGTGCGGAGAAGCACGGTTTGGCTTGGACCAACAACCGGGCCCCACACCTAAGTGGGAGTGGACAGGATTGCGCGCCTGGTTGTGCAACATGGTCTTGGTCGTCCATGGGTAAAGTAACGCACCTCTGCAGAGTGTAAAATGATGTGGCATGTTACCCCTTGTTCCGGGATGGAACTGCGAACGCTACAGGAAAGGCAACTCCATGAAGTTCTAGTCCTGTGATGGTCTGGCGGGCATAGTTTTCATATTAAAAGCAATCTCTTGAAGAAAGATTTGACAAAACCTGCATCTGTCTAGACTCCTTAGAATCGAGGACCGTAGTTAGTGCATACATTACTTCTGTACTTACAGGAACTTGCTGAGTAACGCTCGTTACTCATTCAATCCCATTTGACCACTGCTTAGGTTATGAGAACCTAGAAGAAGCATCGTTCAACATACTTGGAGGCCAGGAGGATATCTTCTACGAAGAACCGGACCTCTCCGGTGGAGTAGAAGGAGTTGACTATCTCATCCAGTGCGGAGCAGACCCCAACGGGGAGGAGTCTGACTAGGTTTAGCCTAGTCTAGAAAACTACTTATTCACGGTTGAATCGAGCAGCCTTTGACTCACTTAGTGGCTGTTGAGTTCCCGTGCTAGCAACTGTTTACTTTTCGGTGAGCGTTTTAACTTCAATAATGGATGACCTCCATGTGAGCTCATTCTGTTGTCAGCACTCTATGTTTGTAATATATTTGGTGTATGTTAATCAGACCCGCAATGTTTCTGCTGTACCACCCTGAGGGATGTAATATTTACGGAACGGTGTTCTGTGAGTGTTATATCAACGACTGGCGTACTACAACATGCAGTGGTATGCCGGGTCACCACACGGGGTTGCGGGGATGCTAATGGTTCAGACGAGAGCGGTGTAGACTCACGGGACTTGCTGCAAACGACGATGGACACCGGCGGACAGGGGTAACTCCGATGAGGAATTTCTTCTACGTGGAGATGTAATCGAACTAGGTGACAGAGGGGAAATGGAGAGGGCATCCGTGGCTATAAGGAGAGGGATCAAAGGAAAAAATTTATGGCCATTAGTGCGCGCAATCAAGGTGCGAAATCGCGGATGGAAACGGCCATGGCAGTTTCTCTGAACGTTGAACACGATGACATCATTGATGACGTCATCAATGTTTTTTTTTTTCTGTTTTCTTAATTCATTAATAACTTCTATTTTCTCTGTCCAATTTACCTCAATTAAATTTCTATAATTTTGTAAATGAAATGTCTATCAACTAATAACATTTTTGGTCAACTTTGAATACATTTTAAAATTCATATTTTGTATATATAATTAAAACATTAATAGTACTTAGTATCATTTTATATAGAAAATATCAAATAATTTGTAGTATGTTTTTATAAAATAACAGAAACCTTCTTAGTGTCAAATATTGGTTTTCAAAAAAAAACATTTCAATTTTTTTTCATATTTTTATAGTTTTAAAATATGAGAAAACATTAATAGCAAATTTATACAAAATAAGGATTTGAAAATAGAAATATGATTTGAATGATTTCAGAAATATTTCCATGGTTCAAGTATTGTTTTCTAGGACCTTTTAAAACATTTCATACATTATAATTTCATCATACTTGCAAAATCACCAGTAGTAACCTTTTGTTATATTCAAAACAGAGAATTGTCTAATAAATCTTGAGCTGGAGTAAATAAAAACATATGGGTTTTCTCAAAGTAAAATGTTTTTTTCAATTTAAAAGAATATTGTTTTATCCAAGGTACTTTGATTATTTTCATACTTAAATAATTTATATGACTCTTTATTGTTTTGTTGATTGACATAATACTTGGAAAACAAATATCCAACTTTTATCTAGTTGAGGTTAATAATAATAGTGACATAATTCCTTGGAGACAAGGAGAATTTATTAGAGATAGTAACTCTCTAGTTTTTAATTATCATAAACACTTTCATAGTTATAAATGGGTTGAAAACATATTTTATAAAGATGTGTGCTAAGAAAATATTTAATTCACATGAGGGAACAATTTTATTTTAGAAATAGGCTTTAGGGTTTATGGAATTAAGGAAATTTGGATTCTTTATTCAAATTACATTGAAATATGTATTGTTTCCTTTTGTTTCTTACATCTCATTGGTTTTTGGTGACTTGCATAACATGAAAACAAAAAGTTTCAAATTTTTGCGATTTTTGCATTTTCCAAAAATCAGGGATGTTACAGTGATTGTTGGCAGGCACCCGAGGATTCGGTTAGCCATGGTTTGTGTAAGATGGATGGGAGGAGTGTTGAACTTGTATACCTCTGTTTAATAAAATAAAAGCTCTAGCACATGAGTTGATCCATGCTTCCCTCTGCGAAGGGCGTTTCTTTTACTTTTATGTTGAATCTCCATCTTCTAACTTTATGCACAGTTGAGAGAGCATAGTTTCCATTCTGAGTTTAATGTGCATTTGTCCCAGAAACATTATTAATTGATTGATGATGTGTTATTGCTTGTTCTCTAATTATTTGTTCTAGTCTTCCTCATGAACTTTGAAGGTGTCCTGGCATTTATGTTCTTTCCCACTCTTAAGGACTAGCGAAATATCACTTTTCCATGTTATCTCTATGCTTGAAACAAATGTATACCTTTTGTTGCATTGTTATTCATGATCTTTTATTTGTGTTACTTTTCATGATGCAAGGTTAGTGCTTTGCTTTTTTTTACACCATTACTATGGGGGAAACCCCCACAGCCCTCTCTTTATTAAAATTAAAGAAAAAAGAGTTATTTACAATATGTACAAATGTACCCAAGATCTAAGGAAGGGAATTAATCCATGATGTCAAAAAAGGAAGGGTAGCCTTCTTCACCCTATACTTAAGAAGGGTGATCTCATGCATAAAAATTGCTTTCCAACCTCCAAAAGTAGGTTTAATATTATGAAAGAAACAACCATTTCTTTGCTTCCAAATGCCCCAACATGCCAGGATGACAATTTCAGCAAAACAAGTCCCAAAAAACTGTTTCTTGGCAATTTTGAGAGCTTCAGCAGTGTTCCCAGGAAAACCATGGAATTTGTAGAAAATTCCAGATTCTAGTGCTAAATTGGCAATTGAAAAAGAGGTGTCTCCAATCCTCATGAATTTGAGCAGCGCAAAGGACACAAACATGTGTATCAGAAACATGCCAATTTCTCCTGATTAGCATATCTTTTGTATTAATCCTGTCATGGATAATTAACCAAGCAAATAACTTATGCTTGGACTGACATTTGCTTTTCCATAATCAGCCCAAGACAATATATGTAGGGATATGTGCAAAACTGAACTGATAAATGGAACTAGGTGAGATCCATATATCTTTCTGATGAGTGGCTAAAAACAGATGTTGAAACATTAAAAAAAGTTGCAAATATTCCTTATGTGCTAAAGATGAAAGTGGCAGTGAAATTTTTTGTAACCCATCATCCAGTATCATGAAATCCTTGACTGGTTGCAGCTTATCTTTAGCAAAAGAAAATAGTCTAGGAAACTTCTGACTCAGAATCATATTGTGCCAAGTATCTTCCCAGAACAGAATAGTAACTCCATTACCTATTTTGCATGTACTAGCTTTTCTGTAATCACCTGATAAACTAAAAACTCCTTTCCACCAGAAAGATCCTGAAGAAATGGTAGCATGGGGAACAACATTATGATAGTAAGCATCTGTAATTAGCTGTACACATGGAGTGGATTGCTGATTATAAAACTTATGCAGATGTTTGAGAAGTAAGGCTAAATTATGAGTTTTTAAATTAATAATGCCTAGGCCTCCCTTATTATTTGGCCTACAAACCATTGGCCAAGCAGCAAGAGAATTTTCTGTTTCTTTCCCTTTTTTGCTCTACAAGCAATGCCTTCTTGCTCTATCAATCACATTAATAACTTCAGCTGGAATGACTAGAGATAACATGTAACAAGTTGGCAGGAAAGAGAGGACTGAATTAACCAGAACCAATCTATCTACATAAGATAAAAAAAGAGGCTATGGCAGATAATCACCTTTCCACTCTATCAATTAAAGGAGATAAATCTTTTATATTTGGCCTTGTAGTACCCATGGGAAGACCAAGATAGGTGAAAGGCATGGATCCCAATTGATATTCAAAAAATTGAGCCCACTCAGATGATTCCTCATCATTAAAATTAATAGGAACCAGAGATGATTTGTGGAAATTAATCTTTAATCAAGTAAAGCTGGCATAAATATTCAGGATCTCTTTAAGGAACCGTAAATCCTTCTTACAAGCAGGCATAACCACCAATGTGTCATCAGCATACTGAATAATTGGAAAATCCTTCCTAACAGGGATGGGAGAAGATAGAAAACCATCTCTATATGCTTTGTTCACCAAACTTTGTAACAAGTCAGCACCCTCAACAAATAACAGGGGAGAGAGAGGATCTCCTTGTCCAACACCTCTTTTACATGTAAATGATTTTCCAGGAATCCCATTTAAGAGGATAGAAGATGAACCATAAGTAAGAATTTCCCTTACACAGAAAATGAATAATTCAGGGAAACCTTTTGCTCTCAAGATTTTAATGATGGCCTGATGATCCAATGTGTCAAATGCTTTTTCAAAATCAATTTTTAGCACCACCACTTTCTTTCTGGATTGCTGACATTGAAACAGAAATTCAAAGGACCAAGCAAGACAATCCTGAATGGTTCTCCCTTTGATGAAGCCATATTGATTATCATGAATAGTGCTGCAGATAATTTTCTATATCTTGTTGGCAACCAATTTTGTAAGGAATTTTAAGTAGGTATTAGTGAGGGAAATTGGCCTGAAATCATTTACAGATTATGGAGAATTATTCTTAGGGATAAGAGTAATATATGATCCATTAATACTCTGTAAGGACACTTCACCAGCATGAAACTCATTGCAAAGTTGGAAAAAATCGTCCTTTAATAATATCCCAGCATTTCTTAACAAACAAACCATTGAACCCATCAGGGCTAGGAGCTCTATCATTTTTCAGATTCTTCATGACTCCTTCTATTTCCTATTTAGTAAAAGGATCCACAAGGACCTCAAGATTCTTAACATGGTGGAGAATACTGTGAGTTTCTAAATCTTGGGCAGTGGGCATGGAAACCCCCATCCTGTTTTTAAAACAAGACCAGAAAGCAGCAGCCTTATGATGATGATCAATCATAGTGACTCCCTCATCATTTTTTATTTCTGCAATTGTGTTGATTCTTTATCTTTTAGTGGCCTTGGCATGAAATAATTTTGTATTTTCTCCTCCCAACTGAACCCATCTAATAGTGCATCTTTTTTCCAATAGGCAGACTGAGACAGCAGGAGATTCTGCAGGTGAATCTTCACAATAATTCTGAAATTAGACTCTGGCCTGCTTAAATTCCTTTCCTCTTCAAGGTTATCCAAAATCAATATCACTCTATTACACTTGGCAATTAATAATTTAATATGTGAAAGATTTCTGCCCCACTTTTTCAGCTCATGTCTGAGGTTCTTGAATTTGGCTGTTATTATGGAAGCAATATTATTAGCCTTAACATGCCAATGCCAAACCCTGTTAACAAGATCATTAAACCCTGTCTGATGAATCCAGTGTTTCTTAAACCGAAAAATCTATGCCTTGGGAATTGTAGTAGAGATAGAGATAACACAAGGAACATGATCTGAAGTAGATTTAGCAAGAGGCATAACTAAAGTGTTGGGATAATTAATAGCCCAGACATGACTAGTAAAGAACCAATCCAATTGTTCTAGCAGAGGTTGATCTTGCATATTCGTCCATGTGAAAGCCCTGCCTTTTAGAGGAAACTCAATTAGGCTCAAATGACTGATAATTTCATTGAAAATGAAAATGTCATTCATGTCAGCACCAGGCTTATTTATGTTGTCAACATATCTAATAAAATTAAAATCACCAATGAGTAGACAATTCTCATGAGCAGGGATAATAAGATCATGAAGCCATAGAACAAAAGTATCTCTCTCAATCCCTCTGCATGGTCCATACATAGTAACTAATGTCGAGGAAGTATGGTTGTGTTTGTATGTGAATGATAATCTTATAGAAAATTTATGACATTCCAACATAGTTCCTTCAAATAATGAACTATTCCAAAGCACAATGATACCATCAGATGCACCCATGGAAGGAGAAAAAACAAAACAATCAAATCTCTTTGGGCAGAAGGATCTAATAAAATAATGATCAAAAGATTGGCATTTGGTTTCCTGGAGACACATAATTGCACATTGGCTTTCCTTAATTTTGTTATATACTAACAACCTTTTATTTTGATCATTAATCCCTATGACATTCCAGTCTAAAACCTTCCTGTTGGGGCGCGTATAGATAAACGAAAACTTTTTCCTACGCAACGCTCCCAAGATCTAGCCGAGGTAGAAGACCACGAGTATTACCACTAGACGCGCAGGTGCGGATTATCGGTGCAGCACGTCGGGGCAGTGCAGTCCCACGATCCGGTCCGTCCGATCCAATCCCTCGAACGTCGAAGTGCTGAACGTACAGCACCTCTGCCGGTATCCACACGTACGAGGAGGAGCTCCGACGGCGGACTGCTAGGTCCGGTGCGGCGGCTGGACTGAGTGGGGCTAGGGTTCCCAACGCATGGGAGAGTGGACTAACGTACCCGTTGGGCAACCTGCGCCCCTCTTTATATAGCGTATGGTAATGGGCTGCACAACACTTGTGGCCCATTCCCTCTGTGAGTCCGACTCACTAAACCAGTCCATTTCCGGTTCGGGTCCAACCCGACCAATACTTGCTCCCGCTCTTAAGTGTGCGACCCTGCAGGCTCATGGCGACTTGGACACGATTGGAGTCCAACTCCCAATCGATCAATCGGTAGCGGCTCCTAGCAGAACGTGCCGACTCCCAAGTACCATTGAGTCATGACGACATACCTTTCAATGTGATATTCATCTTAGTCCTTTTTGCCTCACGATATACCTTGTCGAACTATAGGCGATTTATCGTCATCCTTTAAATAGTTCAACTCTCTTCTCGATCCGTGATATGCGATTCATCTGACTAACTCTTAGTCAACCGACACAGTTAACACTTAACTGAGTCGCGCATGGCCATGCTTCCTGAATCATATCACTCGAGAGGGCCCAGAGAATATCTCTCCATTAGGAGGGGCAAAATCCCATCTTGATTATCCACATCACGCAGCTTGCTTCTCATTCGACCCGAACTCTGCCTTTATAGTTGCCTTGTCACAGAACAACGTTTGACAGAACCTAAGTCGATGATCCACAACTCGGATTGTGCGACAACCTCAGGTCTAAGGATTTCATTGATTGAGACATGCAAATGACGACTTGATCGTTGCATCTCAATGTGGGTCAGTCCGACTTGCTAAACTCTTTAGCCAAGTCCGTGAACGTTGGAATGGCATCACCATGCCCATGACAAGTGGAACCGTGTCATCAGCCAACACTCACATTAGTCTAGGGTGTGTGTCCAGCACAACCTAAATGACCAAGGACAATCTAGTATGAACAACATGAATATATAGTTCCACAATTGAATCACATATCCAATGACATATATCAGATGTTCAAACCAAAGGACAACTTAATAACTTTATGAATACATTGGGAATTACATCATCTATGATTGCCTCTAGGGCATATTCCCAACAGTCTCCCACTTGCACTAGAGTCAATCATCTTGGCATCATATGCCTAGGCATCTAATGCCCATACCTCTCGTGTGCGCCTCATGCTTAGGCTGTGGTAGCGCCTTTGTCAACGGATCTGCAATGTTTGCATCCGTGTGTACTTTGCATAACTTGATATCACCTTGTTCGACAAACTGACGAATGAGGTGGTACCGCATGAGTATATGTTTGTTCTTCTGGTGTTGTCTAGGTTCCTTGGCTTGTGCGATAGCACCATTGTTGTCACAATATACGTCCAACGGATTGGACGCGCCCTGAGCCACACCAAGATCTATCAGGAGGTTCCTGATCCAAACAGCTTCCTTTGCCGCCTCTGAGGCAGCAATATACTCAGCCTCTGTTGTAGATGCAGACACCGTATCTTGCTTGGAACTCTTCCAGCTCACAGCTCCTCCGTTCATTACGAACACGTATCCAGATTGCGAACGAGAATCATCTGAGTCGGTGAGATAACTCGCATCCGTGTAACCCTTTACACTGAATTCCTCATCACCTCCATAAACTAGGAACATTTCCTTAGTATTTCTCAAATACTTAAGGATGTTTTTAACCGCTGCCCAGTGGGCTTCGCCAGGGTCAGCCTGGTATCTGCTCGTAACACTCAGAGCATAGGAAACATCTGGCCTAGTACAAATCATGGCATACATGATGGATCCTATTGCCGAAGCATACAGAATCACACTCATCCGACTTCGCTCATCAGTCGTCGAAGGACACTGAGTCTTGCTAAGTTTTATGCCATGGGACATCGGTAAGAATCCCTTCTTGGACTCTTCCATTTTGAATTTCTTCAAAACCTTGTCCAGATAAGTACTCTGACTCAATCCAATGAGCCGCCTTGATCTATCTCTATAGATCCTGATTCCTAATATGTAAGTTGCCTCACCCAAATCCTTCATTGAGAAACTCCTTTCCAATGACTCTTTGGTTTCTTGCAACATCATGACATCATTTCCAATCAGTAATATGTCATCCACATATAAGATTAGAAAGTTCACTTTGCTCCCACTAAACTTCTTGTATAAACAAGAATCATGATCGCTCTTGATGAAGCCAAACGATTTGACTACCTCATCAAAGCGAATGTTCCAACTCCGAGATGCTTGCTTCAACCCATAAATGGATTTCTGAAGTTTGCATACCTTGTCAGCATTAGCCGGATCGACAAAACCTTCGGGCTGTATCATATACACGTCCTCAGTTAAATTTCCATTAAGAAAAGCCGTCTTGACATCCATCTGCCATATCTCATAGTCGAAATAGGCTGCTATGGCTAACATGATCCGAATTGATTTAAGCATCGCTACGGGCGAGAAGGTCTCGTCGTAGTCAACTCCTTGAACCTGTCGGAACCCCTTCGCGACAAGTCATGCTTTATAGACGGAAATATTTCCATCCATATCAATTTTCTTCTTAAAGACCCATTTGCACTCGACGGGTCTTGCACCGTCAGGCAGATCAACCAAATTCCAAACTTGGTTTTCATCCATGGACTTTAACTCGGATCTCATGGCTCCAAGCCATGACTCGGAATCAGATCCCACCATCGCTTCCGAATAAGTTGCCGGCTCATTACTGTCTAACAGTAAAACATCTCGAGCACTCTGTAATCTGGCAGATCTCCGAGGTTCAGGTGCTGTAACCGGTGTAGGTACCACGACCGGCTCAGCCTCCAAGGCCATTGCCGACTCGCCCCTAGCTGGTTCCTCTCGAATTTCTTCGAGTTGCACCGTGCTCCCACTGACTTCCCGACTGAGAAACTCTTTCTCAAGGAAGACACCATTCCGAGCGACAAACACTTTGCCCTCTTCCCGGTTGTAGAAGTAGTACCCCAAGGTTTCCCTCGGATACCCCACAAAAATACACTTATCTGACTTGGGCGTGAGCTTGTCCGACTGAAGTCGCTTGACAAATACCTCACAACCCCAAATCTTAAGAAAAGACAAACTTGGCTTTTTACCAGTCCACATCTCATGCGGTGTCTTCTCTACTGACTTCGATGGTACTCTGTTTAGTGTGAAAGCTGCAGTTTCTAGACAATAACCCCAAAATGATAAAGGTAGATCTGTCCGACTCATCATTGATCGTACTATGTCCAACAAGGTCCGATTTCTCCGTTCTGATACACCGTTTCTCTGCGGTGTACCCGGCGGAGTGAGTTGAGGAACTATTCCACAACTCTTTAGATGGTCATCAAACTCATGGCTCATGTACTCGCCTCCACGGTCCGACCGTAGAAACTTTATTTTCTTGCCGAGCTGATTTTGTACCTCACTCTGGAATTCCTTGAACTTTTCAAAGGCTTCCGACTTGTGTCTCATTAAATAGATATATCCATACCTACTCAAATCATCAGTGAAGGTAATGAAGTACTCATAACCACCTCTGGCTGTCGTGCTCATTGGACCACATACATCACTATGTATTAGTTCCAACAAGTCGGACGCTCTTTCACAACTCCTTGCAAAAGGTGTCTTGGTCATCTTGCCTAGTAGGCATGATTCGCATGTCTCGAATGACTCTAAGTCAAACGAAGTTAGAAGTCCATCATCATGGAGCTTCTTCATGCGCTTCCAACTTATATGACCAAGCCGACAATGCCAAAAGTAAGTCATATTCAGATCATTTGGTTTCAACCTTTTAACATTTATGTTATAGACCGATTCACTGTCAAGATTTAAAATAAATAACCCGTTCTGAACGGGTGCAAAGCCATGAAACATATCTTTCAAATATAAAGAACAACCATTATTCTTAATATTCGACTCATAACCTTGTCTCGTCAAACATGAGGCGGAAATAATGTTTTGACTAAGCGCTGGAACATAATAACAATTATTTAGTTCCAAAATAAATCCTGAAGGTAAGTGAAGTTGCATCGTGCCGACTTCCAACGCAGCGACTCTCGCCTTGTTGCCGACCCGAATGTCAACCTCTCCTCTTGCCACGCTCCTAGTTCTTACCAGTCCCTGCAACGAGTTGCATATGTGAATAACTGATCCGGTATCATATACCCAAGAACTATTAGGCGCATCAGCAAGATAAATGTCTATAACATTGCACACAAGCGTACCTGAGTTGGAAGTCACACCTCCACTCTTGGCTCTGTCAGCCAAATACTTGGTGCAGTTCCTCTTCCAGTGGCCATCTTGCTTGCAATAGAAGCAGTTGGCTCCGGCTGTAGGAGAAGGTTTAGTCTTTGAGGGAGCACTCTGGACAGGGCCATGGATGCTACCTCCTGACTTATCCTTCTTCTTCTTAGTCCAAGAACTCTTCTTGAACTTAGCCTTATTCTGCACCATCAACACTTGACTGGTGCCTTTCTTGATATCAGCCTCTGCCGTTTTGAGCATCCCATGTAATTCAGTGATACTCTTATCCATACCATGCATATGGTAGTTCGAGATGAACGAACCATACGCACTAGGAAGAGAGTTCAGAATTATATCAGTAGCGAACTCTTCGTTAATTGGGAAGCCCAGCCGATCCAAAGACTGTATGTAACCAATCATCTTGATTACATGCGGACTCAGTGGATCGCCGTCTTTCAGCTTACAGCCAAGCAAAGCTTGAGAGACTTGATACCTCTCAGTCTTTGCTTGAGCCTGGAACATACTTTTTAGGCTTTCGATCATATCGTAGGCCTCAACATTCTCGAACTGCTGCTGCAAGTCCGGTTCCATGTGTGCAAGCATAAGACAGCTAATTTCCGTAGACTCATCTCTAGTCTTACGGTAGGCATTTGTGACTGCGACAGTCGCATCGTCATCAGGCTCTTCTGGAAGTGGAGTTTCTAGAACATGTTCTTTCTTGTCATGCTTGAGGACTATCCTCAGATTACGATACCAGTTGGTGAAATTAGTTCCATTAAGCTTATCTTTCTCTAGGATTGACCTCAACGCAAACGCGGACAACTGAGGAAGGTTGCTAGGTGCCATTGATCTACAACAGAAAATACGCAAAAACACTTAAGACATGTATTCATAAAAGAGCAGGCATATTAAACGTTTTAATACTTATGCTCCCACTAGAACCAACATCCCTCCGATGGTTGCTAAGTGATTCAAGATCCTAAATAAGCAAGCCGACTAGTGAGCTTTAGCATCACCGCTAGCCGTCAAGTGATCTAGGTAGGCAACACCTTGCCAATCGTATCTCTATACGACTCCTGTTAGTTGGGTGACATCACATGCCCCGGCTCCCAACCTACCTCGCCCCGAGCCCCACAACCGTTGTGATGGACTCGTCTAGATTACCAAGTGCTTCTGCTTGTAAGAGTCCGACTCAAACCCACCTAACCGGAAAGAATTGGTAGCACCTCAATTTCATGAGCCCACTACCAAGAATGTCCGACTTGTGATGGTGCAACACTGGCGGGGCGACCGACTAGACCTTCTTTGAGGGATTAAAGAATCTACCAACTATCTAAATAGAGGTAAATAGAGACATAACAATAACACAAATAAAGCAATTATAATGTGAAATGGTATGGCTCTCTTCATGGTGATCTCCATCTCCACAAAGCTTGTAAGTCGACTCGTGCCAACTCTTGTCACGTGCCATCTTACTCCATGTAGCCGACTTGTACATCAACTTGCATGCCACCGGGTTCTCCAACAAGCTACACTAGCTAGTAAATGAAAATTTACATAGAGAATCCGACACGCAGGACGGTATACAATAAAATGACAGCACCTAGGCTCCAGCCGGCTGACAAAAAACATGATACGCAGATCATGTATGGATTACACACATCACATGCACATAAGCCATACCATTCACAACTTCCTGCAAAAACAAGTTGTGCATAGATACGATGTCTACCGGCGTTGTGAACTCGCAACGACATCTAAGGCGCTACGACAGGGCGAAGCCGGCGGTCCCGCAGATCTCATCTGCATTCCGATCATGGATTTCTTCATCGGATAAAACGATTTTACCCGAATCTGATCCGTATTCCGATTCGACCAAACTCTTTGATCTTCGATCACCACAACTGGATTTATGTGTCACGGTATACCCCGATGGCGGAAACCGACCGGTAGGGGTAAGTTGTTCCACGACCTTAGCGGTATGATCACGGAAACCAGATCATCCATTAACCCCGAGTACGATTGATCCAATCAACCTTGTACAAAACCGATCTATCTCATAGACCGACCACCAAAACAGCAATTAGATCACATCTAACGCTAACTACATATCACATATGTACGGATCTCGGGCCTAATACCAGAAGCTACCGCTCTGATACCACTGTTGGGGCGCGTATAGATAAACGAAAACTTTTTCCTACGCAACGCTCCCAAGATCTAGCCGGGGTAGAAGACCACGAGTATTACCACTAGACGCGCAGGTGCGGATTATCGGTGCAGCACGTCGGGGCAGTGCAGTCCCACGATCCGGTCCGGCCGATCCAATCCCTCGAACGTCGAAGTGCTGAACGTACAGCACCTCTGCCGGTATCCACACGTACGAGGAGGAGCTCCGACGGCGGACTGCTAGGTCCGGTGCGGCGGCTGGACTGAGTGGGGCTAGGGTTCCCAACGCATGGGAGAGTGGACTAACGTACCCGTTGGGCAACCTGCGCCCCTCTTTATATAGCGTATGGTAATGGGCTGCACAACACTTGTGGCCCATTCCCTCTGTGAGTCCGACTCACTAAACCAGTCCATTTCCGGTTCGGGTCCAACCCGACCAATACTTGCTCCCGCTCTTAAGTGTGCGACCCTGCAGGCTCATGGCGACTTGGACACGATTGGAGTCCAACTCCCAATCGATCAATCGGTAGCGGCTCCTAGCAGAACGTGCCGACTCCCAAGTACCATTGAGTCATGACGACATACCTTTCAATGTGATATTCATCTTAGTCCTTTTTGCCTCACGATATACCTTGTCGAACTATAGGCGATTTATCGTCATCCTTTAAATAGTTCAACTCTCTTCTCGATCCGTGATATGCGATTCATCTGACTAACTCTTAGTCAACCGACACAGTTAACACTTAACTGAGTCGCGCATGGCCATGCTTCCTGAATCATATCACTCGAGAGGGCCCAGAGAATATCTCTCCATTAGGAGGGGCAAAATCCCATCTTGATTATCCACATCACGCAGCTTGCTTCTCATTCGACCCGAACTCTGCCTTTATAGTTGCCTTGTCACAGAACAACGTTTGACAGAACCTAAGTCGATTATCCACAACTCGGATTGTGCGACAACCTCAGGTCTAAGGATTTCATTGATTGAGACATGCAAATGACGACTTGATCGTTGCATCTCAATGTGGGTCAGTCCGACTTGCTAAACTCTTTAGCCAAGTCCGTGAACGTTGGAATGGCATCACCATGCCCATGACAAGTGGAACCGTGTCATCAGCCAACACTCACATTAGTCTAGGGTGTGTGTCCAGCACAACCTAAATGACCAAGGACAATCTAGTATGAACAACATGAATATATAGTTCCACAATTGAATCACATATCCAATGACATATATCAGATGTTCAAACCAAAGGACAACTTAATAACTTTATGAATACATTGGGAATTACATCATCTATGATTGCCTCTAGGGCATATTCCCAACACTTCCAATCAAGCATCCAGTATGTTGTATTATCCATAAGAACAAAAAAAGTGAAGCAGAGAGGAAATAGCAAGGCCAGCCAGCTATTGAGGAAAATAAATCCTTAAGAGAGCCAATCATAATGACAGAACACAATAAAACTTCATGAGGGAACATTCCTGGAGCTAGGATTCTTAGTACAAATATGATCATCAGATAAATTATCCATAATAATAAAGTGCCAAAATAGTGGCAAAAAAATAGCAAGGATTTTCCTATCATTAGAACTTCTTATTCTCCTTCCCATCATCTGGAATAACATCAAGCTTTTCCTCTAAAATATCAGCTTCAGCAATCTCAAGAACCCTTCTTACTTGTTGCAAAATAGCTATTGGAGTGTGGGGAGTTACTGGGGCCCCATCAAACATGGGCCTAGTCGATCTAGGCTTCTTCTTGGGAAGAGGGTTGTCCTTCATGGATTCTAACTTGAAACCATTGTAAATTACAGCCTGTCTGGTGCTCCTTCTAACTGAAAACTCTGCAGAAGGAGTGTTCACCTTACTTCTCTTCCTTTTTTTGGGAACAGAGATTGTAGATACACTTCTCTCCTCTGTTGTGACAACATTCCTAGAAGGACTGTTGGATATATGAACCAAGCTCTCAGGGAAATCAAGGAAGCAAAGCCTTCTAGCAGTTCTTTTGGCACGAATATAATTCCTTTTGGCAGTAAACTGAAAGAAAGAACCCTCTAAAGGTGAGAGACCATAGTAACAAGAGAAAAAGGACAGTTATGCAGGCCAGTAGGACAAATAGAGTTCAGAATAACCTGTAGAATGAATTTGTTCCGAATCTTCTTCCATTGCATGGAAGGAGACAATACATGGCCATAAAGCTGAGGATTGTGCTGCACCCATGGCCAAAGAATTTTGCAAGATTTTGGAACTACATCAATATTTTCCTGCAGCTGTAACATGTTGACCACTAGCTGAACCTGAACATTATTCTGGTTAACTCAATTGTCTGAATTTTCAAGCACTACAGAACCAGAGTCTTGTGCAACAATAATATCATCTGAGGCCCCAACATTTGCATCATGCTCAACTGGATGTTGCATAGCTTCTTCAGGTTGGAAGGGGGGACATTCCATCCTTTCTCAGGGTATTGTGGAAGAACAAAGTTGCCAATATCCTGCTGCAAATTACCAGGAAGTGGGTGTGGATTTCCATCTAAAGGCATGGGATTCTCATCAGGTGGGAGAACTTCTGCAAAATCATCTGAAAGCACATAACAGGGAGCAGTACAAGATTCTCTAACTGCACCAAGGGTACTGAAATCCCCAAATACCACATCTCGAGGCACTAATTGAGGTGAAATAGAAGAAGCATAAAACAGAGTTATGTCCAGTGAACCATCAAGATGATGCCAATGATGAAAACGACCAAAGGAAGCAATAGCATTGGCGATATTAGTTTCATTATGAAAATCAGCAGAGATTCCCAAGAACATAAGCCATCCTTTACGAAAATCAATTGCAGATTTGTGAAGCTGTGTTCTATTATCATGATTAACAAATCGAACAAAGATGTTTTCCTGTAGCTCATACGGACCGTTTTGAACTAAAGTTGTGCGAGCGGCAGCACTACGCATATGAAACAAACCAACTCCAAACAAACATGGTTGTGTATCTTCCACTACACGCTGCATTTGTTGCTCAACATACAAACGCACTTGCTGACGCCAGAACTGTTCATCTTCAGGTAACTATGGAGGTTCCACAATGGCGACGCAGTAGGCCTCATGGGTGCGAGGAGGAGGGTTTGCAGGAGTGTAGAAAGTGCGGGGCAAATGCGATGGACCATCGTCGATGATCTGGAAACCCTCCAGAACCCATCTCGCCGGATTGAGCTTGAAAGTCGCCATGGCTTCGTGCGATTCCGAGGAGAACAGAGGAGGGGAGGAGACAGGCGAGAGGCTACAGGTGGTGGCGGTGTCAGATAAAGGTGTCAAGGTGGAAGCCCAAACGGCAACATCCTCTTTGCTAGAAATTGTGTCCGAACTAGAACACATTTTCTTAGGAACCCAAGATTGGGAAATTTTCTTTTAACCAAAACAGTTACGCTGGATGTGCCCGTAGTAAAAACAACTTTTACTGCGTATTTTATTAACACAGTCCACCGTGTCGTGAGCAATAGATAGGCATCTTCCACACGTCCAAAAACGATATGCCAAGTCATCAATGAAATCATTACGACCATTAAAATCAGAGTCCACTTCATTAATAGGCACAGTAGAATGTTCCTCGCTTAATTATGATTCCACCGGTGGATCTTTGTCGGGAGAACTCATTAAAGTCATAATATCATGATTATTAAAAGTCCCAAAGACAATTGCATCATCTATAGAGTTGGGATTGTTATACCCCTTGCATGCTTCATAAGAGATAGAATCTGAGAAGATAAGCCTCTTGCGTGTCGAATTACTCGATTTGATACTTGACTTAGGAACATGCAATTATAGAGCTTGGATACCCAGTTGTACCTTCTTTTTTGATGGACTTATAAGGGTTCATTCTTCACGGCACTCCTCTTGCCAGTGGAGAAATTCACTCAACCAATAAGGACCTCCACGATCCCAAATATTAAACTCGCACTTGAACTATTTACAAGAGAATCTTCTCAGATTATAAATATGAAATCCAACCAGTTTGCTAGAAACATTGAAGGAAAAAGTTCTGTCATGGAGAAGAGAAACTTGAAGGCTTCCACAAAAACCACCAATCACTGACTCGAGAGCAATCACCACAGCATCTTCATCTAACCGAAAATTTGCACGTGCAAAGGAGACCACCATAATAAAGTTACCAGAATTCCAGGTCAGGTGAACTGAGGTGTGAAAAAGCTTTTTCACATCCCTTGAAAAACTATAACCATGAGAAAAATCCAAACCCATTGCAATAGAGTCATATACAATAGAAGAACAACCCACCTCGGGAGAAGTGATGGGTTATCAATAATGGGCGAATCATGGTCAGAAAAATTACTGCTCGTAATCAATTTGTCTCCAATATCCTTAGGAGCATTAATATATAAATCCAACACAGCATTAATAGTACCAGAAGATCGAGAACTAGCGTGATTATGTGGAGAGGTCACACAATGACAACTAGGGCCGAGTGAGAGGGGAAGCATACCTTCGAACCAAGATCAATTAGTTCAAACGGCAAGACGCCACGCCCAACCAGGGACACCCCTTTGGCATCTTTGAGTGTGATCCAATCACCCATGGATTCCTTGATCAAAATATGTAACGAGCCATCATAAACCTTGTCACATCCCTGATCTAGATCTTTAGAGATTGAGTAGGTAACCTTCCAGATCCAAGCCGGGGGAATTGGGGGCGCCATTAGGGTATGGCGATGAGAGGGAACGAAAGAGCGGATCAGAATTGACAACGGACGGCCGGAGAGAGGTGATCGCCAGTGGCTAGGTCAAGGGAGGTGGATTCGCCCATCACTTGGCCATATGATGCTTGGCCATTCCTCCTTTGTTGTAGGTGCCTGACTTCATTGCTTTGCTTTATTGTTAAAATTCTATTTATCATGCTTGTGTTGAAGTTCTATGATCTCAGCTTACTTATGCTTTTACATTATTGATGATCAAGTTTATGTTGGTAGCATGTCACCTTAGAAATTATGTGTTTTATCGTTTTCCTACTCGAGGACAAGTAGGAACTAAGCTTGGGGATGTTGATACGTCATAAATGTATCCTTAATTTATGATGTTCCATGTTGTTTTCATGTTGTTTACTACATTTTTGCTACACACTTTATGTCATTTTTATCGATTTTCCAGACTAACCTATTGACAAGATCCCACAGAGCCAGTTCCATGTTTTTTGCTGTTTTTAGTTTCAGAAAAGTTGTTCTGGAAATATTCTCGGAATTGGAAAATTCGAAGTCCGGAGGTCCTAGAATTCCCAAAGGTTCCATGGAGTCCCGAAGAGGCCCAAAGGGGGCCACACCATAGGGCGGCGCGCCCCTGGCCACGCCATGGGGTGGTGTGGGGACCCCAAGCCTCCACCGCCTTTGCCCTTTCGCCTATTTATACCCCCCCGATATGTCAACCCTAGAAATATACCACTTCGTCCCGAGAAACACCCGAGGCTGCCTTCATCGTCATCCCGACATAGGGAGGGTTTATTGGAACGCATAGAGATAAACAAAACTTTTCCTACGCGATGCTTCCAAGATCTAGCCGAGGTAGAAGGCCACGATGATTACCACTAGACGCGCGGTTGCGGATTATCGATGAGGCGCGTCGGGGCAGTGCAGTCCCACGATCCGATCCGGCCGATCCAATCCCGCGAACCGAAGTGCTGAACGTACAGCACCTCTGCCGGTATCCACACGTACGAGGAGGAGTTCCGACGGCGGACTGCTAGGTCCGGTGCGACGGCTGGACTGAGTGGGGCCGACTCACAAAACCAGTCCATTTCATGTTCGGGTCCAACCCGACCAATACTTGCTCCCGCTCTTAAGTGTGCGACCCTGCAGGCTCATGGCGACTTGGACACGATTGGAGTCCAACTCCCAATCGATCAATCGGTAGCGGCTCCTAGCAGAACGTGCCGACTCCCAAGTCCCATTGAGTCATGACGACATACCTTTCAATGTGATATTCATCTTAGTCCCTTTTGCCTCACGATATACCTTGTCGAGCTATAGGCGATTTATTGTCATCCCTTAAATAGCTCGACTCTCTTCTCGATCTGTGATATGTGAGTCATCTGACTAACTCTTAGTCAACCGACACAGTTAACACTTAACTGAGTCGCGCATGGCCATGCTTCCTGAATCATATCACTCGAGAGGGCCCATAGAATATCTCTCCATTCGGAGGGGCCAAATCCCATCTTGATTATCCACATCACGCAGCTTGCTTCTCATTCGACCCGAACTCTGCCTTTATAGTTGCCTTGTCACAGAACAACGTTTGACAGAACCTAAGTCGGTGATCCACAACTCGGATTGTGCGACAACCTCAGGTCTAAGGATTACATTGATTGAGACATGCAAATGACGACTTGATCGTTGCATCTCAATGTGTGTCACGACCCCGGACCCAGAGATATACATACTGTTATGTGCTCCTAGACATGGACCCACAAGGGCTTCAGGGTTACCAGCCCCAGCCGCAACAAACAACGGCAGGCAGACTGGATTCATCGGCACATAGTCCGGATCCCCAGTCTACTACTCCTTGTATCCATGCTAGTCATAACCAACTATGCATATCAAAGCGTCCACGAATCGAATGAAACTGAAGGAAACGAGACCAAAGCTATACAGAGATGCTATGTGTCCAGAAAGTGCAACA
Source organism: Alopecurus myosuroides (assembly GCA_028641055.1). NCBI lineage: Eukaryota > Viridiplantae > Streptophyta > Magnoliopsida > Poales > Poaceae > Alopecurus > Alopecurus myosuroides. The sequence continues at coordinate 92,731,680 of CM054062.1, read as the reverse complement.
ACAATCGAGGGTTACTGGGGTTACCTCGCCCCAGGCCGATCACATCGACAGGCGGGCTCGGACATGGATCATCGGCTCCACAACCCCTCGACTGCGACAACTATGCAGGCATAGCCAAAACTGTATAACAATGAGCTCGAGACCAACAACCGATCAAAGCAGTACTCTAAACATGAAGCTTTATTAAACAGGTGTTACTAGAGTATAGCTTACAAGCAAAGGTCAGACGACCCAACATTACATCACACAACGGAAGGCAAAAATTATGTTGCTAATCAACAAGAACCAAAAAGGCCTAAGAGGCCGCAACATAAGGCGACGTCCCAGCCCATAGATTCCAGGCTGCTACCCGGGAACCCCGAACTACTCGTCGATGTCCACGCTGAAACACCACCGATGTGAGGAACTCCACCTGAACCAAAATTAAGCAAACCTGAGTATGGGAGGTACTCAACAAGACTTAATTAACCTATTATATATCTGCTATTTCGAAAAGGGTTTCATGAAGGCTGATTTGCGTAAAGCAATCTTTGTTTTGCAAGTTGAGGAAGGAATAGCACGTCTCATGGAGTATTTTGAAAACAGATGAGAAAGCTACTCAACTACTGAGATCATCATCTTCTTGTATTCCACCAAGTCTTTCTCATACCCACACTACCTCATGCTACAAGGATCACCCCTCTCGGCATCTCCGAGGAGGCACCCTTCAATCATTGTTGACAAGTTTTAGTCATTCCGTTGAAGTTATCTATGATCACAAAATCCGTTGCCAAGTCGTCCGTAACCGTGGACACGGCTTCTCGAGGAGATTTATCCCTGCAGGGGGTACACTTTACCCACACTTTCCATCCGACTCTTAACGCCACATGTACGCTCGTCCATGGAGCGCGGCAGAGGGTGGTTGGCCACGACCTTTACCTTGCTCAACCCTATCCATGAGTCAACCCAAATAGGGCCACCCCGTCAACAGGGAGTTGGCCACCTCCTGACGGCACCTGTTCTGTGAGTCGGGATCAAGATCCGAGTACGTCCATCACTTGTCCCGGTCACACCCTAAGTTTTCTCCAAATCGTTTTCTGACTCACACATAGATGGAAAGATCAAACTACGTGACTCATGGACGTGGCCAAACAAGTTAGTTAGTCGAGCGCGGTCTGTTAGGCCCCGCGTGTGGTTGCACGCTTAGTCTTGGCTTCGAAGGCGAGAACTCGCTCCTAGGGGCATGAACAGGACAAAACGCCACAACCCATTGTGGCCTCACATCCATGCCAGTATTTAGTCAAGTTATCAAAGGTAATACAATTCACAACAACCTGACATAAATGATTCACGTATTGACCAGATTCATCAACCGGATGGATCAGATCACAACTAAGCATGGCTAAGCAAGACTCACAGGGTTTAGCGGAGCGCGCACACGCAAACCTATAGCTGCTAGGAGCAGTGGAACAGGATATCTAGGTTATGCAGTATATAGGGGAACTCTATCTACTGACATCAAATAGTTTGGAACCGAATGCAAAGTACGAGATTCAAAACACGTTGAAACCATATATGAGCGGATAAGAGGTTATGCTTGCCTTGGTTATAAGGAAACCAGATAAAGTCTTCAGGAATAAGTGCTTGACTTGTCGGTTAAGATCAAGTATTCGTCATTGGGTTGCTGGCCTTCTCTTTGGAGTCACGTTCTACCGAGAGGGAAACAACACCGAAACAAAGAAGAACAACAATCAAACATGGCATTGATGCAATGCGCAACATGTATGCATGAGCAAGTTAATGCACTGAAATAAAGCCCTAAGAATGCTCGATGAGTTGCTAGGGTTCGTATGTCAGTTATGCAATTTTAGTGAAATTATCCCGAAATAGACCCCGGAGGGGTACTTCGGGCAATTCTGGAAGTGAGTATAATTTTAAAAGCTCAAATGGGTTTAAAAACATCATAAACAGGTTGCATTTGTCATTTTGAGCAAAATGGTATATAACTTTTAATTTTCTAATTTTATTGAATAAAAACTTATTTTCTCTATTTTAAATGAATTAATTAAATTCAAATAGTGTTCAATTTTCAACTTTGGCAAACATGTATGAAAGTGACATATTTAGGTAGAGAATAATTTTCTGAACATTTTAAATATTTTTCCATATTTTTCTGAGGTACAGAAATAAAGTTATTAATTATGCAAATTTTATTCATTTTCTGTAATTTAAATACAGGTGGGGCCCACGTGGCATATTTTTATTCCTTTTAAAACATAGAAAACCCATGCTGACATCAGCGTGACACAAGGGTGGCATCATCCTACTCTGCTCCTCACGGGTGCACTCGAAATCCATCGAATTCGCGCGCAATTCGCGAATCTGAGCACACCACGAGGGAGAGGGGCTCGAGGGAAGCCCAGGGGTGGCACCGGTGAGCCAAGAGGTCACCGGAAACCTCGCCGGCAAGCGACGGCGCGGCGGCGGCCATAGTTGCACGGCGACCGGGAGTTCTAGAGGGAGAGAGAGGAAACGGAGGGGTCCATGAGGACCGTTCACTAGTAGGAAACAGGCTATAGCCACCAGGTTACCGCTGGCCAACAAGAATACCTGTGCGCTAGTGCTACTTATCGCTGGCGAACGCGCCACCCTGTTGGCCAGCGCTAAGTTAGCTACCGCTGGCGAACATGGCACTTCGTTCGCCAGCGGTACCAGTGGGCGTCGGGGCTGCGCGCGGCTACGGGCGGCAGCAAATACCGCTGGCGAACAGGGCACTTTGTTCGCCAGCGGTATGGTTACTTAGCGCTGGCGAACGGCGAGCTGGTTCGCCAGCGGTATGGTTACTGCTGGGCAACACTTTTGTTCGCCAGCGCTAACTATACCGCTGGCCAACCACTATTTTTGTTGGCCAGCGGTAAGTTTTGAAAAAAATTCCCTCCACACACCACCACACCCCCCCCCCCCCCCCCCCCCGTGGACCGCCTTTTTTACTTTTCTACATCACAAACGAAAATGATAAAACGTTCAAAAAATAAATTCCTTGGATATGTGGGTAGAGTGCACTGTCTAGTTGATATAGAAAATTTGAAATACTCCATTTGACCTTTTATGCAAAATTCAAAAATAAATCGTAAAACGGCCATAACTTTTGCATACGACGTCGAAAAAACGCGTTCTATATATCAAAAGAAGCGTGAGCAAATTCCAGATCCAACCTCACCCGCCTTCGGCCTGTGAGCTTTTTTTAGAATCGCCAAATTCCAAAAGGAAAAAAAGTTATTTGAGACAGACTAAATTTTCCTACATAATCAATTTAATTAAATAAATTCAAAATTCAAAAAAAATAAAAAATGTTTTTTTTTTCGAGAAAAGATAATAAGGATGTCATATTTGGATTCCTCGTATTCTTGTGATCAATTTAGACATATCATTTGTCGAATTTGGAATTACGGATTTGTATATATCGTGCAATAGTTAAGAGGATTGATAGTACTATACTAACAAGAAAGAATGAGGGAGTCATGGGTAGAGTAGTGGGATGGAACTAAGAAGTTAAGCGTGCTCGGGCTAGAGTAGTGGGAGGATGCGTGACCGAGCGGGAAGTGGGCATTCAAAGATGAAAAAAAAAAAAAAAAAAAAGGAAAAAATTCTACAGCGTGTTTAGAGGTTCCTCGAATTCAAATGTTTTGAAAATTTGAAAAAATAATAATGCGAAAAAATTTATTTACGAAATTTCAAAATTTCAGACTTACTGTGTTCGCCAGCGGTAACTAGATAGCGCTGGCGAACAAGATTTGTTCGCCAGCGGTAACCCCTTACCCCTGGCGGTGTACTGCTGGCGAACACTTGTTCGCCAGCGGTAGCTTGTTTTTGTTCGTCACTGGTAAGCGTTTTCCTACTAGTGGTTAGCTCACCAGGAAGCTAATGGAGGGGACGGTGAGGCTCGAGGGGGCCTCCATCGATGGCGCCACGCGGAGGAGGCCGGCGGCCATGGCGGACGGCGGCGCGAAATCCCGGCGGATGGAGGCTTCCCGGCAAGCGAGGTTGGAGGGGGGGTAAAGATGGACGAGGCACTCCTCCTGGTGCTTTCCGTTGGGCCGGAGATGGCCGGAGTAGACGGCGATTCGCCGGCGGCGACGGTACAGAGAAGGGCTAGGTTTTGGTTCTCGGTATGAAGGTACAGAGGAGAGGAGGGAGCTCGAGAGGGAGGGAGAGCGCCCGGTCCTTATCCTCCTCGCAGGAAACGGCGACGGTGGGGATCCCCTCGCGGGATCGACGGCCGGTGCAGCGCCACAGAGCAGCTCCTACTGGTAGAGGTTGAAGATGACGATTTTGCAAAAACCCCCTAATTGTTTTGAGTTTTACAGTCTAGTCATTTTCCATTACAAAACAGAACAGAAAACTAAAATTTGAGGGCCTTTTTGTGAAGATAAAAATTGGCAAAAATATATTTTGCAAACCTCACAAAATTTCCAACCTTGCCATGTTTTTATTTGAGGTATTTGAATTATTTTCCAACACAAATTTTTGGGAACCAAAAGAAGTACTTTTTGTGGGATTTTCTTAAACCATTTAAATTCACAATTTAAATTGTTTAAAACATGGTTTAATTTTGTGGTTTCATGCATGTATGATATGAACACAACACCACACACTTTATGGTTGCAAAAAATTGGGATGTTACAAATCTACCCCCCTTACAAGAATCTCGTCCCGAGATTCCCGAAGGAGAAGAGAGAAGGAACACCGGTTTTGAACGATCTTCTCGAACCTTACGGTTCTTTTCTCGAAGAGGTTGATCCGTAGCATCTTGAAGTATTGAACGGATACTCCTTAGGTAAGAGGGAAACTCTTAGGAAATGATCTTCACGAAAATCGAGTATCCCATGGGTAACTCACGACAGGAATGTTCATAAAGAACTATTGAGTTAACAAGCATGAAACACATCAAGGTAACGGAGTGAATAGAAGATGGTTTCAAGTTTGCGGACGATTGGTCTTGAAAGGATTTAGAATATGAGCTTTGCACAAGACTTTAAATCCTTTTGGAAAAGAAAGGTTGGACAACTTCTGACATAGAGGTTTCTTCAAACAGAAAACCAAGATGGAGAGGATGGTATTGAACACCAGAACATAATACCCGTAGACGAGGGAAAACACGATAAAACAATGTAATCGTGCATCGAAGAAGATTTGATACAAGATCATGTTCACTCTTCGAAGTGGACACGGAAGATAACGGAACTTTCACTCCGTCAAAACTTTGTCGGAATCTTTGTCAAAGATCGGGATGTTACTTCACGACAGAAGATGAGTAACCAAAGGATGTTGAAACACCATATAACAGGAAGAGTTCTTGGTCACACCAGAATGATGGGTAACCAACGGGGATTGAAACACCGGAAGTAATAAGGAATCTCTTTCCTATCGTGGTTTGTACGTAACCATACATTTACCACATGGTTAAGACCCCATAGCTGAAGTAACTGACAAATTCACACAATGTGTGAGAAAAACAGAACTTCAAGTATAAACAACTTGAGAAAGGGAACTGATCAATGGGTTTACAAAACACCAAGAGATGTTCTCACGAGGAACTAGTTTTCACGAGAACTAAGGTTTTGGAGGTTCAACGGAGAGACATTGGAAGAATCAACTTCCAAGTTCTCCTTGATGTTTTAGATACAGACAACAGGCTCACGACAAGCCTTCTGTAGGTCATCAAGTCAATGTAAAACTCCTGTTTGGAAGAACGGGGAGGAAACTTGTTAGAATAAGCCAGACAGGAATTCTCACGGAGAGTGGTTGTTCTTACGGTTTCAAAGAGATATGACATTAGGCCTTCCGGCTAATTGTGTCAACCACCACATCAACCATGCCAGATTCTGAAAAGACCTAATTCAATACCCTTGAGGAAAACACCAACCATCATTGCTGCTTGAGATTCAGCTCTGGGTAGTGGTAGATAACTCAGACTCGATATATATGATCGAAGATTTTGCACCGGTTACCAACGAGATACACATGCTGGATTCTCAAGACATGGACTACGATGCCAAGCTCAAGAAGATGAGCACGATTGCATAACTCATGTATTAGCAACTTGCGAAAGACGGTTGCACCTACATGGATGACTTGCAACAAAACGCATCGGAGTCCTTGTGGGAAAGATGATAACAAAGATCACCAAGATCTTGGACTTCTTCTCTCAAGGAAAATCAGTCAGTGGCTTAGCGTGGATGCAACTTCTTCAAATCAATGGAGGTAACGACCTACCATCTCAAGAATAGTCCACACATACATGACCGACTTGGGATTATTTCCGAGGGAAACAAGGAAACTATACTCGGATCCATGGCGACAACTTTCACCATAAACACATGAACCGGAGTAGGTTGCTTCGAACATCTAGAACCCAACTTCGCGATGACACAAAGATGGTTCTCGAGAGTTTCCAACATTAGTGCCAATTTTTCAAAATGAACCTCTTGCAACTTGGAGAAAATAGGGATGTCATCGATGGGCTCGAAAACACACTTATCAAAACACTCCAAGAAGAGGGATTCATATGATATATGAACAAGGCAGAATATTGGTCAGACCAAAGGACATGAAGGTGTACCCGGTAAAACACCATGAGTGGAAACACCATCAAGATAGTCCTTGAATCTGATATTGATTTGACGATAGCCCAAATCAAATCAAGGTTGGAATGATAGCCTGTCCACGAAGGAGTTACTATCATGCTTCAACAAGATGAGAACTACACATCCCAATGCAAAGGAACAAGTTAGGAAGAGTTTATGTCTTTCAACTCTCCAAGTTGTTGTTCAGGCTCAACCAACTAGTCCAAGGTGTCTAGCGTAGTTTCTTGGAGAAAGGAGTAGTTCAAACTACCCCTTGTTTAGACATCTCGGTCAGGTAACCACCTAGTGATACTTCTAAAAAGACAACCAGAATATCACAACCCACCGGTATGTCTTGGAGTTTGGAAGGGATCCTGCTTTTCAAAGCAACTGATATGATCTTTAGAGCTTCGGCATGAACCTAACTCTCTGATCGAGAACGTGCACTAGGGTGGACAGATTTGGTAGCACAACCAACTTTAAGTAGAGACCGGGTGACGAGTAGTGCTAGGAAGGATACAGATGTTTCTTAGATTTTCCAAAGCAATAAGAATTGCTAGGAATAACTGGTACACACATCAACACATAGACCCATCATACTCAAGCATTCAAGCTTGGAGGAAGGGGAGTGAAAACGTGTAAGAGCATCACTTCATCGATAAGGCCATGAAACTCAGCACGACCTCTTGATACAAAAGAGTGTGATACTCGAAGGTAGAACAGAATAGAAGCTGTTGGAACTGCTTTAATCTGCGGATTACAAAACTTTGACCCGGTCATAGAGATGAACGAGGTACTGGAGTTTGTTTTTCCTGACATCCCAAGCTGGAATGTTTTGACAGAAAACAAGAGAAAATACATTGGAAGAATCCCACACACATATGCAACTTGGTTTCCAAACAACGGACGAAGTTCGAAAAGCAATTAAAGATTAGGAACGTGCTCTGGAAAATCCTGATATCACGTTGGATGCACGGGGTAACACTCATTTGTAGAACCCGTGCTAAAAGATCGATATAGCTGAGTTAAGAACAAAGATATGTGGATCATAAAGAACACTCTTGTCGTGATACTTTTCGATTCCAAGAGAAAGCCTACGGCTATGAGAGTTGGAATTGCCTAGCTATCCTGAGGTAAAACAGATTCTTCAGGATCTAAAGAAAATGGAACTTGGGTTAAAGGTCAGCATCCTGTACTGATGGCATGAGCATCACCTGGTTATGAAACCACATGACTCAACTCACCGCAATTCAGCACATTCCGGGACCTTCGGTTCAAGTCCAAGGTTGAAAATATCGAGAAAGGAATAACTACTATCTTAGTGTCTTGAAGGACACTATGGGTAGCAATCACGGAGTATCTTTCGAAGGACAACGATAGCTCCGGAAGAACTTGAGCAGAGGATAACAGATACATTCGAGATGAAAAGCAGATCTCGAGGTTCAGGATTTAAGACTTTGGAACATGTAAGAATGTGGAATCCACACAACCCTGAGAGACTAGGATGGAAAGGAATCTCCCAGTTGAACAACAATAACCGGAGTAAGGAACACACATGACTCTAGAAACTTTAACACTAGGTCAACTTGGGTAAAAGAACGTCTTGCCATAGAAGGCACCTAAGTTTTGAATAATCAGAACCTTTTCAAATCAAAACAGGTAAGGAGACCCAGAGTTAGAGAGATACCAGATACGGAGTAAAAAGAATCCTAAGAAGGTTTTTCACAATCCATTTCGAGTTTCAAAATAGTTTTCATAAACTCTAGACTCGACATCGACCAAGCAGTAAGGTTTTCCTACAGGAAGTCCTGCTCTGATACCAAGACTTGTCACGACCCCGGACCCAGAGATATACATACTGTTATGTGCTCCTAGACATGGACCCACAAGGGCTTCAGGGTTACCAGCCCCGGCCACAACAAACAACGGCAGGCAGACTGGATTCATCGGCACATAGTCCGGATCCCCAGTCTACTACTCCTTGTATCCATGCTAGTCATAACCAACTATGCATATCAAAGTGTCCACGAATCGAATGAAACTGAAGGAAACGGGACCAAAGCTATACAGAGATGCTATGTGTCCAGAAAGTGCAACAACAATCGAGGGTTACTGGGGTTACCTCGCCCCAGGCCGATCACATCGACAGGCGGGCTCGGACATGGATCATCGGCTCCACAACACCTCGACGGCGACAACTATGCAGGCATAGCCAAAACTGTATGACAATGAGCTCGAGACCAACAACCGATCAAAGCAGTACTCTAAACATGAAGCTTTATTAAACATGTGTTACTAGAGTATAGCTTACAAGCAAAGGTCACACGACCCAATATTACATCAGACAACGGAAGGCAAAAATTATGTTGCTAATCAACAAGAACCAAAAAGGCCTAAGGGGCCGCAACATAAGGCGACGTCCCAGCCCATAGATTCCAGGCTGCTACCCGGGAACACCGAACTACTCGTCGATGTCCACGCTGAAACACCACCGATGTGAGGAACTCCACCTGAACCAAAATTAAGCAAACCTGACTACGGGAGGTACTCAACAAGACTTAATTAACCTATTATATATCTGCTATTTCGAAAAGGGTTTCATGAAGGCTGATTTGCGTAAAGCAATCTTTGTTTTGCAAGTTGAGGAAGGAATAGCACGTCTCATGGAGTATTTTGAAAACAGATGAGAAAGCTACTCAACTACTGAGATCATCATCTTCTTGTATTCCACCAAGTCTTTCTCATACCCACACTACCTCATGCTACAAGGATCACACCTCTCGGCATCTCCGAGGAGGAACCCTTCAATCATTGTTGACAAGTTTTAGTCATTCCGTTGAAGTTATCTATGATCACAGAATCCGTTGCCAAGTCGTCCGTAACCGTGGACACGGCTTCTCAAGGAGATTTATCCCTGCAGGGGGTACACTTTACCCACACGTACCATCCGACTCTTAACGCCACATGTACGCTCGTCCATGGAGCGCGGCAGAGGGTGGCTGGCCACGACCTTTACCTTGCTCAACCCTATCCATGAGTCAACCCAAACAGGGCCACCCCGTCAACAGGGAGTTGGCCACCTCCTGACGGCACCTGTTCTGTGAGTCGGGATCAAGATCCGAGTACGTCCATCACTTGTCCCGGTCACGCCCTAAGTTTTCTCCAAATTGTTTTCTGACTCACACGCAGATGGAAAGATCAAACTACGTGACTCATGGACGTGGCCAAACAAGTTAGTTAGTCGAGCGCGGTCTGTTAGGCCCCGCGTGTGGTTGCACGCTTAGTCTTGGCTTCGAAGGCGAGAACTCGCTCCTAGGGGCATGAACAGGACAAAACGCCACAACCCATTGTGGCCTCACATCCATGCCAGTATTTAGTCAAGTTATCAAAGGTAATACAATTCACAACAACCTGACATAAATGATTCACGTATTGACCAGATTCATCAACCGGATGGATCAGATCACAACTAAGCATGGCTAAGCAAGACTCACAGGGTTTAGCGGAGCGCGCACAGGCAAACCTATAGCTGCTAGGAGCAGTGGAACAGGATATCTAGGTTATGTAGTATATAGGGGAACTCTATCTACTGACATCAAATAGTTTGGAACCGAATGCAAAGTACGAGATTCAAAACACGTTGAAACCATATATGAGCGGATAAGAGGTTATGCTTGCCTTGGTGATAAGAAAACCAGATAAAGTCTTCAGGAATAAGTGCTTGACTTGTCGGTTAATATCAAGTATTCGTCATTGGGTTGCTGGCCTTCTCTTCGGAGTCACGTTCTACCGAGAGGGAAACAACACCGAAACAAAGAAGAACAACAATCAAATATGGCATTGATGCAATGCGCAACATGTATGCATGAGCAAGTTAATGCACTGAAATAAAGCCCTAAGCATGCTCGATGAGTTGCTAGGGTTCGTATGTCAGTTATGCAATTTTAGTGAAATTATCCCGAAATAGACCCCGGAGGGGTACTTCGGGCAATTCTGGAAGTGAGTATAATTTTAAAAGCTCAAATGGGTTTAAAAACATCATAAACAGGTTGCATTTGTCATTTTGAGCAAAATGGTATATAACTTTTAATTTTCTAATTTTATTGAATAAAAACTTATTTTCTCTATTTTAAATGAATTAATTAAATTCAAATAGTGTTCAAATTTCAACTTTGGCAAACATGTATGAAAGTGACATATTTAGGTAGAGAATAATTTTTTGAACATTTTAAATATTTTCCATATTTTTCTGAGGTACAGAAATAAAGTTATTAATTATGCAAATTTTATTCATTTTCTATAATTTAAATACAGGTGGGGCCCACGTGGCATATTTTTATTCCTTTTAAAACATAGAAAACCCATGCTGACATCAGCGTGACACAAGGGTGGCATCAGCTACTCTGCTCCTCACGGGTGCACTCGAAATCCATCGAATTCGCGCGCAATTCGCGAATCCGAGCACACCACGAGGGAGAGGGGCTCGAGGGAAGCCCAGGGGTGGCGCCGGTAAGCCAAGAGGTCACCGGAAACCTCGCCGGCAAGCGACGGCGCGGCGGCGGCCATAGTTGCACGGCGACCGGGAGTTCTAGAGGGAGAGAGAGGAAACGGAGGGGTCCATGAGGACCGTTAGCTCACCAGGAAGCTAATGGAGGGGACGGTGAGGCTCGAGGGGGCCTCCATCGATGGCGGCACGCGGAGGAGGCCAGCGGCGCGAAATCCCGGCGGATGGAGGCTTCCTGGCAAGCGAGGTTGGAGGGGGGGGTAAAGGTGGACGAGGCACTCCTCATGGTGCTTGCCGTTGGGCCGGAGATGGCCGGAGTAGACGGCGATTCGCCGGCGGCGACGGTACAGAGAAGGGCTAGGGTTTGGTTCTCGGTATGAAGGTACAGAGGAGAGGAGGGAGCTCGAGAGGGAGGGAGAGCGCCCGGTCCTTATCCTCCTCGCAGGAAACGGCGACGGTGGGGATCCCCTCGCGGGATCGACGGCCGGTGCAGCGCCACAGAGCAGCTCCTACTGGCAGAGGTTGAAGATGACGATTTTGCAAAACCCCCCTAATTGTTTTGAGTTTTACAGTCTAGTCCTTTTCCATTACAAAACAGAACATAAAACTAAAATTTGAGGGCCTTTTTGTGAAGATAAAAATTGGCAAAAATATATTTTGAAAACCTCACAAAATTTCCAACCTTGCCATGTTTTTCTTTGAGGTATTTGAATTATTTTCCAACACAAATTTTTGGGAACCAAAAGAAGTACTTTTTGTGGGATTTTCTTAAACCATTTAAATTCACAATTTAAATTGTTTAAAACATGGTTTAAATTTGTGGTTTCATGCATGTATGATATGAACACAACACCACACACTTTATGGTTGCAAAAAATTGGGATGTTACAATGTGGGTCAGTCCGACTTGCTAAACTCTTTAGCCAAGTCCGTGAACGTTGGAATAGCATCACCATGCCCATGAAAAGTGGAACCGAGTCATCAGCCAACTCTCACATTAGTCTAGGGTGTGTGTCCAGCACAACCTTAATGACCAAGGACAATTTAGTATGAACAACATGAATACATAGTTCCACAATCGAATCACATATTCAATGATATATATCAGATGTTCAACACAAGGACAACTTAATAACTTTATGAATACAGTGGGAATTACATCATACATGATTGCCTCTAGGGCATATTCCCAACAGTCTCCCACTTGCACTAGAGTTAATCAGCCTGGCATCATATGCCTAGGCATCGAATGCCCATGCCTCCCGTGTGCGCCTCATGCTTAGGCTGTGGTAGCGCCTTTATCAACGGATCTGCAATATTTGCATCCGTGTGTATTTTGCATAACTTGATATCACCTTGTTCGACAAACTGGCGAATGAGGTGATACCGCATGAGTATATGTTTGTTCTTCTGGTGTTGTCTAGGTTCCTTGGCCTGTGCGATAGCACCATTGTTGTCACAATATACGTCCAAAGGATTGGACGTGTAACACCCCAATTTTGCTAACAAAAGTGTGTGGTGTTGTGTTCATCTCATAGATGCATGAAACCAAAAATTTGAATCATGTTGAAACAATTTAAGTTGTTAATTTAAATGGTTTGAGAAAATTACCACAAATAGTACTTAATTTGGTTTCCAAAGTTTTGTTTTGAAAAATAATTCAAATACACCAAAGCAAAACATGGTTTTTTTTGGAAATTTTATAAGCTTCCCAAAAAGTATTTCTGCCAAATTTTCTTCTCACGAAAAGGTCCTTAAAACTTTGTTTTGGTTCTGTTTTAAAAAGGAAAGGGACCTTTCGGCAAATTCTTGGAAGTCCAGGGGGTTTTTGTAATTTTTTTATTTTCTTTTCTCTCTTTCTTCTAGCTCCAGCCAGAAGGCAGGAGCTGCGTGGCAGGGCTGCCGATGCCGTGGATAGAGCCGAGAGGGAGGCATCCTAATCCTTCCTCCTCCCTCTGCCCCCGCTCACGCACTCCCTTCCTCTCTGCATCTCCTCCCGAAAACGGAACCCTAACCTACTGTTCTCCGGCCGCCGCCTCGGGCCGCCGTCTCCGGCCACCCCTGCACGAACGGAGACCACCACGAGCTTCTCCATGGACTCCTACGCCTCCTGGATGAGCCTCGCTTGCCGGGATTCCCCCACTCGCCGGAATCGGGCCGTCTTCTCCATGGCCGGCCGCCGTCGTTTCTTCACGGCATCGCCCACTCCGGCCCCGATTCGACCAACCAACCACTCCTTCGCGGTCTTGGTGAGCTCCTGAGCACGTAGGTGCTCTCCTCCATCCCCTCCCCCTCTGGTTCTTCCCAGCGGCATGCACCACCGTCCGCCGCCGCGCGGATGGTCACCGGCGCCAAGTCCGGCGACCCTTTGGTCCTTCCGCCGCCACCCCTAAACTCCCCTTGAGCTCCTCTATCCCTTGGTATAGTTTGATTCCTAATTTGCGCGCGAATTTCGTCGATTTGGAGTTCATCTGTGAAGATCAGGTAGCGGTGACGTCATCATCGCATCATCATGACGTCAAAACTCTGTTTTGTCTTTTTCAGAAAATGGTTAATAATAAACAGAAAATAGTTAAAGTTAATAATTGAATAACTATTAAGATATTAACCATAAAAATAAAGTAAAAATATGGTTTTGATCAGAAAAAGATGCTTTATCCAAATATGTCATTTCCACATATATTTGACAAAGTTGACTTTTGACCATTATTTAATATTACTTAAATCATTTAAATATAGAAAATAAGTTTTTATTCAATAAAATTAGAAAATTGAAAGGTATATACCATTTTCCTCAAAATGACATATGCAACCTAGTTATGGTGTTTTCAAACCTATTCGAGCAACTAAAATGGTACTCACTTTCAGAATCGTCCGAATTGCCCCTCCGGGGTATATTTCGGGATAAATTCAGTAAAAATGCCTAACTGTCGTATGAAACCTAGAAACCCAACAAACATGTTTAGGGCTTCTCTTTAAGTGCATTAACTTGCTCATGCATACATGTTGCGCATTGCATCGATGCCATGGTTGATTGTTCTTCTTGTTTCGGTGTTTGTTTCCCCCTCGGTAGAACGTGACTCCGAAGAGAAGGCCAGCAATCCAATGGCGAATACTTGATCCTAACCGACAAGTCAAGCACTTATCCCTGAAGACTTTCTCTGGTTTTCTTGAAGCAAGGCAAGCATAACCTCTTATCTGCTCATATATGATTTCGAAAGACTTTTGGTTCTCGTGCATTGCATTCGATTCCAATGTATCTTGAGTCAATAGATAGATTTATCCTATTTATTTGCATAACCCAGATATCAAGATTCAATGCTCCTAGCAGACATAGGAGTTGTTTGTGTGTATCGCCAGAGCCTCAAATATGCCATGCTTAGTCATCCATGTCTATTGATCTCTGCTCCATCCGGTTGATGAATCAGAGTTGCGAATGAATCTAGTATGGTAGGATGTTGTGGAATTTAAGAGAATTTGATTAATATGATTTAAAGGTGTGGATGACGAGATCACAGAGGGTCTGTGGTGGTTGTCTCGTTCATGCCCCTTGGAGCGAGTTCTCGTCTTCGAGCCAAGACTGAGCGTGCATCCACACGAGGGATTGGATTCCCCTCGGTCTTAACTTGCCTAGTTTGTTCCATGAGTTGCCTAGTTCGGGCTTTCCATTTGGATTTGCGGGGATGTTAAAAACGTTTACAAAACTAGGACGTAGCGGTGCAACAGCCTGTGGCGAGACAGTAGTTGAAGCACCACTCACAACGATAGAGACCCGGCAGGAGATGGCCACTCCCTATTGGCGGTCCATCTCTACTCGGAGCGACTCATGCAATAGGCGAAGCAAGGGAAAGGTCGTGGTCGACCTCCATATGCCGGCACTTCCCGGAATAGTGCTAATGATCTGGCATTAAGAGTTGATTGATACGTGTGGTTAAAGTTGTACACCCCTGCAGGGTTAAATCTTTTCGAAAAGTCATGTCCGCGGTTAAGGACGACTTGGTGACGGATTCTGTGATCATAGACAACTTAAACGGAATGATTAAAACTTGCTGATAACGAGTGAAGGATGCCTCATCGCAGATGCCGAGAGGGGTTACCTTGTAGAGTGAGTTACCGGAACAACTTGAGGTGGTGATCTTTGAAGCACGAGGTGCTGATATGATTCGGTGGATTAAAAAGATGATGATTTCAGTAGTTGAGTAGCTTTCTCATCTGTTTTCAAAATACTCTATGAGACGTGCTATTCCTCCCTCAACTTGGAAACAAAAATGGCCTTACGCAAAATAACCTTCATAACTCTTTCTAAAAGAAGCAGATATATAATAGGTTAACTAAGTCTTGTTGAGTACCTCCCGTACTCATGTTTGCTTCAACTTGGTTCAGGTGAAGTTCCTCAGTTCGGTGGTGTTTCAACGTGGACATCGACGAGTAGTTCGGGGTTCCCAGGTAGCAGCCTGGAATCTATGGGCTGGGACGTCGCCTTATGTTGTGGCCTCTTAGGTCTTTTTGGTTCTTGTTGTTTAGCAACATAATTTGCCTTCCGTTGTATGATGTAATGTTGGGTCATGTGACCTCTGCTTGTAAAGCTATACTCTAGTAACACCTGGTTATTAAAGCTTCATGTTTAGAGTACTGCTTTGATCGGTTGTTGGTTTCGAGCTGATCGTTATACAGTTTTGGCTATGTCTGCATAGTTGTCGCAGTCGAGGGGTTGTGGAGTCGATGATCCATGTCCGAGCCCGCCTGTCGATGTGATCGGCCTGGGGCGAGGTAACCCCAGTAACCCTCGATTGTTGTTGCACTTTCTGGACATATAGCAGCTCTGTATAACTTTGGCCCCGTTCCTTCAGTTTCATCCGACTCGTGGGCGCTTGGGTATGCATATTTGGTTATGACTAGCATGGATACAAGGAGTAGTAGACCGGGGACCCAGACTACGTGCCGATGAATCCGGTCTTCCTGCCGTTGTTTGTTGCGGCCGGGGCTGGTAACCCTGAAGCCCTTGTGAGTCCATCGTTAGGAGCACATAACAGTATGTATATCTCTGGGTCCGGGGTCTGACAAGAGTTGGTATCAGAGCAGGATTGCCTGTAGGAAAACCTTATTGCTTGGTCGATGTCGAGTCTAGAGTTTGTGAAAACTACTTTGAAACTCGAAAATGGATTGTGAAAAACCTTCTTAGAATTATTTTTACTCCTTACCTGGTATCGCTCTGACTCTGGGTCATCTTACCTGTTTTGATTTGAAAAGGTTTTGCTATCCTTCTAGTCATTCAAAACTCAGGTGCCTTCTTTGGCAATGACGTTTTCACCCAAGTTGACCTAGTGTTAAAGTTTCTAGAGTCGTGTGTGTTCCGTACTCCGTTGTTTCTCTTAAACCGGGAGATTCTCTTCCAATCATAAACTCTCAGAGTTGTGTGGATTCTACATTTCTATATGTTCTATGTCTTAAAATCCTGAACCTCGAGATTTCCTTTTCATCTCGAATGTATCCGGTATCCTCTGCTCAAATCTTTTCGGAGTTTTGTTCGCTTTTGAAAGATCCTTCATGATTGCTATTCATGGTGTCCTTCGAGGCACTCATATAGTAGTTACTCCTTTCGTTGTGATTTTAATTCTTGGACTTGAACCGAAGGTCCCGGAATGTGCTGAATGGTGGTGGGTTGAATCACGTGGTTTGGTAACCATGTGGTGCTCACGCTATCAGTACCGGATGCTGACCTTTAACCCAAATTCCTTTTTGTTGGATCCTGAGGAATATCTTCCACCTCAGGATGGCTAGGTAGTTTCAAGTCCAATAGCCGTAGGATTTCCCTTGTAATCAAGAAGGGATCACAACAAGAGTGGTCATCATGAAATCCACATCTTCGTTCTTAGTTCAGCTATGTCGATCTTCTAGCATGGGTTTTACAAAAGAGTATCACCTGTGCATTTCCCATGGCCTCTGGATTTTCCGGAGCATGTTCCTATCTTCCAGTTGCTCTCAAGTCTCCATCCGTTCTTTTGAAACCAAGTTGCATATGTGTGTTGGATTGATCCAATGCATTTGCTCTTGTTTTCCGTCAAAACATTCCACCTTGGAATGTCAGGAGAAACAAACTCCAGTACCTCGTTCATCTCTAGGACCAGGTCAAAGTTTTGTAATCCATAGATTAAAGAAGTTTTATCAGTTTCTGTTCTGTTCTACCTTCGAGTAACACACTCTTAAATATCAAGAGGTTGTGTTGTGTTTCATGGCCTTATTGATGAAGTGATGCTCTTACACGTCTTCACTCACCCTTCTTGGGTGTGTGTTGAGGTGTGTATCAGTTATTCCTAGCAATTTCTACTGCTTCGAAAAATCTAAGAAACCTCTGTATCCTTCTTAGCACTACTGGTCACCCAGCCTCTGTTTGAACTTGACTGTGTCACCAAATCCGTTCATGCCGGTGCACATTCTTGGTCAAAGAGTTAGGTTAATACCGATGCTCTCAAGATCATATCGGTTGCTTTGAAAAGCAAGGTTCCTTTTCGAACTTCAAGACATACCGGTGGTTCGGGATATTCTGGTTGTCTTTCCACAAGTATCACAAGGTTGTTACCTGACCGTTATGTCTAAACAAGGGGTAACTTGAAATACTCCTCTCTCTCTAAGAAACCGTGATGGATATCCTGAATTAGTTGGTTGAGCTTAAAACAATAACTTGGGGAGTTGAAAGACAAAAGCTCATCCTAACTTGTTCCTTTGGAATGGGATATCTAGTTCTCATCTTGTTGAAGCATGATAGTATCTCTTCAATGGACATGCTGTCATTCTACCTTTGATCTGATTTGGGATATTGTCAGATCAAGACTAGATTCAAAGACTATCTTGATGGTGTTTTCACTCATGGTGTTTGGCCGAGTATACCTCATGTCCTTTGGTCTGACCAATGTATTGCCTTGTTCATATATCATATGAATCCCTCTTCTTGGAGTGTTTCGATAAGTGTGTTTTCGAGCCCATCGATGATATTCCTATTTTCTCCAAGTTGCGAGAGGCTCATGTTGAACAAATGGCAACAATGTTGGAAACTTCCGAGAAACATGTTTGTGTCATCACGAAGTTTGTGTTCTGGGTGTTCGAAGTAACCTACTCCGGTTCATGTGCTTATGGTGCAAGTTGTCGCCGTGGATCCGAGTAGAGTTTTCTTGTTCCTTCGGGAATAACTCCAAGTCGGTCATGTATGTGTGGACTACGCTTGAGATGGTTGGTTGTTACCTCCATTCCTCGAAGAGGTTTGCATCCACACCCAGTCTTTGACTGAATGATCGTTCGTTAAAATAGAAGAAGTTCAAAAGAACTTCGTTAGCTATGTATCATCTTCCCAACCAGGACTTTGATGTGTTTTGTTGCAAGTAATTCATGTAGGTGCAACCGTCTTTCGTAAGTTGCTAATACATGAGTTCTGCAATCTCGCTCATCTTCTTGAGCTTGACATCGTAGTCCATATTTTGAGAATCCAGCATATGTATCTCGTTGGTAAACGGTGAAAATCTCTTCGCTCAAACATACCGAGTCTGAGTTATCAGCCCACTAACTAGAGCTGAATCTCAAGCAGCAACGATGGTTGGTGTTTCCTCAATAGTACTGAGTTAGGTCCATTATAAAACACGGCATGGTTGATGTTGTGGTTGACACAATTAGCCGTAAGGCCTAATTCCATATCTCTTTGAGTCCGTAAGTACAACCACCCTCCGTGATAATTCTTGTGTGGTTAATTCTGACCAGTTTTCCCACCCCGATCTTCCAAACCGGAGTTCTACATTCACTTGATTACCTATAGAAGGGTTGCCATGAGCCTGCTATCGGTATCTATAACATCCAGGATAACTTGGAAGTTGGTTTTTCCAATATCTCTCTGCTGAACCTCCAAAACCATTGTTCTAGTGGACACAAGTTCATCACGAGAATCATCTCGTGGTGTTTTGTAACCGCCTTTGATCAGTTCCCTTCTTCAAGTTTTTTTTTGTACTTGAAGTTATGTTTATCTCACACATTGTGTGAATTTGTCGGTCACCTCAGCCATGGGATCTTAACCATGTGGTAAACGTATTGCTACGTCAAACCCACAATAGGAAAGAGATTCCTCATTCCTTCCGGTGCTCCAATCCTCATTGGTTACTCATCCTCATGGTGTAACCAAGAATACCTCCTTAATTACGGTGTTCCAACATTCTTTGATCGCTCATATTCTGTCGTGAAGTAACACTAGTAGGGAAAAGGCTACCGCAGGCGAACCAATTTATCCTACCGCAGGCGAATGTCTGTTCGCCTGGGACCACCTCGCCAGCGGTAATGACTTACCGCAGGCGAACAACCAAATGCGCCTGGGGTATCTTGACATACCCCAGGCGAACAGGAGTTATGCGCCTGGGGTAATCCTCTTACCTGAGGCGAACAAGCGCTGTGCGCCTGGGGTACATGTTCGCCTGGGGTATGCTTCCCTGTTCGCCTGGGGTATGGTTTTGCTGTGTCAAAAAATAAAAGAAACGAAAATAACAGAATTACAGCAAATTGACAGTAATAAATATGAAAATGACAGCAAAATAACAGAAATATTTCGATCATCACCAAATAGTCTCGAAACGAATAGTTTAGTTACAAGCATAGTTCAAACACTAGGAGTACATAGTCCAAACAAATCGATAGTTTAGTTATCTAGACAAGCAAAACAACAAGTAGCATCAACACTAGGAGTACAAGGAGTATAAGCACGGCGATGGCGAATGTGGTCATCCGGGCCCTCGTCTTCTCCGTCTTCTCTCTCGCTAGGTAAGTGGCGTATCGAGCTTCCGCCTCCACCATGGTCTTGTACCCCTTGTAGCTGTTGCCGCTGAAACCGTGCACCTGTCTTCGGCATTGGTCCCAGTCGTCGTAGACTCCGGGAACCCTACCGACATACACAACATACCATGTCATCTGTGCATAGGACAAAAATACGAGTTTAGCATCGAAAGTGATAATAGACCGCAAATAACTATCAAAAAATAGAAGCATCAAGGTTTACGAATAAAACACGACAAATAAAGGTCTAAAAGTTATATGATGCAAGTGTATACTAACATTTTGTCAATCCTATATTCTCGGCGGGAACGGACGAACGCCTTGTAGCGTGTTGAATGTCCGGGTGTCACGTTGCTCTCGTAGGTGTGCTTCTATGTCACGGTTGCTCGGTGGTGCGTGGCCGTGGAAGAACAAGCCACCCCGAGTGATGACATCCGACGAGAGTATCGTGCAGATCCTCCGCTGGATGCGACGGAACTCAGCCCGCACATATTCATCGGTGGTGTTGGCCATTTTTGTGGTCAGGTCTCGGAGATCACTTGGTAGATGGGCCTGTTGGGCATCCTTTAAGTACTCCCTCATCTGAAAGATGACATACCAGGCTTCCAACTCAGATTCTTGCTCCGATTGCTTGAGGCAGGGGAAGTTTGCTACGTGGGTGCACACGTAGGCGCCTCGGACTATTTTCTCCTTTTTTAGGGGCTTGCCTAAATCGGCGGCGAAGCCGTTGAGGGCACTATTAAGAACAGCTCTTATGTCGGTGTAGTCCTTCTGCACCGCCCTACCCGCATCAAGATAAGTGCATTGTGACCAATGCGGTTCCATGACGATGAGTACGCATCCTCCGTTTCTGCGCAGAACATTTCGAACAAGAGCCATCAATATCATCAATCGGAATACTAAGGAGATTCTAGAAAGAATGTAACGACGTGAAGCGGAGAGGACTACTTACTTGGGAAAGTATGGCATGAGAATGGCGTTCTTATCCTTGTTATCTATCAAAAACCCCGTTATGTAAGTCGTGATAAGAACTCGGTCCGCATGTGACCGCAAGTAGTCCTCATTCATGTAGTACGGGTCCATAATCGCCATGTGCGGGGTATTCTCCATGACCATATCATGCGCCATGCTGAGCGATACCAGGCGGACAATGCTTCGGTCGAGCTTACCCAAGTGGAAGACCCTGAATATGTCTTCGTATCTGATGAAGAACACCTCTGCGGGATTTGAATCCACAAAGCCCAAGGATCGGGGCACCTTGACCACGTATAGCGGGTAGGAGGGATGTTTCTCACGTAGAAGTTCATTCTCTTTGAACAAAATCCCGTCTTGGATGGTCCTCATGTCACCACCCATGACAGCGACAACCTCTGCCGGCAGCATCGGCTCACCCATCTCATGCACCTTCCTCCACGGGACGGCGGGCGGCAAACGGTCCAGGACTCGGGAGACCGCTGGCTGGCTACTAGAGGAGGCACCACCTTTCTTCTTGTTGCCCGGCCTCTTCCGATTCTTCTTCGGCCTCAAGCAGATGGGAGTGCCGCTTTGTTTTACCGCCTCCGCGGCCGTAGCACGGAGTGTATTCGGGGTAACCAGCGTAGGCTGTGGAGCCGTAAAGGCCGTCTGCTCCTCGGGAGTTTCTTGGGAATAGGTTAGCTTCTTCTGTATATCCGGTTTTCTGGTGGGTAACTCAGAAGAACCGCCCTCTCCGCCATCTACCTTCTTCTGGATATCAAGAGTTCTGGCGGGTAACTTCGGAGGAACCGGCTTCTCGCCATCCAACTGATTTATGAAATCGTCAATGGGAGCAAGTTCAATATCCATGTACTCGTCATGGGTCTCATGCTCGTGATGTTGCTCGTCATTGGACGTCTCGTGCTCGGGAGGAGGAGGATCCACCGGAGGTGGAGAGAGGACATTGCCATGTTGGACCTTGTCTTGTTGGCTTGCCGCGGGCGCAACCGGTGTAGTGGTGACGGTCATGGCTTGGCTTGGCGCCGACCCTGACGTCGTGTTCAGCCGAATAAGGGCTTTCGGCCATAGCAAGATTTGATTGTCCAGTTGGCCGAGATTCAGCTCGCTGTCGGCATCGGCGGGTTGATTAGGAGGATACAAGTTCTCGAATCCCGGTAGCACCAGATCGACGCGAACCCGAAGCTCGTTGTCCGGTATATCTCTGCAATGGTACTTGCGGGATAGTGGCTGCAAGATGCTCCCCTTTGCAACATCCTTCAACTCGCTGCCCACTTTTAGCAGGAAGGTGCATCCCGTCGCGTCAGCCTGCGATAACATGCATGGATAGGTCAGAGAGTAGGGTTATATTGAACTGGCTACAGCTTTTGAGACGGTCAATAATTTACCGTGAGGGCATTGAGCTCGGCTAACGTCGACGGACCACAGGTGATGGTGGGCTCGTCGAGCAACGGGGTGGTGGCCGCGCCGGACACGGCCGACGGTCCATCGGGGGCAGGCGCGTCGGGCACGGCCGACGGTCCATCGGGGGCAGGCGCGTCGGGCACGGCCGACGGTCCATCGGGGGCAGGCGCGTCGGGCACGGCGGGGGCGACAGGCACGGCCGACGTCGACGGACCACCGGCGGCGGCCGCGGCGGGCACGACCAACATCGACGGTATGTTGAACGTCGGTAACGGCCCCTGTGAGCCGCCGGCGATGTAGCCACATATTTTTTCAAATACGGCTGGGATGAGCGCATTCATCTTTTCCCCCACCGTTCTCTCAATCTTCTTCTCCATGTTTGTTTCCAAGTCATGGACCTTCTTCTTCAGCTCCTCCGTCTCCTCGCTCTTCTTCGCCGCCCGCGACTCCTTAGTGCTGGGCTCAGCCAAGCCATAGTTGGCGTGCTTCTTATTAAGTCCGCCGCCGGTGATACGACCTAAGTGCGGCCTTTTCAGAGGGTCCTGGCTCTTTGCCTTGTTGTACCCCCTGATGAAAGGCTTATCCCACGCGACTTTGGCCGTCGACGTCTGCGACGAGGAAGATTCAAGTTGTTGTTCTTCTAGCTGCAGAAGCAACATATAAACGGTTTAGAATTGGTTTCGTACTAGAATGAAATCATGGACTTGATGATGATGAGTTGCATGAAATGGTAAATTTCTTACCACTAGCTTCTCAACATTCTTCACGCTATCGTCCGTGACCAAAATAACACCCTCCACCATCTTCGGGTCCGAGACAAGTTCCCCGGTCGGAGTTACTTTTCTGTACCTCGACCTCATGAATTTCTGGAATTGCGGGTCATGGGCATACTTGGCGTAAGGGTTCTCAATCCCTTTTTCAATGTAGGCCTGGTCCTCTTTCGCCCAAACTGGCTCCTTCCCGTCGTAGCCACGACAGCCGAGATTGTGGTGACCGATGTTCTTCGACGCTAGATCCTTCCCCCATCCCGTTTGCTTCTTAGTGACATCAAGCGACTCATTATCTAGAAAAGTCTTGAAGTCATCGGGCGTAATCCGCGGGAAGTGGCGATGGATCTCTTCGAATGGTGTCGATTCCTTAATCATCGCCCTCACCATAGTCTTGTAATTGCTCAGGGCTTTGGTGAATCTAGTGAGGGCGAGTTTGTTCACGAGGTTGCCCTTCAGATTCTCGTTGTTGTAGGGGGGAGGGAACTCGTACCGCGTGTGCAGCCTCGAGATGAGTTGGGCGCGCAGAGTTAGTTTCTTCTTGAGAGTCGGCTCGTACATTGACGACGTCTCGAAGTATCGCGCCAAGTTGGAGGAAGTACCCCTTCACAAGGTCCAATGGCATTAGAGGCGTGCCACTGGAAGGGTCCACCTCCGTGAATTTCTCTCGAACGATGCCGACCTTGTTCGGAGCTCGCTTCCGACGCTTGTTTCCCGTCGTGCTGCTCCCTGAGGGACCCCCGGCGCCACTATCAGTGGTTTCCTCCTCGCCACCGGTGAGCCCGTCATCATTGAGGGGATCGACATCAGGGTCAGTTTGTGTCCGATCTTCCTCTTGCGACTCTCGGGCCATAAGGATGTAGTGGTCCAATAAAGCCGGATCCGTAGTAGAAGAAGACATGCCCTAGCTAGCAGTAGACAAAACGTATACTGTTAGTCACCGGAAAAATTCGGCGTGACCTCGGCTATATATAAATGGTCATGCCGGAGTGCCAGAAATTCGCCGGAACGGAAATGAATCAACGTTCCGACAAAACATTGGCACTCAATGTACCTGCGACAGAAATTGAATGCACACATATGCATGGCCACAAAAACAGTTCCTTGCATTGCTGTCATCACATGGCACAAAAACTCCCAGGAAATTCATATATCATGCCAAAAAAACCTTCATATATATTGATCAAAGTAAAATACTGCACTTAATTAATAACAAATCACGGAGAATTCTAGCAGTGTCCAAAGCTTCAGTGTTCTATTCACATGTAATTAGTAGGTGATTCAGCTAGTGTAAGAAATATAGCATTTTATACTATGAGCTGAACTACCAGAATCCAGAAATAATGGTACATGATCAGATCCAGTTGTAGCTAAAGCATGTAGCAGCAGTAGTACTATGAGGGCGTTGGAAGAGGGGGAGGGGGGGCTGACCTGGGTTCGTCGTGGGCGTGGGCGACGGCGGCGTGGGTGACGACGGCCGGCGTGGACGACGACGATGAGAGGGACGGCGCGCGCGCGGCGTGCTCCCGCTCCTCCTGCCCTGCTGCTCCCGCTCCTCCTCCGCTGCTGCTCCTGCTCCTCCTCCTGCTGCTGCTCCTGCTCCTCCTCTTGCTCGACAACGACGACGGCGGCGTGCGATGAGAGAGGCGACGGCGTCGTGCGATGAGAGAGGCGACGGCGGCGTGCGGTTAGGGCTCGATATGAAACAGAGTGATTATGCGGGTTGTGAGTTAGCAGATCGAGTACTTACAGGCGCACAACGAGTGAAATGCGCCTGCGCTATCCCTTACCCCAGGCGAACAAAGGGATGTGCGCCTGCGCTAATGTTCTTAGCGATTCGTTTTGCGCGGGCCCACAGAGGTATACCCCAGGCGCACATATTGGAAAATGCGCCTGCGCTAAGCATTAGCACCGGTTTGTATAACAAACCGGTTCTAAAGGAGTGTCCCCTGGGCCCAGGGGACATACCTTTAGAACCGGTTTGTGATACAAACCGGTTCTAATGTTCTTGGCTCGATCCCTGTTATGCCCGGCCCCACAGATCCATACCGCAGGCGCGTTATCTAGATAATGCGCCTGCGGTAAATTTCGTAGGATTTTGGTTTGCGCGGTCCCACATGGCATTACCCCAGGCGCATGTCCTGTGAAAAGCGCCTGTGATATATATTACCCCAGGCGCGTTTTCTCGATGATGCGCCTGTGCTAAGATTTTCTAAATTACACAGCCCCACCCCGGCCTGGGACACATCGAGCAATACGAATGCTATAATATGTGGCTCCCCCACGTTGGTTTTCACTTAAAAAATACATACATATGAATGTTAACATGTGCAAAAATATTTAATATATGTCGCATCGAGCGTAAATAGATTGGTTTAGCGAGATACCGCAAGTGTTTCTCTCTAAAAACACATTTTAATATATGTTTGCTGCTCTGATTGCCAAACGGATTGAGACCGTCGGTGCTCGCACCAAGCCTGATATGATGTTCCTTGGGTCGTTCCCGAATTCCTCATCGAATGCGTCTAATGCTTTCCACTGACATGCATCCGAAGGGTGTGTTAGCACTGGTTTTTCAACACGTTCTGGATCGCTCAGGGCATCTCCAGCCGTTGCGCCCCCCAGGGCCCAAAACGCCGCCGTTTTGGGGCCGCCGCGGCGCTAAACGGCGCTATTCTGGAACCTGGGGGGGCGCGTTTCCCAGTCGCGTCCCGAGCCCAAGAACCGGCCCAAACAAACGCAAAATGAAAACAGGCGAAATTTTATTGAAATTCGAAAACTGCGTACATGCATATTCGGCGCGAATTTAAGCTAGTACGAAAAATTTAAACTAAACATAGGAAATTTAAACTACTCGATGACTGCTCCGCCTACGCATCGTCGTCTTCATCAGCGCCGTCGTCGTGGCGGTGCTGGTTGGAGGGGCCGGCTCCGTCCTGGCTCGCCGCGGCGAGACGGCGTTGCTCCGCCCGCTCCGCTCGGGCCTGCAGGCGCAGCCGGTGCAGCTGCGCCTGCTCGGAGGGCAGGCGGTTGCGCCGCCGCTCACTCTGCAGCGCAACCTGCCGCCGGTCGGCCTCGTAGAGGGCGATGATGCCCTCCTGCTCGACGGAGGCAGCACGCTGGGCCATCTGGCGGCGCACCGCTTGCGCCGCCTCCTCCCGCTGGTGCGCCCCCAAGGAGGCACGAACGGCGGCCGCCTCCGCCGCCGTCGCGGCCTGCTCGAGGACGCCGCGCACCTCGCGGTACGCGTCCTCGTTCTGCGAGGTCTCGAACGAGTGCAGCCCGGCGTGCTGCTCGGGCCACACTGGTTGCCTCCTCACCTCGCGTCTCCAGTGGCGGGCGGCTCGCCGCGCTTCTCGCGCCTCGTCGTACTCGGGTGGCTGCTCCGGCGCCACCGGCTCCGGCGCCACCACCTGCGGCTCCAGCGCCGCTTGCTGCGCTGGCTGCAGCTCGTCGTCGTCGCTCTCGGGCCCCGCGTCCCAGAGGTTCTCCATTGCGGCGAGGTTCGAGGGTGGAGAAGAAGGGTGGAGAAAGAATGGCGAGGAGGGAGTCGAGACTGTGCGTACGGGGAGGGGGCGGGCACCATTTTTTATACTACTCGCGGGCCAGTCGCCGCGCCGCGCGTGTCGCCGCTGCCGCCCCGCCATTAATCCGGTGGACTTTGACTGGGGCGCATGCACTGGCCGGCCGCCTTTGACGGCGCGGGGGTTTCTGTTCCCGCGTTTAATGGCGGGGGTTTCTGTTCCCGTGTTTAATGGCGCGTTCTGGGAAGCGCCTGCGCTAAGTGGT
This sequence comes from Alopecurus myosuroides, assembly GCA_028641055.1. Taxonomy (NCBI): domain Eukaryota; kingdom Viridiplantae; phylum Streptophyta; class Magnoliopsida; order Poales; family Poaceae; genus Alopecurus; species Alopecurus myosuroides. Next base: position 92,704,834 of record CM054062.1, on the reverse strand, counting down.
GCTACCCCAGGCTATTCTTTGTCCCAGGCGAACTACTTACACGTGCGCCTGCGCTAAAGGGAGCTACCCCAGTCCACTTTTTACCCCAGGCGCTTCGGTACGTACTCGCCTGTGGTATCTGTTATACCGCAGGCGAACTGATATGCGATTCGCCTGCGGTAAAGGAAGCGTGCCAGCGTCGGCCGTGGTTGGCCCTGCCACACTTTACCCCAGGCGCTTCCGGTTTCTGTTCGCCTGGGGTAACTGGCCTACCCCAGGCGCACCTACTTTCTCTTCGCCTGCGCTAATTAACCCAGGCGCACCGTTTTCCTTGTTCGCCTGTGGTAGGATATGCTGCTATAAGCAAATCTCTAGTAGTGTAATATCCCGATCTTTGACAAAGTTTTCGACAAGATTCGATGGAATGGAAGTTTTGTGTCCACTCCGAGGAGTGAACATGATCCTGTATCCAATCCTCTTTGACGCACGAATTACAGTGTTTTCTCGTGTTTTCCCTCGTCTACGGATATTGCTTTGTGATATCCCAGACAATCCTTTCCATCTTGGGTTTCTGTTTGAAGAAACCTCGATGTCCTAAGTTGTCCAACTTTCTTTTCCAAAGGGATTTAAAGTCTTGTGCAAAGCTCATATTCTAAATCCTTTCAAGAACAATCATCCACAAACTTGAAACCTTCTCATATTCCCTCCGTTACCTTTGATGTGTTTCATGCATGTTAACTCAAAAAAGTTTTTTAAGAACATTCCTGTTATGAGTTATCCATGAGATACTCGATCTTTGTGAAGATCAGTTCCTAAGAGTTTTCCCTCTTACCTAAGATGTATCCGTACAATAATACACGATGCTACGGATCAACCTCTTCAAGAAGAGAACCGTAAGGTTTGAGAAGATCGTTCAAAACCGGTGTTCCTTCTTACTTCTCCTTCGGGAATCTCGGGACGAGATTCTTGTAAGGGGGTAGATTTGTAACACCCCAATTTTGCTAACAAAAGTGTGTGGTGTTGTGTTCATCTCATACATGCATGAAACCAAAAATTTGAATCATGTTGAAACAATTTAAGTTGTTAATTTAAATGGTTTGAGAAAATTACCACAAATAGTACTTAATTTGGTTTCCAAAGTTTTGTATTGAAAAATAATTCAAATACACCAAAGCAAAACATGGTTTTGTTGGAAATTTTATAAGCTTCCGAAAAAGTATTTCTGCCAAATTTTCTTCTCGCGAAAAGGTCCTTAAAACTTTGTTTTGGTTCTGTTTTAAAAAGGAAAGGGACCTTTCTGCAAATTCTTGGAAGTCCAGGGGGTTTTTGTAATTTTTTTACTTTTCTTTTCTCTCTTTCTTCTAGCTCCAGCCAGAAGGCAGGAGCTGCGTGGTAGGGCTGCCGATGCCATGGCCACCTCCTGCTTGGCCTCTGCCGTGGATAGAGCCGAGAGGGAGGCGTCCTAATCCTTCCTCCTCCCTCTGCCCTCGCTCACGCACTCCCTTCCTCTCTGCATCTCCTCCCGAAAACGGAACCCTAACCTACTGTTCTCCGGCTGCCGCCTCGGGCTGCCGTCTCCGGCCACCCCTGCACGAACGGAGACCACCACGAGCTTCTCCATGGACTCCTACGCCTCCTGATGAGCCTCGCTTGCCGGGATTCCCCCACTCGCCGGAATCGGGCCGTCTTCTCCACGGCCGGCCGCCGTCGTTTCTTCACGGCATCGCCCACTCCGGCCCCGATTCGTCCAACCAACCACTCCTTCGCGGTCTTGGTGAGCTCCTGAGCACGTAGGTGCTCTCCTCCATCCCCCTCCCCATCTGGTTCTTCCCAGCGGCATGCACCGCCGTCCGCCGCCGCGCGGATGGTCACCAGCGCCAAGTCCGGCGACCATTTGGTCCTTCCGCCGCCACCCCTAAACTCCCCTTGAGCTCCTCTATCCCTTGGTATAGTTTGATTCCTAATTTGCGCGCGAATTTCGTCGGTTTGGAGTTCATCTGTGAAGATCAGGTAGCGGTGACGTCATCATGACGTCAAAACTCTGTTTTGTCTTTTTCAGAAAATGGTTAATAATAAACAGAAAATAGTTAAAGTTCATAATTGAATAACTATTAAGATATTAACCATAAAAATAAAGTAAAAATATGGTTTTGATCAAAAAAAGATGCTCTATCCAAATATGTAATTTCCACATATATTTGACAAAGTTGATTTTTGACCATTATTTAATATTACTTAAATCATTTAAATATAGAAAATAAGTTTTTATTCAATAAAATTAGAAAATTAAAAGTTATATACCATTTTGCTCAAAATGACATATGCAATCTAGTTATGGTGTTTTCAAACCTATTTGAGCAACTAAAATGGTACTCACTTTCAGAATCGTCCGAATTGCCCCTCCGGGGTCTATTTCGGGATAAATTCAGTAAAAATGCCTAACTGTCATATGAACCCTAGAAACCCAACAAACATGTTTAGGGATTCTCTTTAAGTGCATTAACTTGCTCATGCATACATGTTGCGCATTGCATCGATGCCATGGTTGATTATTCTTCTTGTTTCGGTGTTTGTTTCCCCCTCGGTAGAACGTGACTCCGAAGAGAAGGCCAGCAATCCAATGGCGAATACTTGATCCTAACCGACAAGTCAAGCACTTATCCCTGAAGTCTTTCTCTGGTTTTCTTGAAGCAAGGCAAGCATAACCTCTTATCTGCTCATATATGATTTCGAAAGACTTTTGGTTCTCGTACATTGCATTCGATTCCAATGTATCTTGAGTCAATAGATAGATTTATCCTATTTATTTGCATAACCCAGATATCAAGATTCAATGCTCCTAGCAGACATAGGAGTTGTTTGTGTGTATCGCCAGAGCCTCAAATATGCCATGCTTAGTCATACATGTCTGTTGATCTCTCCTCCATCCGGTTGATGAATCAGAGTAGCGAATGAATCTAGTATGGTAGGATGTTGTGGAATTTAAGAGAATTTGATTAATATGATTTAAAGGTGTGGATGACGAGATCACAGAGGGTCTGTGGTGGTTGTCTCGTTCATGCCCCTAGGAGCGAGTTCTCGTCTTCGAGCCAAGACTGAGCGTGCATCCACACGAGGGATTGGATTCCCCTCGGTCTTAACTTGCCTAGTTTGTTCCATGAGTTGCCTAGTTCGGGCTTTCCATTTGGATTTGCGGGGATGTTAAAAACGTTTACAAAACTAGGACGTGGCGGTGCAACAGCCTGTGGCGAGACAGTAGTTGAAGCACCGCTCACAACGATAGAGACCCGGCAGGAGATGGCCACTCCCTATTGGCGGTCCATCTCTACTCGGAGCGACTCATGGAATAGGCGAAGCAAGGGAAAGGTCGTGGTCGACCTCCATCTGCCGGCACTTCCCAGAATAGTGCTAATGATCTGGCATTAAGAGTTGGTTGATACGTGTGGTTAATGTTGTACACCCCTGCAGGGTTAAATCTTTTCGAAAAGCCGTGTCCGCGGTTAAGGACGACTTGGTGACGGATTCTGTGATCATAGACAACTTAAACGAAATGATTAAAACTTGCTGATAACGAATGAAGGATGCCTCATCGGAGATGCCGAGAGGGGTTACCTTGTAGAGTCAGTTACCGGAACAACTTGAGGTGGTGATCTTTGAAGCACGAGGTGCTGATATGATTCGGTGGATTAAAAAGATGATGATTTCAGTAGTTGAGTAGCTTTCTCATCTGTTTTCAAAATACTCTATGAGACGTGCTATTCCTCCCTCAACTTGGAAACAAAAATGGCTTTACGCAAAATAACCTTCATAACTCTTTCTAAAAGAAGCAGATATATAATAGGTTAACTAAGTCTTGTTGAGTACCTCCCGTACTCATGTTTGCTTCAACTTGGTTCAGGTGAAGTTCCTCAGTTCGGTGGTGTTTCAACGTGGACATCGACGAGTAGTTCGGGGTTCCCAGGTAGCAGCCTGGAATCTATGGGCTGGGACGTCGCCTTATGTTGTGGTCTCTTAGGTCTTTTTGGTTCTTGTTGTTTAGCAACATAATTTGCCTTCCGTTGTATGATGTAAAGTTGGGTCATGTGACCTCTGCTTGTAAAGCTATACTCTAGTAACACCTGGTTATTAAAGCTTCATGTTTAGAGTACTGCTTTGATCGGTTGTTGGTTTCGAGCTCATCGTTATACAGTTTTGGCTATGCCCGCATAGTTGTCGCAGTCGAGGGGTTGTGGAGCCGATGATCCATGTCCGAGCCCGCCTGTCGATGTGATCGGCCTGGGGCGAGGTAACCCCAGTAACCCTCGATTGTTGTTGCACTTTCTGGACACATAGCAGCTCTGTATAACTTTGGCCCCGTTCCTTCAGTTTCATCCGACTCGTGGGCGCTTGGGTATGCATATTTGGTTATGACTAGCATGGATACAAGGAGTAGTAGACCGGGGATCCGGACTACGTGCCGATGAATCCGGTCTGCCTGCCGTTGTTTGTTGCGGCCGGGGCTGGTAACCGTGAAGCCCTTGTGAGTCCATGGCTAGGAGCACATAACAGTATGTATATCTCTGGGTCCGGGGTCTGACAGGACGCGCCCTGAACCACACCAAGATCAATCAGGAGGTTCCTGATCCAAACAACTTCCTTTGCCGCCTCTGAGGCAGCAATATACTCAGCCTCTGTTGTAGATGCAGACACCGTATCTTGCTTGGAACTCTTCCAGCTCACAGCCCCTCCGTTCATTACGAACACGTATCCAGATTGCGAACGAGAATCATCTGAGTCGGTGAGATAACTCGCATCCGTGTAACCCTTTACACTGAATTCCTCATCACCTCCATAAACTAGGAACATTTCCTTAGTATTTCTCAAGTACTTAAGGATATTTTTCACCGCCGCCTAGTGGGCTTCGCCAGGGTCAGCCTGGTATCTGCTCGTAACACTTAGAGCATAGGAAACATCTGGCCTAGTAAAAATCATGGCATACATGATGGATCCGATTGCCGAAGCATACGGGATCACACTCATCCGACTTCGCTCATTAGTTGTCGAAGGACACTGAGTCTTGCTAAGTTTTATGCCATGGGACATCGGTAAGAATCCCTTCTTGGACTCTTCCATTTTGAATTTCTTCAAAACCTTGTCCAGATAAGTACTCTGACTCAATCCAATGAGCCGCCTTGATCTATCTCTATAGATCCTGATTCCTAATATGTAAGTCGCCTCACCCAAATCCATCATTGAGAAACTCCTTTCCAATGACTCTTTGGTTTCTTGCAACATCATGACATCATTTCCAATCAGTAATATGTCATCCACATATAAGATTAGAAAGTTTACTTTGCTCCCACTAAACTTCTTGTATAAACAAGAATCATGATCACTCTTGATGAAGCCAAACGATTTGACTACCTCATAAAAGCGAATGTTCCAACTCCGAGATGCTTGCTTCAACCCATAAATGGATTTCTGAAGTTTGCATACCTTGTCAGCATCAGCTGGATCGACAAAACCTTCGGGCTGTATCATATACATGTCCTCAGTTAAATTTCCATTAAGGAAAGCCGTCTTGACATCCATCTGCCATATCTCATAGTCGAAATAGGCTGCTATGGCTAACATGATCCGAATTGATTTAAGCATCGCTACAGGCGAGAATGTCTCGTCGTAGTCAACTCCTTGAACCTGTCGGAACCCCTTCGCGACAAGTCGTGCTTTATAGACGGAAATATTTCCATCCATATCAATTTTCTTCTTAAAGACCCATTTGCACTCGACGGATCTTGCACCGTCAGGCAGATCAACCAAATTCCAAACTTGGTTTTCATCCATGGACTTTAACTCGGATCTCATGGCTCCAAGCCATGACTCGGAATCAGATCCCACCATCGCTTCCGAATAAGTTGCCGGCTCATTACTGTCTAACAGTAAAACATCTCGAGCACTCTGTAATCTGGCAGATCTTCGAGGTTCAGGTGCTGTAACCGGTGTAGGTACCAGGACCGGCTCAGCCTCCAAGGCCATTGCCGACTCGCCCCTAGCTGGTTCCTCTCGAATTTCTTCGAGTTTCACCGTGCTCCCACTGACTTCCCGACTGAGAAACTCTTTCTCAAGGAAGACACCATTCCGAGCGACAAACACTTTGCCCTCTTCCCGGTTGTAGAAGTAGTACCCCAAGGTTTCCCTCGGATACCCCACGAAAATACACTTATCCGACTTGGGCGTGAGCTTGTCCGACTGAAGTCGCTTGACAAATACCTCACAACCCCAAATCTTAAGAAAAGACTAACTTGGCTTTTTGCCCGTCCACATCTCATGTGGTATCTTCTCTACTGACTTTGATGGTACTCTGTTTAGTGTGAAAGCTGCAGTTTCTAGACAATAACCCCAAAATGATAAAGGTAGATATGTCCGACTCATCATTGATCGTACCATGTCCAACAAGATCCGATTTCTCCGTTCCGATACACCGTTTCTCTGCGGTGTACCCGGCGGAGTGAGTTGAGGAACTATTCCACAACTCTTTAGATGGTCATCAAACTCATGGCTCATGTACTCGCCTCCACGGTCCGACCGTAGAAACTTTATTTTCTTGCCGAGCTGATTCTGTACCTCACTCCGGAATTCCTTGAACTTTTCAAAAGCTTCTGACTTGTGTTTCATTAAATAGATATATCCATACCTACTCAAATCATCAGTGAAGGTAATGAAGTACTCATAATCACCTCTAGCTGTCGTGCTCATTGGACCACATACATCACTATGTATTAGTTCCAATAAGTCGGACGCCCTTTCACAACTCCTTGCAAAAGGTGTCTTGGTCATTTTGCCTAGTAGTCATGATTCGCATGTCTCGAATGACTCTAAGTCAAACGAAGTTAGAAGTCCATCATCATGGAGCTTCTTCATGCGCTTCCAACTTATATGACCAAGCCGACAGTGCCAAAAGTAAGTCATATTCAGATCATTTGGTTTCAACCTTTTAACATTTATGTTATAGACCGATTCACTATCAAGATTCAAAATAAATGACCCGTTCTGAACGGGTGCAAAGCCATGAAACATATCTTTCAAATATAAAGAACAACCATTATTCTTAATACTCGACTCATAAACTTGTCTCATCAAACATGAGGCCGAAATAATGTTTCGACTAAGCGCTGGAACATAATAACAATTATTTAGTTCCAAAATAAATCCTGAAGGTAAATGAAGTTGCATCGTGCCGACTTCCAACGCAGCGACTCTCGCCTTGTTGCCAACCCGAATGTCAACCTCTCCTCTTGCCATGCTCCTAGTTCTTACCAGTCCCTGCAACGAGTTGCATATGTGAATAACTGATCCGGTATCATATACCCAAGAACTATTAGGCGCATATGCAAGATAAATGTCTATAACATTGCACACAAGCGTACCTGAGTTGGAAGTCACACCTCCACTCTTGGCTCTGTCAGCCAAATACTTGGTGCAGTTCCTCTTCCAGTGGCCATCTTGCTTGCAATAGAAGCAGTTGGCTCCGGCTGTAGGAGAAGGTTTAGTCTTTGAGGGAGCACTCTGGACAGGGCCATGGGTGCTACCTCCTGACTTATCCTTCTTCTTCTTAGTCCAAGAACTCTTCTTGAACTTAGCCTTATTCTGCACCATCAACACTTGACTGGCGCCTTTCTTGATATCAGCCTCTGCCGTTTTGAGCATCCCATGTAATTCAGTGATACTCTTATCCATACCATGCATATGGTAGTTCGAGATGAACGAACCATACGCACTAGGAAGAGAGTTCAGAATTATATCAGTAGCGAACTCTTCGTTAATTGGGACGCCCAGCCGATCCAGAGACTGAATGTAACCAATCATCTTGATTACATGCGGACTCAGTGGATCGCCATCTTTCAGCTTACAGCCCATCAAAGCTTGAGAGACTTGATACCTCTCGGTCTTTGCCTGAGCCTGGAACATACTTTTGAGGCTTTTGATCATATCGTAGGCCTCAACATTCTCGAACAGCTGCTGCAAGTCCGGTTCCATGTGTGCAAGCATAAGACAGCTGATTTCTGTAGACTCATCTCTAGTCTTACGGTAGGCATTCATGACAGCGACAGTCGCATCGTCATCAGGCTCATCTGGAAGTGGAGTTTCTAGAACATGTTCTTTCTTGTCATGCTTGAGGAATATCCTCAGATTACGATACCAGTTGGTGAAATTAGTTCCATTAAGCTCATCTTTCTCTAGGATTGACCTCAACGCAAACGCGGACAACTGAGGAAGGTTGCTAGGTGCCATTGATCTACAACAGAAAATACGCAAAAACACTTAAGACATGTATTCATAAAAGAGCAGGCATATTAAACGCTTTAATACTTATGCTCTCACTAGAACCAACACCCCTCCGATGGTTGCTAAGTGATTCAGGATCCTAAATAAGCAAGCCGACTAGTGAGCTTTTGAAGGGAATATGCCCGAGAGGCAATAATAAAATGGTTATTATCTTATTCCTTGTTTATGATGAATGTTTATTTCTCATGCTAGAATTGTATTAACCGGAAACGTTGATACATGTGTGCTTAATAAACAAACAATGGTTCCTAGTAAAGCCTCTCTTTTAACTAGCTCGTTGATTAATAGATGATCAAGGTTTCCTGATCATGAACATTGGATGTTATTAATAACGGGGTCATGTCATTAGAAGAATGATGTGATGAACATATACCCAAAGAGAATATAGCAATGCGATCAAGTCATTTAGTTTACATTGTTATATCAAACATACGAAGTAACTTATTCCTTAGACCATGAGATCACGTCAATCACTGATACCGGAAGAGTGCTTTGATGGCATCAAACGTCACACCGTAACAGGGTGACTATAAAGGTGTCGTTGAGTATTAGGAAAGTATTAGTTGAGGATCATGGATCAAGAGTGGGATTTGTCCATCCAAATGACGGAGAGATATACTCTGGGCCCTCTCGGTGATATCACATCGAAACCGCTTGCAAGCACGTGATATGATCACAAGGATGTTATATCACGGAAACGAGAAAAGAGTACTTGTCGGTAACGAGATTGAACAAGGTATGGTTGATACCAATGATCGAATCTCGGACAAGTAAATATCGCGAGACAAAGGGAATAGTTCACGGCGTTATTGGTTCACACGATCACGAGAGTCATCGTTGAATATATAGGAGTCATCACGGATCTCCAGATCCCGCTGTTGATTATTGATCGGAGAGGAGTCTCGATCATGTCTATCTTATTCGCGAACCGTAGGGTGACACACTTAAGGTTCGATGACGCGTTTGAGAGGATACGGAATATCGAAGAATATTTTGGGCAGCACCGAAATTGTTTCGGGGAAAATTGAAATAGTTCAAGGGGTTTTTCGTCGAATGGTTGTTAATAGAATTAACAAATGATTCGAGGTGCTATATGCAAAAGTTTGTTAATAGAATTAACAAATGCTGAAATAAAGAAATAAAAAGGTTTTATTTATTTATTAAAAGAAAACCTTTGGATTTTCCAAGTGGGAAATAATGGGGAAATGAGTGGGTGTGAGTGGAGTGTCCACTCACATGATGAGGGAAGAGGTGGGGGCACCCCCATGGGCTGGCCGCACCCCCCTTGGGCTGCCTCCCCCCTCTCCTATAAAAGGAGGGTGAGAGCTCTCCCTCCTCCACACACTTGGCCACTTCCTTTTCCCTCCACCCGCTGCTCCATTTCATGGTCTCCGGCTTGGCGAAGCCCTGACCGTGGGATTCTTCACCACCACCACGTCGTCGTGCTGCTGGAGTTCCGAGGGATCCTCTACTTCCGCGCCCCGCTGGAACGAGGGAACGGAGGTCGTCATCAACCGTACGTGTGACCGATCACGGATGCACCGCCGGATTGCGGTGCCATCTTCTCGCTATCGGGATCGGTGTGAGTACGACTACGCCAACAACGAGATTTGATCTCGTACCACTTTGAGTCTTCGAGGGTATGTGTTCTCCTTAACCCTCTTGTTGCCCGTTGCACTTCGTCTCCTAGATTAGATCTTGGCCTTTCGGGTGTCTCTCGCGTAGGAAAATTTTTGTTTTCTATGCTACGTTCCCCTTAAGTGGTATCAGAGCCGGATCTATGCGTAGATGTTTTGTACGGGTAGAACACATAGGTGTATGTGGGCGTTGATGATCATGTTATTACCTCCTTGATTATTTTATGATCTTAGTGGCATAGTGGGATGAAGCGGCCCGGACTAACCTTACATGTCCACGTACATGAGACTTGTTCCACAACTGACATGCAACTTGTATTGCATAAGTGGCTTGCGGGTGTCTGTTTCTCCTACTATAGTTAAGATCTAATCTATGAAGGGTTGCTAAAAATATGTTTATCAACGTTGTGGTTGATGTTCGTAGGTATGAACGGTTCTATCCTCGAAAGCCCTAAGCCACGTAAAATATGCAAAAATAAATTAGAAGCGTCTAACTAGTTTTTGCTGGGCATGTGATGTGATATGGTCAATATTACAAATTTGATTATGAGATGATCTATTTTGTAAATTATTGATATACCGTAAGGTATCCATATGGTTGTCTTCTTATTGATGGACAAACAAGTTTGGGGTACCGTGGTACTTGGTACCACGCCGGTGGAATGATTGAGATCATACCATAATGCACATGATGGAGATCAAGTGCAAGGAGGACCATATCATATCACGTTATCCTTACATGTGATGTATGTGATGTTAATACTTTTATGCATCTTGTTTTGCTTAGATAGCGACGGTAGCATTATAAGATGATCCCTCTCACTTAATATCAAGATAATAATGTGTTCTTCCTTAAAGTATGCACCGTTAAGAAAGTTCGTCGTTTCGAGACACCACGTGATGATCGGGTGTGACAGACTCAACGTTCGCATACAACGGGTGTTTTCAAGCCTAGCATGTACAGACATGGCCTTGAAACACACGCAATACTACGGTTCTACTTGGCGAGCCTAGCATGTACAGACATGGCCTCGGAACACGTAACCGAAAGGTAAAGCATGAGTCATATGGATGATATGATGAACATGTCGATGTTCGCCTTTGAAGCTACATCATCTCACGTGATGATCGGTTTTGGTGTAGTGAATTTGGTTCGTGTAATCACTAAAGACGACTAAGAGGGATGTTGTTTTTGAGTGGGAGTTCATGGTTTAATTTTTGAATTAACTTGAACTTATTTATCATGAACAACAAATCAAATTGAATTTGCACAAATTGTAGTATTCATTGGCATCCACATAACTACCTTACACTTAGATTGTTAATTGAGATATAACTGTTATGATCTGGTAAATACCATTTAAGATTGGTACCGTATTAGTGAAATTTAAAATTAAGTCCTATTGTAGATTTTTGGTATTTCCTACCTAGCTCCATGTGGTTAATGATTGATTAATCTAGAGAGCAAATAATTCCTACTTAGAATCCAGAGTCATGGTTGCTTCCGTATTACTTTATCTTCAAAAGAATGTTTTGTTGATCAAGGTGATTTAGGAACTGAAAAGAGTTGTTTTCAGAAACAATCAAGTGAAAGATATATTGATATCTAGAAACTTATTTGTAGCAACATGACTGAGTATAATTTAGCGTGATAATGTTTGCTTATATTATCTGAATATATGCAAATTTAGCGTGACAATGTTTGCTTATATTATCTGAATATATGCAATGATTGAAGACGCTAGGCGTTTGAATATTCCAAGAAATTGGATGCTAAAAATTATCCTCTAAATTACTTCCTTCGAGCTATAGTAGCTTAATCATAAAATTGTTACGATGGGATGGATTAAAAGTATGTGTAAAGTCGTTTACCTTACTTGGAGATTGCTAAGAGTGGAATCTAGAAGAATTCTATTAATATGGTGATATTAGTAGAACAATCAAACTCAAAGTATGACTCAATGGGTGATAGTATATGACTAACACGCCAAAGAAAATGAGCTAGTAAGACTAGCATTGTTTGATGTTGAATGATTCTTCTATAAAGGAAAGGGAATATTGAAAATAGAATTACAAATAGATATATGGCAGAAAAGAAGATAACTGGAAAAGTCCAGCTCAGGAGTATATGCTTGATATACAAGTTATAGATGTATTACTAGTTAACAAAGTATTTTTGGGTATTTTGATACCACATTGGTTGGTATGAGTTGTCATACAAAGCAACGCAATGAAAGAAATACAAGGGCCTAAAAGGAACTAGTAATAGATGTGGAATCGATTATGACAAGAACATAAATAAAGTGTTATTGTGTTCATTGTCGTATCGAACCAACCAGTCAAGATTTATTTGAAGAACTTAATAATTTGTTATTTTGTTCTAGTCTTTTGTGAGAACAAATGAGATTGTTCAAACTATGATCATATTCCATAATTGATGGATATGTTAATATAAATCATGTTGGTAAAGTAAACATCTATAAGACTAAATGCTAAACGTTGCAAGACGTTGAAGTGTTTCACTTAAATTGTGACACCACCATTTTAGTTCATATCGGAAAGGAAAACATGAAGGAACTCCATATTGATGGACTTCCGGAGTCATTTTATTGACGCTTGTGAGACCTCTTCCAAAAGATGACTAGAATTCCGTTCTTAGGCCAAAGTAGAATGGACGACTAATTTAGTGGAGATTATACATATTGATGTATATAGTCCATTATGTGTAGTCATGTATGGTGGATTAATTTTTCCTTCATAAAATTCTGTCGATGATTTAAGTAGATATGTGAGTATATCTATTTAAAGGGAACAGAGTTTGAAATTTTGAATTGGTTCAAAAGGTTGTTAATATGAAGTTAAAATCAATGTAACAAGATAATCAAGTATTTATGATTAGATCATAAAGGATAAAGTTTGAGTTACAAGTTTAGCAAAACATCTGAGAAGTTGCAGAATTGTTCTACAACTTATACTTCTCGAATACCCCACATTAGATTGGAGTATTCAAAAGACAAAATCAAACCCTGTTTGACATGGTAAGATTAATAAAAATGCCATTTTAATTTTGTAGTTTATACATTAGTGACAACCGTTTTTCCCACTGAAAAGAGCACCATCATGATCTGTTGAAATTGACAACATATAAGATATGGTTTGGGTAATGACCCGAATTGTCATTTTTCTTAAGTTTTGGTATGCATAGCATGTGTAAAATGTTTACAACCAAAATAGGATAAATATATGTTTATAAGGTTATCCCAAATAAAACATTGGGTATTTCTCCTATCACCGAACCAAAAGACAAATGTTGTTTGTCGGAAAGGGTTGATTTCTCGAGAAAGTAGTTCTTGCGAAACAAGTGAGTGGGAGCACAGTACAAACTCAACGAGATTAGAGAATCTTCGTTATCATGTCAAGAGTAGCGCAGCACTGGAAGTTGTTCCGGGGTTTACTATTTTGACTAAGTAGAAGACATTACAAATGTTGTAGAAACTTCAAATGAGTTTGCGAACTGTACCAGAAAAGTCCAAAAACTTTGTACTTAGAACAACTTGTGGTTTAAGTGTAAAGTGTTGTTTTGACAACAAAGGACCTGGACCTTATAAAGGAAGCAAATGATGGGCACTGACTTCGTAAAATTGACTATGAGTCATTATATCCGCCATAGTATCCTTGTATGAATATCAAGTATGTGACTTGGTAGTCCTTTCAATAGGCATGATGCCTAGCGATATCAAAAGGGTCTATATAGTGACAAAGACATGGATTTTACATCCTTTGAAAGTTGTACTTATTGAAAAGTTGTTTCAACGAAGTACAAAGAGTTGAGTACTACAAGATTTTGATCTTCCGTAGTGATGCTTTAGTCTTTGCGGATAGTTCTAGCAAAAGGTTACATATTATGATATGGAAGTTGAATAACAAAACCAACTCTCCTCTCGAGGAAGTTTGATCAAGGATGTGTACTTGACACAGTCTGAGAGTTTTGTAAAATTCAAAAGGTTGTTAGAAAGGCATGCACACTTTAATGGTTGAAGTGAGCATAACGAAGTTGAAATCTTTACCTTAATGAAGTTATCAAAAGAGTTTGATTCCATCATGAACGATAAAGATGCTTGTAAAGTTACAAGAAATTAAGTGGGAGCGCTATGACATATTTCCAATACTTTATGTAGATGACATATGGTTAATTGGAAAATATGTATTTTAAATTAACACGGTTAAGATTTTCATATTGATGAAAGGCTTGGAAGATATTGGGCATCGATGTCTATAAAAGATGGATTCAAGCGCCTGATATGATTGAAGCCAAATTACATAGATGAAATATTGAAGTAAGTCAATATAAAATTGATAAGAAGGAGTTCTTGTCACATGGAAAATAATTGAGCAAGATTCATGTGTTTTGACACATGATGAGCATCATTGAAATTGAGATTTCTAAGTCATGTTTCCATGCTATGTACACAACCAGATGAGTCATATGCTATAAAATGTTATAGTAGGATAATTCATATGATGATTAGACAACAGTGGGAGAGATCCTTGTGTCATTTTAGAAATGCTAAGGATATGTTTTCCTATATAGCAATGACAAAATATTAGTTGTAATATGTTACACTAATAGTCTTGTCATTTATTCAAGTAATTTTATCTCAATGAAAATATGTGATGAAGGGTAGCACAATAGGATGGAAAAAAGTTCCATGCTAGATTTGAAAGAGTTTCAAAATTAAAATATTGTGACAGATACTACAACAAAGGCTAAAGTATATCGTTGTGTTAACAACTGATTATAAGCGTATTTTGTGTCAAGGAGTTCTTTATTGAACTTTGTGAATTTCCAAGAATGCTGAAACTATGAAGGTACATTTTCACAATGTTAGTAACATCAGTTTAAGCTGAGGAATTAAGGTACCACCGGAACTTGGTGAATTTCCAAGAATGCTAACACTATGAAGCTACATTTTCACAATGTTAGTGACATCAGTTTAAGCTGAGGAATTAAGTTTTCACAAATTGACCATATATATACAAAGCCATCTCATTAGAGAATGAGTGATGCGTGTAGACGCAAAGAACATGCAAATACAATAGGACCTGAACAGTTCAGATCTTTTTGATAATGTTTACCACATGCGAAGCATGGTAATAACACTGGAACGTCATATGTGTTAAGTGCTTACAGACTAGATTATTGACTCTAGTGCAAGTGGGAGACTGAAGGGAATATGCCCGAGAGGCAATAATAAAATGGTTATTATCTTATTCCTTGTTTATGATGAATGTTTATTTCTCATGCTAGAATTGTATTAACCGGAAACGTTGATACATGTGTGCTTAATAAACAAACAATGGTTCCTAGTAAAGCCTCTCTTTTAACTAGCTCGTTGATTAATAGATGATCAAGGTTTCCTGATCATGAACATTGGATGTTATTAATAACGGGGTCATGTCATTAGAAGAATGATGTGATGAACATATACCCAAAGAGAATATAGCAATGCGATCAAGTCATTTAGTTTACATTGTTATATCAAACATACGAAGTAACTTATTCCTTAGACCATGAGATCATGTCAATCACTGATACCGGAAGAGTGCTTTGATGGCATCAAACGTCACACCGTAACAGGGTGACTATAAAGGTGTCGTTGAGTATTAGGAAAGTATTAGTTGAGGATCATGGATCAAGAGTGGGATTTGTCCATCCAAATGACGGAGAGATATACTCTGGGCCCTCTCGGTGATATCACATCGAAACCGCTTGCAAGCACGTGATATGATCACAAGGATGTTATATCACGGAAACGAGAAAAGAGTACTTGTCGGTAACGAGATTGAACAAGGTATGGTTGATACCAATGATCGAATCTCGGACAAGTAAATATCGCGAGACAAAGGGAATAGTTCACGGCGTTATTGGTTCACACGATCACGAGAGTCATCGTTGAATATATAGGAGTCATCACGGATCTCCAGATCCCGCTGTTGATTATTGATCGGAGAGGAGTCTCGATCATGTCTATCTTATTCGCGAACCGTAGGGTGACACACTTAAGGTTCGATGACGCGTTTGAGAGGATACGGAATATCGAAGAATATTTTGGGCAGCACCGAAATTGTTTCGGGGAAAATTGAAATAGTTCAAGGGGTTTTTCGTCGAATGGTTGTTAATAGAATTAACAAATGATTCGAGGTGCTATATGCAAAAGTTTGTTAATAGAATTAACAAATGCTGAAATAAAGAAATAAAAAGGTTTTATTTATTTATTAAAAGAAAACCTTTGGATTTTCCAAGTGGGAAATAATGGGGAAATGAGTGGGTGTGAGTGGAGTGTCCACTCACATGATGAGGGAAGAGGTGGGGGCACCCCCATGGGCTGGCCGCACCCCCCTTGGGCTGCCTCCCCCCTCTCCTATAAAAGGAGGGTGAGAGCTCTCCCTCCTCCACACACTTGGCCACTTCCTTTTCCCTCCACCCGCTGCTCCATTTCATGGTCTCCGGCTTGGCGAAGCCCTGACCGTGGGATTCTTCACCACCACCACGTCGTCGTGCTGCTGGAGTTCCGAGGGATCCTCTACTTCCGCGCCCCGCTGGAACGAGGGAACGGAGGTCGTCATCAACCGTACGTGTGACCGATCACGGATGCACCGCCGGATTGCGGTGCCATCTTCTCGCTATCGGGATCGGTGTGAGTACGACTACGCCAACAACGAGATTTGATCTCGTACCACTTTGAGTCTTCGAGGGTATGTGTTCTCCTTAACCCTCTTGTTGCCCGTTGCACTTCGTCTCCTAGATTAGATCTTGGCCTTTCGGGTGTCTCTCGCGTAGGAAAATTTTTGTTTTCTATGCTACGTTCCCCTTAAGCTTTAGCATCACCGCTAGCCGTCAAGTGATCTAGGTAGGCAACACCTTGCCAATCGTATCCAATACGACTCCTGTTAGTTGGGTGACATCACATGCCCCGGCTCCCAACCTACCTCGCCCCGAGTCCCACAACCGTTGTGATGGACTCGTCTAGATTACCAAGTGCTTCTGCTTGTAAGAGTCCGACTCAAACCCACCTAACCGGAAAGAATTGGTAGCACCTCAATTTTATGAGCCCATTACCAAGAATGTCCGACTTGTGATGGTGCAGCACTGGCGGGGCGACCGACTAGACCTTCTTTGAGGGATTAAAAAATCTACCAACTATCTAAATAGAGGTAAATAGAGACATAACAATAACACAAATAAAGCAATTATAATGTTAAATGATATGACTCTCTTCATGGTGATCTCCATCTCCACAAAGGTTGTAAGTCGACTCGTGCCAACTCTTGTCACGTGTCATCTTACTCCATGTAGCCGACTTGTACATCGACTTGCATGCCTTCCGGGTTCTCCAACAAGCTACACTAGCTAGTAAATGAAAATTTACATAGAGAATCCGACACGCAGGCCGGTATACAATAAAATGACAGCACCTAGGCTCCAGCCGGCTGACATAAACATGATACGTAGATCATGTATGGATTACACACATCACATGCACATAAGCCATACCATTCACAAATTCCTGCAAAAACAAGTTATGCATAGATACGATATCTACCGGTGTTGTGAAACTCGCAACGACATCTAAGGCGCTATGACAGGGCGAAGCCGGTGGTCCCATCTGCATTCCGATCATGGATCTGTTCATCGGATAAAACGATTTTAACCGAATCTGATCCGTATTCCGATTCGACCAAACTCTTTGATCTTCGATCACCGCAACTGGATTTATGTGTCACGGTATACCCCGATGGCGGAAACCGACCGGTAGGGGTATGTTGTTTCACGACCTTAGCAGTATTATCATGGAAACCTGATCATCCATTAACCCCGAGTACGATTGATCCAATCAACCTTGTAGAAAACCGATCTATCTCATAGAACAACCACCAAAGCAGCAATTAGATCACATCTAACGCTAACTACATATCACATATGTACGGATCTCGGGCCTAATACCAGAAGCTACCGCTCTGATACCACTATTGGAACGCGTAGATATAAACAAAACTTTTCCTACGCGATGCTTCCAAGATCTAGCCGAGGTAGAAGGCCACGATGATTACCACTAGACGCGCGGTTGCGGATTATCGATGAAGCGCGTCGGGGCAGTGCAGTCCCATGATCCGATCCGGCCGATCCAATCCCGCGAACCGAAGTGCTGAACGTACAGCACCTCTGCCGGTATCCACACGTACGAGGAGGAGCTCCGACGGCGGACTGCTAGGTCCGGTGCGACGGCTGGACTGAGTGGGGCTAGGGTTTCCAACGCATGGGAGAGTGGACTAACATCCCCGCTGGGCAACCTGCGCCCCTCTTTATATAGCGTATGTTAATGGGCTTCACAACACTTGTGGCCCATTCCCTCTGTGAGTCCGACTCACAAAACCAGCCCATTTCCGGTTCGGGTCCAACCCGGCCAATACTTGCTCCCGCTCTTAAGTGTGCGACCATGCAGGCTCATGGCGACTTGGACACGATTGGAGTCCAACTCCCAATCGATCAATCGGTAGCGGCTCCTAGCAGAACGTGCCAACTCCCAAGTCCCATTGAGTCATGACGACATACCTTTCAATGTGATATTCATCTTAGTCCCTTTTGCCTCACGATATACCTTGTCGAGCTATAGGCGATTTATCGTCATCCCTTAAATAGCTCGACTCTCTTCTCGATCCGTGATATGTGATTCATCTGACTAACTCTTAGTCAACCGACACAGTTAACACTTAACTGAGTCGCGCATGGCCATGCTTCCTGAATCATATCACTCGAGAGGGCCCAGAGAATATCTCTCCATTCGGAGGGGCAAAATCCCATCTTGATTATCCACATCACGCAGCTTGCTTCTCATTCGACCCGAACTCTGCCTTTATAGTTGCCTTGTCACAGAACAACGTTTGACAGAACCTAAGTCGGTGATCCACAACTCGGATTGTGCGACAACCTCAGGTCTAAGGATTACATTGATTGAGACATGCAAATGACGACTTGATCGTTGCATCTCAATGTGGGTTAGTCCGACTTGCTAAACTCTTTAGCCAAGCCCGTGAACGTTGGAATAGCATCACCATGTCCATGACAAGTGGAACCGAGTCATCAGCCAACTCTCACATTAGTCTAGGGTGTGTGTCCAGCACAACCTTAATGACCAAGGACAATTTAGTATGAACAACATGAATACATAGTTCCACAATCGAATCACATATTCAATGATATATATCAGATGTTCAACACAAGGACAACTTAATAACTTTATGAATACAGTGGGAATTACATCATACATGATTGCCTCTAGGGCATATTCCCAACAGGGTTCTGGAGCTCTCCCCGGCACCCTGTCGGGAGGGGAATTCATCACCGGAGGGGTCTACACCACCATGCCCTCCTTCGAAGTGATGCGTGAGTAGTTCATCCCTGGACCACGGGTCCATAGAATTAGCTAGATGGTTGACTTCTCCACTTTGTACCTCATGTTTAGATCTCGTGAGCTGCCCTACATGATCGACATCATCTTTATGTAATTATACATGTTTTGTTTGCTGGGATCTGATGAATGTTGACTGCTATGTCTTCTGATTATCAATCTATCATGTTATCTTCGTGCATATGTTATTTATGATCGTGCATGCTCTCCGTTATTAGTAGATGCTCTGGCCATGTAGATGTTAGTAGATGCTCTCCGTTATTTATGCTCGATAGTAGGTTCATGACTTGTAACACCCCTGATTTTTGGAGAAACTCAAAAATCACAAAAATTTGAAGCTTTTGTTTTCATGTTAAACAAGTCACGAAAAACCAAATGATGTGCAAGAAACAAAACAAAACAATACACATATCAATGAAATTGGAATTGGAACCCAAAGAAACTTTCTTCCTTAAACCTTAAACCTATTCCAAATCTAGTTTTCATTATAAAGAGAAAATATTCCTTCTTATCAAACCTATTTACAAACATGTTTTCAACCCATTTATAAGTATGAAAATGTTTATGATATTAAAAACCAGAGAATTACTATCTCTAATATTTTCTTCATGATGCCAAAAACATTTCATGTAAATAAAAATGTTTTCATACTACCGTTCAAATATTATACCAAGTAATAAGCATTACAAGGTTTACATAAATTATTTTGTTTTTGAAAAGAAGTTAAAATGACCTTGGAAAGAAATGTTTGACTTATAAAATGTCTCTAAAATCTTAGAAAAGCATTTTCAAATCATTTACTATTTCCTATTAAAAAATGATTATTAGTACTATTAAGGCATTATCCATATTTTCAAAATTCATTTCTGAAATGTGTTGGAAACAACACCAAATTGTATTATTTTAAAAGATATAGTATTTACAAAACTAGAGAAACAAATTTGAGGCAAATTGGACCTATAAATTAAAAGATATGCTTTGATTTAGAAAACAGGAAATAAAAGAAAACGAAAGAAAAAAAACGAAACCAACTGGGCCGAGCCCATCTCATTCTCTCTCTATCCCTCGCTCGTGTGCAGCACAGAGCCGAGCAGGCCAGACCACCAAGAAGCCCATCCCGTGGCCCCTCTCTCTTCCCACACTGACATACGGGGCCTGCGTGACGTCACGCGTGATGCAGCCATCCTCCAGCTCGCGAGAATTCCGCACCCGAGCCATCGCACGATCTCCTCGCCCACGCCCTCCTAGACTCTGATAAACTGTGCCCGAGAACCCCACACTCACCTCTCTGTTTCCCCTCTCCCTCCCCTCGGTTTCGTGCCCCTGGCCTTCCAAATTGCTCGCCGGGATCTTTTCTGCCGCCGCCGTCTTCGCTCATTTCCGGCGAGGAAAGCTACTCCCCGAACCCGTTGCTCCTCTCTCCTCCTCCCCTCTCCCTTGCGCTTTGTTTGATGCCCTCGGGCGAATTTTCTCTGCAGTCTATCGACCCTGCCATGTTCACCCGAGCTCGCCGGAGCTGTGCCGCCTCCGTCCACTCGTCGCGACCGCCCGAGGAAGCGAGAGGCTGCGCCAAGGACACCATCGGGCTCTACGTGAAGCGTAACGCGTCGCCGTGGTCCTCCCCGAGCCCGAGCACCACCGCAGCACCATCAAGGCAAAGTCTTTTCCTCTCCGGCCGCAACGGTGACATTTCCGGCCGCTCCGCCGACCAGGTGAGCTCTTGTTTGTCTCCATCCGTGGGATCAATTTTGGACGACCATGATTAGATGTTTTATTCGAAATTGTACGGGCAGGTAAGAACTCACCAAGTGGCGTGCCCAGTCAGCATGTCCAGTCAGCCAGCACGAGCCAATCAGGATCTGCCACGTGGCCTGGTCGTTATTCAATTTTTATTCCGAATAGAAATTAGTTGGCAGTTTTACAGAAAAATCCCCTAGTACTTCAAATCATCATAACTTTTTAACCATAAGGCCAAATTTAGCAAACTTGGACTTTTCGAAATCAACACAACATGTAGAAACTTTTGGCACTGTCGAAATTCAAATTCGACAAATTTAAATTGGTTAAAATTTAAATATGCTTGTTTGATGAATTCTAGCATAATTTAAATTCCACAAACCCAAAAATTGCAAAGAAAATATTTTTGGAATCCTTCTAATGTGTAATTTCATACCCTCTGTCCCAAAATAATAATTGAACCAATTAAAATTGAGTTTATAATTTAAATAACCAATTGAGTATTTTGCACCTAATTTAAATTCTATAAATACTTTTAACTAGTTTTCTTCTGGAAAATTGTTGCATTTAGTAACCTTAGACCAGAGAAACTAGCACCCAAACTATTTGTGACCAGAGAACGCATTCCATGTAAATTTAGTCCTATAAAGCATCCATAGTAGTCAGCCCTTATAAATTAAGTGTTGTTTGATGAAACCCCCTTTTAGGAAAATTGTGGTGTGATCATTTTGATCAAAACCAACACCCACGTCATGTTGACCTTATGGAAATTAACTTTTGGACCATAAACCCCTAGCCCAATACCTTTTGTAAATTTACAAGCCATATTGTAAAATTCTCCAACCATACTAACCAAAGCCATGAAATGAATCATGTTGATCATGATTTTGTTTTCTAAAACCCTTAGACCAAAGCCTTGTGTGATCTTTGTGATAAAAGACCAACCCTAGGACCCTTGGAACAAGTTTTCTTTGTCAATGCGGAAAGCCTGACCTAAAACATCTTAATTCCTTTTGTACATTGAATTAAGGGTTAGACCCTAAACCATATCACATCCACTTCTTTTGTATATTGAGTGAAGTGATATTCCTTGACAACCCTTACCCACCAATGGCATACCGCATGACCAAACACTTAGTTCTTTTTGCATATTGAATTATGTGTCAAAACCTGTTATGCTTCAGTATTGTATATTTTGTTGTATTTATTTGTATGTTGGTGAATTGCTTGTTTACTGTTATTTATTTATATTGTTTAGATTGTACGGAGAGCAGTGTTCTATTTGTAAAGAGAGTGCCTCTATATCAACTTTCAAAAGGCAAGTGATACTCATGTCCCTCTTTTGTTTTACATTGCATTAGTGTTTTCAGTAGTATGCATCTTAGGTGATTTCAATTATTTTCCAAGTATATGCTATGCTAAAGAAAACCTAGTAGTGTGTAGCCAACCTGAAACCCCTGCTAGGTACTAGTTTAGCAATACTAGAATGCTATCAAAACTATTTCTGCTACTTGTTGGGTTGTGATGATTTGAAAATTGAAAAGTAACAACCCAATGAAACACCTGGGTGGATTGGTATGAATGGTTTATGTTGAGTGGCTACTCAGGGACATGTTCAAGGTGGATTTAGCCATGGATGTGGTGGTTATCACCTAAGGGTACACTTGTGGATTGCCACCCAGGATTAAAGTGATATGTAGGTCTTCAATGTTTAGTTAGCTTCCAGTGCAGCCTTGAGGTAATATGGGCTCTGCCAAGATTAAGTAAGTTGTGGGGGTTCATCTTGTTGTATGACATGGGGTGGTAGAATTTTAGGAGCATCGAGTCATGCTGGTATGGTTGAATCCCTCTTCCCAAAGATCTTTTCTAATTCTTCCCTCGAGGAGGATGAGTCTCAAGGTGAAAATGCACAACCTCTGCAGAGTTAAAAACTAAGATCTTAGCCGTGTCCTCGGTTATGGGACATTTGAGCAGCTAGAAAGAGTTGGTGCCGAAGGATCTCCTCATCTTTTTTGAACGAAACAAAACATGGTAGAAACCCCTTTTAGGGAACATGGTGGATTTATCCATGATGACACATTCAAACCTCATGGTGGATTTAGCCATGATGATTTACCAAACTTCATGGTGGATTTAGCCATGACGATTTTCAAACTTCATGGTGGATTTATCCATGATGAACTTTCAACCTTCATGGTGGATTTAGCCATGATGGTTGAACTGAAGTCTTCATTTTTATGAAAATGATTTACAAATATAGGACAAAACTGGCTTTATGCAAATATCCCAGACTCCACCAGCCAAATATCATGTAGCTAGTTTATTCCTCAAAATAGCCACCATACAAGTGTCACTTGCTAGTACATTGATTGTACTGACTTCCTCCCCCGTAGGGGCTGCATATTCCAACGTGCAGATGAATCTGAAGACAAGTGAGGATTTTGTTTAGGATCTCGAGTCTATCGCCAACATGTTCTGCCTGTGGCACATGAAGATGAAGAAGTCTTATTGATGAATTGTTTCCGCTGTGTTTACTTTGAAACCTGGTTAGTTGGCTAGTCCACGATGACTATGTCATTTTTAAGACTATCTTATTTCATATCCATTGGATCAATGTTGTAGAATGATGCTACTGCAATGAATATTTCATTTTGTCATGTGTATGCTATCAGTGATCCCGGGAATAGCAGGTTACACAGGTGTTCTATCTTTGTCATTTTCTTCTTGATGCTCTCTTATTGTGCTTCAACTCTTATTCTTATGTGAGCATCTTCTCAAATTATCATGCCTACCTAAAAGGCTTTAAAGAAAAGCGCCACCGGGATACAACCAGTTTTATTTCGCCATTTTCAACCAGTTTTCTTTCTGTGTGCTTTGCACCTGGCTGTTGTATAAATCCTTAGCAACCCCACCTGTATCTTTTCTTTTGTGTCTTTGTTGAGCCAAGTAAAGCCTCTAGTGGAAAGTTGAGGCTATATTTCAGATTTCCGCGCAGGAAAAAGATTTCTGTTGTCCACTGTTTATTCCGTATGAAATCACAGAAAATTCAAAATGACCTGAGTTTGTTTGTGCTTAATCCTGAGCTATATACGCAAATTTTATTAGTTTACCACTTTTTAATTTGAGCAACAGAAGATTTTCGAAAAAAATCATCTGTACCTGTTGTCCTGTCTTGACATATTTCTGCCAATAATTGCATTTGCATCTTAATCTCTTTCTTTTGGTGTTCTTTTGAGAAAAAGAGTTTTAAAATAAGTTGTGAAAGTAGCTAATGTGTTTTGAGTGCTAGTCTTGTGTTGAAACTGAACCATGTGAATTTATTATTTCGATTGCACTAACGTTGCTAATGAAGGTTGTGAGAAGTTTGGTGTGAAGGAAGTTTTCAAGGGTCAAGAGAAGAGGGTGATATAATGTGATCAAGAAGAGTGAAGAGGACTAAGCTTGGGGATGCCCCGGTGGTACATCCTAGCGAATTCCAAGAAGACTGGAGTGTCTAAGCTTGGGGATGCCCAAGGCATCCCCTTCTTCATCGACAAATTATCGGGTCACTTCTAGTGAAACTATATTTTTATTCAGTCACATCTTATGTGCTTTACTTGGAGCGTCTTTTATTTTCTCTTTCAGTTTGTTTAGTTTTATTTGTTGTAGTTTATGGTTGTATCTTATCATACTTGTGTGGGAGAGATACACGCTCCGTTTTCATTGCTTAGAACACACTTGTTTTCATTCTTATTGTTCTATGAGTGTTCACTTTTTGCTAGTACTGCGTTTAGCCTTTGTTTTCATGCATCTCTTATTCAAAGCTGTTAGCTTTTGTAGTTAGGTGGTTCTCATATGTGTGTCTACTTCGAAATAGGAATGCTATTGTGATAGTTGGTCTAGTGGAAAAATCCGCATGGTCTTGTAGGTCAGTAAACTGCTTCACTTGAATCACTGCTGTTGTTTTGAGATATTAATTTGCTTAATGGATAAACGTGAAGGACTAGTAAGTATAAAATTTTAATGGTTGGGCTAAGAAACTTGAAACTATGCCACAGTTAAAATTACCAGCTGATAGAAACAATGGTATATGATTGCTATGAGTGATACATTTATGATCGGCCTTTTGTTACGCGCTACGGTCGGGGTAGCTAACAGTGACTTGTCACTACCACGGACCCTCTTGGAGTGATTTGCACTTTTCCTTGTAAGATGATTTGCTTGCTGCAATCTTTTAACTTGTGAGTCTATGTTGCGGTTCCTGGTACTTCCACCATCCATATTTGCCAGCCTCTTCGGTACTGTGCATTGCATGTTCTCACATTGAGAGTTGGTGCATACTTCGCCAGTGCATCCAAATCCCGTGGGAGGACTTTGTTCTCCTACACATAAGCGCATATATTGTTCCTCAAAACAGCCACCATACCTACCTATCATGGCATTTCCATAGCCATTCCGAGATATATTGTTGCACAACATCCACCTCCATTATGTTACTTGATGATGAGCTTCATGGTTATTTATGCATACTGCTACACCGGCAGGAGCATGCAGTTAGATACATCAGAGATATTCCATTATGAGTTATAAGTACTAAAAGTGTGATGATTCATTGTAATATAGGATGTTGCCCCTACCGGTGAGGATATATAAATAAAAAAATGAAAAAGCTCAAAAAAAAAAGGGACAACGAGAGAATGAAGAGAGAGGGGGCACATCACTATCCTTTATATACCAAACTTGTGATTCATGTTTAGCACCAATACTTTAGTTTGGAGAGAGTTTTCATATTATCATTCATTCATAACTATGTGGGGAACTTTACATTATAGAACTTGGCTTGTATATTCCAATGATGAGCCTCCTCAAATGAGCTCTATGTCTTCGTGAGCAAGCAAGTTGGATGCACCCCCACTAGTTCCATTGGAGAGCTTTCATACACTTATATCTCTATGTGCATCCGTTCTGTGGCAATCCCTACTCCTTGCATAGCTTCGGTTCTAAGACTTTCTCTTGTCTAATGACCACTTTCAGCTTTGTGAGCCTTTCTTCCATTAACCTTCCAACCCCCCATAATGTTCTATTTGCCATAACATCCCGATGCCAGGGACCAACGCAGAAAACTTGCTTGTTTTTAGTGCGCAAATAGTTTAAGATTCAATCATTGCATCGTCTGGAAAGCTTGACTTGATCCTATTAGGGGTTGTGAAGATTGTTTGACGTGCATGATATTTTTGTTCTTGAAAGCTTAAATCATCTCTAATAAACGTTGCACGGTTGATAGTATTTTAGTATTGATTCATTAAAAGTTTTACTTCTTTGTTTATGCATTACTTGTTGATTTCAAATATAGATCACAGCTTTAGTTCATTTGATCCTAGTTTACATGCTCTACTTTATATATTATGATCAAGATTGTCTGGTAGCATGTAACCTCAGAAATTATTTTGTTTTATCGTTTACCTACTCGAGGACGAGTAGGAATTAAGCTTGGGGATGCTTGATACGTATCCAACGTATCTATAATTTCTGATGTTCCATGTTGATCTTATGCCAATTGCTACATGTTTTCCGTATGTTTTCCTACGTTTTCTTATGTTTTCCAGGATTAACCTATTAACAAGATGCCACAGAGCCAGTTCCCTGTTTTTTGCTGTTTTTAGTTTCAGAAATGTTCTTCTCGAAATATTCTCGGAATTGGACCCCACGAAAGCCAAAAGTCTTAGAAGTCCCCGGAAGCTTCCAGAAGCCCCGAAGAGCCCCGGATGGGGGCCACAGGGTGGCCACACCATGGGGTGGCGCATGTCCCCCTAGCCGCGGCACCGAGGGGTGTGGGCCCCCTGGCCACCTCCTGGCATCGCCCTTTCGCCCATATATACTCCCCGATGCATAAACCCTAGAAGAATCGACCTTTTCCACAAAATACATCTGTATCTCCGCCGCCGCCGCCGATACATTTCGAGGGACAGATCTCTGTTCTGGCACCCTGCTGGGACGTGGAAGTGCCCCCGGAAGCCATCTCCATCGACTCCACCGCCATCTCCATCGTCGTTGTTGTCTCCTATGATGAGGAGGGAGTAGTTCTCCCCCGAGGCTGAGGGCTCTACCTGTAGCTATGTGGTTCATCTCTCTCTCCCATGGTGTGATCTTTATGTGATCATGAGCTTTGTAATCTAGTTGAATATGTAGATGTGATCTTCATCTTTTGATACTCAAGTGCTTTATTATTATGAACTATGGAGTCACTTTGATCACGGAGTCAAGGTGACAGTGTGCATGTCGTGTGTGTCTCCTAGTGTTCGTTATTTGTTATGAGATCTCCGTAAACGCTTTGATCACGGTGTAAAGGTGACAGTGTGTGCACCGTGTGGTTTAGTATTATAATTATATTTTGTGTTGGATAACCCTATGAAATTGTGGTGTTTGCGTGGAACCATCTGGGTCCCATGGTGATATCATGGGGGGGTACTTGGTTGGGAAAGTGCTTACTCTGAGGAGTGATGTTAAAGCCCTACGCATGGATTGGTGTTGTTATTCGACCGAAGAGTGGTTCGGAGTAGCATAGTGAAGAAATTATATTTATGCTTTCAATTATGTGATATTGTTGAGAGTGTCCACTAGTGAAAGTAGGAGCCCTAGGCCTTGTTTCCAAGCATTGAAATACCGTTTTCCGCCTGTTCTACTACATGTTTGCTTGCTGCCATTTTTATTTCAGATTGCTATTATCACTTATTATCATCCATATTACTTGCATTTTACTCTCTCTTCGCTGAACTAGTGCACCTATATACCTGACAAGTATATTGGGTATGTTGGGGGACACAAGAGACTTCTTCTATCTTGATTGCAGGGTTGCTTGAGAGGGATATCTTTGACCTCTACCTCCCTGAGTTCGATAAACCTTGGGTGATCCACTTAAGGGAAACATGCTGCTGTTCTACAAATCTCTGCACTTGGAGGCCCAACACTGTCTACAAGAATAGAAGCGTGCATCGACATCACAACACAACATGTAGACACTTTTGGCACTGTCCAAATTCAAACTTTACAAAGCTAAATTGGTTCAAATTAAATATGCTTGTTTTATGAATTCTAGCATAGTTCAAATTCTACAAACCCAAAAATTGCAAATAAAATATTTTTGGAATCCTTATAATGTTTAGTTTCATACCCTCTGTCCCAAAATAATAATTGAACCAATTAAAATGGAGTTTATAATTTAAATAGCCATTTGATTATTTTGCACCTAATTTAAATTCTATAAATAGTTTTAACTAGTTTTCTTCTGGAAAATTGTTCCATTTAGTAACCTTAGACCAGAGAAACTAGTACCCAAACTATTTGTGACAAGAGAACCCATTCCATGTAAATTTTATCCTATAAAGCATACATAGTAGTCAGCCCTTATAAATTAAGTGTTGTTTGATGAAACCCCCTTTTAGGAAAATTGTGGTGTGATCATTTTGATCAAAACCAACACCCACGTCATGCTGACCTTATGGAAATTAACTTTTGGACCATAAACCCCTAGCCCAATACCTTTTGTAAATTTACAAGCCATATTGTAAAATTCTCCAACCCTACTAACCAAAGCCATGAAATGAACCATGTTGATCATGATTTTGTTTTCTAAAACCCTTAGACCAAAGCCTTGTGTGATCTTTGTGATAAAATACCAACCCTAGGACCCTCGGAACAAGTTTGCTTTGTCAATGTGGAAAGCCTGACCTAAAACATCTTAATTCCTTTTGTACATTGAATTAAGTGTTAGACCCTAAACCATATCACATCCACTTCTTTTGTATATTGAGTGAAGTGATATTCCTTGACAACCCTTAACCACCAATGGCAAACCCCATGACCAAAAACTTAGTTCTTTTGCATATTAAATTATGTGTCAAAACCTGTTATGCTTCTGTATTGTATATTTTGTTGTATTTGTTTGTATGTTGTTGAATTGCTTGTTTATTGCTATTTATTTATACAGAGAGCAACGTTCTATTTGTAAAGAGAGTGCCTCTATATCAACTTCCACAAGGAAAGTGATACTCATGTCCCACATTTGTTTTACATTGCATTAGTGTTTTCAGTAGTATGCATCTTAGGTGATTTCAATTATTTTCCATGTATATGCTATGCTCCGAAAACCTAGTAGTGTGTAGCCCACCTGAACCCCCTGCTAGGTACTAGTTTAGCAATACTAGAATGCTATCGCAACTATTGCTGCTACTTGTTGGGTTGTGATGATTTGAAAATTGAAAAGTAACAACCCAATGAAACACCTGGGTGGATTGGTATGAATGGTTTATGTTGAGTGGCTATTCTGGGCGATGTTCATGGTGGATTTAGCCATGGATGTGGTGGTTATCCCCTGAGGGTACACTTGTGGATTTCCCCCCAGGATTAAAGAGATCTGTAGGTCTTCAATGTTTAGTTAGCTTCCAGTGCAGCCTTGAGGTAATATGGGCTCTGCCAAGATTAAGTAAGTTGAGGGGGTTCATCCTGTTGTGTGACATGGGGTGGTAGAATTTTAGGTGCGTCGAGTCATGCTTGTATGGTTGAGTCCCTCTTCCCAAAGATCTTCTCTAATTCTTCCCTCGGGGAGGATGATTCTCAAGGTTAAAGTGCACAACCTCTGCAGAGTTAAAAACTAAGATCTTAGCCGTGTCCCAGGTTATGGGCCAGTTGAGCAGCTAGACAGAGTTGGTGCCGAATGATCTCCTCATCTTTTCTGAATGAAATAAAACATGGTAGAACCCCTCTTAGGGAACATGGTGGATTTAGCCATGATGCCACAATCAAACCTCATGGTGGATTTAGCCATGATGATTTACCAAACTTCATGGTGGATTTAGCCATGACGATTTTCAAACTTCATGGTGGATTTAGCCATGATGATTTATCAAACTTCATGCTGGATTTAGTCATGATGAACTGTCAACCTTCATGGTGGATTTAGCCATGATGGTTGAACTAAAGTCTTCATTTTTATGAAAATGACTTACAAATATAGGACAAAACTGGATTTATGCAAATAGCCCAGACTCCACCAGCCAAATATCATGTAGCTAGTTTATTCCTCAAAACTGCCACCATATAAGTGTCACTTGACAGTACATTGTTTGTACCAACTTCCTCCCCTATGGGGGCTGCATATTCCAACATGCAGATGAATCTGAAAACAAGTGAGGATTTCGTTTAGGATCTCAAGTGTATCGCCAACATGTTCTGCCTGTGGCGCATGAAAATGAAAAAGGCTCATTGTGGAATTCTTTCCGCTGTGTTTACTTTGAAACCTGGTTAGTTGGGCTAGTCCATGATGACTATGCAATTTGTAAGACTATCTTATTTCATATCCATTGGATCAACGTTGTAGAATGATGCTACTGCAATGAATATTTCATTTTGTCATGTGTATGCTATCAGTGATCCCGGGAATAGCAGGTTACACATGTGTTCTATCTTTATGAAAAGGTAGGGAGCTACATGCCTCCTTTCCATCAGTGCTCGAGTGACAGAAACGTGACGGATGGATGATGTGTTGTTGCCATTAGGGAGAAAACAACGGTGTTTACTCAGTTTGCATTGTTTACATTACACACTTTGCTTACTGCAATAATATGTTGCTTGCAACTTAATACCCAATATTTGTTCGGATGATATTCGGAGGGTGTATTATTAGCCATAGATGCAGTTGGATGACGGTCTATATATTTGGTTGTAATGCCCGCATGAGCCAGTTCCCTGGTTTTTTCTGCTTTTAGTTTCAGAAAAGTTTTTCTGGAAATACTCTCGGAAATGGAAAATTCGAAGCCCGGAATTCTTAGAATTCCTAAAGGTTCCACAGAGTCCCGAAGAGGCCCAGAGGAGGGCCACACCATAGGGCGGCGCGCCCCTGGCCACGCCTGGGGGTGGTGTGGGCCCCTCGGGCGTCCACCGCCATCGCTGTTTTTCCTATTTATACCCCCCGATACTTCAACCCTAAAAATATACCACTTCGTCCCGAGAAACATCAGAGGCTGCCATCATCGTCATCCCGAGACTGGGAGGGTTCTAGAGCTCTCTCCGGCACCCTACCGGAAGGGGAATTCATCACCGGAGGGGTCTACACCACCATGCCCTCCTCCGAAGTGATGCGTGAGTAGTTCATCCCTGGACTACGGGACCATAGCAGTATCTAGTTGGTTGTATTCTCCACTTTATTTATCATGTTTAGATCTCGTGAGCTGCCCTACATGATCAAGATCATCTTTATGTAATTCTACATGTTGTGTTTGTTGGGATTTGATGAATGTTGAATGTTATGTATTCTGATTATCAATCTATCATGTTATATTCATGCATATGTTATTTATGATCTTGCATTCTCTCTGTTATTAGTAGATGCTCTGGCTAAGTAGATGATATTATCTCCAAGAGGGGGTATTTATGCTCGATAGTGGGTTCATGCCTCCTTTGCATCTGTGCTCGAGTAACAGAAATGTGACGGATGGAGGATGTGATGTTGCCATTAGGGAGAAAACAACGGTGTTTACTTAGTTTACATTACACACTTTGCTTACTGCGATAATATGTTGCTTGCAACTTAATACCCAACATTTGTTCAGATTATATTCGTAGGGTGGATTATTAGTCATAGATGCAGTTGGATGCGGTCTATGTATTTGGTTGTAATGCCCACATGAATCACATAGTAATCTTTATGTCTTGCATATGCACTACGGTGCAGGCTTCATTTCTGTCAATTGCCCGGTCGTAATTTGTTCACCACATATGTTATTTATCTTTCACGGAGAGACACTACTAGTGAACTATGGACCCTGGTCCTTTTTCTCATACTGATAATACACACACTGCTTCTACTGTTTTCACACTGCTTCCACTGCTTTCATACTGTTTTCCTACTATCTTCCACACCATACGTTTAACTTCTTTGTGTTCAGCAAAACCGGCGAGATTGAAAACCTAAGTGCTATCTTGGGACAAAGTGATTTTATTGTGTTGTGTAGGTTCCACGTTACTGCTGAACCGGTAGTGCGTCGTACCATCTCAGCTGCATCAACCTTCAAAGATTGCTTGTCCTCCTACTGGTCGATTCAAACTTGGTTTCTTTTCTGAGGGAAAACTTGCTAATGCACTCTTCACACCTTACACCTGGGGTCTACCAACGTTAGACATCAACCGGCGAAGCGGACCAAGGCCGGACATGAGCGCCCGGTTTATGGAATAAGCCGGACGGAGCATCTAGAAGATTGGGCCATGTGGGGACTCCGACGACGGGTATAACCGGATCACCTTGTAACCCGGGGGACTCGACCACTATATAAGGTGACGCCCTAGGACATAGAAATACATGTTCTAAGTTAATAGCAATAGTTCTCGAGACATCGGAAGCTGGAATTGCTCCTTGTAATCGAGACATTGATTTCGCAATAGTAAGAAGGCAGGAGTAGGTTTTACCCTCAATTGAGGGGCAAAACCTGGGTAAACTCGCATCTCTCTTTTCCACCTTAACCCTTTCGAGACTTCGCTAAGTAGCAATGGCCTCACAATCTAGTTCGCAGAAGAGGACACTTGCCGTGAAAACCCCAAGACAGTTGGCGCCCACCGTGGGGCCGGCTCGCAGAAGCGTCCTTTTTTTGGAAGGAGCCTTACCTGGGATCGAGAAGCTCGTGATTGGCCGGCTCAGGAGAAGCCGGCGTGAAAACTATTATAATCATGACACCTGGGGGCCAGAATTTTCTTTCGTCAAGTCTGTGTTTCGAGTTCCCTTCGGTGGAATACATGTGTTTGTCGAGTTCGTAGGAGGAACCGACCGGGAGCCGGATCAAGAATCTGACTCGGTTTCTGGAGAAGCCACGTTTGTGCATTCAGATGGAGAATCTTCAGTAGGCAACAGAGATGACCAGGATTAAACAGGTTTATTCACCAACTCTTTGAAGACCGACAGGGAGGGAATCTAGAACAGGACCTCGAAAGTTCGGCAGAGACAATTCAGCATGCAACCGTCTATATGGCAGGATTAGCACGGCGTACAGAGCCTAGGCATGATAGCAATGGGAATCTAATCACAACTACAGTTTCAAACCCGGCCCCAGGGGATACGGCAGTTTCAAGTTCTATGTCGATTAGACCAAGAGTAGCCCCGATGACTTGACCAGGAGCAGCGAGTTCTAGACCGGCAGACCCGGTGGTCGATCTGACTGCGCCCACCCCGTATAACCCAAGGCCTAAACTAATAGCTACTATGGACTCGTTAAACGAGATCCTACCTACTCCGATTACACCAAAGAATTTGGTACATCGTAACATGGAGATAGAGAGACTTTGACAGGAGTTAACTCATGCTCGTCAGGAAATCGAGACTGAGGTCACCTGTATAAACAAGGCACACTCATACGTTATGGAAGAGGCATCACGATTGGAAGCCGAGGGACTTCATTTAAGTTTTAAACAGAGGGAACTCGCCTCGATACAGCACATGTGTTATCAAACCCGACTGAATAACGAGTTTGCAGCAGGATTGGGTCCGACAAATCTTCAAAACCTTTTTTCATTACCAATAGGCACACCGGGAGTACCAAACCCGACGCAGCCAGTTCACCCAGTAGTGCAGCCAGCCCTCCCTGTCCCGGTCCAACCGGTGCGCTTCCAGCCAGCAGTCCAGCAACACATCAACTCGGTCCATAATCCGGATTACGAGCAACCATAGCCTGAGAGGTTTCATACCCCCAAGGTCGCTTCAACAATCCAATGAATAATATTTGGGCTCCCACAAACAGTTTGGCTCGGATCCCGGTCGATCCAAATAATCCTATGGGAGTTGAAGCCATGAGAGAAATTTAGATGTTGCAAACAGCAGTGGTCCAATAGATGAATTATAGTAACCAGGAGAAGATACATTCGACTCCTTATAACAATAGGAACTTGTTGCCAAGAAGTCACCATGGAAACTCACCTGCTCCGGCCGGATCCAGCAACGCGAACCGGCAACAGCCTGTCTCACCCAGGTGAGTGGTCTCACATGCTCCTGGAGTTATCAATACATGAAACAGAGTAGCAGAAGCTGAAAAGAGAAATCAGGGTCATGTTCAGGCTCCCACTCAAAACCTGGTTTCGAATCATGTTTTCGGTCGGGTCTCGCAGAATTGGTATTCAGTGCCTTGGACCTGCGATCCGGAACGAAAGAATACCAGTTGAATATAAAGGACCTCGCAGGGTCATAAATTATACTCCAGACATGGAACCTGCGGATTGGACAGAAGGCTATGAGATGGAAATGGAAATATTGGAGGTAAGTGATGCAGTGTGTGCATGATACATAAGCGTGATGTTAGAAGGACCTGCAAAATCTTGGTTAAAAAACTTGCATGCAAATTCGATCAATAGCTGGCAAGAGCTAAAGGATCAGTTCATCAAAAACTTTCAAGGAACATGCAAGCGCCCGACAACTATTACAGATTTGGAAAATTGTGTTCAGAATGAGGGAGAGTATGCCCAACATTGGTCGCGGCGTGTTGTGGAAATCATTATTCATCTGTTGGTCTCACCGCCCAACAAGTAGTCATAGCCCTGGAGAGGAACTGCAAATTTGTCCCTTTGCAGCATAAACTGGGACATATCAAGAGGTACGTAGACGATATGAGTGAGCTGATGGATGCCTTGACCAAATATGCAGAGTCTGGTAAGAGGAAGGTTGCGGATTCAGATGATGAGAAGTCGGGAAAAAGGAAGAAAACTGGGACCAAGGGTAACCAGAACCCGAACCAGAGTAACGGAAATTTCCAGAACCAGAATAATAACAAGCACAAGAACGAGGAAGGAACCTCAGACTTGGTTGCAGAGGAAACCAGTTTTTTTTTTTACCAAACAGTTTTGCGCAAGCACAACAGGCTTTGAAGGGACCATGCCCTCGTCATAGCAAGAATGGAAAGGTAGCAAATCACTCTTGGAAAAAATGTTTTATAATGGAGGGCTTCATATCAAGCGGAAACAATAATTATGGACCAGGGAACAATGGAGGTGGCAATCTAGGAAACATGGGAGGTGGCCATCCAGGAACCGGCAATTTCGGACCCGGAATTCATAAACCGGGTCATCATGGTCAGGGTAACCAAGGAACAAACCCGGGTGGTAGCCAGCAAGGAGTAAATTTCGGTTTTCAAACCAATCCAAAGCAATTAAGTTCTGGTCAATATCACGTATTTACCACTAGTTCATGCAGGAGAGAGAGAGGAAGGTGCAGAAACACGCGGTAAATGCAGTAGCTCCTGCTGTCCCTAGATGGTTGAACTGGTCGGAGCAGCCCATAACTTGGAGTCGAGCAGATCATCCTCCACGAGTTGATAACCCAGGAAGTGTGGCTTTGGTTGTGGCTCCACAAGTCGGAGAATATAAACTAGAGAAGGTATTGATGGATGGAGGAAGCAGCATAAACATATTGTATTATGATACCTTCAAAAGGATGAACCTGCAAGAGAAACAGCTTCAGCCATTATCAACTGTGTTCCATGGAATTGTCCATGGTAAGTCTGCGTAGCCTATTGGTAAAATATATCTTGAAGTTGCATTTGGAGTATTTGAAAATTACATGACAGAGATGTTAGCATTCGAAGTTGTCAAGTTTAAAAGTCTGTATCCGTTCTGTTTAGGAGGCCGGCTTATGCCAAGTTAATGGCAAGACCCTGTTATGTGTATCTTAAACTGAAGATTCCAGGTCCTCATGGAAATATTACTGTCAATGGAGATAGAGACATAGCTCTGGAGTGTGAGCAAGGTGATGCAACTTACGTAGAATCAGCTTGCGCAGATGAGGAATTGAAGTTATATAAACTGCAAGTTGATCCGGAGGATATGACCTCGCTCAAGAAACCGTCAACAAAGTCTAAATTTAAGTTCAAATCTACTCAAGATACTAAACTGGTGGATTTCCCTGGCGACTCATCTAAACTTTTTAGCATGGGGGCTCATATGACTGATAAATAGGAAAGCGCGCTCATCAAGTTCCTTCGTGAGAATTGGGACATTTTTGCATGGAAACCTTCTAACATGCCTGGTGTTCCAAGAGAACTTGCTGAGCACAGTTTAAATGTGGATCCTAACCTGAAACCGATTAGTCAGTTCCTTCATCGTTTCAATGATGAGAGAAGAAAGACAATTGCTCAAGAAATAGTCAGGCTCTTGTCAGCCGACTTTATAGTGGAAGTATTACATCCAAAGTGGTTAGCCAATCCGGTTCTTGTTTTAAAGAAAAATGGGACTTGGAGAATGTGCATAGATTATACAGACCTAAATAAAGCGTGTCCTAAAGATCTGTTTGCTTTATCCCGGATTGATCAGATTATAGACTCTACGGTTGGGTGTGAACTTTTATGTTTTTTGGACGCTTATTCAGGTTATCATCAGATCAAGATGAAAGAAGAGGACCAAGAGAAGACCTCGTTTATTACACCCTTTGGAGCGTTTTGTTACACATCAATGCCTTCTGGATTAAACAATGCAGGGGAAACTTATCAGAGGTGCATCCAGAACTATTTGGAAAAACAGATTGGGTGAAACGTTCATGCTTATATTGATGATATAGTCGTCAAGTCTCAGAAAAGTGATACTCTGATTTCAGATCTAGAACAGACGTTTGCCAGTTTACGCAGATACCAGATGAAGCTGAACCCAACAAAATGTGTCTTCGGAGTACCAGCTAGAAAATTACTAGGTTTTATTATTTCATAAAGGGGAATTGAAACAAACCCGTAAAAAATTGAGGCCATACATAACTTGAAAAACCGGTTTGTCTGAAGGATGCCCAGAAATTCACAGGATGTGTTGCAGCTCTGAGCCGGTTTATAAGAAGACTTGGAGAAAAAGGCATACCTTTGTACCGGCTCTTGAAGAAAACTGACAATTTTGTCTGGAATCACGAAGTTGATGATGCTTTGGAAGCCCTAAAAACAACTTTCCAACACACCTATAATGGCTGCACCTGAGAAAAAAGAGTCGATGTTATTATACATTGCTGCCAACAATAGGGCTGTAAGCGCAGTCGTGGTTGTGGAAAGGAAATTGGAAGGAATAGAAGGTCTCGTGCAGCGGACGGCCTATTATGTGAGCGAAGTCCTGACAGAGTCAAAACAACGATATCCATATTGGCAGAAACTGGTTTGTGGAGTGTTTATGGCCAGTCGTAAACTGTGGTCAGTTCAGCACTCTTATCGGATATTATTCAGGATAGAGAAGCAACTGGACGAGTTGCAAAGTGGGCTATTTAGATGGGGCCATATCACATCAAATATGAGCCGAGAACTGAATCAAGTCTCAAGCCCTCGTCGAGTATATAAATGACTGGACACAATTACAGGCCCCACCAGATAAACCACACACTAAGTATTGGACCATGTATTTTGATGGGTCAAGACAACTGGAAGGGTTAGGAGCCGGCATGGTCTTGACGTCTCCAAGAGGTGATAAATTTCGATGTGTCCTACACATTTCGTTTAAATGCACTAATAATGAAGCAGAGTACGAGGCTTTACTTCATGGGCTTCGAATTTCCATAGAAATGAGTATAACCCAGATTTGCTTCCTGGGATATTCAGACCTTGTTTCTCAGCAAGTTACAGGAACCTGGGATTCTAAAAACCCAGTCATGGAAACTTATAGACGAGCAGTTACCCAGCTAGCAGGACATTTCCAGGGGTATCAAGTTGATCATATTGATCGACGTCTTAATGAATCAGCTGATGCATTGTCTCGTCTAGCCTCTCAGAAAAAATAGGTTCCACCCAACGTATTTTTGGACGAGATTCGTAGCCCGCCAGTCAAAGTTCCCATAGAAGAAGACCTGGAAAATCCGGATCCTGAATCAGAACTGGTAGCCTCTCTTCATGCAATCCCAGAATGGATAGAACCATATATGGCTTATCCCACGAGAGGTGAAATCCCGCAGGAGGAGGTTATTGCTCGCCAGGTTATAAGGTGTTCAAAGTCATATATGATCATTAATGATGAGTTACATAAACAAAGTGCAACAGGAATTTTTCAACGATATGTCGCTACGGAAGAAGGGTGTCAGATCATGAACGAGATCCACTCAGGAGACCGTGGCCATCATGCAAGTTCCAGGTCTTTGGTCAACAAAGCTTTCAGACATGGATTTTTCTGGCTTACAGCAAATTCTGATGCAGAACGCATTGTGCGAACGTGTGAAGGATGTCAGAAGTATGCAAGGTAGGATCATATGCTAGCAGAGGATTTTCGCATGATCCCAATAACTTGGCCGTTCACAGTTTGGGGACTAGACATGGTGGAACCTTTTAAAATTTCGTATGACAAAAAGACTAACCTATTGGTAGTAGTTGACAAAATTACAAAGTGGCTGGAATCAGAACTGGTTAGTAAATGTGACGTGGTCACAGCAGTCAAGTTTTTGAAAACATTGATTTTCAGGTTTGGTTACCCGCATAGCATTATCACAGACAATAGGACAAATTTGACTGAGGGAGCAATGAAAAAGTTTTGTGAACTGAATCATATCATACTTGACCTTGCTTCAGTAGCACATCCATAGTCCAATGAACAGGAAGAGCAAGCTAATCAGGAGTTGCTAAAGGGTATCAAACCTATACTTCAAGTCCCACTAGAAAGAACTACATGTTGCTAGGTTGAAGAATTACCTGTTGTTTTATGGAGCATAAGAACTACCCCAAACAGGTCAACCGGTTATACATCATTTTTTCTGGTTTACGGGACAGAGGAAGTTTTACCAAGTGATATTTGTCATGACTCACCAAGAGTAACTGCATATGTGGAAACCGAAAATGAGATAGCTCGTCAAAACTCGCTTGATGCTTCGGAAGAAGCACGCGAACTTGCAGCATCCAGGTCAGCCATATACCAGCAGGACCTGCGTCGCTATCATAGCCGTAGGGTTAAAACTCGAAATTTTCAGGAAGGAGACTTAGTGTTACGCCTGATTCAGAAAAAGGATGGGATGCACAAGCTAAGCTCACCATGGGAAGGACCGTTTGTGGTCAGCAAAAACCTACACAACGGGTCATATTACCTCATTGATGTGCGTGATGCTGATAAATCATGAACATCTGAGGAAGAAACTAGCAGACCATGGAACATAGCCCAGTTGAGGCCATACTACACATAGGATCATTGTAATCACTATGTTATCATTGAAATAAATAGGGCAGACCTGGAAAATCAAGTTATTATGACTTTTTCAACAAATTTATCGTTTTCACAGGGAGTTATGTCTTCTTATATGATTATTTGGGGCTGATGCTAGAACATAGTTTATATCTCAAGAATCTGGCATATGCCACATTATATTGGTTATACTTGTCTGCCAGTAAGTGGTTACACACAATTTTTAAGACCTAGATGTATAACCTGGATGAGTCAATCATATTATAACCCGGCAAAACGGAGTTATCATGACCCTGAACTCGCCAGAGTTGAAAACACTAGAATAAGTCATGCGATAAACCGGCTGAGCTAGATAGCAAAGATAAACCAAAAGGGAAAAGAGAGAATTGTTTCAGATCAAAGAAATTATAAGTTCTCCGATAAATATAATCCGGAAATTTTTGTGTAAGCTGGCAAAAAACCGAGTTATTACACACCAAAAGTATCATAACTGCACATGAGCACTTTCAAAAATAGAGCTAGATATAAAGCAGTTTATCTAGCCTATTACAAGCCCAACAGGGCTGAATTATTTTCCAACTGACAAATGTTTGTTTCAATTACACAAATTTTTTTCCTTTCTGTTGTGCAGATCCTAAACCGGCTCCAGAATCCGAGTCTTGAGTTGTCGGGTTATCCTCGCCGTCGCCTTGAGTATTGGCCAGTTCCTGGAGCTCAGCTTCCGAAATGTACTTCCATTCCAACTGCGCCAAAGAATCATTTGTATCATCCGGTTCATATAATGGACAAGGTGGTGCGGTAACTGCAGGAGTGGGCGTCTGTGGAGCTTCAGATGATGAGGTTATTGAAAGTCGGCTCTTCCGTGGAGCCTAGCGAACAACAATTACCATCTGGGGGCTAAAAGCCGGCTTACCATCACCTGAGGAAAGGTATCCGGGACAAACTTCTTTCAACTTTAACTTGTCGTCAATGGAACAAGCTTGAAATCGACATTCTTTTTCAATTCTGGCAAAGTCCTTCCTTTCATACTTAGTTCTGTCATCTCGATACTCTAGGAAACCACCAACCAGAAGATTCAGATTCATTTCCGGGTGATAAGATTTTGCCAAGGACATAACTTTGATAGCTCCACGACGGCAAGCTGAGGTTTTATGCTCTTCAATCCATTGGGGAACATTGGATAATTTCACAATCATATCATGAAGCTTTCTAGGAGCATTATCCCAGTTCCTAGCAGCTTTGATGCATTCACCTCCCCCAGTATATAACTGTTGGATCAAAGTGCATAGAGCCTTCAATTTCAGTTTTGGGAGCTGGAGGGTATTCTCGTGCAGCCTGCCTAGAAAGTACAAGAAGCTACAATTTATGTAACATCCCAAGTATGAAAACTTCCATTTAGAATGTTTGATTCTTGTTTAATTAAAGTTTTGCATCATGTCATCATACTCATTGAATTGTTGCATTTGTTTTACTTTGTTTTCATTTGGTTTGCATCTGTTTTACTCTGTTTTCACAATTGAAATTCAAACTTTATTCAAACATTTATTTCATACTTGTTATGTTACAACCTTTTAAATAAAGAGTTCAAATAAAAAACAACCATTTAGTTCCATTAAAACATGAGGTTCAAACCATTAAAAGTATGGCTTTAATAAGATAATTAATCCAAACTTAATTCAATTGTATTTCAAATTCAAATCAAAAAACATCAAACAGCACCCAATTT
This sequence comes from Alopecurus myosuroides, assembly GCA_028641055.1. NCBI lineage: Eukaryota > Viridiplantae > Streptophyta > Magnoliopsida > Poales > Poaceae > Alopecurus > Alopecurus myosuroides. Next base: position 92,663,828 of record CM054062.1, on the reverse strand, counting down.
CACATTATGAAAGTACCAAACAATTGTAATTACATTTGTTCTAATTAAACAATAGGGTTCACCCTATTAACAAGTTTGTTTTCAATAATATTTACTTAATATAAAATCCATCCAATTTTTGAATTAAATCACAAACAGCAATTTAATTTGAAACTTTTTGGAAAACAAAGTTAGCATTTAGTTGCTATTGTAAAAACTAACCTAACCATAATTTTTTCCAAATTTTCCTAGCCCTAAAAACTACCTTTTTCTTCCATTTTCATTTCTGCAAAAAAAAACAGAAGGAGAAAATTTTAAAAACAAAAAAAAACGGGCGCCAGGGGCAGTGGGCTGCGCCCAGCCCACCTTTTCCCTTTCTCCCCACGCAGCCCGGCCCTTTTCCTTTTCTCTCTGGCCCGGTACCGGTTCGCAGCGCCCCCCTCCTTTCTTCTTTCTGTACGGCGCCGCATCCGCCGCAGCCACGTCGGCGTACGGCGGAGCAGACGGTTCGCAGCGCCCGCGCAGCCCTATTTCTACCCCCCTAGGGTTCCCTCGATGCCGTAGCCACCACTCCACCCCTTTCCCTCGAGCTCCGCCGCCGGTCGCCACCTCTCTGTCCCGTTTCCCTCACCTCTGCATCTCACCCCGTCGAGCCACCTCTGAAACTCCGATGGCCATCGCCGCCTCGCAACGACACCGTCTACCCTAGCCACTGAAATCGAACCGTCGTGTTCCACTCTCCCTCCCGGACACCTCCTCGACCCGGGGACGCTCTGGATCACCGCCGCCATCGTCGACGCCGCCGTCTGCTCCGAGCCCTTGCCACCTCCACGACGCCGGTGAGCAGTCGAGCACGTCCCCCTCCTCCCTGTTCCCCTCTGCACGATTGCCTCCTCGTCCACGACACACCCGCACGCACACGGGCTATCAGCAGCACTTCACAGCACCGGCAGCAACCACGGCTCGCCGCCGGCAACGATCTCTGACGAGGTTCAGTTAGCGCGCGCACCGTTGAGATTCGGTTAACGAAACTGAAACTCAACCTTGCTGCATCCCCTTACCTGACAGAAACATTCGTTCGCTGCACTGGTTGCAGCGTTGCGCGCGCACGGGCAGGTCACGAGTTCGAGCCCTCGCGCCCGCGGAATAAAACCAAATTTTTGCGCAGCGCGCTGACAGGGTGACCCCCCCTGTCAGCTGCTGTGTGGCCAGCTGCCACGCGTGCATGCCACGCTGGCCCAGGGCCCAGTGGTAGTGCCCTGGGTTAGCTAGCAGTGCGGTAGAAAAGGTTTTCAACCTTTTCTGTTTTAATCTAAGTCCTTTTAAATTACAGATTGGTCCTCCAAATTAAATTGCTTATAACTTTTAAATTATAACTCCAAATAATAAAAGTAAAATATGTGTGTTGATCCAAATTAAATTGTCTATCTATTTAAACCAATTGTTTCCTGTTTTGAATTTTCCAAATGCATTTCAAATTTGAATTCAAACAATTCATCTGTAATTTGATAAAATCCATAACTAATTCATACTAAATCCAAATAATGCAAATAAAATATGTTTTCCATGCTATTTCAAACCACCTATTCAAATATAAATTTTGTTTCATGGTTTGAATAATTAAAGTTGCTTAAATAATTTAAACCTTGTTTAAATCATTTAAATTTGCTAAATTCATAACTTGCTCAAAATAAATTATTCTTGAACATGTAAAATATGTTTTCAAACTAGAAAAGTGTAAAATTTTCAAATATGAATTTGAATTTATGTCTAGAACAAATAAAATTCAAATAATATTCAAACTTGTTCCAAATTCATTTAAAACTTGTTTAATCTTGTTTAATTCATAATTAAATTATTGTAATCCCTTTTTCAATAATTGAAACATGTAATCCACCCAAAATTTTATGATCTTTTCAAATATGAATTTTGTTATTTATTTGGCACAATTTAAATTGGTGAAAACAACAACTATTTGTGTAATCCCTTTAAGGAACCAAAAAATTCCCTAACTTAATAAATAAATTTCTAAATTGGTAAACCTTATTTCCAATTGGTTCTATTGTTGTTATTTGGTTGTTTTCCTCATCCACGCATCATACTAATCCACTTTCACCTATTGATTAATTGGAAAACAACTATTTCAACCAAAATTCATGGGCTTTTTATATGCAACTCAAAATTGCATATGTGTCCATTCAAATTGTGTTACCCTGTCAACTAGATTATTTTGATGCATCCCTTAAATTGACATGCATCATCCCATGATTGTGCACTATGCCATGTTATTGATTGTTTATCTTTCTGCATTGTTTGTTTGCTTCTTCTCGGATAGACGACGACGTTGAGACAGACGATACTTACGACACCCCTTCTGAGGATCTAGCTCAGTACCAGGCTGCTGAGTTTGCAGGCAAGTTATCACTCACATGAACCATTGTGTTCCTTTCAACATTGGTTACCGATACTTTCCATTGTCTATTCCTGCTAGCCATATGTATCGTTGCTTCTGTTACGAACCTATCACATGATACCCTGAACCCTGATATTGCCTCACCTCCAGTCCTATAACCCCGTTGCTTGGGCCCGTGTCTTACTAGCATGCTTAGGGTTGTTTTTGCTCGAGTCTGTTATCAGTTACTTTATGTTATCATATTTGATTATATTCTGGGGCTCGATGTTAAACAACAACCTGTTAATTTGAGGTAATAATAAATTGCTGATAAGGCACCGGCAGGAGGCCCGGCGTGGTTTTGAGGCCTGCTAGTGTCGACCCTAATTAGGAAAAGGGTCTTGTCTACTGATCCATGATGAGCGCACTATCCGCATGTGGGAAGCGTGTATGGGCGCCCCCCTCAATTTGATTCGATTCGCATCTCGTCCAAATCGCCACACCTAGTTCGGGCTTTCCATTTGATGCACGCATATGTAGGTACGAACCCGAGGCCAGGGTGGAACTTTTGTAGTCGGCATTTAGGGCGGCGTGGTCTTCCAGTGCTATGAGGGTCCCCTTTTCTTCGTGGGGCTCGATTAGCCGCGCACGCACAGCACGTGGTGCTTTGGGCTTGATGCGAAGAAGAGTTGAGTTGTGTTGAGTGCCCCGCTTGGTGGGAAAGGCCTTCCCATCTGGCGGGTTATTCTTACGTGTACGGCCAAATTGGTGCACCCCTGCAGGGATAAATCTTCTCGAGAAGCCGTGTTTTCCGCGGTTATGGTTGACTTGGTGAAAGTACTGGCTAACAAGTACTCAGAACAACTTACATCTAACTAATGATAACTTGACTAGTAATAGGCTTATTGACACAACAATTTGATCCATCATTAATCCAACTGTGTGAGTTATCCTCGGATTGCTTCTTTGGATAAGGGGCGAGATCCAGGATGGGTTTGTGTGGTGGTTAGTTGTAGTTGGTTACGATACGCTATCTCACCCACGTTCTGATAGCCGGAAGTTGTAGTATGTTCTGTAGTTGGTTAGTGCAGCCAGTTGCAGCATCTTTTATATCCCTTTCTTCCGTTGAACCCAAGGCATCTGTGCTTGGTGTTGACGGGCTACACTTTGGTGAACTGTGAGTCTTGCTTGCCAGTACGTTTATGTACTGACCCCTTTGGGGTTGTGGTTTCCGCAGACTACGCTTACGAGGATCCCCGTGACGGCTACTACGTGGAGTTTGACGAGGCTGCTGACGAGTAGGTAGCGGACCCGGGCAGGATCCGAGACATCGTGGATGGTCTCCGTCTTCTTTTCTTTCCCGGCTTCTTAAGCCTATTTGGATTTGTCTGTACTCAGACCCTTTGAATGCTTCCGCTGAGATGTAATGATGTTATGTTGGGACATGTGTCCGCTGGATGATTGTATTTGCTATCTCTGCTCTAGTGAGAGCTATTTGCAACTTATTTCCATCTTTTGTGTCTTAGAGATCTGTTGTGTTATCATTTTGTTCAACGCCGTTGACGTACCATGTGTGTATGGTATGAAGTACGTCAATGGTAGTATCCTGATTTCTATGGGATGGTTTACGTAGACGCTGAACAGATAGGGGTTGGTTGTCACACATACGTGTGTTGGCCTACTCGTAAGAGATGCGGGTGCCGGTAAGCCCCGTAATCCAATCCACTACTGTTCAACGGAACTGCGAGTATCCTTTAGAAGTCCGGGTGCGACAAATGGTATCAGAGCCTGTCTGCCTGTAGGATCCCTTTTACTGGTCGCAGTTTGAGTCTAGAAACTATTTTGTAGCTATATAGGAAAAATGAAACGTGAGAGTAGGAATTCTGCCATTTTTCTTCTTTCCCCACCCACCCACCCTTTTCTGGTAAGGAAGTGCAACGTTGTTTTCCCTTCTCACCTAAACTTTCAAGTTAGGTTTTCATGTATCCTGGTTTCTCAAGGATAGTTATATCTACTAGACCATAGGAATGGAGGTGGTTGTGACATGAGTTATCATGTTGCCTACTCACGATTGAGAACGGAGGCGTGTAAGCCCGGAAGCAAATCCTCTATTCCTTAAGCAGTAGATATTGATCCTTTAGAAGCCCGGATGGGTTTTCGTAGTACCTCAGGAGTTTTTGGTCCCGTGTTTCCCGTTGTTGCTTCGATATCCTGTTCTTCTCAACATCCTTTTCGTCCGTTGAAACCTTGTTGTTGCTTTCCACTTCAATTCCTCTACCGGCGTTTAATCAAAACTTCCCCGATCATCTGCAGATGGATCTCAGGTTCTACCCGCAGGTGGTTCGGATGAATCGTTGTGAGAGCACTGCCGGTTATCCGGAGATGCTGAGAGACATGGTCACTTATCTGGGGTTCCGTTGGGCACCAGAGTACCAGGTCTACGAGCAGCAGCGAGAGTTTGACCAGACCTACTACCAGGCTATCGTCTACATTCTGTCAGATGATGGCATGAGCGTCGTCCACCGCTACGAGGCAGTAGGTTCCACAGTGGATATGGCCGTGCAGCAGGGCAGCTTATGTGAGTCTCACCGTCCTTCGTGCTGACTGCTGGGGATTTGACGATTCTATCTATCGCCACATCCCCCGTGGTTACATCACTTCGGAGGGAGCTCACTTCACTCTCTACGACAACCTGGATGTCTACGAGCATGATAACACCAGGCTGCACACCACCGCTCAGTTTGTGAGGCACAGTGACGCAGTTGCCACCACACTCTCTCAGGAGTTTGCCTCAGTCAGAGAGCAGCTCTACCTTGCTTTGACTCGTCTGGCGACGTACACCACAGACTTTGTTGGAGATGAGCGCTTTGCACGTTTCGATCAGCCAGTTGGTCGTCGTCTGCCAGATGCTGGAGGTTACGAGCCGATCAGAGGTCCACTCCTCAACCTCGGTGCTGGTTACACTGGGATTCCGCGTTTTGGAGCACAGGGAGTCGACGCTATGTACTTCACCACACCTAGAGTCGCTCTCAGACCATGTCAGATCTATGTGGATCCTCATTCTACCTACTTTCGTGGGCGTGCTCCTCACCGTACCCCTCGTCGTACTATTCACCGCCGTCCTGCGTGATGAGCATGGGAGTACCGATGTATCCATTCTTAGCTATGTTTAGTTATCCTTTGCCTTTCGAACCATGTATTGGTGTTGGATATTCTGATGTATTTGAACATGTGATGATGTACCTGTTGGTTATCTATTCATGCGTCGGAATAATCTCTCTTTCGGTTACCAAGTCTATCCTTTTCTGTTGTTGTGCTAAAATGCATTTCCATTCAGGATGCCGCCAACAAGGAACAACCCGCCTGAGCCACCGCCAATCACGGAGCTGTTGACTCAGATGACTCAGGTCGTGACGCAGATGGCCCGGTTCCAGGCTAATCAGCAAAACAACCAGAATGCTCCACGAGTCAGCATCAAGGAGTTTCTGAGTCTGGGCCCGAGAGCTTTCGTGGCAACACGCGAGCCTCTGGATGCTGATGACTGGATCCGTGAGATGGCCAGAGCTCTGGAGATTGCTCACGTTGCTGAGGAAGACAAAGTCAAGTATGCCTCCTACCTACTGAAGGGTCAGGCAGCTACCTGGTGGGAGAACTACCAGACCATGAGAGCTGGATACCCAATCACCTGGGGTTGTTTCAAGGATGCCTTCCTAAAGCACCACATCCCAGATGGTCTCATGGAAAGGATGCGTGAGGAGTTTTGCTCTCTCAAGCAGGGCAAGCTGGACGGCATTGGCTATCACAATGAGTTCAATCGCCTCGCTCGTTACGCTGGTGATGCGGTGTCCACTGAGGCTAAGAAGATGGCAAGGTTCCGCCGAGGTTTTAACCCGGAACTCAAGTACGCCCTCACCAACATCAAGGCCAAAGACTTCGAGGAGCTCGTGAACACCGCGCTCAATGAAGAAAATAGGCGCAAGGCGTTCGAGGAGTCTCGAAAGCACTCGCGTGAGGGTGGTTCCTCCTCCAACATGACCACCCCTCCGCAGAAGCGCCGCATCTGGGTGCCAAATGGTGCTGTCACTCGGGCTCCATATGCCCAAGCTTCTCCAGGCTTCGCTTCCCGTCCACCCAACCCATCTCAGATGCAGGCTCAGAGGTTCTCAATGGGGCAGCCAAGGCCAGATGCACCTCGTGTCGTCACTTGCTACAAATGCAAGCAGACAGGGCACTATGCTGACAAATGCACTCAGAGGCAGCTACCTCCACCACCACCTCGCCCCAACACCAACCAGGCAATGGTGCGTGCTCCCCCGGCTAAAGCCTTCAACTCCAACAACAGGCCTGTCGGGAGGACCGCGAGGGTGAATCATGTCAAGGTCGACAAAGCTGAGGAAGCTGCTGACGTCGTTCTCGGTACATTCCCCGTTAACTCTAACCCAGCTAAAGTGTTGTTTGATACCGGAGCATCGGATTCTTTCGTGTCAAAGATCTTTGCGACAGCAGTTAAACTACCTTTTGTTGGTTTGGGTTCCCCGCTAGTAGTAAACTCCCCTGGAGCAACTATGCAAACTTCCAATATCAGTCATGAGAATCAGATTCTAATTGGAGGTCACATATTCCTTGCTTCCCTCATTCTGCTTGGCAATTCTGACATTGATGTCATTCTTGGCATGGATTGGTTGAAGGCCAATAAAGCTACGATTGATTGTGCTCATAAGTCAATAACTCTGTTCCACCCTTCTGGCCAGATAGTCTATTATCCAAATGAATCAAGTTCTGTTCAGCTTTACACCCTCGATGCTAAACCTCTACTTCTACTTGAAAATGTTCCGGTGGTTTGTGAATTCCCTGACGTCTTCCCAGAAGAGTTGCCAGGGATGCCTCCGGACAGAGCAGTTGATTTCGTGATCGAGCTTGAACCAGGTACTGCTCCAATCTCTAAGCATCCATACAAGATAGCTCCTCCTGAACTGAAATTGTTGAAGGAGCAAATCGATATGTACATGGAGAAAGGTTACATTCAACCTAGTTCCTCGGCTTGGGGTTGCCCAACTCTGTTCGTTGCAAAGAAGGATCAAACAAAGAGACTCGTGGTTGACTATCGTCCTCTTAACGAGAAAACCATCAAAAACAAGTATCCAATTCCTCGTATCGATGATCTTTTTGATCAACTTGCTGGAGCCTCAATATTCTCAAAGTTGGACTTGAGGATGGGTTACCATCAGATAAAGATCAGGAAGGAAGATATTCCAAAAACAGCTTTCACCACTCGGTACGGTCTATATGAATACACCGTCATGTCCTTTGGTCTCACCAATGCACCGGCGACGTTCTCTAGACTCATGAATTATGTCTTCCATGAATACCTCGACAAGTTCGTTGTGGTATATCTTGATGACATTCTGGTCTACTCCAAATCCGAGGAAGAGCATGGAGAACACCTTCGTCTCACTCTCATGAAACTTCGCGAGCATCGTCTATATGCCAAATTCTCCAAATGTGAGTTCTGGATTCCAGAAGTTGCTTACCTTGGTCATGTCATCTCCGCCAAGGGCATAGCCATTGATCCAGAAAAGGTTAAAGCAATTGTTGATTGGAAACCTCCTAAGACGGTGAAACAAGTCAGAAGTTTTCTTGGCTTGGCTAGCTATTGCCGTCGTTTCGTCCAAAACTTTTCCAAGATTGCCAAACCTCTCACTGATCTCACCAAGAAGGACAAGAAGTTCGTTTGGTCTCCACAGTGTGATGAAAGTTTCAATCTCCTAAAGACTAAACTCACTTCAACCCCAGTTCTGGTTGGCCCAGATACTACCAAACCTTTCCAGATATTCTGCGATGCATCTCTCCAAGGTCTAGGTGCAGTTCTTATGCAAGAACGTCAAGTTGTGGCTTATGCTTCACGTCAGTTGAATGCACATGAGAAAAACTATCGCACACATGACCTTGAACTTGCAGCAGTTGTGTTTGCCCTCAAGAAATGGAGACAATACTTGTTGGGTAATCGCACTGAAATCTTTTCCGATCATAAGAGTCTGAAATACATCTTCACTCAACCAGATCTAAACCTCAGGCAAAGGAGATGGATTGAAAAGATTAAAGACTTTGATCTTACCATTTCTTACACTCCAGGCAAGGCTAATGTTATGGCCGATGCTCTCAGTCGGAAGTCATATTGCAATAATCTCATGATCATGGAAAGCCAACCTCCACTTCATGAAGAATTCCAGAAGCTGAACCTTGGTCTTGTTCCTCAAGGCTATCTTGCAAGCTTGACAGCCAGACCAACTCTCGAGGACAAGATTCGTTCTGAACAACTTTGTGATGCTGAAATCAAGAAGATGGTAGAACACATCAAACAAGGAAAGGAGAAATTTAAGTCCTTCTCAATTGATGACAAAGGAACTGTGTTCTTCGAAGGACGCATTGCAGTTCCTCAAGTTAAAAGTCTCAAGGATATCATTCTCAAGGAGGCTCATGACACTCCTCTTTCCATTCACCCTGGAAGTACAAAGATGTACCAGGATCTTAAGACACTGTATTGGTGGCCTGGCATGAAACGTGAAATTGCTCAATACGTTTCTGAATGCGACGTTTGTCAACGTGTTAAGGCAGTCCATCAGAAAACAGCCGGTCTACTCCAACCTCTGAAAATTCCTGAGTGGAAGTGGGACATGATTGAAATGGACTTCGTCACTGGGTTTCCAAAGTCCAAGAAGGGCAACGATGCAATCTTCGTTGTTATTGATCGTCTCACTAAAGTAGCTCACTTATTTGCTGTCAAAGAAACAATCTTAGCTAGCCAGTTAGCAGAACTCTACACAGCAAAGATTGTTCCTCTTCATGGTGTTCCATTGGAAATAAGCTCAGACCGTGGAAGCATATTCACTTCTCATTTCTGGAAAAGCTTTCAAGAAGCATTGGGCACCAAACTTCTGTTCAGCACAGCTTACCACCCTCAGTCTCAGGGGCAAGTCGAAAGAGTCAATCAGATTCTCGAGGATATGCTCAGAGCATGTGGTATCTCCTTTGGCATGAAATGGGAGGATTGCCTTCCATATGCTGAATTCTCCTACAACAACAGCTACCAGGCAAGCCTAGGCATGGCACCATTTGAAGCACTCTATGGCCGCAGATGCAGGAGTCCAATCAATTGGTCTGGAGCTGGTGAACGTTCACTCTTAGGCCCTGACATTGTTAAGGAAGCCGAGGAGAAAGTTCGCATCATTCGTGACAATCTCAAGATTGCTCAGTCTCGTCAGAAAAGCTACTATGACAGCAAGCACAGGGATATGATCTACGCACCTGGTGACAAGGCATATCTCCGTGTAACTCTCCTCAGAGGCACTCATCGTTTCGGTGTGAAAGGAAAGCTTGCACCAAGATACATTGGTCCTTTCAACATTCTCTCAAGGCGGGCAGAAAATGCCTATCGTCTTGAACTTCCAGAAAAACTATCCAAGGTGCATGATGTGTTTCATGTGTCACAGCTCAAGAAGTGTTTCAAAGATCCAGATCGTGCAGTTGATCATGATTCCATTGAACTGCAAGATGATCTATCTTATGAGGAGCATCCTGTTCGTATTCTCGATGAGACCGAGCGTAAGACTCGCAACAAGAGCACCAAGTTCTTGAAAGTGCAGTGGTCGCATCATTCCGATAAAGAGGCAACGTGGGAGACCAAAGAGGATCTTCGCAAGAAGTATCCGGACCTTTTCCTTTCTCAGTAGGAATCTCGGGGCGCGATTCCTTCAAGGGGGCGTTTTGTAACATCCCAAGTATGAAAACTTCCATTTAGAATGTTTGATTCTTGTTTAATTAAAGTTTTGCATCATGTCATCATACTCATTGAATTGTTGCATTTGTTTTACTTTGTTTTCATTTGGTTTGCATCTGTTTTACTCTGTTTTCACAATTGAAATTCAAACTTTATTCAAACATTTATTTCATACTTGTTATGTTACAACCTTTTAAATAAAGAGTTCAAATAAAAAACAACCATTTAGTTCCATTAAAACATGAGGTTCAAACCATTAAAAGTATGGCTTTAATAAGATAATTAATCCAAACTTAATTCAATTGTATTTCAAATTCAAATCAAAAAACATCAAACAACACCCAATTTCACATTATGAAAGTACCAAACAATTCTAATTACATTTGTTCTAATTAAACAATAGGGTTCACCCTATTAACAAGTTTGTTTTCAATAATATTTACTTAATATAAAATCCATCCAATTTTTGAATTAAATCACAAACAGCAATTTAATTTGAAACTTTTTGGAAAACAAAGTTAGCATTTAGTTGCTATTGTAAAAACTAACCTAACCATAATTTTTTCCAAATTTTCCTAGCCCTAAAAACTACCTTTTTCTTCCATTTTCATTTCTGCAAAAAAAAACAGAAGGAGAAAATTTTTAAAAACAAAAAAAAAGGGCGCCAGGGGCAGTGGGCTGCGCCCAGCCCACCTTTTCCCTTTCTCCCCAGGCAGCCCGGCCCTTTTCCTTTTCTCTCTGGCCCGGTACCGGTTCGCTGCGCCCCCCTCCTTTCTTCTTTCTGTACGGCGCCGCATCCGCCGCAGCCACGTCGGCGTACGGCGGAGCAGACGGTCCGCAGCGCCCGCGCAGCCCTATTTCTACCCCCCTAGGGTTCCCTCGATGCCCTAGCCACCACTCCACCCCTTTCCCTCGAGCTCCGCCGCCGATCGCCACCTCTCTGTCCCGTTTCCCTCACCTCTGCATCTCACCCCGGCGAGCCACCTCTGAAACTCTGATGGCCATCGCCGCCTCGCAACGACACCGTCTACCTTAGCCACTGCAATCGAACCGTCGTGTTCCACTCTCCCTCCCGGACACCTCCTCGACCCGGGGACGCTCTGGATCACCGCCGCCATCGTCGACGCCGCCGTCTGCTCCGAGCCCCTGCCACCTCCACGACGCCGGTGAGCAGTCGAGCACGTCCCCCTCCTCCCTGTTCCCCTCTGCACGATTGCCTCCTCGTACACCACACACCCGCACGCACACGGGCTATCAGCAGCAGTTCACAGCACCGGCAGCAACCACGGCTCGCCGCCGGCAACGATCTCTGACGAGGTTCAGTTAGCGCGCGCGCCGTTGAGATTCGGTTAACGAAACTGAAACTCAACCTTGCTGCATCCCCTTACCTGACAGAAACATTCGTTCGCTGGACTGGTTGCAGCGTTGCGCGCGCACGGGCAGGTCACTTGTTCGAGCCCTCGCGCCCGCGGAATAAAACCAAATTTTTGCGCAGCGCGCTGACAGGGTGGCCCCCCCGTCAGCTGCTGTGTGGCCAGCTGCCACGCGTGCATGCCACGCTGGCCCAGGGCCCAGTGGTAGTGCCCTGGGTTAGCTAGCAGTGCGGTAGAAAAGGTTTTCAACCTTTTCTGTTTTAATCTAAGTCCTTTTAAATTACAGATTGGTCCTCCAAATTAAATTGCTTATAACTTTTAAAATATAACTCCAAATAATAAAAGTAAAATATGTGTGTTGATCCAAATTAAATTGTCTATCTATTTAAACCAATTGTTTCCTGTTTTGAATTTTCCAAATGCATTTCATATTTGAATTCAAACAATTCATTTGTAATTTGATAAAATCCATAACTAATTCATACTAAATCCAAATAATGCAAATAAAATATGTTTTCCATGCTATTTCAAACCACCTATTCAAATATAAATTTTGTTTCATGGTTTGAATAATTAAAGTTGCTTAAATAATTTAAACCTTGTTTAAATCATTTAAATTTGCTAAATTCATAACTTGCTCAAAATAAATTATTCTTGAACATGTAAAATATGTTTTCAAACTAGAAAAGTATAAACTTTTCAAATATGAATTTGAATTTATGTCTGGAATAAATAAAATTCAAATAATATTCAAACTTGTTCCAAATTCATTTAAAACTTGTTTAATCTCGTTTAATTCATAATTAAATTATTGTAATCCCTTTTTCAATAATTGAAACATGTAATCCACCCAAAATTTTATGATCTTTTCAAATATGAATTTTTTTATTTATTTGGCACAATTTAAGTTGGTGAAAACAACAATTATTTGTGTAATCCCTTTAAGGAACCAAAAAATTCCCTAACTTAATAAATAAATTTCTAAATTGGTAAACCTTATTTCCAATTGGTTCTATTGTTGTTATTTGGTTGTTTTCCTCATCCACGCATCATACTAATCCACTTTCACCTATTGATTAATTGGAAAACAACTGTTTCAACCAAAATTCATGGGCTTTTTATATGCAACTCAAAATTGCATATGTGTCCATTCAAATTGTGTTACCCTGTCAACTAGATTATTTTGATGCATCCCTTAAATTGACATGCATCATCCCATGATTGTGCACTATGCCATGTTATTGATTGTTTATCTTTCTGCATTGTTTGTTTGCTTCTTCTCGGATAGACGACGACGTTGAGACAGACGATACTTACGACACCCCTTCTGAGGATCTAGCTCAGTACCAGGCTGCTGAGTTTGCAGGCAAGTTATCACTCACATGAACCATTGTGTTCCTTTCAACATTGGTTACCGATACTTTCCGTTGTCTATTCCTGCTAGCCATATGTATCGTTGCTTCTGTTACGAACCTATCACATGATACCCTGAACCCTGATATTGCCTCACCTCCAGTCCTATAACCCCGTTGCTTGGGCCCGTGTCTTACTAGCATGCTTAGGGTTGTTTTTGCTCGAGTCTGTTATCAGTTACTTTCTGTTATCATATTTGATTATATTCTGGGGCTCGATGTTAAACAACAACCTGTTAATTTGAGGTAATAATAAATTGCTGATAAGGCACCGGCAGGAGGCCCGGCGTGGTTTTGAGGCCTGCTAGTGTCGACCCTAATTAGGAAAAGGGTCTTGTCTACTGATCCATGATGAGCGCACTATCCGCATGTGGGAAGCGTGTATGGGCGCCCCCCTCAATTTGATTCGATTCGCATCTCGTCCAAATCGCCACACCTAGTTCGGGCTTTCCATTTGATGCACGCATATGCAGGTACGAACCCGAGGCCAGGGTGGAACTTTTGTAGTCGGCATTTAGGGCGGCGTGGTCTTCCAGTGCTATGAGGGTCCCCTTTTCTTCGTGGGGCTCGATTAGCCGCGCACGCACAGCACGTGGTGCTTTGGGCTTGATGCGAAGAAGAGTTGAGTTGTGTTGAGTGCCCCGCTTGGTGGGAAAGGCCTTCCTATCTGGCGGGTTATTCTTACGTGTACGGCCAAATTGGTGCACCCCTGCAGGGATAAATCTTCTCGAGAAGCCGTGTTTTTCACGGTTATGGTTGACTTGGTGAAAGTACTGGCTAACAAGTACTCAGAACAACTTACATCTAACTAATGATAACTTGACTAGTAATAGGCTTATTGACACAACAATTTGATCCATCATTAATCCAACTGTGTGAGTTATCCTCGGATTGCTTCTTTGGATAAGGGGCGAGATCCAGGATGGGTTTGTGTGGTGGTTAGTTGTAGTTGGTTACGATACGCTATCTCACCCCCATTCTGATAGCCGGAAGTTGTAGTATGTTCTGTAGTTGGTTAGTGCAGCCAGTTGCAGCATCTTTTATATCCCTTTCTTCCGTTGAACCCAAGGCATATGTGCTTGGTGTTGACGGGCTACACTTTGGTGAACTGTGAGTCTTGCTTGCCAGTACGTTTATGTACTGACCCCTTTGGGGCTGTGGTTTCCGCAGACTACGCTTACGAGGATCCCCGTGACGGCTACTACGTGGAGTTTGACGAGGCTGCTGACGAGTAGGTAGCGGACCCGGGCAGGATCCGAGACATCGTGGATGGGCTCCATCTTCTTTTCTCTCCCGGCTTCTTAAGCCTATTTGGATTTGTCTGTACTCAGACCCTTTGAATTCTTCCGCTGAGATGTAATGATGTTATGTTGGGACATGTGTCCTCTGGATGATTGTATTTGCTATCTCTGCTCTAGTGAGAGCTATTTGCAACTTATTTCCATCTTTTGTGTCTTAGAGATCTGTTGTGTTATCATTTTGTTCAACACCGTTGACGTACCATGTGTGTATGGTATGAAGTACGTCAATGGTAGTATCCTGATTTCTATGGGATGGTTTACGTAGACGCTGAACAGATAGGGGTTGGTTGTCACACATACGTGTGTTTGCCTACTCGTAAGAGATGCGGGTGCCGGTAAGCCCCGTAATCCAATCCACTACTGTTCAACGGAACTGCGAGTATCCTTTAGAAGTCCGGGTGCGACAATTTATAATTCGGATTTCATAAGAAGAAACAGAGATAATGAACCGGAGGAGAAGCAAGCTTACCAAAAACGCTACAGGTGATATCACCCAGCAGATCCTTAACCTTGGCAAATTTTCCTCTGGTTTCTTCCAGCTCATTCTCAGCATTTTCAGCCCTCTCAATAAGGGCTTTCTCCCGGTTCTCGAAATCTTGCTGAAGAACATACATACTTTTGGCAGCTTCATCAATTCGTTTCTCTAGATCATGTTGCAATTTCCTTGCTTCCTTAGTTCTTACAGCCTCTTGAGCCAACAAGTTCTTCAAGTTAGAAATCTCCTTCTGAGAGGAAGATTCAAGACTCTGAAAAAAGATAACCACAAAAAATTTCGGGTTATATAAACTCCAGATTTAAAGATCAATAAACTGAAGCAGATCTGGATTACCGTAGGCAGGTAACCCGGACCTTGGGGGCTACACAATTTTTTAGCCTACCAACGAGGTGGAAAATTTGCAAAGTCCCGAGTAGCTGCAGGCTTGCAACCGGGCACTTGGGGGCTACACTATCTCAAATTTAAGAGTTTATTGGCTAAGAGTACAAGTCAGTCACGAGTTGCTGCAGGCTCGCAACCCGACACTTGGGGGCTATAGTATTTTAGATTGAATAGTTTTTTGGCTAAAAGCTAAAACAAGTCCCGGTTCAGAATCAATTTGTAAACCGGCACTTGAGGGCTAGAGTTCAAGTTTAAAAAATATAACAAGAAAATCTTCAAGTTTTTTCTACAAGTACAAACTGGAAGATTGAGGGCTACAGGTTATATATGTCAAAGTTACCTCATATCTCTTAAAGAAAACGTCAATGATTCCATCTACACGACGTCGGTTCTCGGAGAGCTCCTGAACCAGAACATCAAAGTTCTGGCCTTCAAGATTCAGGTTGGAAGGAACTGCTTTTGGTTCAGAGGATGGTTTAAAATCTTCTACAATTTTGGACAACACAGTTTAGGTGCCAATGGTAGTCACAGCGTGAGAACAAGTAATCACCACATCCGGGTCTGCAACTAGAGGATCATTAACCGGCTCATTATCAGCCGGATTCATCTCTAAATCCATAGCCTGGGCAGAGTTATCAACAAGACCCAGCAATTGATCAGCCGGTCCATCTTGAGTTTCTTCAACAACTGTTTCCTCCAAGTTAGCTGCTGGAGCAGCAACTGAAATTGGAGTCACTTTAATCACAGCCTAGGCCCTGTAACAAATATGAGGTTATAAACCAAAATGAAAAAGTGGGTTACAATTATGATTAAAAACATAGGATCTAACATACCCAAAGTTGATGGAACACTTACAGACGACACTAATATAGGAAGAGCCGGAGTTGGGTGAATCTGTATGGAAAGTGTGACTCAACCCAAGCCGGATTTTCCCTGCCAAAGGATGCGAAGGAGTAGGAGAAATTGGAGCTCTAGGAACCCGTCGGGGAGGAATTTTCTCAGGCAAACCTGCTTGTAAATCAGTGGGACCGGAGCTCCAGGTTCTCCTTCTCTTGCTCGTATCCTCGTCATCCTGCATTTTCTTCATTTGTGAGGATGGGTTCAAAGGTGTTTTAAGCAGTCTAGGAAAAGGCACCTTTGCAACAGTCTGCCGACTTCTTTTGTTGGTCATAGGAGATTCTTTCTCAACCACCACATTCGAGCCAATTATAGGAGTAGTGGGGTTAAGATCTGGAGTCTCATGATCTGGTGCTTCGTGAGATGCTCCCTCCTGCCCTAAACCGGCACCTTCCTGTTCAGCCGGCTCATCCTGTGAGTAACTAGCATCAACAAATTGATTATGCAAGTGACCAAGAGAGTCAAATTCAGAAACCTCTTCCTCTTTGTCACTTTGCTCCTCATATTCATCATCTTCAGTAGAGGAAGCAGGTTCTTCAGTAGTAACCCAGAAAGCATCCGAAGCTTATAAGCTGGAAAAGAGCCGCGTTAGCATTTGGAGATTTCAGTGCATACTGTTTGGGGGTCTAGGGACAATTTCATGGGCATTCCTTGCGTTCATCAAAACTCGTCGATTTAGTCATATCTCGCAGTTTTCGTGACCTATAGTAGACTGTTTGGGGACTAGGGACAATTTCATCGGCATTTGTGGAATTCACCAAAACTTGCCGATTTGGTTCTTTCTCACAGTTTTCGTGAGCTATAGCGCACTGTTTCGGGTACGAGGACAATTTCATGGGAATTTCTGGCATTCACCAAAACTCGTCGATTTGGTCATATCTCGTAGTTTTCGTGAGCTATAGCACATTGTTTGGAGGTCCAGGGACAATTTCATGGGTGTTTCTAGCATTCATCAAAAAATCGCCGATTCGGTACTTTCTCACAGTTTTCATGAGCTATAGCGCACTATTTGGGGGTCCGGGGAAAATTTCATGGGCATTTCTGGCATTCACCAAAACTCGTCGATTTAGTCCTATCTCTCGGTTTTTCTGAGCGATAGCCCACTATTTGGGGTCCAGGACAATTTCATGGGCATTTATGTCATTCATCAAAACAAGTCGATTTGGTCCTAACAAACAGTTTTCATGAGCTATTGCACACTATTTGGGGGTCCGTGGATTATCAGCCGACTTAGCATAGGAGTTCATTGTGCTTGTATAGACAAGATGTCCGGGACGATAACCCGGCAAAACCGGTTCATCAGCAGGAGAAGTGTATTTGCAATAAAAGAATGTTTTTTGCCAGAGTTTGGGGTGGCTAGCTAATGGGATACCCGGATAAGCTATGTCCTTCCGCCTCTGGAAAGAAACACCAGCGTAGTGGATCAGGTTACCCCCAGCAACTTCTGGGTGTTTGTTACCGTAGAAATATTCTAAGAAAAGATCTAGATTAGGTTCTACTTGGAGATAATCCTCACAAAGGACAACAAAATTGCTAACATTGAGGATAGAGTTTGGGGGCAGATCTTGAAGGTGAAGGCCGTAATACTCTAAGAGCCAGCGAAAGATATATGAACCGGGTGGACGAAACCCGCGGAGAATGTGAGCTTCAAAGACTATTACCTCGCCCGGCCCAGGCTCGGGCCGGATTTCATTTCCAGGAGCACGCTAGGATGTGTTGCTTGGAAGTAAGCCGGAATCTTCTATCTCTTGGAGTCGTCCCTGAGTCATTTCAGACTTGCATCACGCCTCTATTTGATCTGGCCGCGGCACCCGCGGCAGAACCGGAAGCGCCGCCGGTTTTCTTCTTTTTGCTGTTTGCTGCGGCCCTAGTGGCCAAGCTTTTCTCCTTCACCTTGGCTTGATGAACAGTGGTGAAGCTCTGTCCGCAGAGGCGCAAGCACGAGAAAATGAGCTCTCTTGCTTTTTCGGAGGAAGAAGATGAAGTGGGAAGAGCAGGGTGCGAATAACTGCGGTGGAACCCTTCGGGGCTATTTATAGATGGTAGCCCTAACCCTAGGGTTAGGTGGTAATTTTACATAAAGGACCCCTAGGATTAATATTTTTTTGGAAATTTGAAAGAGATTGGACCTACAAAAATGGAAGGATAATTCGAAGATTCTTTGGAAAAATGCATTTAATGCGTGGAGAAAAATCTGGGATAAACTGAAATATTTTCAGTTCCTGAGACCCCAGAGATAAATTCGCAGGAATATTTTATGATTTAAAAACAGAAGGATATGATCATGGAGATAATGAGTAAAGAATATAATCCCAGTAAAATCCGGGTCAGAGATTTTGGGTGGTTATTCTTTGGACTAACAAATTTGCATATGAGATTTTCCTAGAAAGGTTAATGTGAACAGCGTAAGTTTGGACTTAAGTGGTCGCGTTAACCTGAGAGATAATGTTGGGGGAATAGGTAAGGGGATTCCTTACCTTCCACCCATATAAACCGGAATGGGATCCTGTCGGTTCATATACCGTATTCCGGTTTATGACTAGGCAAAGCGGGCCACGAGGGAGCCTGCAAACAAATGAAGCCCCGGATATGCCCAAGCATAACCCGGAGACAGAAGCAGGCCCGGCCCAAAGACCAGGAAACAAGTGCGGAGGCCTAAGACCAGCGAAGAGGCCCAAGGCCGGACGGGAGCGTCCGGTTTATGGAATAAGCCGGACGGAGCATCTCGAAGACCAGACCACGCTGGGACTCTGACGACGGGTATAAGCCGGATCACCTTGAGACTCGTCCATTATATAAGGCAAGGCTCTGGGACGTAGACAGACATGTTCTAAGTTGATAGCAATAGTTCTCGTAACATCGGAAGCCGGAATCGCTTCTTCTAATCGAGACCTTGATTTCCCAATAGTAAGAAGGCAGGAGTATGTTTTACCCTCAATAGAGGGGCCAAACCTGGGTAAACTCGCGTCTCTCGTTTCCACCTTAACCCTTTCGAGACTTCGCTCAGTACCAATGGCCTCACAATCTAGTTCTCAGAAGAGGACACTTTCCATGAAAACCCCACGACGAGGACACATCAGTCACCATCACGGATGTATATGCTTCCTGCGACATAATCGAGAGGCGGTCTTTCTTTGAGAAAATGCATCTGCTATCATCCACTATCCATGAGCCTTGGGCCATCATTGGCGACTTCAACATTTATCGATATGTCGAGGAGAAAAACAATTGAAATATTAACCACAATGCCATGAACGAATTCAACACCTGGATCAATGAGCTAGAGCTGATGGACGTGGACATCTGCAACACGAGATACACATGGATGAACAAGAGGCGTAATCCCACGCTAGTGAAGCTGGACCGAGCACTGATCAACCTAGCATGGAGCCCGCATTTCGTGGCATCTACCTGTATGGCACTAGCGCGCCCCACCTCAGATCACAAGCCAATTTTACTGGATACACACAGTGTGACTCACAGGACAGAATGTTTCAGATATGAAGATTACTGGCTCAATAACAGGGACCTCATCGACATAACAAGGAACAAACTGACTAGGAACACTAAAGAAATGGCAATTGTGACCAAGATAAACCACAGACTTAGAATGGTCAGGGCAGCAACTAGAGCATGGCAGAGACAGCAGAGGTCATGCATCATCCTGCGTAAAAACACCTCACATGTGCTCTAATTCCTGGATGAGGTGGAAGAATGGCATGCACTGACGGACCTAGAGTTCAGTTTCACAACCGTTTGCAGCAAAAAAAAGCAGCTACTATCACGGGAGGCCAGTCATTGGCGTCGCCGAGCTAAAATAAAGTGGTGCACGCTTGGCGACGAGAACTCAAATTTTTTCCACACCATGGCAACATACGGATTCGGAAAAAAACAAGATCCGGCTACTACAGCATGACAATGTTGAATACTTCCTTGACGCAGACAAGCTAAAGATTGCAACAACTTACTTCAAATATATATTCCTGGAAAATAGGTCATGGACACCGTTCATGGACTTAAACAAGTTGTACAACACCCAGATTAGCGAACTCCGGCACCTGGCAGCCCCCTTCACCAGGAACGAAATTGAGAGGGAAATTGTTATGACTCTTCCCAGCAGGAGCCCATGCCCAGATGGCTTCACCGATGAGTTCTACAAATTTTACAAGAATGAACTCAAAAATGATCTCACCTCCATGTTCACTACACTCCACGACAAAGAAATCCAGCCGAGAGGGGTTAATAGGCAAGCATCGCCCTGTTGCCAAAGAGTGACACCCCTAACAGACTACAGACCGATCTCTCTGCAACAATCCATCCCAAAACTGATTACCAAAGTGTTAGCAAACAGGCTACAAAATAAGATGGATGTTTTGGTAGACACAATGCAGTCTGGCTTCATCAAAGACAGGGCAATCATGGAGAATTTCACAACCGCCTTCGAGATGGTGCAATGCGCTAAACGCTCAAGCAGACCATTAATCATCTTAAAATTGGACTTCAACAAGACATTTGACAGTGTCCACTGGGGTGGAATCACTGAGATCATGCGGGTGAGGGGCTTCCAAGACACATCGATATGGTGGATTCACCACCTACTATGCACATCTCAAGCCCAACTGCTGATCAATGGTAAAATTGGAAGCCAATTTGATATCCAGAAAGGTGTGACACAAGGAGACCCGTTATCTCCCTATATTTTCAACCTCGTCGTAGATGTTTTGCAGTAAATGCTAAAGAAAGCCTATGTTCATGGCATCCTGCAACACCCGATTCAGCAGGGAGCACCGCTACCCGTCTTGCAGTACGCCGATGACACTCTCCTAATTCTACAAGGATCAACGCAACAGGCAAGGTACACTAAAATTCTGCTAGACACGTGTGCAAATTTCAGTGGCCTACATAGTAACTATCACAAAAGCACCTTCGTCCCAATCAACATGACACAAACTGAGGCCACCAATATCGGTAACATCCTAGGGTGCCCAGTCTCAAGCTTTCCATGTGCCACTATCAATGCACAAGATAAGCAGGTCCGTACTGCAGCCAATTATACAAAGAGTGGACAGACACCTCCCAGGATGGGCGCCAGGGTTGTTATCTTCAGGGGGCAGGGTCGAGTTGGTGAATTCAGTGTTATCTGCGATCCCAACTTTTTTCATCGCTTGCATCAATTGGGACAAGGCAAGCATTGAAGCGATCGACAAGCTAAGGAGGGCCTTACTCTGGGGAGGTAAGAGATAAATCAATGGGGGTCAATGCCTAGTTGCATGGAAACATTTCACGATGCCAAAACAACATGGAGGTTTGGGGTTAAGAACTTGCACACCCACAACATGGCCTTAATGACCAATCTCGTCATCGAAATTCTGTTAGATGGTATGGGCCCTTGTTTCAGTTGGCTAACCAAATGGTACCTGAACAACAGGATCCCATCCCAGCGAAATCTACGAGATACGCTATTCTGGAAACGCTACTGCCGCTGATCTCCATAGTACAGTACATAACGGTATCCACAATCAAGTCTGTAACTACCGTATCCTTCTGGCACGACAACTGGTAAAAAATGGGCACTATCCGTTATACTTTTCCGATTCTATACACTTTTGCAGTTGATTAGCTGTGCACTGTGGAGTCATAGTTTCAAGAAAACAACCTGGTCTCAAACACGGCGCAGCGGCAACTGGATATGCTACAGGACCACATTTTCCCTCACCCTTGCGCTCTCTCGACCAAGGCGGACAAAAGAACACTGCTAACCACTTGGAAGAGATCAACCACATGGGGTATCTATAAGGTTTTCACCGACAGCGGGTAACACTGCAGAATCGACGGATGGATTTGACGTACAGAGATCCCGCCTAGACATAAAGTTTTTCTATGGCTCGCCTTCAAGGGAAGGCTCAACACGAGGAGTAATCTTGTAAGGAAAAAATAGTGTGACCAGGCAGATACGATCACTGCCCGACGGTCAAAACAATAGATCACATTGCCCTATGTTGCAGGTATGCAAATTGGGTTTGGGACAGACTTCAGCTAACAGCATTGGCACACATATCAGAATCCATCTATGACTTATGTCACCAAACCCAAATTCAACATGGACAGCAAACGTGGCATGTATGCTTTGCTGCCTGCTTATTTGGTTTGTGGAAGATGAGAAATGATTGCATTTTCAACGGCGGAGGCGAAAGCAGGCAACACTTAATTATCAGTATCACTGAAGACGTTCTCCTATTGTCTGGGAGATCAGCAAAACACCAGGCCTCCATTGCAGATTGGGTGAACAAGCTCCAAGGCTCCTAGCAGCAGTCGCCGTATCCCTAATGGGTTTTTCTCTTATTTTTCTTTCTCTTTATTCTTTTTTCGCATCCTTGCCACGGCTGCGCCCTGGTTGTAAATTCCCCTTCCCACTTGTAATTATAAGGTAGAGTCCGCCTCTACCTTCTTTATATAAAAAAAACATCATTACCATGACCGCCAGGGAGGATTCGACGAGTAAAACTTTTCTTCATGATCCAACCCATGAAGGATAAGAAGCAGGTGAATGTCGGCACAAGGACCGACTCATCAACACCACCATCGCGCACAAACACAGGGTCATTACTAACAAGGCCTGAAAGCAGGTTCTCGGCAGCTTGTTCAACTTCAATGAATCATTATTAGATGCCTCCACCCCCATACATTATTGACGGTCCATCATACCCATATAACTCTCTCATGTTGATTCCAACATAGATAGGCGGGATAACTGGCCAATTACCCCGTCATAGGCTTTTGTAGTTTCTTCTGTACTGCTTTGTCCTAGTCCCTTTTGGAGGGCGTTTTGTCTGTTTGTGAGGTTCTCTCTCTTTTTTGTAAACTCTTAAGACACACTGGAACTCAATAAGTAATAAAAGTTGTGTGCATCACTCGATGCAGAGGCTGGGGTTTTCTCCCCTTTTCAAAAAAACGAGCCAATTACCCCAGCCATCATGCTGAGCAGCAATCATAAGGCCTGTGACAATGCACCGTCTCCTAGCACGTTATCATATGTCTAATCAAAACTTAAGAAATAACAAGTACAGTGTATTGTATCTTATGTGTTGTATCTAAATTAATGATTTTGGGGTCATGCATGCATGTGATTGGGCTAGAGCCACTTTTTGCCTATGGCCACGTGTCAAGTTTGTATCTTAGCTAAGATACAACCTCACTATCTCTCTTTATTGATTACAGTGCCACATAAGAAAAATTCCTATGAAATCGCGCTAAGAGACTTGCATTGGCATAGGCCTAACACCCTACTCCAAGCTGCATTGGTCTCCTGATGATTAAATAACTACCGGTTGTCCGAAAGGCAGAGCAACCAGATGTGGGGAAGAATTCATAGGTGGATCAGCGTCTTCATTAGTCATTAAGATAGGATGAATGGTTCCTCCATTAACTACATACTACAAGGATACAATCAATACATTCCCAAACCACGCAGATTGGCCACCTATTCACCAATAAGCTACAAGGCACTTTCCTAATCTCCTTGAGCAAAACCTTCACAAGCACCTGAGACTGAGATTCATAGGACCGCAACACAAAGTTCGTCATTGCTGCAGCATGCAGTGGAGGAAGTGACGAGGAGTGGGATGTGACCAGAGGAAGATGAGGGATCGAGGGTGAATATGGAAGAGGAGTACTCATGAAGGGGGTTTCTTCTACAGGGAAAGGAAACTGGGAGACGAAGAGACAAGCGACGTCGAATATTTGACCTAGAGTAATTGACCGCTTAATCACCCATACCAAGACAATTACTAGGCAGG
This sequence comes from Alopecurus myosuroides, assembly GCA_028641055.1. Classification (NCBI taxonomy): domain Eukaryota; kingdom Viridiplantae; phylum Streptophyta; class Magnoliopsida; order Poales; family Poaceae; genus Alopecurus; species Alopecurus myosuroides. The sequence continues at coordinate 92,640,024 of CM054062.1, read as the reverse complement.
TGACAAAACCCAAAATTCTGGCACTTGATTTGCGGACAGGACTCAATAGGGTGACCAAATGATGGCAGAAAGTGCATAGAGGATTAATGGGGACAGAATCACGCCTTATGGCCCGACCCATAGAATCCCAAGCAAATGATGTCTTTCGTGCAATTGTGCTGAAAGTGGCCCAATGCCAAGCACTTATAACAATAATGGAAAGGCTCGCATGCTAAATAAATTTGTTGCGGTAAAATCTTACAACTCCCATCACGATGACAATAACAAATAGGGAATATATCTTTCCGCCGCCGGAACCAAGATGCCGCCTCCGCTTCCTCCTCCTCCATACGTCAGTTCCCCCTCCTCCGGCCGACCAAGCCGGCGTCAAGAGGGGTGGGGAACCTGATCTATGGGTGGAGTTTTTAGTAGAAATTAGTGTTTTGAACATATTAGGGTTTTCGTAGCCGTCTTAGTGTTGGCCTCGGTGTCAATGAAGATGGCATTGTCTACAATAAGTGATCTTTGGCCCCTTGTGTGACGTCGAGATCTTCATCCCGACGTCAATGCTGGTGTCAGAAGATTACATCTATCTATGTATGGTACTTTAGATCTTGCTTCACCGGATCGGTTTTGGATTTTTTTCATGGTTGCCACGAGGAGATTTGTCCTCATAATATTTTTCTCGGCTGCTACATTCTCGACAGTGGTGATTCGTACTCTCGACTCTCAGCGACATCGATTAGGCTGTTCGATTGCTTTGCCCTGCAATACTGGTGTTGGTCCTCTTGCCGGTGTTGCTTTATTACTTTAATGGTTGTTTGTGTGCTCGTAGTCTTGGCATTGCAGCACAAAATTAAAGTTATGTGAGAACCCTTGTTGGTGTTTCTTTTAGACTATATTTTGTAATCTCTATAGTCAGCTGGTGTATTTGTACCATGTACTATTTTTTACAATAAAATATATATTGATTGTCCAAAAAATAGGGAAATACACAAATCTTCATTACATTTATTGCAGTGGTTCAATAGGTTCTTCGCCAAATCTGAGGAAGGAAGACCAAATAAATTAAAATCATTGTCTATATCAAAATCATAATAGTTGGACACACGTAAATCCAGAACATGATTAAGGGAACAATAGTCCACCACAAATTTCAAATTGAAACAATTTTTACAAAATAGCGAACCCGCAAATTTAGGTCTAAATTTGTGGGGTTGCCAATCACCAGAGCGAGATGCCTGAACCTGCCCAAAATTAATCTTCTTGTTTGGCATTGATCGAAATTTTCACTAAAATTGTTTCAGAAACCGCAATGAATGTGAAACAGGATCAAGAGAGACGGGACTGAGGTTGCGATACGTTGCAAACGTATCTACTTTTCCAATCACTGTTCTTGCAGTTTCTCCTCACATTTGCATGATTTGGATCAAAATAACACGGCTAAAGCTGTTTTCAGCAGAATTGCCCGTGGTGTCTAGTTTTGTGCTGAAATTCAATTTCCTAAAAAAAATCAAAAAAATATTTTTCCCGGAAGACTCTCGGAGCCCAAAGGACAGCTGGAGGGGAGTCACTAGGCCTCCAGGGGGTGCTGGCCACGGCCCCACCTCTGGCCGCGCCTGGTGGCCCCTGGGGGCCTGGCCCCTTTGGCGTAAAGCGTCCTTCGTCCCCGAAACGAAGAACCCCCAAAGGATTTTCCCGAATACGATTTGTAGCTCTGCCGACACCCAAAACCCTAGTTCGGGAGACACAATTTCATGGTCTGGCACCCTGTCGAGACGGGGATTGGAGGGAGATCGTCGCCATCATCATCGCCATCACCTCTCCATCAACCCTCCATGATCCCCCCCGTTCGATGTGTGATTAATTCCCTTCAATAGGCAGAGGGGATAGTAAGTATTGATGAGATTAGTCATGTAATATATCACTAGATTGTTAGGGCTTGATGCCTAGTATCCACTATTGTTGTTTATTATCGTTGTTGTAACTTGGAGTGCTTAATGCTTGTCACTTAGAGAACGAGTGCCATGATTTCAGATATGAACATGTTATGTTTTCACGAGTATAATCGTTGTTTTGGATCGTATCTACTAGATGTATACACTTATTATTGTCCGGAACCCAAGGTGACATGTTTGGGATTTCGGAGGGTATGGACTCTAGTTCGAGGATTGCATGTTTCCATCGTACGATAATGCTTTGCTCCGGTGGTTGGTAGAACAAGTGCCTTAATTACCATTAGTTCCTTTTTGGCCCCGCGGCAATGGGATGGTAGGACAAAACATGTCGTGCAAGTTATTATTGCAAGAATGTACGACAATTCTCGGGAAGCATGCCTATGATAATTTGTGACTTGGATATATATTTGTGTTGCCATTTGTTACCTCTATTACATGGTTAATCTTATTCATGAAGCGCCCGTACATCCATCCCTATGCCTAAGTTGTTTTTAGCACTTCTTCTCAATCCGTTTACATTTGTTGTTACTTTTGTTACTACTGTTTTACTACTACTATTAATATTAAACCACTTCTGCCATTATATCACTGTTACTACTAATAAATTGTGTGAAGGAAGATACTTTTCAAGTGCAACTGAATTGACAACTCAGTTATTAAGTCCTATAAATATTCTTTGGCTCCATTTGTGTCGAATCAATAAATTGAGCTATATTTACCTTTGAAGACTGTTCCGATCCCCTACATTGTGGGTCATCAAGACTATTTTCTGGCGCCGTTGCCGGGAGCATAACTTTATTTGTAATATCAATTTTGAATTAAATTGTTCATTCAATTTACTATCCATCGTGGGAAAGACTACTGATCGTAAGGAAAGGTACAACTCTAAACATCGTTGTTGCTCTTGATTCACCTTCTGTTTTTAGTAAGCTTGTTGCCCCATCGCATGCTTCCCGTGCTATTACTGCTGATTCTGATATTATGCATGATGAATTTCATGATGCTTCTACTCTTCTTGATACCTCTGGTTCTTTAGGTTTCATTTTAGACACACAAATTGCTAGAGCTAAAGAAATTGAACTTGCTAAAATTCTTCATAAAATGTTCTCTACACCTGAACAATCACCTGAAGGAATTAGTCTCGGTTCGTATCACGACCCGGGACTAAAAGGGCCTTTTCGTCCCTGTTCATATCACGACCCGGGACTAAAATCTAAACCGTTAAGTTCCTGCGCCCTTTGGAGTCGTTCCGCACGATCAAAATAGGTGCTGCAGTAATATCGAAGTAACTTCTCTATTCACGGACGGCCTTCTCTGTTCATCTCCCTCCTCTCTTCTTCCCCGTCACTGCCATCACCATGAATCTAATCATTCGCTACGGTTCCATGCTCGCACATGGCACGACGAATCTAAAAGTTGTTTACACAAACGACACCACCAAAGTGGCGGAAAACTGTGGTTCTTTGAGGAATTGCTCCGTGACGAGGAACACAAGTTCATGGGTCTCGATTTGAAGTACACGGTCGATGTTCGCAATGTTGCTGTCGTGCAACTTTGTTTCAAGAAAGATGTCATAGTCTTCTAATGGTCAAGGTACGTTCGTACACACACACACACAAATTTGTATAGTTGCATATTGTAGTGTTGCCCATGGTATGTAGTACGTAGTGTTCATATGCGCCTTACAATATAAGATTAGAACTTATGTTATATGGTAGTGTATTATAGTGTTCTAAACTATATTTCCATGAATTTAATTGTTGTTACTTTATCCCAATAGTTAGATTTTTTTTCTTGTAGTTTCATATGTCCCATCATAGTGTGTCCAAAATTATAGTGTTTTACCTAGCAATGTAATTTTTCGTCAATGTACCGTTTTGAATTGTCTATGGTAGAATATTGCCCGTGGTAAAATATTGTCCATGGATTAGACGTATGTACTACTCCCTTTCTTTTTTCGGCAATGTACTATTTTGAATTGTCTTATAGAAGTCTAGTAGTAATTTATAATTAAACATCAAACATACAAAATTGGTTATTGCAACAGTATTTAACATTTGTTTTCCATTTTTGGTTGCAGTAGTGAGAAGCACTGTCCAGAACTCATGGATTTCCTTGGTAGCGACATATATTTTTGCTAACGTTGATATAACTACTGACAATGCCGTGATAAAGCGCACCTGGCCGGGTATTGAGATACCAGCAGAATGCCACATTGATCTCCAGGACATGTTCAATATTGACAAGGAAAATACTGGAATGGATGATATGGCAGCCTTTCTGATCGAAGAGGAGTACAAGATGATGAAGGTAAACTTCCCCAAGATACAACACAAACTCTGGGAGAAGGTTCCACTTGACCGTATCAACATTGATTATGCGGCAAGAGATGGGTACGTTGCACACGAGTTGTACCACAAGATTGGTATCTTCAATCATGGGCAGCGTCACATCGTACTGTTAGTACCACCACCAGTGCCCCATGTGTCTTAAAAACACAAGATACATGCTATTTGGGGGTCTCCTACTGAACCATGCGACGATGCCGAGTAGTGTTTGCAATGGTGAACATAACTTTTATTTCTATTATGTCTGCAATGGACAATTTCAAGTACTTTCTGTAATGGATATCCAAACTTTATTTCTATTATGTCCCTGTTTAAGTATGGTATATGTGTAAGAATTTTTAGTATGATGTGAGCAACCTTTCTGAAGCATTGTGGTGTATGTGCTGAATTTCTTTCAAAAAGTTGTCATGTCATTCCATTATGGTTTTTCTCGCTTTCTAAATATGTGTTGTTTTGAGTGGTCCAACAAACTTGTGTTATTTTGGGTGTAACCAAACTTACCGGTATACTTACCATGATTTCACTTGTTTCCCTTATATGAAAACATGTGAAAACATTTGAAAGAATAAAAACATGGAGTAAACATTTTAGGTGCAAGTAAACAAAGTGCAAACAAATAAAACCATGGAGAAAACATTGAAAAACATGAGGGAAACAAGTCAAAACATGATCAAACATGGTAAAACAGTGGAAAAAAAGTGCAAACATATAAAACATGGAGAAAACATTGAAAAACATGATGAAGCATGATGAAAACATGTGAAAACACTGGAAAACAAAGTGTAAAAAATAAAACATGGAAAAACATTGAAAATATGAGGGAAACAAGTGAAAACATGATGAAGCATGATGAAAACATGTGAAAAATAGTGAAAGATGCGATAACCCCGGGGTGTGACCGGCTTCGGCGATGACACCCGCTCCTTATAAATAGATAGATTACATTTAGGGTGCTATTCAAAGTGTTTTATTAATTTATTAGAAAGTTATCTTTAGTAGTAGTGTTATTAACATGTTCTTTCATGCTAACTCTCTGATATTATGTTACTTTTGTGTTATTAGGATGATTGCATATATATCAAGTTTTTATAGGAAGCATGATGATATGGAAGTCATATTTTAATTTATCTCATTTTTTGAATCAATTTAGACATATTATTTGTCAAATTTTGATTTACGGATTTGTAGATATGAAGTATTCAATATTAAATGGAAAAAGGAAGAAAAGTTAATTATTACTTAAATCAAGATTATTTGAATTCAAGATTATTATTATTTATTTATTTTTGTTTACTTAAATAATTGTTTGGATTAACAATATAAAGATGTATAACATCATGGTCCAAGGGTTAATATAATTGATATCATACTACTGTTAGTAAAACAGAATTTCTTTCTTGGAAGTTAAGAGGGAAGGAACTAAAAAGTTAAGCGTGCTCACAGTGGAGCAGTCTGAGGATGGGTAACCGACAGGCAAGTTTCACTAGAATTATTAGAGTTAAAAAATAATTGAGACTAAAGGAAAACCTTAACCTAAACCTCAAACCCAAAAATGGGAAACACAAACCCTAAACCCCAAAATGAAATGAAAAATGAAAAAAAAATCACAAAATTTGTAGTCCCGTTTTGTGAAACCAACGGGGACTAAAGGTCTTCCGCCTCACGAGCACGGCCGCGGCCACGTGGATGGTCTTTTAGCCCCGGTTCGTGGCTGTCGGGACTAAGGGGGAGGGGGTCTTCAGTCCCAATTGGGCAGTCCCGGTTGGAAAACCAGGACTAGAGGCGCTTACCAACCGGGACTAAAGCCCTGTTCTCCACTAGTGTAGATTCTTATCGGTATCTCCGTACCAAATGGGAATTTCCATTATCTTTATTCTTATCGTAATAAGATTAAGAAGGAAAATTACGATGATATAACAAAGCTTATTGATAGTTTATTTAACACTTTTATCTGCATAATAAAAGCGATTTTGATTGAGAATACACTCCTTTTTTTGTAATGCAAGAAATGATACTTCTGTTCTTTTGTCATCCATATTGGAGCGTTTGAAGTATTTTGCTCGAGAGAAGAAAATCCAAAGGAGAACTACACAACACTTACCCATCACTTTCGCCATCCGGTTAGTTTCCACCAGTACTTGTACAAATATGCAGGCACGCTAAATATATTTTCTAGGTAACATGTTTATTTCTACGCTCTGTCTTGGTGCCACCAGGATCCTGATTTGAGCAAGTTGTGCGGCTTCTAGGTTTCACAACATATGACCCTCATGATGTTAATACTTTTTCCACCTAAGAAAACATGTGTTGTATGCAAAACATCATTTTATTTTATTGAAATGTTCTTCTTATTTATAACTGTACGGGTCATGATTTAATTTACCTAACTAGTTCCGTGAATTTACATAACAAAATTGTCGGAGCGCATGCTAGCAATGATGCTCTTGGAGCTTGATGAATTTTTGGTTCAACATGTGATCAACGATGACACAGAGTTCCACCATGAAGAAGTGGGAGTTAAACAACCAAGTATGTTAGAAACATGTGGATTGGTCAATGTCAAATCCCTGTGACTAGTAGTGCACACCGTGCACCATGTGTCTTTTCTCTTATATCCTATAGCTTTATACTTATAGTCTCAATAATATATAGTATTATTTGGACACGGGGCTGCAGCGACAACGACGACACGGGGTACGGGGCTGCGTCGATAATATATTACTCTAATGAAAACTAGAAAACTTTTTTGATTTAAATGGTAAAAACTAATTAGTAATCTTCGTATTTGGACATGTGGCTGTGGGACGATGACATGGACACGGGGATGTAACGATGATGAAGACAATGAAGGGCCTGCGGTGATGAGGATGAAATCGATACGGGGCGACAATGAAACATCGACACGGGTTCGCGCCCGGGACGACAACATCGAAACGGGGCTGCGCTGACGACAATGATGACATCCGCATGAGGCTATGGCCATGATGAAACATATATGGAATGGAATCCGTGTATTTTTTTAATTCCTAAACATGTACTAGAAGAGGGCGGTTAGGAAGGCACGCTCGTAGTATCATAGGCTACTAGAAGCGCGCCATTTGGACTACACGCTTCTAGTATCCCAGTTGCCGGTAGAGTGTCATGGCCAACACGCTATCTGTACCAATTACCAGTACCGTGATACTAGTAGTGGTTTTGATCACGCTATTAGTAGCCTTTTTCCTACTAGTGTCATTGGGATGTATATACCTAGCTCACCTTATTGTCGAGGTTGCACTAGCTTAGGCTGGGCTAAGATTGCGGTAGCTGGAGGTGATGATTGTAATGGAGATGGTCTAAATTTTTAGTGTCGGTGATGAACAATTACGCTCCAGTTGTCGATGCATGCAGATGCTTAAAGTTAATAAGTTGAGATATCGGTAGATTTCTTTAGAGGTTCTAGTTTGTTCAATGCATGCAAAACACGCTAAAGTCAATAAGTTGAGGCATGTGTTATATGTGTTTTAACATATCTTCATCCATTATATATGTTGTTGTTCTGATTATTGTCATATTGAATATACATGCCATAAATTCGCCAAAAAAAGAATTGATGGAAAATATGCTAGTGGCGTGTTAGTATATGGCACACCAGTGGTACATATGTGACTAGTGGCGTGCAAAACTAGACACTCCATTGGTACATACATTACTAGTGGTGTAAGTATGGCGCGCCACTAGCAGAATATACCATTGGCCACTGCCACGCCAGGCCATTTTGGCACGCCACCACTAGGCAAATCTTTACTAGTGACATCTGAAGCTTCTTATCTATACGATAATTTTACTCCCACGGTTTGATACAAACTAGAATTGATCTGCTCACAATCCACAATATTTATTGTATCAAGCTTCAAGTTGTGATCTTTCTGTTCTAGTTGTGTAAATTTTTCTTAACTCCTATTCACTCCCTATAGTCGTATATCTTGATCCTTTTGTTAGTTACGGAGAACCAGTCTTGCATTGTATATGTTCCCAAGGACAGTTTGTGTAATTGTGTGTTGTTGGTCGCTTGGCATGACATTGTGGTGTAAGTCTTCCATTATTTCGGTAAAATCCAGCCATTATTTATTTTTCATAATTTGGTCGTGTGCATACTCAGCATCTTGATTGTCTCTTCACATTGCCTTGTTCTAATGGTATCAACATGGCACCATATATTTCCTTTTATCGATGTTTTTTTTCTAATTTATCTTCAGTTATGGAACAATCATATGCTCTGACTATCTTCTTCACGAAGAATCAGTTATACTATTATCGTGTAGAGCAAGGAATGCATCAGATATTTTACCACTATAACTAGTAGTCATCATTAATTTTTTGATGTGTAAAACTCTATTTTAGTTGTCTAGCTAGCTAGAACAATACGACATTAAATCAACTTTTCTATCCGTAAAAAAGAACCATTTCTGCTAAAAGTAATTATGCAAATCCTCAAGCTCAAAATGATTAGCAGATAGTATGCAGGCGATGATGAATCATGCATGGGTCGGTGACATCACTGGAAACCTCACAACAGAAGGAGTGGTTCAATGTGCGGGGTTGTTTCTGTCCATTTGTACCATAATTTGATATCCTACAGTTCTAGATAAGTTCTGTTGGTCGTGCTCCCCATGGGTGGTTACACGACGAAGGATACCTATGCAAGACTTTGCCATGGATCGGTAAGGATGATGGGAGCCTTGGCAATTTGGAGAAGTTGGGCGCCTTTGAAGTGTAAGATTTTTACCTGGCTCACACTTCAAGGCAGGTTATGGACATCTGACGGAATCTTCGGCATGGATTGCAAATGATAGTGGCGGCATGCTATACCTGTCTTCAAGAAGAAGATAATGTCACTCACATTCTAGCATGTTGTGTTTATGCTAGGCAGGTTTGGTATGGATGCTTCAGTAGGCTGGGAGTGGTGCTGGCCATTCCGTAGACTGACTCGTCCATCCAGGACTGGTGGATGGAGGTGCAAAGATCTCTGAACAAGAAGCACACGAGGGGGCTGGACTCCTTGGTGAACTTGGTTTGTTGAAGGCTCTGGAAGCAGGGATGCAACAGCTTTCAATAATACAAGGGGCAATTCACAGTTAGTGGTTTAATCAAATAAATCATCACTGATACGTCTCAAACGTATTTATAATTTCTGATGTTCCATGTTGTCTTCATGGCATATGCTACATGTTTCTTATACACTTTATGTCATTATTATGGATTTTCTGGGACTAACCTATTGACAAGATGCCACAGAGCCAGTTCCTATTTTCTGCTATTTTTTGTTTCAGAAAAGTTGTTCTGGAAATATTCTCGGAATTGGACGAAACAAAATCCGAGAGTTTTAAAAATCCGTCACGTACACGGAGTCCGGAGGAGACCTGGAGGGGCCTTCAGGGGCCCCACGCCATAGGGCGGCACTCTGCCCCTGGCCGGGCGAGCTGGTGGTGTGGGCCCCGTGGCCACCCGCCGACTTTGCCCTCTCGCCTATTTAAGCTCCTCCATGGTTTAACCCTAAACACCCGAGCCTTTTTCACCAAAAAGATCCGTAGCCGCCGTCATCGTCAACCCTAGTTCGGGAGGTTTCTGGAGCTCTCCCCGGCACCCTGTCGGGAGGGGGAATCATCGCCAGAGGGATCTTCATCACTATGCATGCCTCTGGAGTGATGCGTCAGTAGTTCATCCCTGGACTACGGGTCCATAGCAGTAGGTAGATGGTTGTTCTCTCCTCTTTATGCCTCATGTTTAGATCTTGTGAGCTGCCTAACATGATCAAGATCATCTTATTGTAATGCTACATGTTGTGTTTGCTAGGATCCGATGAATATTGAATGCTATGTCCAATGATTATTAATCTATCATGTTCTTTCATGTGTATGTTATTTATGATCTTGCATGCTCTATGTTACTAGTAGATGCTCTGGCCAAGTTGATGCTTGTAACTCCAAGAGGGAGTATTTATACTCGATAGTTGGTTCATGCCTCCCTTTCACTCACGTTTGAGTGATAGAAACGTAACGGGTGGGCGATGTACCGTTGTCATCAGGGATAAAACAACAAGGCTTTGTCTAAGGATAATTTTATTGTTTACATTACACACTTTGGTTAATGCAATTATCTTTTGCTTGCAACTTAATACCCAAGGTTTGCTCGGATGACACTCCGAGGGTGGATTATTAGTCATAGATGCAATTGGATAACGGTCTATGTATCTTGTTGTAATGCCCGCATGAATCGCATAGTAATCATCATGTCATGCATATGCACTACAGCGCAACCTTTATATCTGTCAATTGCCCAGCTGTAATTTGTTTACCCAGCATGTTATCTATCTGTTTTGGAGAGACACCTCTAGTGAACTGTGGACCCCGGTCCATTTCATTACACTGATATACAACCAATGCAACCGCTGTTTTACTACTTCAATTACTGTTTTCTTCACTACCATCATTGTTCCCTTTCATCTGATGCAAACAAATACTATTTTTCACACTATACGTCTAATCATTTGTTTCAGCAAAAACCGGTGAGATTGACAACCTCACTTCTTTGTTGGGGCAAAGTAATTTGATTGTGTTGTGTATATTCTACATTGTTGCTGAACCGGTAGTGCACCGTGCCAATATCAACTGCATCAACCTTCATAAGTGATTTTTTTATCCTACTGGTCGATTCAACCTTGGTTTCTTTCTGAGGGAAAACTTACTGTTCTGCTCTTCATACCTTCCTCTTGGGATCTCCCAATGAACGTGTGTTACACGCCATCAAGACAGTTTTCTAGCGCTGTTGCCGGGGAGGAAGAGGATTTCTTCAAGGGGGTCTCTCTCACCTCCGATCCTTTTACTTTGTTTTTGTTTTGCTTAGTTTATTTTATTTTGTCTTGTTTGCTTCTCTTTATCAAAATCACAAAAAAATAATTCTTATTCTAGTTGTTATTTTTGTTACCCTGTTGTTATGTTTCATCATGTTGCTCCCTAAGTTTAACCTGAAAGATTTATCAATAGGTAGTGCTTCTGTAACGGGAAAGGATAACATTGAATAATTCTTTAATCATGTTAGTAAGCATACGAATTTTGAGTAAAAATCCATAGTAGAGCTTGCTCCAAATTATGAAACGTATGTAGCTTCTTTAGTTCACATGTTAGAAGCTAGGTTTGTTAACCTTCACCCCATAATGCAGCAATTGTTTCTTAAAATGAATAATATTGAAGATATTGAAAAAAACAATTTTATCTTGGAAACCATGTTTAAGGAATTTGGAAATGTTGCTATAGAAGCTAGGAAAGTTTTTGATCATTTTAATATGCTAGGATCAATTGTAGATGTTATTGGTGCTCTTGAAAAACTAGAAAAGACCGAACCTAAAAATGAAAAGGAAGGAAAAATACCAATACCCTTTAAACTGGTAACACTGCATGAAGCCCTGGAAAATAATTTTGACTGGATTGTTCCTGAAAACCTATTTGATGAAAATACTAAACCTAAAAGTGTTGAAATAGGAACATATGGAACTTATATAGATAAAATACAATGCATTGTTGAGGAGGTTTCTTCTCTCAATTTGGATTCTTCTTCACTTGAAAATACTTGATTCTAGTTTTATGGGCCTAGGTAAATGGCGTTACAGAAAAGCACTTCTTGGTAGATAACCCATGGTTTTATTTTGCATTGTTTTTCTATGTTTCTTTGAGTCAAGGTGTTGTTTACTTCTGTATGAACTCCTTTATATCTTTATTTTCTCGCATTTCTTGTGCCAAGCAAAGTCTCTAGTGAAAGTTGAGGTTAGATTTGGATTTATGCGCAGGAAACATATTTCTGTTGTCCACCATTAAATTCGTGTAAATTCACAGAAAGATCAAAATGACCTGCAAATTTTTGTGCTTATTCCTCAGCTAATTCCAAAACATTTTCTAGCTTTGTGTTTTTCGGTTTGAGCAACGTAAGTGTCCCAAAAAATTCGTCTTTACAGTCTGTTCTGGTTTTGATAGATTCTGCCTTTTTACTTGCATTATGTATTTTACTTTGTTAAGTGGATATCTTTGCTCCACAAAACATCAGTGGTTGTATCTAATGTTTACAAAGTATTAATAATGATTGTGTCCAAGGAGAACATGTGGATTTCTTATTGTGCACTAACCCTCTAATGATAATTACTTTGAGTTTGGTGTGAAGCAAGTTTTCAAGGGTCAAGAGAAGAGGGTGATATAATGTGATCAAGAAGAGTGAAAAGCCAAAGCTCAGGGATGCCCTCATGGTTCATCCCAGCAAATTCTAAGAATACTCAAGCGTCTAAGCTTTGGGATGCCCAAAGCATCCCCTTCTTCATCAACAATTTATCAGGTCACTTCTAGTGAAACTATATTTTTATTCGGTCACAACATATGCACTTTACTTGGAGTGTCTGTTTGTTTTTTGATTTGTTTTCTTTTGTTTTCCCTTCTGCAATAAATATAGTTGGAACCCAGCGTTCTTGTGTGGGAGAGAGACACGCTCCGCTTTTTCATATGAATACTCGTTTTCTTCCATGCTCGTATTCTTAGTTTTTCTTCTAGTTGCTGCAAATCCTTTTAGCTCTTGTTTTTCATGCATCTCTTATTCAGAGCTGTTAGTTCTAGTAGAGTTATAATAGTACTCTATTGTTTCATTTATATGTTAGTTGGAGAGTCTGTGTTGAAATATATATTGATTGGTGTTTGATGGAAATAGAAAATGCTACATGTGGTAGATGATATGTTGGAAAAGACTTGCATACTCTTGTAGATCATTAAACTGTTTAACTTGATTATTTGTTGTTGTTTTGAGATATTAATATGCTTAATGGTAAAACTGATGGTTTAGTAAAGTAAAAACAACTAATGGTTGGTCTAAAAGCTTGAAACAGTGTCACACTCAAATAAACCAGTTGATAGTATAATGGTATATGACTTCCTTTGATAATAACAATCGTAATGGCTTTTTGTTACGCGCTACGGTCGGGGTAGCCAACAGTGACTTGTCACTGCCACGGACCCACTTGGAGTGATTTTCATTATGCCTTGTATTATCATATTTCTATTTGTAATCTTTTAACTTGTGAGTTCTAAGTTACGGTTTTCTGGAACTTCCACCATCCATATTTGCTAGCCTCTTCGGTATTGTGCATTGCCCATTCTCACATTGAGAGTTGGTGCAAACTTCGCCAGTGCATCCAAACCCCGTGGGTGGACTTTGTTCTCCTACACATAGGCCCAAATATCATCCTCAAAACAGCCACCATACCTACCTATCATGGCATTTCCATAGCCACTCTGAGATATATTGCCATACAACATCCATCTTCATTATGTTACTTGATGACACGCTTCATTATTATTTTGCATACTCCTACATTGGTAGGAGCATTCAGTTTTATACATCAGAGATATTTCAGTTTTAGTTATGGGTACTAAAACTGTGACGATTCATTGTAAAATAGAGTGTTGCCCCTACCGGTGAGGTTATATATAAAAAAAAGAAAAACAATAAAAATCCCAAAAAAGAAAAGAAAAAAGGGCCAAATATAGATAATAAAGAGAGAGGGGGCAGCATTACTATCATTTATTCCACACTTATGCTTATTTAGCACCAATACTTTAGTTTGGAGAGGGTTTTCATTTTTATGACTTGCATAACTATGTGGGGAACCTTACATTATAGAACTTGGTTTGTATATTCCAATGACGAGCCTCCTCAAAAGTGCTCTAGGTCTTCATGAGAAAGCGAGTTGGATGCACCCCCACTAGTTCCATTGGAGAGCTTTCATACACATATAGCTCTATGTGCATCCGTTGTGTGGCAATCACTACTCCTTACATAACTTCGATTATAAGACTTCCTCTTGTCTAATGATCATTTTCAGTTGTGTGAGACTTTCTTCCATTGACCTTCCACCCCCCCCCCATAATGTTCTTTTAGCCATAACATCTTGGTGTCAGGGACCAATACAGAACGCTTGCTTGTTTTGAGTGCACAAATAGTTTGATGATTTTCCTACGTGCATATTGTTGTCACTTGACTTGATTCTAACAGGAGTTGTTATGATAGTTTGATACTTAGGATGATTATATTGTTGTTGTTTTAAGCTTAAATCATCTTTAATATACTTTACACAGTTGATTGTCTTTTAGCATTGATTCATTGAAAAGTTTACCTTGTTCTTCCTAATGGTTTATACATTACTCTATTTGATATCAACTATAAACCACAGCCTTTATTCATTTGATCCTAGTTTACATGCTTTACATTATGATGATCAAGTTTATGTTGGTAGCATGTCACCTCAGAAATAATTTGTTTTTATCGTTTTACCTACTCGAGCACGAGTAGGAACTTGGCTAGGGATGCTTGATACGTCTCAAACGTATCTATAATTTCTGATGTTCCATGTTGTTTTCATGTCATATGCTACATGTTTCTTATACACTTTATGTCATTTTTATGGATTTTCTGGGACTAACCTATTGACAAGATGCCACATAGTCAGTTCTTGTTTTCTGCTGTTTTTTGTTTCAGAAAAGTTGTTCTGGAAATATTCTCGGAATTGGACGAAACAATATCCCATAGTCTTAGAAAGTCGTCACGTACACGGAGTCCGGAGGACACCCGGAGGGGGCTTCAGGAGGCCCACACCATAGGGCGGTGCCCCCTGGCCGCGCCAGCTGGTGGTGTGAGCCCCTGGTCACCCACCGACGTTGCCCTCTCCCCTATTTAAGATCCTCCACGGGTTAAACCTAAACACCCGAGACTTTTCCACAAAAAAGATCCATAGCCTCCGTCATCGTCAACCCTAGTTTGGGAGGGTTCTGGAGCTCTCCCCGGCACCCTGCCGGGAGGGGGAATCATCACCTGAGGGCTCTTCATCCCTAGGCCTGCCTCCAGAGTGATGCATGAGTAGTTCATCCCTGGACTAGGGGTCCATAGCGGTAGCTAGATGGTTGTTTTCTCCTCTTTATGCCTCATGTTTAGATCTTGGGAGCTGCCTAACATGATCAAGATCATCTTATTGTAATGCTACATGTTTTGTTTGCTGGGATCCGATGAATATTGAATTGTGTGTCCAATGATTCTCAATCTATCATGTTCTTTAATGTGTATGTTATTTATGATCTTGCATGCTCTCCGTTACTAGTAGATGCTCTGACCAAGTTAAGGCTCGTAACTCCAAGAGGGAGTATTTATGCTCATAGTGAGTTCATGCCTCCCTTTCACTCACGCTCGAGTGACAGAAAACAACAATGCTTTGTCTAAGGATAATTTTATTGTTTACATTACACACTTTGGTTAATGAATTTATCTGTTGCTTGCAACTTAATACCCAAGGTTTGCTCGGATGACACTCCGAGGGTGGATTATTATTCATAGATGCAGTTGGATAACGGTCTATGTATCTTGTTGTAATGCTCGCATGAATCACATAGTAATCATCATGTCATGCATGCATATGCACTACGGTGCAACCTTTATATCTTTCAATTGCCCAGTTGTAATTTGTTTACCCAACATGTTATCTATCAGTTTTGGAGAGATACCTCTAGTGAACTGTTGACCCCGGTCCATTTCTTTACACCGATATACAACCACTGCAACCAATGTTTTACTACTGCAATTACTGTTTTTTTCACTGCCATCATTTTTCTCTTTCATCTACTTCAAACAAATACTATTTTCCACACTATACGTCTAATCCATTGTTTGAGCAAATCGGTGAGATTGACAACCTCACTTCTTCGCCGAGGCAAAGTAATTTGATTGTGTTGTGTAGATTACACGTTTCTCCTGAACCGGTAGTGCGCCCTGCCAACATCAGCTACATCAACCTTCAAGTGTGATTTCTTTCTCGTACTGGTCGATTCAATCTCGGTTTCTTTCTGAGGGAAAACTTGCCGTTGTGCTCTTCATACCTTCCTCTTGGGGTCTCCCAACGAACATGTGTTACACGCCATCAATCGCTGACTGGGAACAGTGGATGAGAGCAGGCTTGGGAGGGAGTATTCCGTTTGCGAGAGTAGTTCATTATTGTTTCAGTCTGGTACCGGTGTGGTGCGGTGTGTTGTGTTGTGCAGAAGTTGCAACAACTTTTTGCCGGTAATGTGTAAACAAACCTTATTTCTTCTATAAATCTACGGAATTGGTACTCTCTCTAAAAAAAAAGATAGTATGCATACATGGATAGTTTTTCAATCGAGAATTAACTTATTTCACCTACGTTCGTTTGAGTCATGTACCATGTATTATCTTTCAATTTCTTCTTGTAGAAATTGGGAAATGACCACTAAACCGAACACTGTAATACTTATTTTTTCTCCGTGAAACTATGCAAATAATTAATCATGGTGAACGTATGTAGACATGCACGCTTAGTGGATGAAACAGTGCGCCTACGCATTAGCATGAAGCACAACACACTATGCAAGCAGCAGGCTTTATTCTCTAATTAACTACAGCATTACGTGTCCACTAATCAGTAGGCAAAGCACACTGCACGCACATGGAACAAGAAGCTAGCTTCTCTCGATTAATTCGCAAAGCGAGTATGATGGGACACTTTACACCAATATTTTTTGTCATGTAACTCTGTAGGGGTTCGAGTCAAGGTAGCGATCGATCGACTTTCGCATAATTTATGCAGATCGATACGTGGATATTAACTGTAGGGGTTGTGTACTTTCTCCCTCTCGTATTAGCTGTCATTAGCTGTCGAAAAATATTTAAAAATGGATGTATCTAGCACTAATATACATCTATATATATTCGCTGTAGTGACAATTAATATAAGGAGGACGGAGTATAAAATCAACAAAATGTACTCCATCGGTTCACTTTTATAAGTCACACAGTTTATTATTTTAATTTTGATCATATGCATAATAAAATGAGTGAATCTATATATAAAATGAATCTAGATTCACTTATTTTAGAATATATATGTGGATAAAATTAAAATATCTTATAAAAGTGAACGGAGGGAGTAGTAGTAATCAATATGAGTAATGAAGTACCACTATAGCATCCCATTAAGGTATTGTACGCAAATACTTTCACTAGTATGTATGTGCATGAAATGATAAACATAATGCAGTTACTACTATTGAATTTATTAGAGGTCTGTTGCAATCAAGTTGCCTAGAGGGTTAAGAGTGTCAGTCAAGGTGAACACGAAACTTGTTTATTTTCGGCCTCTTTTGTTGTAGCGGGATAAAGTGTGTATTAATAGTTATGGTGGTAAAATATCTGATGCATTCCTTGCTTAATTTATTCGATAATAGTATATCTGATCCTTTGAAAAGCAGTAAAACAAATTAGAAAAAACGAATGTAGCGATGATAGCATATTCTAGGACCTGGTGCAAGCTCGATGGATGGATGAGACACGCACAAAAAGGACAGAGAAGGAATGAGGGACAGTTGTAGCTCATGAAATGACACCATTTAATTGAATTGAAGTGAAGTGTGAGAGAGACGCTCTGCAGAGACTGACATACATGGCATGGATTTGAGAGCCAATATATTATACTGTGCGAAAGCAAGCATAGTTTTCCTCATTCTGGGCATTCATGCACCCCATTTGGGGAGAGGCAACAAAGATGCCAAAACAGTCATCTCATGCCAGGTCCAAAAGAACTGCTACTAGTCGGCTGATCTATGGTGAAAGGAGTTCGTTGCATCATGCATTCCTGTATCTTCTGCGAGGCGAGCAATGATAATTAAGGAGTATGCATAGGCTTCTTCCGTGCACACGCGAACTTACTAAAAGAACCTAATAAATGTACACGTCTACTTGGCACTGTGCATTTTATATGTACTCATGCGTGACCCCGGGCTACACATGTATCTGCTTTCATATGCTCTTAGTGCCCCTACAGAACAACCAATAGACAAAGAAATTATAAATGAAGTCCTTGTAGCTGTTTTATGAGCAAGACTCTGTAATTAGTACATTTATTTCTTAATTCAATTGCAGTTACTTTAGCTATAACAACATAAACTGTTTTTTTTTATCCTTGGTTTCCTTTATATAGGGGGTAGCTATAGAAATAAGAACCAGGGGTATCAAGTAAATAGTTATCTTTTCCCCCAAATACGTGTACAACTGTACATGTTCAGATATAGAGCAAGGAATGCATCAAGTAAATTTCTTCTTGCTTCTTTCACACTCCATTAGCAAACCTAGTTGTAACCCTACCTTTCTTTTGAGCCAAATCAAGGTTAAAGTTCAAAAAAAAAAGCAATGTTGTTCGCTGGTTATAGCTCTTTAAATTCTACAATCAAAGGAAAGCTTGAATTAACTAATAAGGTGCTTTTTGCATGCTTCACACAATTATTAATTATATCTTTCAATATTTTGTTTAAACATGGTATATATTCATGTTATATATAATTAAGTTGTACTTTGCCAATTGCTTCAGTCAAGTAATATGGAAAACTATATAACAAATGCAAGACAATAAATCTTATAAAAAAGTATACTAAACAACCTGGGATCCGTTGTAGAAACACCTGAGACCATTATTCATTAAAAACATCCAGATGCAAAGCTACTAATCATAATATCATACCAGAGGAAAACCAGCTAATTAGAATCGCAAGACATCCTTATAAACTTCTATTTTGAGATTTCTAGTTCAATTTTAACCTTATAAAAAAATTAATGAACAGAAAGCTGGATCGATTATCAACTGTATAGGAAGAAGCAAATTACATTCAATTGATGGAGCTCGTTTGCACTAAAAAAAATCATGTCCTGCAACATCGTGACATCAATTAACTTAGAATCTCAAAATTCCAAGAATGAACACACTAAGACTAGCTTAATGTGAGGAATGTAGGAGTCATGTCCTCACAACCAATTTCATTGAAACGAACATGGATCAACAATTAAGTCTCATACAGGGTTAACACGAAAACATCAAAAGAGATCCATCACAAAGAACAAGAGAATCAATAGACAGTGATAAGAAATAGATCCTACTATAGTTGTGCACATGTCCATGTCCTCGCACGCACCTGCCGTCCTCGCTGCCGGCCAAGATCCGTCACGAGAAGGGCGTCCTCCCGACGCCACCGGCGGCACCAGGCCAGCCGTTGTGACCGTCCATCGGAATTGGCTGCATGCCCATCGGCAGCTGGTTGAAAAACGGAAGCCCGCCAGCCGCGCCGGCCGACGGATCAGCGCCGAACGGCAGGCCGCCGCCCGACTGGTCTGGGGCCAGCGGAGGGATAATCTCGTCGCCTTCTTCGAGAGGCAGCCTCTCGTAGGCCACGTTGCTGAACGAGGCGGCGACGACGACCACCGGTCCGGCAGCGACGAGCGCACCGGCCACGCTGCCGCCGACAACCTGCCCCTGCCCACCGGCGAGGAAGGCCGAGAGGCTAGTCGCCCCCGGCGGCGCCGGAGGCGGGAGGAAGGAGCCCGCGAGGGAAAGTATCTCGAACCTGCCGTGGAGCGTAGCTACAGCCGGTGACGCTGGTCCGGTCTGTGCAGACTGCGTTTGCCGGAGAGTCACGTTTGTGACAGTCCCCGCCGCGGAGAGCACACAGATGCCGCGCTGCCGGCGGCGTGCATAGGCGGTGAGCGCCTCGAAGACGTCGCAGCCGGCGGCGACCTCGAGGATGTGCGCCCTGAGTGCGTTGGCGCTCTCCCTGGTGATGATCACCGGCGGCTTCGGCTTGTTCTTGGACCCCGGAGGCCGGCCGCGGGGTCGTCGGCCGACGACCTCCCCACCGCCTATCCCGGCGCCGCCTGCGGTGCTCCCTCCCCCACCGCTTCCCGGAGAGAGGGCGTCCTGGCCGTCGTCAGAGCCGCCGGCACCGTCATCGTGGCGGAGATGAAGGTCGTGGTGGTGGTGCTGAAGGTAGGAGCTGGTTCCCAAATCTAGTCCAGCCATTCTCTGGGGGTAGGAGAAGAGCTAATTATAAGTTTAGTAAGGAGTATAGTAGCATTAAAAATAGTAAAAATAATAGCTACATAACAGTACCGATAATATTAAGAAATTGGAGATGCAAGAGATGAAGTGGTGCTGGTGATGATGATAATACTCCTAGGCCGGAGGAAGAAGAGAGGAGGAGACTAGAGAGTTTGTTTAGGGTTTGTGGTGCTTGTTTTCTTGGAGGGGAGTAAAGAATGAGGTTTGGCTTTTGGGGAAGTGTGGGTGAGAAGAGAAAAGGTAGCCGAGAGAGGACCTTCTCGGGTGTGTTTTTTCTTGTTTATTACTACCTGTGTGGTTGTTTTATCCTCGTTGAAGATGTTTTCTCATACGGATTTGTTGAGGAAATATCATATGGCGGAAAAAAAGAGAGTCGCAGAAGATTAGAACAACCGAGGAAGGAGGAAGGATAGAGAGAAAAAGAGAGAGAGAGAGGTGTTAGTGGTCTTTGGAGACGATGATGGGAGGAGAAAATATAAAACAGGAGCTGGCGTGCGGGCGCGCGGGAGAGAGCCGCAAATTCAGCTTTGTGCAAGTCGCTGCAGCTGGGGTCTGCTAGTTAGCAGGCTCCACATGTCTGTTACATACTATACAATGCAAGGAATACAATGCTTTTCTTTCGACATTGAGATGGTGCAACGTTGATGCTTATGCACGCAAGTGGGGGCATTAGTTTAATGCTGCAACTTGGTGCTTGTTATACTACCCCCTCCCCCCTCCGGCTAATTAAACTATTCAAAGGTGGCACGAGGACAGCTTGGAATCCGGTTTAGCTTGCCTTTGCTAGCCACCGCCATGATTTAGCACCAGCTACAATGGGTTTGATAACGTACGCTTCCTAGGCTTTGCATTCTGTGTCCTCCTGTTGCTTTATTATGGATAATGCAAAGAGATGCAGTTTTCTTATCACTGGATATCAACACTATAAAGAAGTTTCGCCAACACATTTAAACAAAAAGGTTAATTAAACGAGACACCGAGATGCACACAGCAAAATTATTACAAAAGAAAAGAAAATAAAAACATGATCAACGACGCACAGCCATAAGCGTCAACATCAACCATCACCGTTGACAACACATGAAATGCGAGAAAAGTTCTCTAAAAGCAACACCTCCAAGAAAACATGAAGTTACCTGTTTCAAATAATTACAAGACAGTTATATTGTGCTAATGCAACCATTGGTCAACTTTCCCGGGTTCACCAACCTGCCCAATAGCTAGCTAGTTGTTGCCTAAGAGCAAAAATAACCCCTCTCGTCCCCCCCCCCTCCCTCCCCGCAAACGGACAATTTGGTCCGTTTTGGTCTGCGGACCGTGTTTTGGGTAAAAAAAGCATCCAGATGCCCCCCTCCCCCTCCAACTGATCGGAGGGAGGGAAGGCCGAGTTCCCCCCAAACGTGGCCCAAGATTGGTCCATGTTTGAGGCGGTCTGCCGACATGTTGCGTGTCCCCAGGCCGAGCTAGCAATTGGTGGTGTGGACGCGTCGTCTTGGCTGCGCCACCTGCCAGCGACAGGGCGACCGCTCGCCTAACTCGCCGCGTCCTTTTTTAATGGGCCGGTACGCGACCCCATCTGTATCGCGCCATTTCCAGTGTCCCCACTCCCCAGACCCTAGTAGCCCAAACCCTAGCTTCTCCCTCACCGATGACAATGCCCCCTGACTGTAGGTGATATGGGGTGACCCGATCTTTCCATTGAGCTCGTGTTAATTTGACGGATGATTTCTTGTGTTTCACTGAAACCCTTCGGCTAATCCATGTTGCCAATGCGACGACTTTCAACCCCTTAGATATTCGTAGCTCCACACACTTGCACACGTAGCCACCGACTACGAAGTCGTCCTGTACCTCCTAATTCCTAATGAAACAGCAGATAACATGTAAAATTTGCAATTGGTATACTTCAAGATGAATGCTTCAAGCAATCAAATCTAGAGTCTAGGGTTTTTATTTTTAAGTGGTCTAAAACTCTCAACTCGCAGCAACTAGGTATATATGAGGGGAGGGGTGCGGCTAAGGTCCAATGCCCACGTCCTTGTCTGATTCGGGACTGACTCAACCAAACTTGATACAAACCAACCCAATGTGGGTTCGGTCATAATAGGACACGCAGGTCCTCTCCTACCCCTAGTAGAACTCCTCCTTAGGCGCAACAAAAATGTGTTGGGCGCCATCTTCATGTCTCTCCCCATGTGCTCATGCCTCCCTCTCCTCTCTCGAGCACTTGTTGTAATTTTTTCCATGTTTCCCTATGTTTTCCATGACCTTCTTGATCGATGTTTTCCATGCGTCCCTCCTATTTTTTCCACCATGTCTTCTATGTTCTCCACGTCATCCTTGATGTTTTCCACCATGTCTTGCTGTCCTCCTCCACTAGCGTTTGTATTATCAATAAACCTGATCACACATAAATACATAGATTTAGGTAGTATAAAGTTCTCATAATCACAAACATCATATCTATACTTCTTTTAAAGCAAAACCCCACTAACATGCATTTATTATTTTTCTATCTCAACATGCAAGCTATCCACATCATCTATTCTCCTAGCCAATCAATTGTACATGTCATTTCCACTAATATTTATTAATCATTACATGCAACCTACAAATCATCCACTTCTTAAATCATTTAAATTTTCATGTTAATAATTTAATATATATATATATACTAAGATCAACGGAATGCATATTCACTTAGAAAACATAATGTATCACGTCTTTTATAAACTTTTGTTTACAATGTTTAGTAGATTTTAAAGCAATCCCCGCAGCAACGCGCGGGGTATCCTTCTAGTTCTATTAAGAGTGAGTTCACCTGTTGTTCTAATAGTTTAGCTCTAGCTCTTGTTATTGCTCCAATCCTCGCTTCATTGGCCTTCTATTGAACAACAACATCATCAATGGGAGAAAATGGTAAAGAGGTAGGGATGCCCTCATCATCCTCTCCTACCCCTTGAAAAGGCGTCGTCCTCGACACAACAAGGTCATCTCCATAGCATGGTGTTAAATCAGCAACATTGAAGGAATTACTAACACCAAACTCATCCATGGAAAGATCAATCTTGTATGTATTATCATTGATTTTTGCAAGCACGTTATATGGACCAGCTGTAGCGTTCCCGCATTTAAATAATGCAAGAAAATATATTTTTTATCGTGCTAGTCTCTAGATCAATTGCTAGAACCACGGTACAAGATGAAATATCATGCAAATGCGTCAAATTCTATTACATCACATGATCCGGTCTTTACAACTTTCATAGCCTAAGAAGACTAGCAGGAAACATAGTTTTACAGCGGAAAACATAGTATATCATTGAGCCTCGTCTTCTTCATGTGCCACAGGCAAAACATGTTGGCGGTAGACTCGAGATCCTAAACAGATTCCTCACTCGTCATCAGAATAATTTGTACATTGTAATATGCAGCCACAAGGGGTCGGTACATTTTATTGTACTGGCAAGTAACACTATGTTGGATATAAGTGGCAAGACTAATACTACATGCTTATTTGGTTGAGTGGAGTTTTGGTTAAGTTTGCATAAAGCCAGTTTTCTCCTAACTCTTTTGTAAATTCATTTTATTTTCAAAGGGTGGCAACATTGGAATAAAATCCAAACACCATTACTATTGTTCACCTAACCAAGTTTTACTTCTTGAAAAATGGTGATTTGATTCTTTCGTTCATCCTTGTCCAGCTGCTCGAAGTTGTCCACAACCGGGAACACAGATATGATCTTAGTTTGTTGACTCTGCAGAGTTTGTGCGCTTTCACCTTTAGACTCTAATCTGCCCAAACATCTTATACACTCAGATTGTGTTAAGGAAAGGAGAAGATTTGAGATGAGATCTTTCAGAAGAAGAGTTCAACCCCATGGCCAGACCTGTTCCGCCTATATTATTCTATATCTGCTTATCAAGCCGACAAGTGTAATTCTCACAACTTAGTTTATCCAGATAGAGCCCATATGACTAAAGGCTTCACTGGAATCAATATAAACTTGGGGAACATCACAATCACTTTGTTCCTGGGTGTCATTCCTCAAGAAAACACCTCAGGTGTTACCCCGAGTAGACACTCAACTTTCAGTAGCCAAAACAACCAATTCCACACAGGTGATTCATTAAGATTATTAATTTTATTTTCAACATCCAATAAAACAATCTGATGGCATTGCTAAGCACATACTAAGCTCAAAGGTGTCTTCACTAACTTGGATAAATATGGCTACACACTACTAGGATAATACCATAGCATATAACTTAGTAGAATTTCCTATCATGCATACTACTCACAAACATCTAATGCATATATAAAATATATAGGTGGTTTACGACATGTCATTTTCCTTGTTGAAATTGGTGTAGAGGTACACTCTCTTCACAACTAGATTGTTTCTCTTTGTACAATCTAAACAAGTCAAACAAATAAGAATAAACAACTTTCACAAACAAACAAAGAAACAAAGTATAACAATCAACACACGTAGTCAAAAGGGTTTTAAGCTAATTGGGTCAAGGCAAGGCTAAGGTCTATCACAACAATTTAGTTTACTAAGGAAACTATTGTGATTGGGTTAAAGGTCTACCAAAAGGGACATTGGTTGGTCAAGACTTGGGGTTGAAATATTCATACTCTAATGGTTCCATACTTGTCAACAAAGTTCCAAGAGTTCACTTGGGATGGACTAGGTTTTCCATTTGGGTCTATGGTTGGACAAAAACAACTTGATACTAATATATTAAATAGGTTGTATGGTTGCTCCAAGGCTTCACATTGTTATTTGATGGTGCAGATCTTGCACTCGTTGGGAGACCCCAAGGGCAAGGTATGATGAGCACAACATCAGTTTTCCCTCAGTAAGAAACTAAGGTTTAATCGACCAGTAGGAGGAAGGAGTAACTTCAGAAGGTTGAAGCAGCTGAGATGGCAGGTCGCACTACCGGTTCAGAAGCAACGTGGAACCTACACAACACAATCAAATCACTTTGCCCCAAAGAAGCAGTGAGGTTGTCAATCACACCGGTTTTGCTGAACACAAAGAGGTTAAACGTATGGTGTGGAAAACAGTAGGAGAACAGTATGAAAGCAGTAGCAGCAGTATGAAAGTAGTAGGTGTTTTATCAGTATGAGGAAAAAGGACCAGGGTCCACAGTTCACTAGTGGTGTCTCCCCATGAAAGATAAATAACATGCGTGGTGAACAAATTACAGCTGCG
Source organism: Alopecurus myosuroides (assembly GCA_028641055.1). NCBI lineage: Eukaryota > Viridiplantae > Streptophyta > Magnoliopsida > Poales > Poaceae > Alopecurus > Alopecurus myosuroides. The sequence goes on along the minus strand of CM054062.1, from coordinate 92,614,553 downwards.
CAATTGACAGAAATGAAGGCTGCACCGTAGTGCATATGCAATGCATAAACATTACTATGTGATTCATGCGGGCATTACAACAAAATACATAGACCGTTATCCAACTGCATCTATGACTAAAAATCCACCCTTCGAATATCATCCGAATAAACATTGTGATGATGAGGTGTTGACCTCTAAGTTGGCCCGATCTTCACGAATCGACAAGAACGAACGAAGAACACACGAAGAACGCAATGAACACGATGAACACGAGAGGGGGAATCGAGGGGGAAATCGAGGGCAAACGCGTGGAAACACAAAAGGGGAAAGATAACTCGTGAAGCCTACGAGGGATCGCAAACCCAAGTCAACAACACGCTAATTGAAACCGTTTCTCTTACCGGCCGGTCCACCGATCCAACAGAAGCCCAAAAGGGGAAGGTTGGCAAGCGCTACTAGAATCACTATGTGAGAGAGTAGCTCATTGGAGAGATCTTGATACAATCCTAGATGAACATCATCAACATAGGAGTAGCCTCGTAAGAGGAGTCACCTCAAAAGAGGGATACAAGGGCAAAGCCCTAAACTCTCGAAAACAATGCTCAAAACTATTCCTAACCCTAGATCTAGCCACCGGAGTCCTTTATATAGTCGGGGTCGAAACGGGGGTCGAAACGGTGCCAAAACGGTCAATTCCCGTGCATTTCGGGGCCACCCCGGCCTGGGAGCCGGCCTGGCCGGCCTGGAACCCGGCCTGGGGCCAGGGTGGGGCGCAGAGGCCTGGTGCCCGGCCTGGGGCCAGGGTGGGAGGCCGGCCCCCTCGGGCTGGTGCCCGGCCTGGGGCCAGGGTGGGATGAGGAGGCCGGCCTGGGGCCAGGGTAGGCCGGCCTGGGGCCTGGCTAGCCCGGCCTGGGGCCAGGGTGAGGCCGGGAGCCTCCTTTTCCCTCCGTTCTTCCTCCTCGGAACTCCGATCTTGACGCCGTCTTCACCCACGTTCTTCCTAGCTTCATGCGCACCTTCTTGGATGTGTTCTTGAGCATCTTGGGCACCATCTTGGGTCTCCATGTGGTGATCCCACCTATGCATGTAGAGGGGTATTTCATGAGGTAGAGCACCGTTCACCAAGTCACCGGAAACGTACGGAGATAGGAGTGAGTTCACCTTGTTGCGTATCGATGTTGTGCTTGGTGGAATACGGTGGGCTACATCATCTCCCCCCCCCCCTTGAAAAAGAGTCGTCCTCGACTCTCGTTCCATCCATATGTGAGCGGGAGAAGGAATCTTGACGACGAAGATGTCGTTGAAGTTGAGCCGCTTGTCGAAGTCCATGTGACGGTAGGCTCGTAGTGGGGGCGGTCCAAAGGTGATGAAGATCATGAAATGGCCCCCCGTGGATGGTTGAGGAAGATCTTGCGAGGCGGTGTAGTCGTTGAAGTTGAGCCTCTTATCGAAGATCATGCCAAGGTATGCTCGTGGAGGGTGTAGTCCAAAGACGATGACGATCTTGACATGATCCTCCATGGGTGGATGAGGATGAGCTTGACATGAGATGTAGTCGTCGTCGAAGAGCTCAAGAGGGTGTTGCTCCATGGGTTGCGGAAGCGGTAGAGTGTAGATGAACTTGACGTATTGGTTGTTGTTGATGCTCGTGTCGAAGTCCATGTACATCGTGGCGGTTGGCATGTAGTCGTGGTGGTCATTGTCGTTGACGCGCTTGTCGAACTCCAAGTGCATCTTGACAATTGGTATGTAGTCGTGGGAGTCATTATCGTTGACGCGCTTGTCGAACTCCAAGTACATCTTGACGTAGGGGATGTAGATGAAGAAGTCGTTGTCGGGGATGCGCATGTGGAACTCCAAGTACATCTTGACATGAGGGTTGTAGGCGTAGAAGTCGTTGTCGTGGATGCGCTTTTCGAACTCCATGCACATCGTGACATGTGGTATGTAGGCGTAGAAGGCGTTGATGTCGAAGTTCTTGTGACGCGCCGTGTAGATCTTGACTTGAGGAGTGTGGATGGAGGATGCTTTGTCGTAGAAGCTCTTGTCAATCTCCATGTGGATCATGATGAGCGGAATGTGCTCCTTCCAACCCTTCAAGTCGGTGTCGATGTTCACGCGATGTGGAGAGCCTTGTATGTGGAGAAGGCGAGGATGTCGAGGATGCTTGATAGGGTCACCAAATCTCTGCAAAATAGACAACAAAGATGGAGAGAAAGTTGGTAAGCCGTTAGTGTCGATAAGCACACATGGGATTTTGCTCTCAACTCTCATCTCACTTTTGGTGGCTAACAAGGCGAGGCCTCTACGAACACTCATGCTTTTTCCACTCATTATGGGCTTGTGGCTCTCACTCACGTGATGGTGGATCTCTCTCTCACCACTCATCTCACTAGAAGCTTGAGAGGGGACACTAGAAGGCTCCAAAGTGTTGGCACTTGAGGTGTGCGTATTTGTCGATGTCGTTGCATTGCTTGGAGTCGGTAGTGTCATAGCATGTGGCGAGGAGGACTCGATCATCTCATCTCTTGAGTTGAGCTCCAATTGAGGAAAGGGTGGCTTTCTTGGAGGAGGAGGTAGGGTCATGGCTTGTGTCGAAGGAAGTTCCATCAATTGGTAATGTAAGCCATGCCTTGTAGCATCCTCAAATGGTCGATGATGATGATGATGAAGATTTCCTTGGCTAGAATGGTGGCTTGAGCGTCGCCTTGTGGAGGTTGGCATGAGATGCTTTGAAGTCAAGCGGAGAGTTTCACCCAATTCGTCATTACCTCCATCAATGATAGATGGGACATTGACGCCGGCTCTAGAGAGGTTACATCGTTGGTCCTTATCTTGAGGATAGGCTTTAAGAACTCGTGTCAACACTCGCGATGAGTTCGCGGCCTCATTGCAATAGACGCTTTCGTCACCATTCGTCGGCATGTCCAAGGAATTGAGAGCTAGTTGGTGCAAGGCATAGTATTGGCCTTCACTCATGTATGCATGGTCACCATTTTGGTTGGCAACCAAGATCATATCATTGGTAGCATTGGGAGCTCTCTTGTCGATGGTCGGAGTTGTCACTTGTGTCATTGGAGACGAAGAAGAAGAAAGCCTTAGAGATGATGGCAAGGGATGAGCCTCTTTGACAATGTCACATGCATCAACGTCTTCATCATAGAGTGGTAGAGGGGTTTCCTCATGCATATGGTGATGTAGATCTTGTGTCATGGGAGGAATAGCTTCACACTCTTGATGTTGGTGTTGCGCTTGTGGCGATGATGGAAGCTCATGCTCTTGATCATGAAGGTCATTGTACTTCCTCAAAGTTGGTCGCTCATGGAAGTTGTGGTTGGGTGTTGGTGGAGAGGTATCTCTCGCCTCTTGCCTTGACGAGGTAGTGGTATCATAGTGTCCATGGCGAGGATGTTCTTGATCTTTGTCGAAGGCGGGGTGCGAGTAGAAAGCACAATCTTGGTGAAGATGCGGTGGAGGCTCCCATTCCTCATATGGATGGTGACGCTCATGGTCCTTGCACCTTGTAACATTGAGGCAAACGGCGCTCAAGTTATTGTCTTCATGGCCTAGGTGATGTGGTGCTTCATCCAATATGGGAGAAGAAGCATGATGGATAGCATCTCCATTGGATGCACCATCTTGGTCGCCGCCTTGGCAATCCCACATTATGTGACCATGGCCCTTGCAAATGGGGCATAAGAGGTCTTCATCTTGAAGGAGAGGGGAAAGTAGGCTCATAGCATCCGTGCCTAGTGGTGGTCGAAGTGGGCGCTCATAGGGGTCCTCATCAAAGATGGGAAGTGAAGTAGCAAATTGAGCAATCCCACTTGGTTGTTGTCGATGGTGGCGCTCAAAGGAGTCTTCCTCGAAGATGGGGAAAGACAAGCCATAGGGAGCATTCGCACTCGCTTGATGTTGAGAAGGTGTCTCATTTGGGTCTTCATCAAAGATAGGCGGTGGAAGCTCAATTGGGTCATCCTCATTGGTTTGGCGATGGCGGTCATGATGGAGAGGATGGCGCCGGTGGTCATTGTGGTGGAGTCGAGGGAGGCATTCACTAGAAGCCACGTCGAAGGCACCTTCTTGAGAATGGACTTGGTCTTGGTGGTCATTGTGGTGGTGACACACATTTTGCCTTGGAAGCCTTGAATGTGGGCAAGCACCATCCACGAAGCCATTTAGACCAATGTCATGAGTCGAGCTTGGAGAAGGTGGGTGATGAAGAATATCCGGTCGTAGAGGGTGATCTTGAAGAGGGTCACCACGGCCTTGTCGGTGTCGAGGTCGAGGTAGTGGTGATGGCGAGCGATGCTCAAACCAATGTCGTCGTGGAGCTTGTGGTGGAAGATGCGGTGAGGTGGGTGTACCACTCTCTTCCATATGGTGATCATGGCGACGATCTTGGTGGTGATAGCGGGGTTGATGACGAAGCTTGCGGCGCTCCCGCACTTCATGTGTAGGATGACTCCGCAAGTCATTCGGATGCCTTGGCTTCTTGGCCTTCTCGCTTGATGGAGCCTCGATGATGTCCTTCTTGTGGCGCCGTCTTGATGTTGAAGGATACCATCTTGACGTTGCCAACTTGTCGGATTTCTTGTCGTGGCGCCATCTTGAGGTTGAAGGTCGTTGTCGTGTCTTGGCCTTGGCAATCTCCGAGGAGTTCCTTGGTGGCGAGCATGAACCATCGGAGTTTCTTGACAGTCGAAGCTTGGCGAGGAAACGCTTGTAGGTGAGCTCGTCCATGTCGGAGTCATTGTCGGTGTAGAACTCCACCATGGTCGAGGATGCGTTGTCGGTGTAGTAGGGCTCCATCTCGTCATCCAAGCTTGCGATGACGTAGTTGTGGTAGTGGTTCATGTCGGTGGAGCTCATGGAGTCGAAGTTGGCGTGGTGGTTGTGGTACTCCTCCATGTCGATGACGCTTGGGGAGGAGTAGTCGGTGTAGAGCTCGACGTCGTGGTTGTAGTAGTGGTGGTGATCCACCATGTCATGCTCGTAGTAGGGGTCATCCACGATGCCGTGCTCGGAGTAGTGGTCGTCCACCACGTCATGCTCGTAGGAGTGGAGGTCCATGTCTAGCTCGTTGTAGTCGTAGTGGTCCATCATGGACTCATCATGATCATCATGGCCTCCAAAGTCTTCGCTCTCGCTATACATGGTTAGTGACAAGCGCAAGTGTATATATAGAGTGTGAGGACCTAAGAGCTCAACCCTCACCTTTTAGCAAATGTTGGAAACTAGTGGACCAAGCCAAGAGAAACCGACAACAAAAAGAATGAAGTGACTTGAGTTCGAACGATCCCAAAAACACGCTCCAAAACACACACGGCTTATGGGTGGATGGCAATGGGTTAGAAATGTGGCGAGAAAACGACAAATCAAAAGAAAAGTATGTTGTAAAACGTGGAGAAGAATCAAAGAAAAGTTAGCACGAAAACCAAACCTAGTGGAGGAAAATGCTATGGTGGAAACGAAAAACACACACACACAAGTGATAAATGGGATTAGTGCGGCCAATGGACGAGCGGAGACGAAATGTACCTATCGAAGACTAAGCTCAATGCCACACCAACGCAAGGAGGACGCTAGCTCGAACCGCAATTAAGTAGAGGCAACAAGATTCGCAATGTGGCAACCGGTGACTCTCTTCTCTCGCGCAACTCGAAGCTAGGCGTTCCTACAAATGATAGCAATTGGCATCGATCTTTGCTTCTTTTGGCTCTTTTTGCTTCTTTTGCTCTTTCTCCTCTCTTTTTTTTTTTGATTTTTGATGGATGATGATGCGGAGATGATTCCCAAATGCCAATGCCTACTCGTAGCTAGTCTCTCACAAGCGCAAAACTCGCACTCTCGGTGCCACAATGCAATGCCAAGCGGTGCAAAAGAACTAGTCCAAGTAGGTAAGGTACACAAAGGAAAGGGTTAGTTCAAGCGGAAGCAAGTTATACCTATGCGGTGGATGATCTCGGACTTGCGGCCGGTGGATGTCGATGTCGTGTGGATCCGATGATGTAGATGCGTAGGCGATGTCGATGGCGACGCGTAGGAACTTGCCTCACTCAAATCGGAGCAACGACGACAAAGAAAAACAAGATACAAAATCTGTCCAAGAATCGAAGAGCAGGATTTTTCTGAAATTTTTGCTCAAATTCGAAATTTCTCCCAAATCAAGAAAAAAATTGGACAAATTCAAGAATTGTGGCTGAATAGAAAGGTGGGGAATGGTTTTTGGCAACAAATCTATGAACCAAAACCACGAAAAACTCAACGAATCAAGAGATCGGTCGAAATCCCTTTCGGCTATTTTTGGTCAAATTTTCGAATTTATGGTGGATAGAAGAAAAATTGGTGGTAGGGGAGGGGGTGGGGAGTCGGATTCGTGTCAATCTAGCTATGGATACCAGATGATGATGAGGTGTTGACCTCTAAGTTGGCCCGATCTTCACGAATCGACAAGAACGAACGAAGAACACACGAAGAACGCGATGAACACGATGAACACGAGAGGGGGAATCGAGGGGGAAATCGAGGGCAAACGCGTGAAAACACAAAAGGGGAAAGATAACTCGTGAAGCCTACGAGGGATCGCAAACCCAAGTCAACAACACGCTAATTGAAACCGTTTCTCTTACCGGCCGGTCCACCGATCCAACAGAAGCCCAAAAGGGGAAGGTTGGCAAGCGCTACTAGAATCACTATGTGAGAGAGTAGCTCCTTGGAGAGATCTTGATACAATCCTAGATGAACATCATCAACATAGGAGTAGCCTCGTAAGAGGAGTCACCTCAAAAGAGGGATACAAGGGCAAAGCCCTAAACTCTCGAAAACAATGCTCAAAACTATTCCTAACCCTAGATCTAGCCACCGGAGTCCTTTATATAGTCGGGGTCGAAACGGGGGTCGAAACGGTGCCAAAACGGTCAATTCCCGTGCATTTCGGGGCCACCCCGGCCTGGGAGCCAGCCTGGCCGGCCTGGAACCCGGCCTGGGGTCAGGGTGGGGCGCAGAGGCCTGGTGCCCGGCCTGGGGCCAGGGTGGGAGGCCGGCCCCCTCGGGCTGGTGCCCGGCCTGGTGCCCGGCCTGGGGCCAGGGTGGGAGGCCGGCCCCCCCGGGCTGGTGCCCGGCCTGGGGCCAGGGTGGGATGAGGAGGCCGTCCTGGGGCCAGGGTAGGCCGGCCTGGGGCCAGGCTAGCCCGGCATGGGGCCAGGGTGAGGCCGGGAGCCTCCTTTTCCCTCCGTTCTTCCTCCTCGGAACTCCGATCTTGACGCCGTCTTCACCCACGTTCTTCCTAGCTTCATGCGCACCTTCTTGGATGTGTTCTTGAGCATCTTGGGCACCATCTTGGGTCTCCATGTGGTGATCCCACCTATGCATGTAGAGGGGTATTTCATGAGGTAGAGCACCGTTCACCAAGTCACCGGAAACGTACGGAGATAGGAGTGAGTTCACCTTGTTGCGTATCGATGTTGTGCTTGGTGGAATACGGTGGGATACATCACATTGGGTAGTAAGTTGCAAGCAACAGATAATCGCAATTAGCAAAGTGTGTAATGTAAAACAATAACATCATCCTTAGACAAAGCATTGTTGTTTTCTCCC